>JAZHEH010000572.1:630535-1261071 GCA_036589455.1 Ateles fusciceps
CTGCTAGCTAACATCAGTTTACCTCTCTAAATCTGCTTAGCACTCTTCAGTCAGCTCTATGATACAAGAAGTAACCTAAATGAGCTGCACTGGAGAGCTACTTTTGCTCCCAGGCTTCTGACTGAGTCTAGACACTGAAAGACACCAGGTGTTCAGAGACATGGAGAGTAATTTGTTACCTTGCTTTGTTACCCTTGGGTTTCAGGGTACTGAATTATTTTACCTAAAGTCAAAAACAGGCTGGCTGTGGTGGTTCATGCCTGCAATCACAGCAATTTGGGAGTCCTAGGAATGAGGGTCAATTGAGGCCAGGAGTTCAAAACCAACTTGGATAACAGAGTGAGATTCTGTCTCCACAAAAAATTAAAAAATTAGCCAGGTATGGTGACACGTACCTGTAGTCTCAGCTACTTGGGAGGCTGAGGAGGGAAGATTGTGTGAACCAGGGTGGTTGAGGTTGCCATGAGCTATGCTTGTGCCACTGCACTCCAGCCTGGGTGACAGAGTGAGACCCTCTCTCAAAAAAAGAAGCAGGAAAAACAAACAAACAACAAACAAACAAAAAACTGAGAAGCAACCCTTTCCCTTAATAGTTTCTTGCTTTCTCTAACACCACTCATTCTGTTGCCCCTACTGAATAGAAATGGTAATGCTTTCTTCTGGTGTCGTCTAGAGTGCTCCCTATCTTTTATTGGTTTCCTTTACCCTGTCCACATATGCACATTGTAAGTAGTCGGATTATTACTAATAATTCGCATTATTACTATAATAAACTCTTCTCAGCCACCTCTTTAGAATGTGCATCTATTTTATGCAGCAATGTTGATGATACAGGTTCAACTGGAAAGTATAAAATTACTCTAAAATATTTAGCAAATGCCGAGCATGGTGGCTCGAGCCTGTGATCTCAGCATTTTGGAAGGTGGAGGCAGGCGGATCATGAGGTCAGGAGTTCGAGACCTCTCTAGCCAACATAGTGAAACCTCTTCTCCACTAAAAATACAAAAACTTAGCAGGTGTGGTGGTGTGACTCTGTAATCCCAGCAACTCCAGAAGCTGAGGCAGGAGATTCACATGAACCGGGGAGGCAGAGGTTGCAGTGAGCCAAAATAACACCATTGCACTCCAGCCTTGGTGAGAGTGTGAGACTCCATCCAAAAAAAAAAAAAAAAAAAAAAAAAACACAAAATATTTCATTCTGGGCATTTCAGAATTTGGACAGAGAAAATTGATATACAGAGCATGAGAGCAAACAGATTGAGCATCTGCCAAAGCAAAAGAAAAGGACAGTGACATATCATGGAAACTGAAGAAATACATTTGCTGTACAAAATGCTGAAGAGAGGTTGTGGATTGTGGGAATAGGAAAATGAGATTGTGAAATGAAAGTTTCATTGTGCAGCATTCACAGTAAAGTGAAAATTGGAGATAATGAATATACAATTCTTATGTAACACTTTTGACTTTTTATTTTAAAAAAATTTTAAATTTACAAGAAAATGCAAGAATGAACCACAGAAATCCAGCATACCTTTTATCCATATTCTCAGCTTTTAATAATATATCACATTTGGCTCTCCTCTCTCTAAAGAATTTAGAAAAAAGATTATACAACTTATGGCCAGTGTACATTAATATTTAGTGTGTATTTCCTAAGGACAAGGATTTTTCTTACATAAGTACAGTACAGTTATCAAATTTAGGGAATTTAACCTTACTATAATACATGTACATAATATAAAGTCCATACTCCAGTTTTGCCAATCTTCCCAATAACAATCTTTACGGCACGTATATTCCTGCAATTCATGTCCCAGTCCAGATTCAAATATTACCTTTAGTTATCATATACTTTTATTTTCCTTTAATATGGAAGGGTTCCTTACTCTTTCATGCCCTTGACATTTTGAAGAAAACTGGTCAACTATTTCATTGAATAGTCCTCAATTTGGGTTTTTCTAATTTATCCTCACGATCAGACTCAGATTATGCATCACCTGCTGTGGAATGCCACAGAAGTCATATTGTGTAACTTCAAGGCACCACATTTAAAACTATGAGGTATCTTGCTGCTCACTGGTGATGTTAACTTTGATCATCCCAGAAAGATGTTTGATGTCTCCACTAAAAAGCTACTATTTCCTCCCTCTCAACTAATAAGCAATCCAAGATAAGTTAATTTGAGATCCTGCCACAGTGGTCAGGTGGGACCACACAGCCCCAGGCTTCAGGCTTGTGTGGCTGATTCTGTCTTCCATGTACACGACCACTGAACATCAGCAGCCCTGGGCAGGGCTCAGTCAGCGATCTTGAGTTTCTTGTGTGTGCCAGTGCTTCGCCAACCACAGCAGCCCCAGCACCAGCAGGACTGAGACCCAACACAAGTCAGGAAACATCAGGAGAGGAAATAGATAACATTTAAAACAAAATAAAATACATAAGTAACTAAATTTCTAAAATGCAAATAGAAAGCAATACAAACTGAACACCTTGCTCTGGAGTAAAATGCACGGAAAGAAAATTAAAAATGCAAAGCATACGGAGAATTAACCATAAAATAGAAACCGCAAGCATTGCTAAACCGTGCTATTTTATGATAACTGCTGTCACGCCTAAACCAGTACGATTGTGCCTTCCTACAGCTAAGAAATCTCAGTCACTGGTAAAACTGAACTTGTATGTCTAAATCCCAGTCCTTCGTATACCTTGACATCTAAGGCAGGTAAAAATCATAAGCCTAGCTAAAGCGAGTTGACACACTTCGGACTTGGGGAAGGCAGCAGGGCGGCTGCAGAGAAACATCCGGCTCGGCGCCTCCACTTAGAAACCGCCAGCTCCGCTCTAGTAGAAACTGAGACCGAGAAAACACCGACCTGGTTCATCGATCTCAAAACCCTGTCTCAAAACGCTGTCTCAAAACTCCGACACCGAGCACCTAACTCTGCTGGGTGCAATGTTGCTAACACCGAGCACGTAGCGGTGCAGGAACCTAGAAACAAAGGGCTCTGCGAAACAAAGGGCTCTGTGACCCAGAGAAGTTGCCGGTTTCCAGACATAGCCGGTTTTAGAGAAAGGAATGGCGTTGTGATCAAGAAAACACAGACTGTGCAAATGTTTTGTGATGGAAATGCCACCACAAACACCAGCGCAAGAAAACCCGACTCGGAGAACCAAGGGAGGCTGCTGAGAGCTGCGTCTCCACAGAGTAACTGCCAGCCCGCACCGTGCGAATGAGAAACCGGCCACTGCATGCAACGGCCAGTACTGCCACAGAAAAGCATCTGACAACCAACAAGCAATGACACCAGGACAAATGGCCACTTTTAAATGGCACCGCCAGGAACGCGACTGAGAAGCACCCGACTCCCAGAAAGATTCTGTATTTGTTCCAGAACACAGGAGGATGAAGAATCTACAGAGTGGTTGCACCTATCCGAGACTCAACTGAGGAAACGGGGTCACCCAGCACCTCAATGTCCTGGGCTCTAGCAAGCCTCACAGAAGCAACTGGCAGTGCTACCAACGAGGAGCATCTGGCGCGGCAAAACTAACGGTAATGAAATCACTAGTTTCATTGGTAATGAAATCGCAGCCAGGGCTAGACCGGTGTTTGTCCAAGTGGGGACTTACCGGTGTTTGTCCAAGTGGGGACTTGCTTGGGCTGAGAAATCACACTATGGCTACTCTTCGACATAGAAAGGGGGTAGAAATCGCAGACACCGCGAAATGGAAATTTGCTAGGACCAGAAGCCAAGCACGCCCGACACCGCGGGGTCCTACGATCGAGACGCGAGCGGCGCTGCAGCGGGACTGGGTTCCCGAGGCCGAGCCCGAGCCCCGGCGGCGGCGCTGGGAAGAGACGGCGCCTGCGCAGCTCGCCTGTCGCGGGCTCCGAGGAGCGCAGGCTCCCCCAGCCCAGCGCTGCCGCCGCCCGGGAACGCCGAGCTCGGCGGAAGTGGGGCAGCTGCGACTCTGAATCTCTCAGATGGGAGGCCTGAGCGCTGTCGCCACCGAGAAAATGGAGGCACCGAGCAACGAGCTGTGCTGCGACCAGGAGACCTCGGTTCGGCGAAATGTAGGTGCCAGGACCCTCGAGTGACGGCGGCCGGCGGAGTTGTCAAGGACAACATTCGTTCTGACGCAACCAACGATGCTGTTACCAAGAAACCATCGACTCTGAGAAAAAGAGAGGTTCCGCCACCGAGAAGCTCCGTGCAACAAATGCTGTGGCCGAAAAACCGCCGGCTCCGCGTCGCTGGCAGAAAAGCAAACGGGAACGCCGGGTGCTGCGACCGTGACACCGGCACTAGAGGGCCTCGGATGGAGAATGTGACGCAAAATCCTGGCATGGTTTCCTAGCCTCTGAAGGCTTTCCAAAGTATAATTTAAGATTCCCCCATCAAAAGGTCCAGAAAAGCCAACTTAAAGAGAGCCTATGTGGTAAACCACTATTCCGGCTGCATTTGTGTAAATAATTAGGCCAAGTTTAATGACATTAAGTTTTTATGCAAACAAATTTCTCCTGTTAATACTTTGATAATGTTTGATAGAAATGGGGGTAAGTTAGAAAAATTTTCAGAACAAAACCTGATAGTGTACCTGTTATTAGATTCTAGCTCATTGTTTTTGAGGTTCTGTCATCTACCTGAAATCTAGACTAGATCTTGAATTCTTTGTTACCTTTAATATCTGGCTATGGGCTGGGCTTCATTGCTAAGGCCTGTAATCCTAGCACTTAGGGAGGCCAAGGCCGGAGGATCACTTGAGCCCAGGAGTTCGAGACAAACCTGGGTAACATGACAAAATGGCGAATTTAGAAAAAGTACAAGGTGGCACACACCTGTGGTCCCAGCTACTCGGAAGGCTGAGGTAGAAGAATTGCTTGAGCCAGGAAGGTCGAGGCTGCAGTGAGCCACATTCATGCTGGTGCACTCCAGCCTGGTTGACAAAGACTGTCAAAACAAACTAACAAAATGTGGTATGACTATTCAAACTAATATTTCTGATTTTTCTTCTACCCTTCTGGCTTGTAATTGCTGAAATTAGACTATACCTTTCCTGAAGTCCTATAAGCTGAAGCTGGATGCTTTAGTAAAGGCTGCAGAGAAATCACCACAACTCATGTATGGACTAAGAAATTTCACCAGAACACCTCATGCAAACTGCAAACCAGGAAATTCTGTCAGATTGCCACTGCCTCCCTCAACTCAAACTGAAGATGCTTCAAGCTCAACATCTAAAAATTTCTCGACTAGCTGCCCTCTGGACTTGAAAAACTGAGTTTATATTTGGTTCTAACCATTAACCTTTATTTTTATTTTGTTTCAATAGAAATAAGTCATTAAATGAATGATTGCTTGCATCATATAGAGGCCTAACTTTGGTGGAAGCCCATCTCCAATCCCACCAATTGACTTGAAACAGTCTTGTTTACTGTTTAACTGAACTGACCTATTCTCAGGACTGAGAGACTGGTTCAGTGACTAATTGGATAATACAGAGACCCAGATTCTGAACTGTGAAACTTCATGAGGTTTCATGGTACCTTAGCAATTGAGAAAACCACAGAAGCAAGAAGGTCAGTATTACCACACACACTATGTCTTTCTCTGTGGCAGCAGGCCATAAAAAAATTCTCTGACCTCCCTCTCCTGAAAGTAGGGCATAAACCCTCATTTTAGAGAGTCCTTCCCTGGACCCAGAGGCCAAAAAGAATCTGAACAGACAGTCATTTCTGGCTTCCCCAGCACCCAATATATTAGCACTAGAAAATACACTTTTTATCCGATCATACTTCTACATGACTGTCCATAGAATCCAAGCATAGAAATACACACTTTTCATTGGGTCTTTGGTCTTTGTGGGTAACCCCCCCATATAGACACCAAGGAAGGAGAGCTAAGCAGAATCCTGGCACAATTAGAGCCTGAAGAATATCTCAGTTTATAGTGTTACTACGCAGTTATTTCCCTTTATATAATCCTCTCTCTATATAATCATTTATTAGTTTATAGAATGAGTGCCTAAAGAATATCTTACCGCTCAGTTATTTCCATATATATATATATATATATATATAGCCATATCTTAGTCCAGAAGTGCAGGAATGCCTAGAGCAGACATGGTACAGAGCATGAATTAAGGAATAAGCAGCTTATACTCAGAGGAATGTCTGGAGCAGACCCAGTGCAGGGCATGATTTAAGGGAAAAACAGTTATACCAGGACAAGAATCCATGGCCCAGGCGGCAGTGTTCAGTATGGTAAAGATACCTGCTGTATGGCAGGCTTGGGGGCAAGAGCCACTCCTCCTGATAAAGGAGTTGCAGGACCTCGTGTCCAGTTCTTGTGGAAGGCTGCCCTCAGACCGGCAATCCCTCGAGCATCCGAGGGCTCAAAACTCCTCTGGGTAATCGCACCTTGGTGACTGTGAACTTTATC
This sequence comes from Ateles fusciceps, assembly GCA_036589455.1. Lineage (NCBI taxonomy): Eukaryota > Metazoa > Chordata > Mammalia > Primates > Atelidae > Ateles > Ateles fusciceps. The sequence goes on from JAZHEH010000572.1 coordinate 636,976, forward strand.
AGCTCTTGCTACTGTGCTAGCTCGAAAAGCATTCTCCTATAGAACTCATTGGAAGCTGCCAGCAGGTGGCGGTAGACCCTGGCAGCTCTGTGACTGCTGTGTGACTTAAGCATCCTCCTATAGCTCTTCTTAGGAGTAGCATGCCCATAGATAGAGGTATTGCATACTGCACCCTCTTCACTATGCATGGCCCACCTCCATGCTTCGGTGACCTAATGGGGGTGGACCCCTTACTGCACATGGCCCACCTCCTTTCCTCAATGACCTAATGGGGGGATGGACCCCTTGCTGAGCACTGTCCACCTCCTAGCCTAGGTGACCTAATGGGGGTGGACCCCTTGTTTTATTGCTCACAACCGTATCACTATCCTTAAAGATGACTTCACTCACTACCCTGCCCCCTAACCTATACCCGATAAATACAGATGCTTCTGGACATTCAGGCCCTCACCTATCTCCGCTTATAGGTAGTGTGGCCCCCCTGAGCCTAGCTGCATTTTCCTTGTACTTCTGTGTCTTGTCTCTTTATTTCTCGGATCCTGCACCTCAGCACAGCATAAGGGATACCCCCTGACCCTGTGGGACCCTTAGCCTTACAGACAGAGTCTTGTGCTGTCGCCCAGGCTGTAGTGCAGTGGTGCCATCTGGGCTCACTGCAACCTCCGCCTCCCAGGTTTAAGCAATTCTTGTGCCTCAGCGTCCATGTAGCTAGATTTACAGGCATGTACCACCCCGTCCAGCTAATTTTTATATTTTTAGTGAGACAGTGTTTCACCACGTGGGCCAAGCTGGTCTCAAACTCCTAGCTTCAAGTGATTGGCCTGCCTCGGCCTCCCAAAGTGCTGGGATTATAGGCATGAGCCACCAGTACCCAGTCCTGTTTTGTTTTTGTTTTAGAGACAGGGTCTTACTCTGTCACCCCGGCTAAAATGCAGTGGTGGGATAATAATTCACTATAACTTCAAACTTCTGGACTCAAGCCATCCTCTTGCCTTAGCCTCCCTAGTAACTAGGATTACAGGCTCATGCCACCATGCCCAGCTAATTTTTTAAAAATACTTTTGTAGAGATAGGACTTCTTATGTGCCCAGCCTGCTCATGAACTCCTGGCCTCCCGAAGCACTAGGATTACAGGTGTGAGCCACTATGCCTGGCCCAAAATAATCAATATGGCAGAGGTATATTGGTATATTGGGGTGGTATATTCTGGTGTCCTGTATTCATATTTTGAGAGAGTGTGTCCAGAACAGTCAACTCAGAATGTAGGTTGGTTATCTTGAACTGGAGTGTTAAGGAGAAGGGACACAGTAACATCACACACACACACGCACACACACACACACACTACATTAGAAGACGAGCCTTAAATTTGCACCAAGAGTTGATTTCTTAACACTGAATACTAAAATTGCATTTGTCTACTCAGCCACAGGCAGAGCTGTGCACACTTCAACTTCTCTAAGTGAGGCTGTGCATCTACACAATGGAGAGAACTGAGAAGCAAGCCCAGCACAAAGCATGTGCTCGCCACAGATGTCCGTTGAGAATGACACAAGATAAAGTACAAAATACAGTTGGCCCAGTGTCTGTCACAAATAATGATTTTCATACCACAAACCACACAATATGTGAGGAGAACTAAAAGGGGAGGCAAGAAGCTGAAAGTATTTATGAGAAATTACACTTTACAGACCCCATAGATACTGGAGGACTGGGGGAGATTGTTTTCCCATTTACCCCACCATTTCAATTTATTGGGCTAGATAGTGAAAAAACAAATGCAATCATAAAAATAGGTTTTAAAAAACTACTGCTCAGCCAGGGAGAGTGGCTCACGCCTGTAATCACAGCACTTTGGGAGGCCGATTGGGTGGATCACAGGAGACCAGGAGTTTGAGGCAAGCCTGGCCAACATGGCAAATCACGGTCTCTTCTAAAAATACCAAAATTACCCAGGTGTTGTAGCAGGAGCCTTCGGTCCCAGCTACTCAAGAGGCTGAGGCACAAGAATGGCTTGAACTTGGGAAGCAAAGGTTACCATTATCCGAGATCACGCCACTGCATTCTAGCCTGGATGACAGAGCAAGATTCTGTCTCATAAATAAATAAAATAAAAATAATTTTAAAAACAAAAAAAATCACAACTCTAATCTCTGCTATTTTCAAGATGTAAACAAACTAAAATGGCACTAAAGGTTGAAAGTAAAGGAGTGCACACCTGAATTTAATCAATTGTAGGTTAAATATTTTTCTCATTTTAGTATCTCTGAAATAGGTATATATTTTTAAGTGGTGGCTTCTTACCATTGGGACACAGTATAATTTGCAGCATTTCCCACTGTTTATGGTATGTGTAATAATGTCTCAGGTGACCTTTTCTTACAGGGGTCATAATCCCAGCTTTTTAATTTAATTAATTTTTTGAGAAAAAGTCTCCTCTGTCACCCAGGCTGAAGTGCAGTGGTGTGGTTACAGATCACCATTCATTGCAGCCTAGATCTCCTGTGCTCAAGAGATCCTCCCATGTCAGCCTCCTGAGTAGCTGGGACTACAGGTACGAGTGACCGGATCCGACTAATTTTCAAATTTTCTGTAGAGGTGGGGTCTTGCTTTATGCTTAGGGTGGTCTTGAACTTCTAGGCTAAAGGGATCCTCCCACCTCAGCCTCCCAAAATGCTGGGATTACAGGAGGGAGCTACCACCCTTGGTCAGCTTTTCTGCTAAAATGCTCTGCTGGGGTGAAAATGAGGAGGGTGAAGCAGTGGACAGCATTTGTTTTAAAAAGGCTCTGCCTGGGCAGTTCCTTCTGGTGAAGTGCTTGTAACTTTTTAAGTGGAAACGATGCCATTTTTTCTTTATTCTCCCATCTGAAAGATCAGGAGGCAACTGAAGGATCTTCAAATACCAGGGAGAAACCAGCTAGCAGAAGACATAGTATGGTGGGAGGGGGAAGATCAAGGCATAGGCCTTGCAGTGGGAGAATTGCGACCCAAATTGGGCCTCCTGACTTGTCAAGGCCCTTCTCTGGGGATCCTCTGGACCTGTCCTCTGCCCAGGTTCAACCAGAAAAGGAATGAGTTGGTTGCATGATATCTTCAGGATGTCTTTGGGAGATGATGTGTTTGCGTGGGAATGCTCCTGATAGGGTCTGCAGGTCTCTTGTGGGGGATTACACCTCGATGTGTAGTTTTGGGAAATATTAAAGCTTATAGGAAGAAGACGTTTTTCTTCCAGGCAGTGGCAGAATGGCAGTTCCTTATTTCCTATGAGGAAGGAGTTTATAGCTCCCCACATTTTTTTTTTTTTTTTTTTTTTGAGACGGAGTATTGCTGTGTCGCCAGGCTGGAGTGCAGTGGTGCGATCTCTGCTCACTGCAACCTCCGCCTGCTGGGTTCAAGCAATTCTCCTGCCTCAGTCTCCTGAGTAGCTGGGACTACAGGCACGCACCATGCCCAAGTAATTTTTTTTTTTTTTTTTTTTTTTGTATTTCTAGTAGAGAGGTGGTTATGTTGGCCAGGATGGTCTCCATCTCTAACCTCATGATCCACCCACCTTGGCCTCCCAAAGTTCTGGGATTACCAACGTGAGCCACCGTGCCCAGCCCATAGCCCCACGCGTGACTGAAAAGTGTGAGAGAGAATTCAAGTGCTTGAAATTTTACCTGCTTTGCATTTCCCGAAGAGATAGAGAAAAGTCAGTGATCCATTTCACAGATCAAGGGTATAGGAAAGTGAATGGCAGTTTGAGATGAGATGTTCATTTGGCTTGGATAGAGAGCAGACATCTGCCGTCAATCCCACCTCCTGTGCTGGAGTTTTGCAGTCCATTTTTTCTCTCCTGCCCTTTTCAAACTCCTATCCCCAAATATCAAGGACATCTGACAGTTAAGCCGTCAGAATTAACGAGCGGTTCCCCACAGAGTTCCATCCCGCAGGAGAGGTACCGGGACCGGCGGGGAGGTCTGAAGCTGCGGTCAGAAAACGCAGTGCCTTTCACTCTCCTCTCAGAACCTTAAACCGAGAGTTTCAAGTTTCCAAGGCAAGCAGTTGTCGGCCCCTCCTGTAGGATCCTGAGGGCTCTGGACGGGAGGAGAGCTGGGGAGCCAGGGGGTGGCCTGGAAGAGCCCAGGCACAGAGGTTGGATAGCTGTTTCCTGCGTAGGAAGCTGTTGGCGACCAGAATGGTTTTTACTTTATTCCTGGGACCAACCGGATCCGCTTGGTTCTGGGCGCCTAAACTGCCCCCTTTCTCCCTGCGCAACGCACTAGGTGGAATGCAAGAACAATACGGACTTCCTGCAGGTGTCCATGGCCCACGCCTGTGATCCCAGCACTTTGGGAGGCCCAGGCAGGCGAATCGCTTGAGCTCAGGGGTTTGAGACCAGCCTGGGCAATATAGCAAGACCCTGGTCTCTACACACACACACACACACACACACAAACACACCCAAAAAAAAAATTAGCCTGGGGTGGTGGCGCGCACCTGTGGTCTTGGCTACTCTAGAGGCTGAGGCCGGAGGATCGCTGGATCCCAGGAAGTTGAGGCTGCAGAAAGCTGAGATGATTCGACTGCACCAGCCTGGGCGACAGAGGAAAAAAAAAAGTAAGAAAGAAAATAAAAAGACAATAGACTTCCCTAAGCCCGTGGGGGGCCAAGTGGGTAGAGCCGGCAGCACTTTGGTGGCACCCAGCGAGCATGGCCGGTCGCTGCACCGCTCCTTTCCCACTGCTTGCGGTTTCTCCTCGCCAAGGCCACTCCTTTGTCAGCGTCAACGGATGTTCTCTGACCGCCACCTTGTTTCCTCCAAAAGTTACCTTTTGCAAGAGCACAGGTGTTTGCTATGGGCAATGATCGCTGGGTCCCAGCGCCTCTGGTTTCACAACTTCGCGGGTGTTCTCCGCCACACCCCGCCCCCCAACATATTCGGTGAACGGAGCCTGCGGTTTTTCCGCCGCACCTTCGCCGGCTGCGTCCCGCGAAGCCGGTGGAATCGTGGTCGCAAGGTTGGTTTCACCGGCGTTTCTCCATAATTTGACCGCTCTGCGCTTTGTGCTGGCCCAGGCGGGTCTCAGCACCGTTAGGTTCTCCCCCTAAAGGCGATTTTCTGTCGAGTGTAGGAAAGCTGCTGTGGGATGACAGTTTTTCAGAAGTTTCTAGTGGAGCCCAGCTGGCGGTTTGTGGATCGCAGAACCACTGGTTGGGCGGAGCTGGATGTACTTCACTGGCAGCGCGTTTCTCTGTGGTTTCCTAAGGCTGCGATCGAAATCGCGGTGTTTCTCTGGCACCACCGCGACGTGGATAACGTTCTTGAGTGGCTGCGCGGTTTCCTGCACCGAGTTGCTGGTTTTGATCCGCGCTTTCTCCCAGAGAGCCGATCAGACAGTTTTCTGCTTGTGTCAGCTGCTAGTTGCGCTCTGCACAGTTTCCTGGTCTCCGCGCGTCGCTTTCTCCATCCGAGGCCCTCTAGTGCCGGGGTCAGGGTCGCAGCACCGGCGTTCCCGTTGACTCTTTCGCCAGCGGTTTCGCTGTCACAGCACTGGTTGCATGGAGTTTCTCGGTGGCCGAACCTCTCTTTTTTCTCAGCGTCCATGGTTTCTTGGTGACAGCACCGGTGGCTGCGCCAAAACGAATGTTGTCCTTGACAACCCCGCCGGCTGCCGTCAGTCGCAGGCTCCTGGCACCGCCATTTCGCCGAGCGTTGTCTCCTACTCGAAGCTCTGTGCTTTCTCTTCTCTGTGGCGGCAGCCCTCAGCCGGCGGATCCGAGAGATTCAAAGTCGCAGCTGCCCCTGGTTGCGCCGATCCCGGTGGAGCGGGTGACAGGGGAGCTCCGGGGCACAGTCTCTTCCCAGCGTCACCCCGCCCGGGCTCCGGCTCGGCCTCCGGAACCCAGTCCCGGGGGCGGCGCCGCTGGCGTCTCTGTCGCAGAACCCGGCGGTTGAGCGCGGGCGCGCGGTTGGCTTCTTGGTCCCAGCAAGCTTTCGATTTCGCGGTGCCTGCGATTTCTACCCCCCGTCCAAGTAGGGGAATAGCCACAGTCTGATTTCTCAGCCCAAGCAAGTCCTGATTTAAGACAAACACCGGTCTAGCCCTGGCTGCGATTTCTAGGTCGTAGGAAGTCACGGTTTCTCCACAGAAAGGCGAAGTTACTCTGTGACTCATTTCTCAGCAGCTCCCGGTTTCCTGTAGCCTCGGATTTCTAATCATGACAATGGGGTCAGCCCAGCCTCAAGTTTCTTAGTCCTGCCAAGTTCGGGTTTCCTACTAGTAAGCTCTGCTTTAGCTGCCGAAGAGACGTTTAACTCCTGTGGAAATCTGGCTACCAGCTAACGCGATTTTTTTTTGGGGGGGGGGGGGGGTGGTTTAGTGATGACCAGTTTAGCAGTGCCTGGGAGCTATTATACCAAGTTTGGTTTCGCAATATCTAGTCCCAACTTCGCTGCAATTTCGCATTTTTTAAAAATTCCCATGGGAGTCAGGAAATGGCGGCGAAGGCGATTTCTCAGTTTTACCAAGCTCCCTTTGACAATAGCTTGTCTCGCCGAACGCGGCTTTTTCTTCTTGTGGACCAAATCGGCATATACCAGCTGCTACGAATTTTTAGTCGTAGCTAAACACGTTTAACCGTGGTTTTTTTTTTTTTTTTTTTTGTCGTAGGAAATTATGACAGGAGCAACGTGTAGGGGGTTAGATCTGACAGAGATATTCTAATGCTAGGCATTGCATGGTTTAGCAATATTTGTAATTTCTTCTTTGTAGAGTTGTTTCTCTGTAATTTTTGCTTATTTTAAAATTAGTTTTGTGTCTTCTGCTCTTACAACGATGTTACCGATGTGTTTGTTTTCACTTTTACTTGCATTTTAGGCTTTCATTATTTTAAAATTTTGATTTTTATTTAAATGTTGTGGGGTTTTTTTCTTTCTACTAATTTTGAGTGTCTCAGCTTCGTGCTCCTTGACTTTCATTCTCTCAGGGGCCGGGGAGCCCAGCTCGGTATTAGCCTCGCTGGTGTCAGGTCCCGGGTTCTGCCTGGAGGCTCAGCTTCCTTTGTGGAGCTGGTGGTTTTGTATCAGCAGGTTTGCCAGTATGGCCCACTCGGCATTTTTTCAGTTGCTGTGCCCAACCTGACCTTTCCCTTTCGCGGGGTCATTAAGTTCTCTGTGCTGTTACTTTCTCTGTCCTAGTATCGCTAGTATCTCCTAGAAACTTCCTGAACCCCGTTTTGCGGTGCAGAACGGTGATTGCACCGAGCGTCTGTAGGCACCACCAACAACGTGGTACCGTTAGCCGGCGCTTTTTCTGTCACAACACATTAAAACGGGTTAAAACACATTAAACCGATTAAACACATAAAACGGATTAAAACACATTAAAATGCTACAACACATTTTTCTGCCACAACACGTTTAAACAGAGTCGGTTCATTTCTCCAAATAGGATGTTTAGGCGTGGAAGCACCGCTCCTTCTAACAGCACGCTGTTTTCTCTCTAGCAGCACCATTTGCTCTGTCTAAACCGATATTTGTTTGGCAATACCCTCGCTATCCACTAGGTGCCGGCGCTGGCTAAGTTCAACGCGCGTTTCTACTTAGCGAGATCCTTAGTAGCTCAGAGCCTTAGCGGACAGTTTTCCGATCGCAGCAATGCTCATTTCCCGGAAACAGATGGTTCTTGGCCCTTGAAGCGCTCTTTAATACCTGCGTTCTGTAGCGCTAGTTCTCTGCAAGGTTTAGTTAGTGTCCGTTTCATTTCGGTTTCTTTTCTTGCTATGTTTTTCTGCCGGAATTATGGTTCGTTTTGGTTCTATGTACTCTCTAAAATGTTACCGTTTTTCAATTGTCTACTAATTTTCGCTCATTTGTTACTATTGAGTTTCTTAGTATCTGGCTGGCCTCCGCCCACGGGCTCCGGAGAGCATAAATACCCAGGCTGATGGAGTGCAGAAGGCTTTCCCTCCTTGATCAGCGGAAACATCTGTTTCCTCCTGGTCTGAAGCTTAAGAGATGGAGCAACATTTTCCTGGCTGTGTGAAGCGTGCTTGGGATTCCGCGGAGGTGGCGTCAGAGCCCCAGCCTCCGCCTATTGTGAGGTCAGAAGACTGTGGGCCGCGGCCTCTTCCTTTCTATCCAGTACTGGGAGAGTACTCACCGGACAGCTGTGATTTGGGACTGCTTTCCAGTCCTTGCTGGCGGCTACACTGGATCTACCCGCAAAACGGACTCTTTCCCGGAGTCCAGAGCGTCTTGGAACCAAGTACAGCCCAGCCCGCTGAGTTCAGTTGGCCCAGACACAGAAGCAGCAAGAGGCACTTGAAGAGGTGGACCAGGCAGAGGAACCCGACAGACTCACACTCCAGCAGCTTCCCTTGAGCAGTCCTCCCCACCCCCTGGGACAGATTGGAGGACACCGAGGCCTGTGACAGCGGGCGCGTTTTGGAATGCAGCCATCTTCCTGCCCTGGATTGGTGGCGCCTTCTCCCAGGTTTCTCAGACTGCCTGGGTGGATTTGTCGCGTTGGTTGTGCAGCGTTCTCTGTGCCCTGGGCTTGTTGCCCACGGATCTGTGGAGCTAATCAGCCTTAGAGAGCAGCAGGAGACTTTCGGATTCTCCTCCTTGAAAAGATTCTGTTACCAACGTCTCCACCTGGAAAATAAAAACCCATTAAGGTGTGCCTTCATTGCTGGTTGTCAATTTTTAAATTCTGTTTTCTCTGATGTTTCTCCCTTGTTTCGGGTACCTTACTACTTGCAGTTTCCTTGTTTTTTAAACATTTATATTTATTTCATTATATATTTCATTTTTATCTGTTTCAACTTTGAGAAATCTATATTATGAATGTAGAATTCTTCTTAGAGTTTTTGGCAAATTTAAAATTTATTCATTTTTTCCATTTTATTTTTAAATCCTATTCATAATATTTTTCTAATTATTTCTTTCTAAATGTATTGTGTTTATTTTCATTTAATTTTATTTCATTTAAATTTATTTCATTATAATAACATCTTTAACGTTATTATAATGTCTTAATTTTAATTGTTAATTTTATTTTTAACAGCTGCCTTTGTTTTTTTCAGTATAGCAATTCACTCAGGAATTTTATTCGTGGTGAGAAGACTGAGGGGTTTATCAGTCTTTGCTATTTCTCATGGATGGACCATGCAATTTCTTATATTAATACAACTGCAGAGATGACCAGTTCCTAATATTACTTATTCTGGTGGGGCAGCGTGGCTCACGGCTATAATCCCAGCACTTCCATCAGGAGAGGCATGCGGATTGTTTGAGCTCAGGAGTCTGAGACCACCCTGAACAACAGGGTGAGATCTGTCTACAAAAAAATACAAAAATTAGCCAGGTGAGGTGGTGTGCGCCTGTAGTCCCAGCTATTCCAGAGGCTGTGGTGGGTGGGTCGCTTAGGTCAGGAGGTCAAAGCTGCAGTGAGCTGGATGGCACCAATGCACTCTCCAGCAGAGCAAGACCCTGTCTCAAAATAAATAAATAATTGAAAAGACTACTTATTCATGGGTCTCAAGGCTAGCAGTTCTTCCCGCATCTTTTTCTTTGGAATAGTTTAGCATTGTTTGTAAGAGAACTACCAATTAGTTAATGGTACAACAACTGGGTTTAGCTCCGGTAGGCACTGCGGGTCCGGGTTGGCCCTGCCTGCTTTGTCTGCTTTGTCAGGAGTTTTAAACCTCTTACACTCAGAAGATAGCCCTAATGGTGGTTTCTCTGCATAGCAAGTTGTGATTTAATCAGAATAAGTATCGGTTTATTTCGTCTGCGATAAAAATGCTTAACTCTGAGTTCAACGTATCTTATTCTGAGCAAGTCCTGAGTTAGGGATTTCTTAGAGTAACAAGTGCATGCTTCTATCCTAAGTTCCCCTTGTAGGGAGCCAGCCCTACATCAACCGTGGGTACCCCGAGTTCGGTGGTGACAAAGGAAGAGAGAGAGATAGTCTAAGAGAAAAAGTGGGACCAGGGGACCATCACTTCATCACTCTGGAGGTAACAGTGAAGGCCCCAAACTCTGATCATTCACTCTATTTATTGGATACAATCACTTTGATCTACTGGACAGGAGTGGAGTAATGGTGGGGAGAGGGTGATAGTGGAGTGAATGAGTGAGCCTGAACTGAATGAGTGAACCGGAATCAGAACTGGTGTGCCATTCTAAGGATTGATAACAGTGGCAGTGTGGGGAGTTTCACAAAACAAGAACATGTGGTTATCTTTAGCTTATTATCTATGTGCAGCTGATAGAACATGGGCCTTACAAGGAGCCTACGAGTCTGGCTGTGTCATAGTGCTACAAAGGGGTTTTACGTCCTTGAGCACAATGTTTATGGTAACAGAGCGAGGTCACCCTGCACAGGAACATGAGGCATGAAGAGACCTTCCTCCTCAGAGGCCTCCTATGGCCTTCCACAGTTTGTTGTTCCTTGTTTATCTATTACACATAACCAATTTGTGCAGGCATTCTGTAAGTCCTTTCTCCTTTGCAGCTTTTCCCAACACCCCCTGTGAATGTGATTTCTGAGCTCTTGCAAGTCCATATTTAGTCGTAACCAGTACTAGCATAGCCATGCCTGCGACCTCTTAGTCCCATTAACTTTTGATTTCACAATAACTTATCCTGCTTTAGTTATGCCTGAATTTTAAATACAGAAGTCTGGGCATGTTGATGAAGAAGATCTTTTAGGAGTAGCAAGTAGAGGTTTAGCAGTGCCTCCAGTCCCTTAGTTAGAAGTCTCGGTGGTGAGACCAAGCAGATATTGATATAGGCATGACAGCGATCTCACAGCTGTGAAACCACTCTGCTTAGAAGTATTTAGATTTTCTTCTTTGTAGAGTCAGTTTTCTATGTTTTGCTTAGTTTTGAATTTTCATTTGATGAATTTTTCCAAATGTATTGTTTTTATTGTGTGTGTGCACGTGCATTTCAGCCAACTTGCCCTTTTAAAAAAACAATAGTTGCGAATTTTTGTTTTGCCAACCCTCAGCTTTTCTGTCTGGTTTGGCTGGCTTGTGATCCCCAGAAAGAAATCCTCTACTTTTAACGCCTTAATGACCTTTCGTCAATGGCATTACTGCTAGTTTTTGCAGCCCAAGATGCTCCTTGGTGCTAGCACTGCCCAGTTGCTTCGGTGAGGTTTACTAGAGCCCAGGACGCAGAGGTGCTGGGTGACCTCATTTTGGTGCAACCACTCCGGGGGTTCTTGGTTTATCAGGCTGTGTTTTGGAACAAACTGCCGATTCTTCCTGGGAGCCAAGTGTCTCTCAGTGGCGTTCCTAGCTGTTTTCTTCAAAAGTGGCCGTTTCTCCTGGTAGCACCGCTTGTTGGTGACAATGCATTTCCGTGGCAGTTCAGGTCATTGCATGGAGTGGCCGGTTTCTCACTGGCACTGTGCCAGATGGCAGTTACTCCGTGGAGGCGCAGCTCTCAGCAGTTTCCCTTAGTTCTCCGTGTCGGCCTGTCCCTGTACCAGCGTTTGTGGCAGTATTTCTGTCAACAATCAAGTCTGTGTTTTTTTGATGACAATGCCATCCCTTTCTCTAAAACCGGCTATGTCTGGAACCGGCAATTTCTCCTGTTCACAGAGTCCTTGGTTTCACAGAGCCGGTTGTTTCCAGGTTCCTGGACTGCTGTTTGCTCCACGCTAGGGAAGTTGCACCTGGTACCATTAGGTGCTCCCTGTTGGAGTTTTGAGACAGCGATTGGAGATAGGTGCACCAGCATTGGCAGCTGAAGAAAGCATTATCATTTCAAGCTCAGTAGGGGCAATAGAATGAGTGGTATTAGAGAAAGCAAGCAAATACTTGAAGAAAGGGCCACTCCACAGTATTTTTGGCTTTTTTTCACTTTTTTTTTTTTTTTTTTTTGAGACAGGGTCTGGCTTTTCACCCAGGCTGGAGTTCAGTGGCACAAGCATAGCTCACTGCAGCCTCAACCATCCCGGGTCATGCAATCCTCCCTTCTCAGCCTCATAAGCAGCTGGATCTACAAGTATGAGCCACCATGCCTGGCTCATTTGTGTGTGTGTGTGTGTGTGTGTGTGTGTGTGTGTGTGTGTGTGATAGGTTATCACTCTGTTAACCAAGATGGTTTTGAACTCCTGGCCTCAAGTGATCCTCCTGCCTGGCCTTCCAAAATGCTGTGGTTGCAGGTGTGAGTCACCGCAGCAGGCCTATTTTTGACTTCAGATAAAATAATTCCATACCCCGAGGTCCAGGTGAAACAAAACAAGGTAATAAATTAGTGCCTAAATAAATCAGTGCCTAAACTCAATCAGAAGCCTGGGGCAAAATAGCTCTCCAGAGCAGTCCATACAGATTGCTTCTTGCAACATAGTGCTGACCGAATAGCCTTAAGCAGATCAAGAGAGGCAAACTGTTAACCTAGCAGTTTCTTTATGTTGATCAACCTATTCACAATGGTAACTTTTTTCTTTTTTTTTTTTTTTTTGGAGACTCGTCTCCCACTGTCACCCAGGCTGGAGTGCAGTGGCATGATTTCCACAACCTCTGCCTCCTGGGTTAAAGTAATTCTTGTGACTCAACCTCCCTAGTAGCTGGGATTACAGACGTACACCACCACATCAGGCTAATTTTCCTGCATTTTTAGTAGAAATGGGGTTTCACTATGTCGGCCAGGTTGCTCTCCAACTCCTGGCCTCAAGTGATGTGCCCACCTTGGACTCCCAAAGTGCTAGGATTTTAGTCATGAACTGCCCTGCCTGGCCCACAATGGTAACTTTAAAAAAAAATGGTCTAAAGCCATGCGCGGTGGCTTACGCATGTAATCCCAACCTTCTGGGAGGCCAAGGCAGGCGGATCACCTAAGGGTGGGAGCTTGAGACCAGCCTGACCAACATAGAGAAACCCTGTCTCTAATAAAAAAAAAAAAAAAAAAAAATTAGCCTGGCATGATGGCACATGCCTGTAATCCCAGCTACTTCGGAGGCTGAGGCAGGAGAATCGCTTGAACCTGGGAGGTGAAGGTTTCGGTGAGCCAAGATCCTGCCAGTGCACTCCAGCCTGGGCAACAAGAGCAAAACTCATCTCAAAAACAAATAAATAAATAAATAAAATAAAAATGGTCTAAAACCAACTCTCTACTCAGAAATTCAACAAATTAGATAAAATGGATCAAACATGCAAGATCATAGTCTACCCAACTGAGGCAAAATAATCTGTAAATTTTTGTAATTACTGAAGATATTGAATTCATGGTCAAAAATCTTTCAGAAAACAAATCGGAGAGGTTTTTACAATTTCACTGACTAATTTTACTTAATATTAAAAGAATAAATAAGATGTGGACTGGGTGCAGTGGCTCATGCCTGAAATTCCAGCACTTTGGGAGGCCTTGGCTGGCGGATCACCAGGTCTGGAGGTTGAGACCATCCTGTCTAACACAGGGAAAGCCTGTCTCTACTGAAAAACATGAAAATTAACCAGACATGGCAGTGCGCACCTGTAGTCCTAGCTACTTGGGAGGCTGAGGCAGGTGGATCACTTGAACTGGGAGACAGAGTTTGCAGTGAGCCGAGATCGTGTCATTGCACTCCAGCCTGGGTGACAGAGCCAGACTGCATCTCAAAAATAAATAAATAAATAAATAAATAAATGTGAATAAGACAAACTCTACATTATTTATCCTAGAAAATAAAAGAACATGGAATTCTTTCCAACTTATTTTATGAGATCAACATTTTCCTGGCAAACCCAGTACCCTGAGGGAACTACTGACCAATATTGCAACTAAACATAGATGAAGAAATCCTCACCAAAATATTAACAAATAGAAATCAGAAATGTACTTTAAAGAATAATACTATGCCCAAGTAAGGTTTATTCCACATGTAAGCCTGGTTTAATACTCAAAGTCAATCAGTATGATTCTCCTTTTTTTTTGTTTTTTTTGAGGTCTCAGAGTGGCCCTCTGTTGCCCAGGCTAGAGTGCAGTGGCGAGATCTTGGCTCACCACAACCTCTGCCTCCTTGGTTCAAGGGATTTTCCTGCCTCAGCCTCTGAATAGCTGGGATTACATACATGCTCCACCACAACCGGCCAATTTTTATATTTTTGGTAGAGATGGGGTATTCACTATGTTGTCCAGGCTGGTCTTGAACTCCTGACTTTGTGATTTGCCTGCTTTGGCCTCCCAAAGTGCTGAGATTATAGGCATGAGCCACCGAGACTGGCCAGTTCACCCTACTGATAGGCTAGGTGAGAAACACCATATAATCCTATCAAATGATGCACAAAAAACCCTTAAGAAAATCTATTCCCATTCATGATTTAAAACTTAAAACCAACTCTTAGCAACATGGGAATAGAGGGAATTTCCTCAACTGAACAAGGAATATCTACAAAAACTTTTAGCTAAATTGTATGCAATAGTGACAGACTCAATGCTTTCCTCATGAAATCAGGAACAAGGCCGAGATATTCGTTCTCTGCAACCATTTCTATTCAACAAGGTACTAGAGTTGTTTGCCAGTGCAATAAATTAAGAAAAGAAGTTAAAAAGCGTATACATTGCAGGTGAAACAATGAAATTATCCATACTTGTAGAACATAAGCCTATATAGAAAATCTTAAAGCGTCTAGAAGCAAAATTACAGAAATTATGAGTTTAGCAAGGCTTCAAGATAGAAGGGTGCAAAGTTCCAGGGCCTTGGAACAGGAGAATTTCCTGCAGGAAGTTCTCAGGTCTGCTGCCTGTTCACTGGATTTCCTGTAGACCCAGCCTGTGAGTCACTAGCCATGCATGGTCTCTGGCCGATTCTCCCCTCTATTCTCTGCATAAGACACACAACTTTTGTATTTTTGGTTTGCCCTGCAACCAGTAAATCTGGGGGGACCAAGGGTCCCCGTGATAGCACTGGCACCAGCAACCAGCTGCCCCCCAACCCCCGCCCCTGAGCCTCATCCTTACCCAACATCAGCAGGAACACAGGCAACAAGAATTTCACAGTTGCGTACAATTTATTGAGAAGGGGAATAAAAAAGGCACAACGTGATCTCAAGGCAAAACGTCTTCCACCGCGTTTGAGCGAACTCAGCTGTTACCTTAACATCATCAGTTAGAAGAGATCGTCCAATGGAAGGTCTTAGCGGAAATCTCAGGGCTCAAGACTCCAAAGGTGGGGGTGAGGGGTGGGGGTGGACAAGTCTTAGGGCGTCTGCCCCCAAGTGCCTGCAATCTAGCAGCCAGCAGTCTTGGAACTTTGGTTGGTGACTCCGAGGGTCAGCAGTAGGCAGACACTCTCAAAGGTCTCCTGGACAGACGTCTCTGGCTCCAGTAGTCTGACCACGGAGCGAAGGACGAGTTGTCAGGGAGGTTACGGGAGCGGGCGTCTGTTGGGACCCTCTGCACCCTCCCGCTCTCTCGAAGGCTCCTGCCGCTCTTCCTGGGTCGCGGGCGCCGGATCCAGAGCAGCTGACTCTGTGCCTCGTCTCAAGGTGCTCTGAGACTTGGGAAAGACGTCTTCGCTGGCAGTTTCTGCAAAGAACGCAGGGCGCAGAAAGTAGGTCCCAGTGGAACTCTACGCCGTCCCAGGAGCGCTTGCAATGGTAAGGACAGGAAGGGAGCATCCAGGACACCGAATGTACTGAGCTCAGGGCTGGAGACATCTGGCCCCGTCGCCTCCTTTGCAGAATCCCGGGCCTGCCAAACTCCAAAGGGAGACAGCAGCTCCATCGCGTACTTTCACCAGTCAACACCGGGTATCTAGGACTCAGAAGTCAACATCTTCTGCGTTTTTATAATCCTCTGGTCTCGTGGGCAATCCAAATCAGATTGCAGGAAGGTGGGTGGGAACTTTTTCTTAGGAGCAAGTTACATCGGGACATAGAATTAATAAGATTCACATGAAGTCCTATCATCTGAGATGAAATTATCTAGTTAAATAGTTTGCTTTAGGGATTGAAAAGAAAAAAATACTACCTTTCTTGTGCAGAGAAAGCCCTTTTGGGATACCCCTGATTAGAAAGTTCATTATTGCCCCCCAAATGCATTGCTAGTACTGGAGCAGACTGGAGCCCTTTCTGCAATGCTTGTCAGATGCCTAAAGATCGGGATGTTACTGAGGAGCAGGCCAGGGTACGTGCTCATTTTTTAAAATTAAAATCTTTTTGGGGGTTATTTTATTATATTATTCTGTGTTATGTTGACTTGTTTTAATTTTAGATTCAGTGGGTACATGTATAGGTTTGTTACAAGAATATATTGCGTGATTCTGAGGCTTCTATTGATCCCCCTCGTCGCTCAGAGAGTGAACGAAGTCCCCAAGAGGAAGTTTTTCAGCCTCTACCTCCTTAACTCCCTTCCTCCCTCCTTTTGGAGTCCGCGTTGTCTATTGTTCTCTTCTTTATGTCCCTGTGCACCAGGTTGAGTTCCCACTTCTAAGCAAGAACATGAAATATTTGTTACGCTTTAATTTGCTTAGGATAATGGTATCCTTATAGAATAGTTTGAAGTTGGGTAATGTGATGACTTGGGCTTCGTTATTTATTTGTTTATTTTTATTTTTTGCTTAGGATGCTTGACCTGTTGTCCTTTTTTTTTTTTTTTTTTTTTTTTGAGACAGGGCTTTTCACTGTAGCTCAGATGGGAATGCAGTGTCATGTGTAGGGCTAAGGGTCCCACAGGGTCGTGGGGTGTCCCTTATGCTGTGCTGAGGTGCAGGATCTGAAAGATAAAGAGACAGGACACAGAAATACAAGGAAAATGCAGCTGGGCTCAGGGGGAGCACACCACCTATAAGTGGAGTCAGGTGAGGCCCCGAATGTCCAGAAGCAGGTGTATTTATTGTGTATAGGTTAGGGGGCAGGGCAGTGAATGAAGTCATCTTTAGGGTCGTGAGCAATAAAACAAGGAGTCCACCTCCATTAGGTCACCTAGCCTAGGAGGTGGGCAGTGCTCAGCAAGGGGTTCATTCCCATTAGGTCATTGAGGTAAGGGCCATGTGCAGTAAGGGGCCCACCCCTATTAGGTCACCAAGGCATGGAGGTGGGCTGTGCACAGTGAAGAGGGTGCAGTGGGCAATACCTCTATCTATGGGCAAGCTACTTCTAAGATTTATAGGAGGATGCTTTAAGTCACACAGTAATGACAGAGCTGTCAGAGTTTCCGCCACCTGCTGGCAGCTTCCAATGAGTTCTATAGGAAAATGCTTTTTGAGCAGCACAGTAACAACAGCTGATAAAGTTCACAGTCACCAAGGTGTGATTGCAGGTCTGAGGGCAGCCTTCCACAAGAACTGGATGCAAGGTCCTACAACTCCTTTATCAGGAGGAGTGGCTCTTGCCCCAAGCATGCCATACAGCACATATCTTTACAATACTGAATGCTGCTGCCTGGGCCATGGATTCTTGTCCTGGTATAACTGTTTTTCCCTTAAATCATGCTCTGTACTGTGTCTGCTCTAGGCATTCCTCTGATTGTAAGCTGCTTATTCCTTAATTCATGCTCTGTACTGTGTCTACTCTAGGCATTCCTCCGATTATGAACTAAGATATAGTTATATATATATAGAGAGAGAAATAACTGAGTGGTAAGATATTCTTTAGGCACTCATTCTAAGAACTAATATATGATTATATAGAGAGGATTATATACAGGGAAATAACTAAGTAGTAACACTATAAACTGAGATAATCTCCAAACCCTAATTCTATAAACTAATATATGATCATATATAAAGTATTATATAAAAGGAAATAACTGAGAAGTAATACTATAAACTGAGATATTCTTCAGGCCTTAATTGTGCCAGGATTCTGCTTAGCTCTCCTTCCTTAGTACCTATATGGGGGGGTTACCCACATCATACTCTTGGCAACCTGGATCTCCAAGGCTCAAGCTATTTTCCTCCCTTAGTCTCCAGAGTAGCTGAGTGGTCCTCCCCCCATCAGCCTGTAGAGTAGCTGGGAACACAAGTTTGTGCCACCGTGCCTGGCTAAATTTTTTTGCATTTTTTTGTAAAGATGGGGTTTCACCATGTTTCTAGGTTGGTTGTTTCCTCAGCCTCCTGAGTGGCTGGGACTATAAGCAGGAACCACCACACCCAGCTAATTAAAAAAAATTTTTTTCTTTTGGTAGAAATTGCATTTCACTATGTTTCCTGGTTTAGTCTTGAACTTCTGGCCTCAAGTGATCCTCCTCCTTCAGCCTCTCAAAGTGCTTGGATTATGGATGTCAGCCACCATGCCCAGTCCATAATAAAGTTGTTCTAGTCTTAGAAACTTCTCTCATGATGATAACCCCACCTTCACATTCATGATGGTAACTCCACCTTCCGTTTTTTTGTTTTTTGACAATGTCTTGCTGTTTCTCAGGCTGGAGTGCAGAGGCATCATCCCAACTCACTGCAACCTCTGCCTCCTGAGTTTAAATGATTCTACCACCTTAGCCTCCCGAGTAGCTGGGATTACAAGTGCATGCCACCATGCCCAGCTAATGTTTGTATTTGTAGTAGAGACAGGGTTTCACCATGTTGGCCAGGCTGGTCTCAAACTTGTGGCCTCAAGTGATCCTCCCACCTTGGCCTCCCAAAGTGCTAGGATACAGATGTGGGCCACATCTGGCCCAGATTTTTTCCCACACTTTGTTCATTGCATTATTCATATCAAAGTGGAAGTATCATGGATAATTCTATTCTTACTATACTGTCTAATATAGCACCCCTCGTACTTACCTTTCCAACACACTTGTGTTAAGTTCCCTGATAGCATTTTTTTTTTTTTTTTTTTTTTTTTTGAGATGGAGGCTTGCTCTGTCACCAGGCTGAAGTGCAGTGGCATGATCTTGGCTCACTGCAACCTCCGCCCCCTGGGGTTTGAGCAATTCTCCTGCCTCACCCTCCTGAGTAGCTGGAACTACAGGCATGTGCCACTGTGCCCAACTAATTTTAGTATTTTTAGTAGAGACAGGGATTCACCATGTTGACGAGGATGATCTCAATCTCTTGACCTCGTGGTCTGCTTGCCCTGGCCTCCCAAAGTGCTGGGATTATAGGCACTTTGGGAGGCTGAGGCAGGTGGATCACCTGAGGTAAGGAGTTTGAAACCACCTTGGCCAACGTGGGGAAACCCCATCTCTCTAAAAATACAAAAATTAGTTGGGCACAGTGGCACATGCCTGTAGTTCCAGCTACTCAGGAGGCTGAGGCAGGATGATCGCTTGAACCCAGGAGGGCGGAGGTTGCAGTGAGCCGAGATCACACCACTGCATTCCAGTCTTGGGCAACAGAGTGAGACTCTGTCTTAACAAAACAAAACCAAAAAAGCATTTATTGTATAAACACTCTTATTTATTTATTTATTTGTTGTTATATTTACTGTCTTTTTCAACTCATGAAGGTGTCACTTTATGGCCAAGTCCATTTCTGCTTGTTGATCATTTATCTCTGGAACCTTGATCCCTATGTAGCACAATATAGACACTGAACATTTGTTAATGAAGAGACAATAAATGTATTAAAAGGCTGGTTGTGGTGGCTCATTCCAGTAATCCCAGCACTTTGGGAGGCTGAGGTGGGAGGATTGCTTGAGCCCATGAGTTTGAGCTTAGTCTGGGTAACATAGGGAGACTTCACCACTACAAAAAATTTAAAAATTAGCTGGGTGCGTTGTGCGCACCCGTAATCTGAGCTACTTGGGGAGACTGAGGTAGGAGGATTGCTTGAGCCTAGGAGATTGAGGGTGAAGTAAACAGTGATCATGCCACCACACTGCAGCCTGGGTGACAGAATGAGACCTTGCCTCAAAAAAAAAAAAAAAAAAAAAGTAGTTCTCAGAAGTCTATAGCTGATTATAAACCACCCTATAAAAGGATCGAAGTAAAACAGTAATTGTGGATGGCAAAAGTATTAGAATAGCAATGGTTAAAGATGCAAATGAAAAGGAAATTTGGTTATAGCTATTGGATACAACAATTTAATATAATATCATAATTAATTCTGATAACATATACTAAGACACTTCAGAATCACAGGAATCTCATACAATTTTGTAATACATACTCATAACACATTTATGCAAATACAATCAGAAGAAAGTTAAACATCATTTCATATTTAATAATGCATCTTATGTGATTTTATTATGCCAAGTAAGCCAAATGTGTCTCTTTGGATTTCAAGGGACTAAGTGTCAAAAAAATTAATGAAGTAAAAAAGACTAAATTTAGAATTGGATTTTGGAAAGTTTGTAAAATACTTAAAATAAGGTCAAGGTTTAAAACACTTGATATCACAAAATAGGATCACTGGTCATTGTAAAGTAAGTCATTCATTTAGTCAAAGTGGTAACTCAAAGATTTCAAAAACAAAAAAACAAAACCTTTTACTCTTTGAAACTTGCTTTCCCAAACAATAAGACCTAATGAAGACAGCAAGAAGTCAATTAAATGTTTCTCTAATCTTATAGACAAATGTATTAAATTTTAATAATCTTGCCCATAAGCTATAATTTTATAAATCTTTCCTAAGGTTTAAAAAAAGAATGGGTAAATACTCCAAGGAAACATTGTTAATCTGACACAGGGGCCCACATGCTGGGCTTGTATGAGTGTTCCTTTGATATTAATGTTTAATTTATAGGCTGGCCATGGTAGCTCACGCCTGTAATCTCAGTACTTTGGGAGGTGTAGGTGGATGGACTCCTTGATCTCAGGAGTTTGAGACTAGTCTTGGCAATGTGATGAAACTCTGTCTCTACAAAAAATACAAAAATTAGACAGGTGTGGTTGTACACCTGTAGTCCCAGCTACTCAGGAGGCTGAAGTGGCAGGGTCGCTTGGGTCTGAGAGGTGGAGGTTGCAGCGAGTCAGGATCACATCACTGAATTCGAGCCCAGGTGACAGAGCTAGTCCCTGTCAAAACAAAACAAAACAAACACCTATTGTTTAATTTATAGAGAAATAGTAAACTAACTTTATCTCTTAAAGTGGGTCTTACAAGCCCAAACACCATTTCTTCTGCAACAGTTCCTGGGACTAGAGGGGTTGGATACTTTAATTTTCTGGATTCATGTCTCATAAATGCAGGTTCTGATTTTCATCTTCTCTTAGGTCTGAAGATGAGGCTTTAGTTGCTGTTAATGTTTAAGATTTAGCAGGAGTTGGTGACCTTTTCTGACCCAGGAGTCAAAGCCCTGTAACTTGGTAGCACAAAAACTTTAAAACAAATGCAGAAAGTTACATGGATATAGTAACCTTAATTTTTTAAATCTCAGTTTTTCTAATCAAATAAAAACCTAGGCCATGCATGGCGGCTCACGCCTGTAATCCCAGCACTTTGGTAGGCCGAGGCGGGCAGATCACAAGGTCAGGAGTTCGAGACCAGCCTGGCCAATATAATGAAACCCTGTTTCTATTAAAAATACAAAAATTGGCCGGGTGTGGTGGCGGGCGCCTGTAATCCCAGCTATTCGGGAGACTGAGGCAGGAGAATTGCTTGAACCTGGGAGGCAGAGGTTGCAGTGAGCTGAGATCATACCACTGCACTCCAGCCTGGGTGACAGAGCCAGACTACATCTAGAAAAAATAAAAAAAAAAAGAATATATTGATACTTTATGAAAATTTTATTGTTCTAACCAAGTTTTTTCTGTTAGTGTATTTCTATACCGAAATTCAATAATCAGGGAGACTATTATAATTTCCTTTTGTTTATAGCCAACTTAACTACATAGTTTTAAAAAATAACTTCTGTTTACAAACCTTATTACAACTTAAACCATTTATGATATACTGGCACTTCCTGTTTTATTCAAAACATCCCTTTTTCTTATATAATGTCATTTTAATTAATTACTTTAATTAATACTAATTATAGGATTCCAAATTGCATAAGTTTACTTATAAGCATTTATTCCATTACATTTACCTAATTGATTTATTTTAAAAAATAAGTTACCTAGATTACTCAGGAAAACTCTAATATTAGACAAAACGTCATCATTTAAAGTCATAAAACCACCTTTGCAAAATTATAACAGTGAGAAAATTATGACAGTGAAAGACATCTGACATAACCAACTCCATCTTGCCTTTAACCTCCAAACTGCTTTTGATCACTATATATATAGACATAGGCCAACCTAACTTTGGGAGAAATTCACTTTATACTTTAAATGATAATAGCCTTTCACAGCCGGGCGAGGTGGCTCACACCTGTAAGCCCAGCACTTTGGGAGGCCGAGGTGGGTGGATCACTTGAGGCCAGGAGTTGGAGACCAGCTTGGCCAACATGGTGAAACCCCATCTCTATTTTAAAAAATAAAAGAAAAAGAAAAAGATAATAGACTTTCCCCAAACTAAACCCCACCCCCCCTTTTTTTTAAAGATAGGGTTTCACCATGTTGGCCAGGCTGGGCTTGAACTCCTAACCTCAGGTGATCCACCCGCCTCGACCTCCCAAAGTGCTGAGATTACAGGCGTGAGCCACCATGCCCGGCCTAAACCATTTTTATTAAGCGAATGAAAGCCCATCAAATTAGGAGGATAAGAGGGGCCTGAATTCTGCTAAGCTGTAGACATAAAGGATTATCAGCCATTATTTCAGAGGTCACAAAATTTGCAACTTCCCTAATTACTAGAACCTAAGACTGGCCCTTTGAGATGACTTTTCAGACTCGGCATTTCTGATGACCAGATGGCCCCAACAGCATCAGCCACTCCTCTGTGGCCCCTACTCAAGTAATCACGAAATCAGGCCAGGCGCAGTGGCTGAGCCTGTAATCCCAGCATTTTGGGAGGCCGAGGGGGGCGGATCACTTGAGGTAAGGAGTTCCAGACCAGCATGGCCAACATAGGGAAACCCCGTCTCTACTAAAAATACAAAAAATATTAGCCGGGTGTGGTGCCGCAAGCCTGTAATCCCAGCTACTCAGGAGGCTGAGGTGGGCGAATTGCAGTGAGCTGAGATCGTACCACTGCACTCCAGTCTGGGCTGCAGAACAAGACTCCGTGTGACAGCTGTCCAATGGGTACTTTACTAGTACTGGACACAAAGGGAGAGGCCCGGGCCCACAGTCTTCTGAATTCAACATAGGCGGAGGCAGGAGCTCTGGCACCACCTCTGCGGAATCTCAGTCCGGCTTCCCATAGCCAGGAAAATGTTGTTCCACCGCTTAAGCCTCAGAGCAGGAGGACCTAAGCGTTTGGTTTGCGCTGATTGACTAGAGGAGGCAGAGCCTTTAGCAGAGGCTTTAGCACTCCCATCAGCCTGGGTATTTATGCTCTCCGGAGCTCGTGGGCAGAGGGCACCCAGATATTATGAAATCCAGCAGTAACAAATGCAGGAAAATTAGTAGATAAATGAAAAACGATAAAATTTTAGAGAGCACATAGAACCAAAACAAATCGTAATTCCGACAGAAAAACTGCGAGAAAGAAACCGAAATGAAATGGACATTAAGCCAGTTTTACACAGAACGAGCGCTACAGAATGCTGGGATTAAAGAGTTCTTCAGCGACCAGGAACAATCTGTATCCGGGGAAATGAGCACTGCTGCCACAGGAAAACTGTCCTCTAGGTCTCTGCACCACTCTGGACCTCGCTAACAAGAATCTGGCGGCGCTGGGACTCAGCAAGCGCCAGCACCCAGCGGCTAGCGGTGGTGTTACCAAACATGTATCTGTTTAGGCGCCATAACGGTGCTGCTAGAAAGAAACTGCGGGCTCTTAGGAGGGGTGCTTCCACCCCGAAACATCCTGTCTGGAGGAATGAACCGACTCTGTTTAAATGTGTTGTGACCTTTTAATGCGTTTTAATCCGTTTAATGTGTTTAATCCGTTTAATGTATTTTACACATGTATTTTAACACGATTTAATGTATTGTGACAGGAAAAGAGCCGGCTAACGGCATTACTGAAGTACTAGTTGGGAGAGACGCTCGGTGCAGTCATCCTTCTGCACCGTAAAACGGGGTTTAGGAAGTTCCTAGGAGATACTAGCGGTGCGAGGACTGAGAAAAGGACGGCACCGAGAACTTATGGGCTCCACGTACGGGAAACATTACGTTGGGCGCTAAGAACGGTGCAGCAACTGAGAAAACGCCGAGTGGGCTCTACTGGCAAAAGCGCTGCTGCAAAACCGCCAGCTCGGCGCAGAAGCGGAGCCGCCGGACAGAATCCCAGATCTGATAGCAGCAAGGCTGAGACCGAGCTCGGCCCCCTGGCTCCTGAGAGAATTCAAGTCAAGGAGCACAAAGCTGTGACACCCAAAATTAGTAGAAAAAAATACACAATATTTAAATAAAAATAAAATTTAAAAACAAATTCTAAAATGCAAGTAAAAAGGCAAAGCAAACACACTGGTAACTACTGGTAACATCGTTCTCAGAGCAAAAGACACAAAAAGAGAATTTAAAAATAAGCAAAAATTACAGAGAACCAACCCTGCAAAGAAGAAATTACAAATATTGCTAAATGATGCAATTCTGTTAGGATATCTCTGTCATATCTAAACCCGTACATGTTACACCTAAGTCTACATTTCCTACGACAAAAACAAAACAAAACAACTACAATAAAAACCCAACAAAACCCCAGTTAATCCCATCACCATTAAACCTGTTTACGACTAAAATATCGTAGTAGCTCGGTCCACAAGAGGAAAAAGTCGCGCTAGGCGGAACTTACTATTGCCAAACGGAGCTTCATAAACCAGAAATCGTTTTTGCTGGCATTTCCTGACTTCATGGAAGTTTAAAAAACACCAAAGTAGCGAAGGCGGGACTTGATATTGCGAAACCAGACTTGGTATAAGAGCTCCTAAACACTGTTAAACTGGTCATCACTAAACCGAAATAAATCGTATTCGCTGGTACACAGATTTCTGGAGGAGTTCAACGTCTGCTCGGCTAAAGCAGAGCTTACTAGTAGGAAAACCGGAACTTGACACGATTTAGAAACTTGGGGCTTTGGGAGGCCAAGGTGGTGGATCATCTGAAGTCAGGAGTTCAAGGCCAGTCTGGCCAAAGTGGCGAAACCCCGTCTCTACTAAAAATACAAAAATTAGTCTGGTGTGGTGGCGGGCGCCTGTAATCCCCGCTACTCAGGAGGCCAAGGCAGGAGAATTGCTTGAACTCCGGAGGCGGAGGTTGCAGTGAGCCGAGATGGAGCCACTGCACTCTAGCCTGGGCGAAAGATCGAAACTCTGTTTAAAAAAAAAAAAAAAAAAAAAAAGAAAGAAGGAAAAAAGAAACTTGAGGCAGGGCTAACTCCGGGTTTTTAAAATAGTAACAAAACGATTAAAAATCAGAGGCTATAGGAAACTCAGAGTTTCTGGGAAATGAATCACGGGGTAACTCAGCCTTTTTGTGGCGAAACAGTAACTTCTTACCATCTAGAAATTACAGCCAGGGCCAGATCGGTGTTTGTTCTAAATGGGGACTTGCTTGGGCTGAGAAATCACATTTGGTTACTCCCCGACTTGGAAAGGGGGTAGAAATCTCAGTCACCAGGTGGGCGCGGTAGCTCCTGCTGTAATCCCAGCGCTTTCGGAGGCCAAGGCTGGCGGACTGTTTGAGTCAGGCGTTCGAGACCAGCCTGGTCAATATAATGAAACCTCGCCTCTAGTAAAAATGCAAAAATTAGCGGGACGTGGTGGCGCGCGCCTGTGATACCAGCTACTCAGGAGGCCAGGAGGCTGAGGAAGGAGACTCAAAACAAACGAAAACAAAACGAAACGAAACGAAAAGAAATCACAGGCACCTTGAAATCGAAACTTGTTAGGATCGACAAGCCAACGCCGGCGAATCCGCGGGGTCCTGAGACAGAGACGCCAGCGGCGCCGCTACAGGACGGGGTTCTGGAGGCCGAGCTGTTCTGCGGGTTCTGCGGCGCCGCTGGGAAGAGACCGCGCCGGGGCAGCTCCCCCTGTCACCGGCTCCGAGAGCGGCGGGCTCCCACCCCCAGCGCCGCCGCCGCCGCCGCTCGGGAAGGCCAGGCTCGGCGTCCCTGGGAAGCTCCCCAATCCCTCAGATCGGGGACCTGAGCGCTGTCGCCCCGAGAAAATGGAGGTACCAAGCAACGAGTTGTGCCGCGACCAAGAGACCTCGGTTCTGCGAAATGTCAGTGCCTGGATCTTGCGAGCGACGGGGTCCGCAGGGTTGTCAAGGTCAATATTCCTTGTGGCGCAACCTACGGCGCTGTCACCAAGAAACCGCGTACTCTGAGATAAAAGAAAGGTTCGGCCACCGAGAAACTCCGAGCAACATGTGCTGTGACAGCAAAACCGCCTGCTCCGCTGGCGAGAAAGCCGGAACTACAGGGCCTCGGATGGAGAATGGGACTCCCGGAGCAAGCAGAAAAACGTTTTGTTTGGCTCAGCTAGCGCCGCCGCAACAGGAAAATTGTCAGGCCAGTGCTGCCAAAGAAGTGCGAGTGAGAAACCGGTCAGTGGGAGGAGCGGCGCCGGGCGCAGGACCCGCGAGTGTGGGAATATGGCGGCGCTAGGACCCAGCAGGCTCGGGCCCCGGGCGAACGCCAGCTACTCCGCGGAAGACGAAGGCGAGTTTTTGGTCGCCATCAACGGTGCAGCGGGCGATCAACCCCCGCTCTGACAAACAAGTGGAGCTGTCAGCTGCAAACCCTCCGTTCAGGGAAAGGACGTCGCTGCGACAGATCGACTGGCCGTTGGGTGCAACTGTCGCTGGTGGTCTAGTGACTAGAAAATAAAAACAAAAACGAAATCAAAAACTGCTACTGACATTACTCCCATGCTCCCTCCTCAAGTCAGTGCCTTCAGGCTTAAGAAAACCTGTATTTTTCTTGGCTGAGCCATGATCCCTAATTACCGAGGGCCCCAGCGACAGACTCAGTGCAATTCGCAGAGGGAAAGGTGCTGGAATAAGGACGGAGAACGGGACGGATTTGGCTTGTCCAGAACGAAAGCAAAACAAATGCAGGTCGCGAACAGCTTTACAATGCTGTAAGCTGCTCTTCCAATGGCCTCGGCTGGGTCCTTCCACACCACCCCCTCTGTCCTAGGTCTTTGTACCCGTTCAGAGCCATTACGGATTCTAGGGAAGAGGTCAACAACCGCATCTCTTCGAAACTTGGAAACTCTAGGTCCAAGATCTCCGTGAAGAATGAAAGGCACAGTGCCGCTCAACCCAGGCTTCAGGCCTGCCCCGGCGGTCCCTTCCCTTCTCTGCCGGATGGAACTCTGTGGGAATCGCTCCTTATTCTGATGGTTCACTCTCTCAGATATCCTTGATATTTGGGGATAGTCGTCCAAAAACACCTGGGGGAGAAAAATGGACTCCAAGACTCCAGCGTTGGACGTGGAATTGACAGCTGAGACATCCCCTCTCCTCTCTAAGCCTAGGGAAAAGCTCAAATTGTGGTTCTCCGGCACCGGCACCGTGATCTTTGAAATGCCTCACTGATTTATTTTCTTTCTCCTGGGTAATGCAATGCAGGTGAACTTGTAAGTGCTTGAATCCTCCCTTTCCTCACTTTTCAATTAGACTGAGGGAAGAGGTAACCTGTCTTGATGGGAGTCCATAGGAGGCTGCAGGCTGCTTCCCTACAGAGACTGACATCAAGGTAGCTGCAGAATTTAGATTCTAATTCTAGTGTGATTGGAGGCAGGGTGGATTTCAGGGGAGGTCAGAAAGTGGTCAAATACAATATTATACTCCTTTGGAGGAGGTCGTAGGAACTTTACAGTATGACAATGGCTAGTATTTGGGTAGAATTGGAGCAGGCTGACAATGGCAGTTTTGTGTGGGTGGTAGGCTCTAAGATTCAAATTTCAGGACAAATTGTGGAGCACATAGGAAAAATGATGTAGAGCCTTTCCTATGTCCCTTCCCGCTGTGTCATCCAAAACAACAATAAACAATTAAGAAAGACTGATATTTTTGTCAATTTCATTAAGAAAATCTTATCAAATCAGGATAACTATAATAGTCAATCTTGTTAGAATATTATTCACCAAATGAAAGTGACACAAAACAGAAAAACGGGGTGGGCAGTAGGTGGGACGAAAGAAAATAAACATTATTGTTTGCATAAGTGCCATAAGAATGTTTTCTTTTGCAACAGGACACCATTGGAGAAACTGGTTATTTTACCAAGGCTTTGACTAAAATGGTTTGCTTTTCTTTAAGGATTCAAACTTGACTTACAGAGACAATAAAAGCCCCTTGGGAAAAGTGGCCTCAAACCTTGTCTACACAGTCCCTATACAGGCTTCCTGACCTGTGGTAAGTAAAGAATGTAACTTTCTGACAGGCCCAGGAGCCCCAAGTGAGCTTGAGACCTCAAGAGAAGGGGAATTTGCCCAACTCATGTGTATTTGATGGTACAAAGCCATGACTGGGCTCAGCTTTTAATAGTCTTATCTGAGACTTTTTCTATGGAACAAAGCTCCATCAAAGTCATTTAAAAAGCCTGTGTGAAAAATAATTGTTCCTGTGGCACTTTATACAAATAATTAGGCCAAGTATAGTAAAGCAAGTAGGTCCTACCATGATTTCTTTATAGTAAAAATGGGGGAACTGGGAGAGAGAAAACTTGTGTTTCAACAACTATAGTACACATTAGATTCTAGTCTTGCCTAATGTTAATTTTTATTATTTTCTATAATTTGGACTAAATTCTAAAATGTTTCCTGGGTAAAAGTCTCCAAAATAATGTTTTTAATTATTTTCTTCTTTCTTTTTCTTTCCCCTCCCCATTTTTCCTAATTTGAAATCACTGAAAAGTAAACTGTGCTTTCTTAAAGCCCTGCAAACTGAAGCTAGACAACTTAAACTTCAGAAGAAAATAACAGCAACCTACCTATATACATAAACCACTCTCATAACTGCCTATTGATGTATGGACTTCATAGTAATATGGCTTATATTGATTTTCCAGAATTATCCCTTTTTGTTTGCTGCTGTTTTTCTCCTTTCTTCCCCCTATATTCGTTTCACTGGATGGGAGACTTCACATCCTGCTAAAAATGAGCTCTCCTAATAACATGGGTTCTACCCATCTGTGAATAAACCATGCTAACCGTGAGAGATCAGATGAAACCTGAGACCACAGGCTCAGTGTTTTGTAAAATGCTTTATCTGAAAGATTTTAAAAAGAAAAGGGGGAAAACAGGAAAATAAATCCTGGGACCCCCAAATCACTAAGCCAAAGGGAAAAGTCAAGCTGAGAACTGCTTAGGGCAAACCTGCCTTTCATTCTATTCCTAAAAAAATATAGCTGTTAAGTTGAAAAAGCTACTTACCTACCTCACAAGGAATTTCCTTCTGGACAAAGCACAGACAGTGTAGGGCTAAGGGCCCCACAGGGTCGTGGGTATCCCTTATGCTGTGCTGAGGAGCCGGATACAAGAAATAAAGAGACAGGACACAGAAGTACAAGGAAAATGCAGCTGGGCTCAGGGGGAGCACACCACCTATAAGCGGAGACAGGTGAGGCCCCAAATGTCCAGAAGCGTCTGTATTTATCGGGTATAGGTTAGGGGGCAGGGTAGTGAGTGAAGTCATCTTTAAGGATAGTGATAGGGTCGTGAGCAATAAAACAAGGGGTCCACCCTCATTAGGTCACCGAGGCATGGAGGTGGGCCATGTGCAGCGAAGAGGGTACAGTGTGCAATACCTCTATCTATGGGCATGCTACTCCTAAGAAGAGCTATAGGAGGATGCTTAAGTCACACAGCAGTCACAGAGCTGACAGGGTCTACCGCCACCTGCTGGCAGCTTCCAATGAGTTCTATAGGAGAATGCTTTTCGAGCTAGCGCAGTAGCAAGAGCTGATAAATTTCACAGTCACCAAGGTGCGATTACCCAGAGGAGTTTGAGCTCTCGGATGCTCGAGGGATTGCCGGTCTGAGGGCAGCCTTCCACAAGAACTGGAGCAAGGTCCTACAACTCCTTTATCAGGAGGAGTGGCTTTTGCCCCAAGCCTGCCATACAGCGGGTATCTTTACAATACTGAATGCTGCCGCCTGGGCCATGGATGCTTGTCCTGGCATAACTGTTTTTCCCTTAAATCATGCTCTGCACTGTGTCTGCTCCAGACATTCATCTGATTATAAGCTGCTTATTCCTTAATTCATGCTCTGGATCGTGTCTACTCTAGGCATTCCTCAGATTATGAACTAAGATATAGTTATATATATATATGGAAATAACTGAGTGGTAAGATATTATTTAGACACTCATTCTATGAACTAATATGTGATATATATATATAGAGGATTATATAAAGGGAAATAACTGAGTAGTAACACTATAAACTGAGATATTCTTCAAGCCCTAATTCTATAAACTAATATATGATTATATATAAAGGATTATATAAAAGGAAATAACTGAGTAGTAACACTATAAACTGAGATATTCTTCAGGCACTAATTGTGCCAGGATTCTGCTTAGCTCTCCTTCCTCAGTACCTATATGGGGGGTTACCCACAACATAAGAATTATTTTGATAAAATGTAATGTTTTTCTCAGGCCAGTTACCAAAAGACAGCAAAGCTTGTGTGATTGCATTTCCTTAAGGGGAGTCCATTTAGATAACCTGCAAGTGAAAACCAATAAAAGGGTACTTGAATTAATTAGACATAGGAAGAGTGTGTCCTGATTCATAAGTGAAGTTTTTTGGTTTCATAGAACAATTTGGACATATTTTAAAAAGTCAAGAGCATGGAGTGTTATATTGGAAGAACACATTTCCTTTAGATCCTAAAGGTAAAATAATTTTAGCATCAGACCAGAAACAGCAGTTAGTACCTAAGAAAAAAAAGTAACAGGAGCTGACACAAAAGTTGAAGCAGAGAATTATTATCTCAGGTTTTAAAGTGGTGAGAAAGCTGAAAACAATAAGATGCAATAAATGTTGAATGTTTGGGTTCGAAATTAAAATATCTTATAATTTATTAAGTGTAAATCAGTACTTTGCAAAAATATTGTTATTCTAACCATCTTTTGTGTATTAGTGTATTTTTAATATCAAAGTCCAATCTCTAGAAAGACTATTATAATTTCCTTTTATTTATAGCCAACTTAATTACATAGTTTTAAAAAATAACTTCTCTTTATGAACCTCATTATAACTTAAACCATTTATGATATGCTGACACTTCCTGTTTTATCCTAAGCATCCCTTTTTCTTAAATAATCAGTCATTTTAGTTTATGAAAAAAATTTACCATACAGAATTCTTTCCCATATAATATTATTTTGCTTTGCCTTTCTTATCAAAAATATCTTTCTATATTTTTTACTTTTTTACATCTCTCTTTTTTTTAGTGGTTTGTTTTACCTTGTTTTATAAGTAACCTTTGAATTAGATGAAAAATATTTTCCTACAATTTTTTTAATGAATAACTTTTTAATAAAACTACCTCTATGCCAGGCACTGTTCTAAATGCTACTCATGATTACTTATTTAATCTTCATAATCACCCTATGAGATGATTATGTTACTCTTTTTAATCCACAGGTCTTAGTTCAGGTTGCTGTAACAAAATAACAGACTGGCTGATTTATAAACAACAGAAATCTATTGCTCATTGTTCTGGAGGCTGGGAAGTCCAAGATCAATGCACCAACACATTCAGTGCCTAATGAGGCTCACTGCCTCACTGTTGGCACCTTCTTTCTGTGTCGTCACATGGTGGAAAAGAGACACAATCTCCTTCAGGTCTATTTTATACGGTCACTAATCCCCTTTGGGAGGCAGAAACCTCGTGACCTCATCAATTCCTGAAGTCCCACCTTTTTTTATTTTTATTTTTTATTGTACTTTAGGTTCTGGGGTACATGTGCAGATCACGCAGGGTTGTTGCATAGGTGCGTACATAACCAGGTGGTTTGCTGTCTCCATTCCCCCCTTTATCTGTATCTGGCATTTCTCCCCAGGTTATCCCTCCCCACCCTGCTCACCCTCCCCACTCCCTGCTGTTCCTCCCCTCACCACCCCCCAACTGACCCCAGTGTATGATGCTCCTCTCCCCTGAGTCCATGTCTTCTCATTGTTCAACACCTGCCTATGAGTGAGAACACGTGGTGTTTGGTTTTCTGTTCTTGTGTCAGTTTGCTGAGAATGATGGTTTCCAGATTCATCCAAGTCTCCACAAAGGACACAAACACATCGTTTTTTATGGCTGCATAGTATTCCATGGTGTATATGTGCCACATTGTCTTTGTCATCTGTCATTGATGGGCATTTGGGTTGGTTCCAGGTCTTTGCTATTGTACACAGTGCCGAAGTGAACATGGAAGAACTCTGTATTTAACGAAGTGAACATACGTGTTTTTATAATAGAATGATTTATAGTCTTTTGGATATATACCCAGTAATGGGATTGCTGAGTCAAATGGAATTTCTCTTTCTAGATCCTTGAGGAATCACCACACTGTCTTCCACAATGGTTGAACTAATTTACACTCCCACCAACAGTGTAAGAGTGTTCCTATTTCTCCACATCCTCTCCAGCATCTATTGTCACCAGATTTTTGAATTATTGCCATTCTAACTGGGGTGAGATGATACCTCAGTGTGGTTTTGATTTGCATTTCTCTAATGACCAGTGATGATGAGCATTTTTTCATATGTTTGTTGGCCTCATACATGTCTTCTTTTGAGAAGTATCTGTTCATATCCTTTGCCCACTTTTCAACAGGTTTGTTTGTTTGTTTTTTCTTGTATATCTGTTTTAGTTCTTTGTAGATTCTGGATATTAGCCCTTTGTCAGATGGGTAGATTGCAAAAATTTTTTCCCATTGTGTTGGTTGCCAGTTCACTCTAATGATTGTTTCTTTTGCTGTGCAGAAACTCTGAAGTTTAATTAGATCCCATTTGTCTATCTTGGCTTTGTTGCCATTGCTTTTGGTGTTTTAGTCATGATGTCCTTGCCTATTCCTATGTCCTGGATGGTTTTGCCTAGGTTTTTTTCTAGAGTTTTTATTGTGTTAGGTTTTATGTTTAAATCTTTAATCCATCTGGAGTTAATTTTAGTGTAAGGTGTCAGGAAGGGGGTCCAGTTTCAGCTTTCTGTACATGGCTAGCCAGTTTTCCCAACACCATTTATTAAACATGGAGTCCTTTCCCCATTGCTTGTTTTTGTCAGGTTTGTCAAAGATCAGATGGTTGTAGATGTGTGGTGTTGCTTCCAAGACCTCTGTTCTGTTCCATTGGTCTATGTCTCTGTTTTGGTACCAGGACCATGCTGTTTTGATTACTGTAGCCTTGAGGTATAGTTTGAAGTCTGGCAGCATGATGCCTCTGGCTTTGTTCTTTTTGCTTAGGATTTTCTTGGCTATGCCGGCTCTCTTGTGGTTCCATATGAAATTTAAAGTGTTTTTTTTCCAGTTCTGTGAAGAAGGTCATTGGTAGCTTGATGGGGGTAGCGTTAAATCTATAAATTACTTTGGTGAGTATGGCCATTTTCACAATATTGATTCTTCCTAACCATGAGCATGGAATGTTTTTCCATCTGTTTGTGTCCTCTTATTTCCTTGAGCAGTGGTTTGTATTTCTCCTTGAAGAGGTCCTTGACATCCTTTGTTAGTTGTATTCCTAGGTATTTTATTCTGTTTGTTGCAATCGTGAATGGGAGTTCCCCTCTTGATTTGGCTCTCTCTTTGTCTGTTATTGGTATATAGGAATGCTTGTGATTTCTGCACATTGATTTTGTATCCCGAGACTTTGCTGGAGTTGCTTATCAGTTTCAGGAGATTTTGGGCTGAGATGATGGGGTCTTCTAAATATACAATCATGTGTCTGCAAATAGAGACAATTTGACTTCCTCCTTTCCTAATTGAATACACTTTATTTCTTTTACTTGCCTGATTGCTCTGGCTAGAACTCCCAGTACTATATTGCATAGGAGTGGTGAGAGAGGGGCATCCTTGTCTAGTGCCTGATTTCAAAGGGAATGCTTCCAGCTTTTGCCCGTTCAGTATGATATTGGCTGTGGGTTTGTCATAAATAGCTTTTATTATTTTATATGGAACGTATCCTAAAATAATATACAGCCCTTCATGCTAAAAACTCTCAATAAACTAGGTTTATTGTTGAAGTCTCCAGTATTATTGTGTGGGAGTCTAAATTTCCTTTTTAGGATGTTAAGAACTTGCTTTATGTATCTGAGTGCTCCTGTGTTGGGTGCATATATATTCAGGATAGTTATGTCTTCTTGTTGGATTGATCATTTTGCCATTATGTAGTGCCCTTCTTTGTCTCTTTTGATCTTTGTTGGTTTGAAGTTCGTTTTATCAGAGACTAGGATTGCAAGCCCTGCTTTTTTTGTTCTCTATCTGCTTGGTAAATCTTCTTCCATCCCTTTATTTTAAGTCTATGTGTGGCTTTGCATGTGAGATGTGTTTCTTGAATATAGCACACTGGTGGGTCTTGACTTTTTATCCAGTTTGCCTGTCTGTGTCTTTTGATTAGGGTGTTTAGGCCATTTACATTCAATGTTACTACTGTTATGTGTGAATTTGATCCTGCCATCTTGTTATTGGCTGGTTTTCTTGCCCATTAGTTGACTCAGTTTCTTCATTGCATTATTGGTCTTTGCCATTTGGTATGCTTTTGTAGTGGCTGGTACTTGTTCCTTTCCATGTTTAGTGTTTCTTTCAGGAGCTCTTGTAAGGCAGGTCTCGTGGTGACGAAATCTCTCAGTAATTGCTTGTCCGTAAAGGATTTTATTTCTCCTTCACTTATGAAGCTTAGTTCGGCTGGATATGAGATTCTGGGTTGAAAGTTCGTTTCTTTGTGGATGTTGAATATTGGCCCCCACTCTTCTGGCTTGTAGGGTTTCTGCAGAGAGATCTGCTGTGAGTCTGATTGGCTTCCTTTTGTGGGTAACCCGTCCTTTCTCTCTGGCTGCCCTTAGCATTTTTTCCTTCATTTCAACCCTGGTGAATCTGACAATTATGTGCCTTGGGGTTGCTCTTCTTGAGGAATATCTTTGTGGAGTTCTCTGTATTTCTTGGATTTGAATGTTGGACTGCCTTGCTGAGCTGGGGAAGTTCTCCTGGATATCCTGGAGAGTGTTTTCCAGCTTGGATTCATTCTTCCCCTCATATTCAGGTACACTGATCAAGCATAGATTAGGTCTTTTCATGTTATCCCATATTTCTTGGAGGCTTTGTTCATTTCTTTTCACTTTTTTCCTCTTGTCTTGCCTTCTCTTTTTATTTCATTGAGTTGCTCTTCAATCTCTGATATCCTTTCTTCTGCTTGATTGATTTGGCTATTAAAACTTGTGTTTGCTTTGTGTAGTTTTCGTGCTGTGTTTTTCAGTTCCATCAAGTTGTTTATGTGCTTCTCTAAGCTCGTTATTCTAGTTAGCATTTCGTCTAACCTTTTTCAAGGTTTTCAGTTTCTTTGCATTGAGTTAAAACGTGTTCCTCTAGCTGAGAAAGTTTGTTATTACCCACTTTCTGAAGCCTGTTTCTGTCAATTAGTCTAACTCTTTCTCAGTCATGTTGTGTTCCCATGTTGGTGAGGAGCTGTGATCCCTTGAAGGAGAAGAGGAGTTCTGGTCTTTGATTGTTTCATCTTTTTTGCACTGGTTTTTTCCCCATCTTCGTGGATTTATCTAGCTCTGATCTCAGGGAGCTGCTTGATGAGGTCACTTGTCTGCCTGTTGAGGCCTACTGCGTTTCCAGGGACTCCTTCAGGTATTAGGTAGGCTTCCTGTGTCTTTTTTGTTTACACTGGGGAGCTTAGGCCCACCTCTTTAATGGTGGGCACCCCCTCCTTCCGCTGACCTGGAGGCGCTGCTGGGTTGTCAAGGACACCATCCTGTTGCTATGGAGGCTTCCAGTGTTTTTTGTTAAAACATGAAGCCTAGTTCTGCCTCTTTAATGGCAGGTTGCTCCTTTCCTCCACGGAGCTGGATCATTCAGGGTTCAGCTCAGACTGAGTTACTGGCTGTGGAACCCATTAGAGTTAGTGCTTCAGCCTGTTGGGATTTGCTGGGGAGGGAGGGACCCACCTAGCCACACCAGGTGTCTTCCCGCTTTCAGCTCCCTCTCTCTCCTGGCAGGGGGAGGGGGTGATAGCTCAGTCTGAAGCCTCACCAGGCAGGCTTACAGCCTTATACCTTTGCTTAGATCTGTGCAACAATCCGGGGCACTGTCATGGATTGTTATTCAACTCTGCACTTGTAATTCCCGGTGCTTGACTGGCAAAGATCCCTTGTTCTGTGGGTTGCTGAGGCTTTGGGGGAAGCCCGGTATCTGGACCGGGGTTAGGGAGGAGAACCCGGGACTCACCAGTCAGATGCACTTTCTGGATGAAGTAGCACCCCTCCCCCACCTCGGTCTGCCTTGCCTAGGCTTTACTCAAGGTCGGATCAGACCAGTTGAACTGAACCTGGTGCCTTGGTTGAAGCTAGGAGGTCTTTTGATTTCTGCATCTCTCTTGCTGGGTTTTGTGCACTGGAGTTGTCTCTATTTGGCCATCTGCTGAAGTACCCCTCCTACAATATTTTTTTAAATTGAAAATGATCCAGACATTTAATAACTATCCATCATTTAAATTAAATTACCTTTATGATTTTTTTTTTGGAGATAGTCTTTTTCTGTCATCCAGGCTAGAGGACAGTGGCGCTTCCTAGGCTCACTGCAATATCTGCCTTCTGAGTTCAAGCTATTCTCTTGCCTCAGCCTCCTGAGTAGCTAGGATTGCAGGCACACACAACCCTGTTCAGCTACTTTTTGCATTTTTAGTAGAGATGGCATTTCATTATGTTGGCCAGGCTGGTCTCCAAATCCTGACCTCAAGTGATCCACCCACTTTGGCCTTCCAAAGTGTTGAGATTACAGGCCCGAGTCACTGTGCCCAGCCCTAACTTGAAGATTCTAAGTTATATAAGTTTATTTATCAGCATTTATTTCATTATTTACCTAATTAATTTAATTTTAAAAATAGTTTACCTAGGTTACTTATGAAAACTGTGATACTAGAAAAAGCTAGCCATCATTTAAAGCCATGAAACCACCTTTCTAAAATTATAACAGTGAGAAAATTATGACAGTGAATTAGATCTCACCTAACCAACTCCATCTTACCTTTAACCTCCAAACTGCCCTTGATCACTTCTGAGCATAGGCCAATCTAACTCTGGGAGAAATTTAGTTTATAGTTTATATGATAATATCCCTTCCCCAAACCAAACCATCCTTATAAAACTATTGAAAGCCCACCAGGTTAGGAGGATGAGAGAGACCTGAATTCTGGTAAGATGTAGGCTTAGTTAAATGATTACCAGCCATTATTCCAGAGATCACAAGATTTGCAACTTCCCTAATTACTGGAACCTAAATTTTACTTTTCGAGATGACTTTTCAGACCTTTGCATTTTTGATGATCAGATGTCCCCAACAGCATCAGCCACTCCTATGTGGCCCCCACTCAAGAAATGGACTGAGTGCTGGAGGACTGTTTTCCACACCCATGACTGACCACTAACCAAGCAGCAGCACTCATTTTCTAGCCCCCTTCTGCCAAACTATCCTTGAAAATCCCTAGCCTCTGAATTTTCTGGGAAGCTGATTTGAGTAACAATAAAATTAGGGTCTCCAACTTAGGTGACTCTACATGTATTAAACTCTTTACTACAACTCCTCTGTCTAGATAAATCAGCTCTATCTGGGCAGTAGGCAAAACGAACACCTGGGCCAGTTAGTTATGTCCCTGTGAACCATTATGATAGCCTGTGAATATCAGGTGTTTACCTAAGTAAGAACCTTAAGGTTAAATAAATGGGTTTTTCTTTTCTGCCAGTAACCCAGGATTTAGCTTCATTAAACCAATGCTATTAAATGCCTTATTTACCAAAATTACACACGCAAAGATAATTTTGTTTTGAGCTGCATTTATAGCTTAATAACCTTCATGCCAAATTCTCATGCTTTATATTATCTAGTGGCAATAAATATAAAACCACGGACCAACAAATCTGAACAATAATGTATGTTGACAATTCTGAAGCCATTTCTAATTTTATTTTACCAATAATTTTAAAGTCAGCTTATTTGTTAAAGATTGACTTGAATCTTGTCATCTTGGGAAAGCATTTTGGCTTAAAGTTTCTATTTTTCTGATAAAGTATTGAATTGAAGCTACCAACAAGGGATGGAAAGCAGTTCCAAATCACACCTGTTGTCCAATGAGTACTCTCCTAGTACTGGACACAAAGGGTGAGGCCCAGAATCCTCTGGGGGCTCTGGCGCCACCTCTGCGAATCCCAAGCCTGCTTCACAGGGCCAAGAAAATGTTGCTCCATGGCTTAAGCCTCAGGCCAGGAGGACACAAGTGTTTTCGCTGATCCAGGATGCTGAGTCTTCAGTACTACCCTCAGCCTGGGTATTTATGTTCTGATATTATGAAACTCAATAGTAACAAAGGCATGAAAATTAGACAAATGAAAAACGATTAAACTTGAGAGAGTACATAGAACCAAAACAAACCGTAATTAGGACAGAAAAAAAAAAAAAAAAACCATAGCGAGAAAATAACCCGAAATGAAACGAACACTAAGCAAACCTTGCAGAGAACTAGCGCTACAGATCTCAGGGGTTAAAGAGGGCTTCAGGTGCCAAGAACCATCCGTTTCCAGGAAATGAGCATTGCTGCCATCAGAAAATCCTTCGCTAGGGCTGTGCCTGCTAACGACCTTGCTAAACAGAAACTGGCGCTTGGAACTTAGCAAACGCCTGTACCTAGTGGATAGCGGGGGCATTGCCAAATATTCGTTCAGGCGCGAAAAACGGTGCTGCCAGAGAGAAACAGCGTGCTCTTAGAAAGGAGCGGAGCTTCCACGCCTAAACGTCCTGTTTGGAGGAATGAACCCAGTCTGTTTAAATGTGTTGTGACATTTTAATGTGTTTTAATCTGTTTAATCCGTTTAATGTGTTTTAACCTGTTTTAATGTGTGGTGACAGAAAAGCGCCGGCTAACGGTATTACGGAAGTACTAGCCCATATGGCAGCTGGGTGCAGTCACCGTTCTGCACCATAAAACCTGGTTCAGGAAGTTCCTACGAGATTTAGCGGTGCTAGCACTGACAAAGGGACAGCACAGAGAACTTACAGGCCACAGGAACGGGAAACTTTACGTTGGGCGCTAAGAACGGTGCAGCAACTGAGAAAACGCCAAGTGGGCGCTGGCGGCAAAAGCTGTAGAAATTTGGGTACCAGCGAAAGCAGGGCTTACTGGTAGCAAACCAGAACTTGGCCAGGACTAAGAAACTTGAGGCAGGGCTAACTCCAGGTTTGTTACAATGAGAAATCTGAGGCTGCGGCAAACCTGGAGTTGCTGAGAAATGAGCCACAGGGTAACTCTGCCTTTCTGTGTTGAAACAGTGACTTCCTAAGACCTAGAAATCGCAGCCAGGGCTGAGACCGGTGTTTGTCTTAAGTTGGGACTTGCTTGGGCTGAGAAATCACATTATGGCTATTCCCCGACTTGAACAGCGGGTGGAAATCCCAGGCACCGCGAAATCGAAATTTGCTAGGACCAAGAAGCCAACGACGCCCGAAACAGCGGAGTCCTGCTACAGGGACGCCAGCGGCGCCGCCGCAGGACTGGGATCCTGAGGGCCGAGTCGGAGCCCGTGCGGCTGCGCTGGGAAGAGATGGCGCCCGGGCAGCTCTCCTGTCACCCGCTCCGAGGAGCGGCCTGCTCCCCCAGCCCAGGGCCGCCGCCGCCGGGGAACGCCAGGCTCGGCGCAACTGGGGGAAGCTGCGACTCCGAATCCCTCAGATCGGCGACCTGAGCGCTGCGGCCACGCAGGAAATGCAGACTCCGAGCAACGAGTTATGCAGCGACCAAGAGACCCCGGTTCGGCGAAATGGCGGTGCCGGGAGCCTGCGAGTGACGCTAGCGGTGGGGTTGTCAAGGATAACATTCGTTATGGCTCAACCAACGGCGCTGTCACCAAGAAACCGCTGACTCTGGGAAAAAAAGACGTTCGGCCACCGAGAAACTCCGCGCGACAAGGGCTGTGACGGAAAAACCGCCGACTCCGCGCAGTTGGAGAAACCGGAGCCCGGTGCTGCGACCGTGACACCCGGACTAGAGACCCTCGTATGGAGAATGTGACGCACAGAGCGAGCAGGCAAACATTTTGTTCCGCTCAAGTAGCGCCGCCGCAACCAGAAACCTGTCTGGACAGTGCTGCCAATGAAGTGCGTGAGAGAAACCGGTGATCAGTGGAGGAGCTGCGTGGGGCGCTGGGCCGTGCGCGTGTGTGAATCTGGCGGCGCTAGGACCCGGCAAGCGTGGGCTCGAGGCGAAAGCCAGCATTGTTGCCTAAGACAAAAGCGAGTTCTTTGGGCGCCAGCAACCGGTGCTGCCGGCGATCACTCCCAGGCTCTGAGAAACGAGCCACAAACCCTCGGTTCAGGGAAAGAAACGGAGCTGCGACTCATCGATTGGTCGCTGGGTGCAATTTTCTCAGGTGGCCTAGTGTCTAGAAAATAAAAACAAAAACGAAATCAAAAACTGCTACTGGCATTACTCCCACTCTCCCGCCTCAAGTCAGTGCCTTCAGGTTTAAGAAAACCTGTATTTTTCTTGGCTGAACCTTGATTCTTAATTATCGAGGGCCCCAGCGACGAGACCCAGCATGATTCGCAGAGGGAAAGGAGCTGGAATACGGACCCGGAACGGGGCGGATGTGGCTCCTCCGGGAAGAGACGTAAAAGCCCTGCGGGTCGCGAACAGCTTTGCCCTGCAGGAAGCTGCTCTTCCTGTGGCTGTGGCTGTCCCACACCACGCCCCTGTTCCAGGCTTTTGTCCGCGTTCAAAGCCCTCAGGGATCTTAGGGAGCGGTCGACAAGCACATCTCTTCGGAGCTTGGAAGCTCTAGGTCCGAGATCTCCGTGAAGAATGAAAGGCACAGTGCCGCTCGACCCTGGTCTCAGGCCTGCCTCTCCGGTCTAGTCCCTCCCCTGCGGGATGAACTCTGTGGGGAATCGCTCCTTATTCTAATGGTTCACTCTGTGAAATACCCTTGATATTTGGGGATAGCAGTTCAAAAACAACGGGGGGAGAAAAATGGGCTGCAAGACTCCACTTTGGACGTGGAACTGACAGGAGACATCCACCTCCTCTCTAAGCCCAGGAAAAAGCTCAAGTTGTGGTTCTCTGTCTCTAGCATCATGATTTTTGAAATGCATCATTGATTTATTTTCTTTCTTCCCGGAAATGCAATGCAGGTGAATTGTAAGTGCTTCAGTATCCTCCCTCTCCTCACTTTTCAATCAGATTAAGACCTACATCCTTTCTGATAAGAAATATGGTACTGCCACTGTCCAGTAAGAAAATGCCCTTTCCCCGCAAGCATTTATATTTCAAAAAAAAAAAAAAAATCTGCGCTATGTGAGTTGAGCCCCCCCTCAAAGAGACCTACAGACCCTACCACGAGCATCTCTGTTCACACTCATCATTCCCCATTTTCACCACTGCTGCTCCTATGCAAACCAGTACTGTCCTTTTCTGGGGGATTTTAGGCAGAGGCCATACCAGAACAAAGGCAGACAATGCCCTGCCAGGTAAGGAAATCCATTTTGGCCATGTAATACTCACCCTTTCTCAAGGCATTTACCTCAATTTCTCCATCCCATCATACCTCTTCTTCAGCTAACCAAAACCTCCCCTGCCGTTTGAGGCCCATCCAATTGCCTCCTGGTCCTGTGGGTGGGAGAATAAAGGAAAACTGCACTGCTCCCACCCAAAAAGTTAGAGCCACTTTACCAAATAGAAGAGCAGTCTGGAGCCATTGCAAAGCAAAACAACTGCCACCACTCTTCTCTTCCCATTTTTACCCCAGCTTCCCATCTCAGCAAAAAAGCTGAGATTAGCAACCCCTAGACAGAAGGAGTAATCTGTTTTGATGGGAGTCCAGAGGGGGGCTGCAGGCTGCTCCCCTACGGAGACTGACATCAAGATAGTTCCAGAATTC
Source organism: Ateles fusciceps (assembly GCA_036589455.1). Taxonomy (NCBI): domain Eukaryota; kingdom Metazoa; phylum Chordata; class Mammalia; order Primates; family Atelidae; genus Ateles; species Ateles fusciceps. The sequence goes on from JAZHEH010000572.1 coordinate 678,930, forward strand.
AGATTCTAATTTCAGTGTGGTAGGAGGCAGGGTGGATTCCTGGGGAGGTCAGAAAGAGGTAAAGTACAGGATTGTGCTCCTTGGGAGAAGGTCATAGGAACTTTGCAGTATGACAACGGCTAGAGATTGGGTAGACATGGAGCAGGCTGGCAATGGCAGTTTTGTGTGGGTGGGAGGTCCTAGGATTCAAACTTGAGGGCAAATTGTGGAGCCCATACAACATATGATGTAGAGCCTTTCCTATTTCCCTTCCCGGTGTGTCATCCAAAACAAATACACAATAAAGAATTAAGAAAGACTGATATTTGTGTTGTATTTCATTAAGAAAAATTTAATCAATCAAGATAACTATAATGATAAATCTCGTTAGAATGTTGTTAAAGAAATGCAAGTGACACAAAACAGAAAAACAGGGGGTAGGCGGTGGGAGGGACCAAAGAAGGAAAAAGTCTCCAACACTCAGGCCATGTGCACAGGTGAATCTTCTGGCTAGTTGCTATGTTGGAGGAAGCTGTGCAACTAATGAATGAGGAGGCAGGAATCCACATTAACACTTTCCAGATACAGAGAAACTGTTTCTGACCGTGGCCAGTGAAACTGAGGGATTTCAATGTGGAGAAGCCTGATCACCACCACCCAGTCCTCTTAAGGAACCTGGGTCTTTTTTTATTTCTTTTCCTTCTTTTTCAGTCTGTCAGCAGCTGTTTCCTTGTAGCACCTTGGAAAGTGAGGGCAATTGGCTGGCGTCACTCCTGGTACTGAATAATTAATTTTTCTTGGGAGTGTACTCTGAAATTGAATTGGTAGGCTTTGAGATATGTGACTTGCAGCTTCATAAGACAACACATTGTTTCTCAAAGTGATAGTACCAATACATGTTACCACTTACAATATATAAGATACTCTAAAGTTTCATATACTCTCTAACACTTGGTATTGTCAGGTATTTTAACATTTAATCATTGAAAGGGTGAAAATAGCAGCGCCCACAATTGTTGTGCAGTCAGGCAATTTCACCCCATATGGACATTGTTGATTGCAGCAGGATTCCCTCCACAGATGCCTTTTCCTGATTCATCATTTTGGTCTCTCAGATTCTGTTCATGATTACCACCGTTACGAGATAATCCTGGCACTATAACATCCTCCCAAACTGAGAAGAAACTAAGGCCCATTTTGCCTATGCACCACTTATGATACTGCAAATTGAAGACTATTGGAAAGTTTGCTTTTTGTATGCAGTTCAGCCAGTTCTAGCTAATATGTAAATATTGGAAGCTCATTTGAAACTGAAGGAAAAAATGGTTAAAAACAAGTTTCAGATATAAAACTACTATGGAAACTGCTTTAGCCAAAGGTTTGGTCCATGGCATTAATTGGATTACCTATCAAGGCAGATAAAGAAGTTTAGCCATGTGGACAGATCCCCAATTTTGTCCTGTCCTGAAATAATTTGGATCCAGCTGTCTTTTATAAAATAATGAGTTTATGATGCCATGTCATGGCTAGAGTTTCACGGTGACATCTATTAGATCTTTGTGTGTATGGATACATGTTTCTATGTGTTTCTGTGCATGTTACATGTATATGTTATGTCACAATGGCACCTTATTGGCTTATAAGTAAATAAGTGCTCATAAATTTAGTAAGAAAATCCAAAAGCTTTTCAAATTTGTGTGAATTTAGTAATCTTTTATAGTGAGCTTTAAAATTATTGACAAAACAAAAATAGAAATGTCTGGAATTGTCAGCATACATTTTTGCCTGGGTTTACTAATTAAATGGGTTTTATGTTTGCCTTTGCTAAATATTTTAATGTGCTAGGATTTTACATGAAGGTTATAAGACCATAAACTCAATGAAAAACAGAATATCTTTCTTTGAATGAACTTTTTGATAAATAAGACTAACTTAACATTGTTGCTTCTGTAAGAACAACTAATTTTTCTGAATTATAAGCAAAATCACCCATGTGTTTAAGATTTTTGCTTAGGTGAACACCTGATATTCACAGACTATGCAAATGGTTAACAAAGAAATAACTTGGAGCGATGATTACCTTTGTCTAATGTCTTAGTTCTAAAAACTAATTTAGATAAACTGCTAAAAATAAATAAATATAAATGAGTAAATATAAATGGAATCAATGCTTGTAGGTGAACTTTTAATGTAACTTAAAATCTTAAAATTATTTCAGATACCATTGAATGGGTCACTTTCAATTAAAAAGAGAATTGTGACATAGGGCATGGGTCACATTTTTGAATCCATGAATGTGAAATAAAATCTATGCTAGGAGTTAAGCATTAGTGGACTTCAATGAGCTGAATAAGGTCTGAGTCTGGAAAGTAATCAAGCTATGAAAAGAGGATTGGTCCAATGGATGCCTGTATGCTTGCCCCCATATAGGCAAGCAATGAATGTGAAACAATACTTCCTGAATTATTTGGGCACTGAAGTAACCCAAATAATTCAGGGTACTGGAGTGAGATGCTGTCTCAAGATTAATTAATTAATTAATTAATTAATGCACTGTATTCTCTCCTGCACTTTTTTAAAAAAAAACTCTGTCTTCCGAAATGCCTGAAGAAATGAGTCTCAGTTGCTGCAGGCCCTGAGATGGGCAGAGATTATGAGAGTATCACATAGACTTGGTGCTATGGGCTGAATTGTGTTCCCCAGAGTTCATGATGATTTTGATTAGCTAATCCACAAGGTAATGGTATTTAGAGATGGAGCCTTTGGGAGACAATTATGTTTAGATGAGGTTATGAGTTTGGGGCTTTCATAATGGGATTAGTGGCCTTCTGAGAAAAAGGAAGAGACATGTCCTTCTCGTTCTCTCCCCTTCTCTCTCTCTCACCTTTCTCTCTCTCTCTTTCTCCCTCTGTGCCATGTGAGAACACAGCTACAACATGGCTATTGGCACGACAGAAGGAGGGCACTCACTAAGAGCTGAATCACTGGCATTTTGATCTTGGACTTCCAGATCCTGGGAAAGACTCACCAGAGCAGACTTCTGTAGCTGCCTGGAATTGTCTGATCTGGAGTCAATGCCCTAGAATTCTGTGGTTGTCAACTCAGAAGGCATGAGGCTAAGAATTTTCCTGTCATCTTCTTTAATCTGCCTCCACTCCTTTTTTGTTGTTTTGTTTGGATTTTCAAGTAACAAATTTATTTTTCCAGTTAACATAACCAGCCCATGGTACAGCATACTAAATCATGAACTACAAATCCAAGCAAGGCAATACCTTTACTAGGTTGCAAAACTTTGGCAAATCAATACAGTACATTTTATTACAATAAAAGCATATTTTTTTAGAGTCATATGTTGTTTTAGTAATAATTTTAACTCCAAATATATTTAAGTACTAAACCAAAGCACTGTTTTTTTGTTTTGTTTTGTTTGTTTTTTTTTGAGACAAAGTCTCACTCTGTCATCAGGCTGGAGTGCAGTGGCGCGATCTTGGCTCACTGCAACCTCCACCTCCCGGGTTCAAGCGATTCTCCTGCCTCAGCCTCCCGAGTAGCTGGGACTACAGGCACATACCACCATACCCAGCTGCTTTTTATATTTTTAGTAGATACGGGGGTTTCACTATGTTGGCCAGGATGGTTTCAATCTCTTGACCTCGTGATCCACCCGCCTCGGCCTCCCAAAGTGCTGGGATTACAGGCGTGAACCACCGTGCCCAGCCTGTTTGTTTGTTTTATGAGACCGAGTCTCACCCTGCCGCCCGGGCTGGAGTGAAGTGGTACAATCTCGGTTCACCGCAACCTCCACCTACCAGGTTCAAGCAATTCTCCTGCCTCAGCCTACCAAGTAGCTGGGATTACAGGTGCCTGCCACCATGCCTGGCTAATTTTTTTGCATTTTTAGTAGAAATGGGGTTTCACTATGTTGACCAGGTTAGTCTCGAACTCCTGACCTTGTGATCTGCCCGCCTCAGCCTCCCAAAGTGCTGGGATTATAGGCGTGAGCCATGGCACCCAGCAAACACCCAGCTTGCAGAGCAAGTTATTTTATACAAATTAATTTGTTTGAAAGCTATACAAGTTCTCCTTTTAAATAGAATTTTCCCAGGCAAGCTGTTGAAGTTTACAGCAGCAGGGCAATTGTTTGTATATAAGTGATGGCTCTGTTTTGTTCTGGGGTTGGACCAAAGCCAGGTAGGGTTCCAATGTGTGAAAAGATTTAAAATTCCACCTTAAGTTGATATAATGTCAATGCAAACTTCCAAGTACTTTAAAAAAAAAAGTTAAAGTTTTACTTATACATTATTGATGACAGTGTAAATTAGTTCAACCTTTGTGGAAAACAGTATGGTGTTTCCTCAAAGACCAAAAAAAACAGAAATACCATTTGACCCAGAAATCCCATTACTGAATATGTACCAAAGGAATATAAATTGTTATACCATAAAGACCATAAAGACCATACATGCATGTGTACTATTCACAATAGCAAAGACATGGAATCAACCTAAATGTAGATTCCACGGAGATGGACTGGATAAAGAAAATGTAGTACATTTGTACAAATGTCCAATGTGAAAAAAGCAAAAAAAAAAAAAAAAAAAAAGACAAAAAAACAAAAAGAAAAAAAAAAAAGAAAATGTAGTACATATGTAACCAGGTTTTTTTTTGGGTGCTGGTGAGGCACAGCTCCCCCCAAGAGAATGCTGTGGGTTTTTGGCCTCCAATTTCTTAAAGAATAAGAGATGGGACCACTGCAGGTGCGCCGCATGCTTATAAAAGTAAATATTGGACACAAGAAGTGTTGCAGAAAGGTGATTTTATTTAGGTAAAGAAAGGAGAAGGAAAGGAAAAGAAGAGAAAGACTTCCACAAAGAGTGTGGAAGGGGATTCCAGGGGGGGGAAATCCCGAAGGGGGAAATAGAGCTTCTTACTATGTGGAGGGGATTCCAGAAAGCTGGAAATCTGGCATGGGTTAAGGAGCAGGGGAATTTATCCTGGGGAGAAATTCCCACCTTCCCAAGTTTCTCTGGCCAATGAAAGGAGTTCCTTTAAACTTCTGCTGGGGTGATTGACTCAGTTTCTTCCTGTGCCTGTGAAATTCAAACATAAACCATTAAATCTCCTGGATGGAGAGAGATAGGAGAGGAGCATGGCACCGGGAAATTCTTGCCCCTTAAAACTATGCCCCCTCATGGACCCGAAAAGAGAACACATTCCCTCACATATACACCATGGTATACTATGCAGCCATAAAAAGAACGAGATCATGTCTTTTGCAGGAACATAGACGTAGCTGGAGGCCATTATTCTTAGCAAACCTAAAGGAACAGAAAAGCAAATACCACATGTTCTCACTTATAAGCTGAAGCTGAATGATGAGAACACATGGACACAAAGAGGGGGAACACCTAGACACTGGGGCCTATGGAAGGGTGGACAGTGAAAGGAGGGAGAGGGTCAGGAAAAATAATAATGTACACTAGGCTTCATACCTGGGTGATAAAATAATGTGTACAATAACTCCCCATGACATACTTTTACCAAAATAACAAACCTGCATATGTATCCCGAATTTAAAATAAATGTTAAGAAGAACAATTTCTTTGAAAAATTCTTAAAGTTTTCATAAATACTGGAATTTCTAATATTAGACAATTATTTCAAACAACACTAATTTCAGATGATCCCTTTTATTTAGACGCAACGAATCTCTTTTTTGATCTAAAGTCACTGCCTTATATCAACCTACTTTTAAAAAATTCTACTTAAAATATATTTATAGTTTTAAAATAAATATATTACCAGCTTGGGAGATACATGGGGTACTTGTCTACACACGTCCATTATCAATTCTCTACGAAGGCTGCTGCAGCCTCCACCGGAGTTCTTATGACTCCTCTTGTGGACACCATCAATTCTTCATTCTTAACATGTAATTTATGTATGACCCATTCCAGTAAATCTCTTTTTCTTTCCAATGTGGGACCCGTGGTGGGCAGTGCCTAAACATGGAAGTAACTGCAGGTTTCTGACCGTGGCCAGTGAAACTGAGGGGTTTCCATGTGGAGAAGCCTGATCACCACCACCCAGTCCTCTTAAGGAACCTGGGTCTTTTTTTATTTCTTTTCCTTCTTTTTCAGTCTGTCAGCAGCTGTTTCCTTGTAGCACCTTGGAAAGTGAGGGCAATTGGCTGGCGTCACTCCTGGTACTGCCTGAAGACCTAGAAATGAATGGGAATAATTGCCCTGCCCCAAAGGAGGAAGGACCTTTTAAAATATTTTCTGGAAGTGGTCCCTAAACCCTACGAGCGGCACAGCTCTGAGGGAGAACTTGCACACATTTTAGGCAACTTAAATCTTCTTTCTTGCGCTAAATTCTTCTCTTCCCCTATCCAACTGGCTGAGGGCAAAGGAAATCCACCCAACCTCCAGTTCTTGTCATTAAAGTTCATGGACTGGGAAACATGGAAAGTGTGTCCTTATCAAATTAAAGGATGCTACAAGTTGGGGATTACACCCAGGTATAAAAGGAAAGCTCATAGCAAGCTCTGGAGGGAACACATGCAAAGCGGCACTGGTGCTCACCTAAGTAAGCCCAGAGATGTCTGGAATTCTAAGACTGGACCCCACAGAAGGAGGCTGCAGGGGATCCTGTGGACCTCAACCAGCCCAAAGGGGACTCCCTTAGCAAAGGTTCTGAGGTCTTGTATTTAGCCCTTCTTAGAATTTTATCTCGCAGTTGCAATGCTGCTTGACCACAAAATTGTTTAGAATCTTTCTAACGGGAAAGTGGGATAGCATTGCACGTATCCAGGCTTTTGTGCTGCTGTTGTAAGCAGGGGCCCTGATTAACATGAGATGCCCTCCTTTGGTACTGTGTGGCCCCAGTGCTCCTTGCAATCTGGAGAGGTTTAGCCTTTGAAATCAAACTGCCATGGAGACGGCTTTATCCAAAATTTTGGTTCACAGCCTTCCTTGTGTTGGAGATAAAAATGCTTGATGCTGCAAAGTGGAACCAACACTCAGACAAAAGTTTTCTCAGCAAGGCAATTTACTTCTATAGAAGGGCGCCTCCAGCATACAAGGCAGAGACAAGAGAGAGCACCTAGAACAAAGGCGAGTAGCAGTAGAGATTTTAGGCAGGAGACATTTTAGATTGGTACAGCCCTCTGGTGAGGCCCAGCCTGGATCTCTTGTGGTCCAGATGATATCTGCTCATTGAGAGCATATTTCCCAACTTGGGGTGTCCTGGTACCCCTGCCATGAGCAGGATGCAGGGTCAGTGGCTTCCTTGTAGGGACAGAGGTATTTTTCTAAAGTAGAGATTTCTTTGCCATTCATCTTCCTCATGAGGTATAAGAAGGCAAGCATCAAAGGTAATCATTTGGGGGTGAGTCTGACCTAGTTACACTGATAACAAGGTGTCAGCAATAGAATGAGAAAAGAAGAAAAAGCAATAGAATAAATGAATGAGAGTTAAGCTTTTCTTAGTTTTAGTTTGAGGGGCTTTCCCCCTGGATAATGGCCCATGACTCCGGAGGTGGTGGTGTTTTCTTGACTTGGGTGTGATGGGTCTATCCTTTTTCTGCTGTCTGGACTCAGGCAGTTGCAGTGGTTTGAAGCACCAGGTAAGGTCCTTCCCCAGCTGGCTCAACTTCCTCCTTCTTCTAGCTTTCGAAGAGGACACCTTCGTTTTAGGAAAAGGAAGAGTAAAGGAGAGAGCAAGTATATAATTCCTGAGGGAAAGACTATTTTTAACCGGGCAATAGGAAAGCATTTGGTAACTAAGTCTTTAGAACTAATTAGCTTAAGTGGTTCTTTAAGGTAGTATGATATTCTTATTTAATGTCTAGGGCTTGGGATAGCTTCTTAACAATATACACTGTGAAACAGGTTCTATTGACTGAGTTAATATTTTCTATTAGCCTAAACTTGAGCACTATATTTTTATTTAATGCTTTAACTATATTATTTGCCATTGCATTTGAAAAGGGAATAGCTTTGACCTAATGAGTGAGATAATCTACTATTATTAATAAGTATTTTAATGACCTATTGGAGGCGTCTTTGTGTAATCAATCTGGGTACTTTGGAATGGTCTTAAGCCTGGACTCCTTCCCTGAAGGTGCAATCTCTTCTGTAGTTTGTTTATTAGTAAGCAACTATCTGTAACTTGTTTCGCTAGGGTATAAATTCTTATACATTTGTAAACTCTGACAACTGTGTCACACATGGCTTAGGGTCTCTAATGGGTCCTCTGATGCAGATGGGACAGGATTTCTTTTATAAAGGGGTTTGGACAACATTTCTTTTTGGTCTGGCAATATCTGTTTTCCTTCTGAGTTCTCTTTAGCACCCATTTCTATTAGCTGTTCTTTCTCAGTAGAAGAGAAAATGGGGATCGTTGTAGGAGCAGGGAGGTAAGGAGTTAAGTGGGCATAGAAGAAACGGCAGCCTGCTTGGCTTACCTGATCTGCTAAGTTATTTTCCTGACTCTTAAAAGGCAGATTTTTCTGGTGTCCAGGGACATGGGCAATAGCTATTTCTTTTGGCAACTGAGGGTTATTTAATACTCGGTGATTAACTCTTTGTGAACAAGGTTTTGATCTTTTCTATTAAGAAGACCTTGTTCAGTTTAAAATTTTTCTAAATGTAAGAGCCCCCCTAAAGGTGTACTTAGAATCAGTATAGATCCTTCCTGGTTTTGCAGGTATTTTAAGGCTTGACTCAATTGCAAACAGGTCACAAGTTTGGGTAGACTAGTTATTAGACAATTTTCTTGACTCTATTTCTTTAAGAGTTTTTCCATTAATTACTGAATATCTGTTGTATCTTTTTGCTCAATCATGTGGGAAGACCCATCTATAAATGAGTGCCACCCTGTTTTAAAGATGGGGAGGCATTTTTTGAATTGGGCCTAACCTTTGTGTGATAGTCAATTAAATCAAAACATGTGTATTCTCTTTTTAGGTTTAGACTCCCTGTTAAGAAACCTGCTAGGTTAGGTTCAGTGGTTAGTGTGAAATTATCTCTTTTAACAGAATAGCCTTGTACTTTAAGATTCTTGAGTCAATAAACCACGTTTTTTGCTTTTTTGATTTAAGATGGTTCTAACTTGATGAGGCATGCTTACAACTAAATTTCCTCCAAAGGGTAGTTTTTGACTCACTCCTTTTACCCTTGGAAGGTAAAGGACATGTCACTGCCACCTACATAGGGCAAAATCTATTTCCTCTTGGGAGGCAGGTCACCTACTAGCAACACTTTCTATTAAAAGTTCACAAATCCATTCTTCATTTGACCCAAAATTTGGCCAGAAAGCTAACAGTTGGGGGATTGGTTCTTGAGTCCAAATGAAACAGCAGTCTTATCATTTGTTGCTTTTTCTTATGTTTAGTCTTTTTATTATCTTTCCAATGTTTTAACGTGAGACCTAGGGGACTATAGGGCCGGGAGGCGGGGCGGGATATCTTTGTTACTAATTTTATCCTTTTTACTCCTCGTCTTGCTTGAGGTATGTCCCATATTGGGTCTTAGTTAGGCCCAATCTCTTGCATCAGAAATGTCTCGCCTGTCTTCTCTAGAGGCTTGCTACTGCTGTGAGGCTCAATTTCTCATATAAAAAATGTCTTGCCTATTCTTTAGCCCCACCTGCTGGAAGTTCCTTGCACCCTTCTCTCCCTTATCTGCTCTGGCCGCTTCCCTGAGGGAAATTAGATTCCTCTTAGAACAGGTTCTTCTTAGCAAGCATTGGCAGGACTGTATAAACCCCAACATCAGGATCCCTACAAGAGGGATCCATTAGACTTATGAGGTAACCACGGAACCACAGATTGGACTCACTCACTCTGCAGAGCAGTAGTGCTTGCTACGGTTCACACACTTCCAACCTCCAGAATCCCGACCACCAAGGAAATAGTTTACAGACCCGTGGCTTTTTTTTTTTTTTTTTTTTTACCTTGGTCTGTGCACAGAGTTACTTGGTCGCTGAGGTATCTGAACCTCCTTTCAACAAGCTGCTGGCCAGCTTCTTTCCCATGTTGCTGAGAGTCCAGGTTTATTCGTCACACTCGGTGGGTCCTGAGGCCACTGTAAGGAGGCAGTGGGGTGTGCCTCTTAATGAGAGAGGACCAGAGACCCTTCCCCAGAGAAGAATGGGAATCCCAGATGAGCCCCCAGATTGTTGGAGATAAAAATGCTTGGTGCGGCAAAGTGGAACTAACACTCAGGCAAAAGTTTTCTCAGCAAGGTAATTTACTTCTACAGAAGGGCGCCTCTGCACGCAAGGCAGAGACAAGACAGAGCACCCAGAACAAAGGAGAGTAGCAGTTTTTATCCCTAACGCAGACCTTATTCCAGTGTTCCCCCAGCCCCACCATGGTCTGGTGTCAGCCCGCACAATCTAGGCTAATTCCAACTGACAACATCAAAGGAGGCAAGGGTGGGCTTTTGACGGGAAAAACGAGTACATAGGTGATGGGAAATACCTGGGTGTGTTTGGTCACAGCAGAGATGGGGAGGGCTGATAGATGAATGGGTAAGATTACTTTTTAGCATAAAACAAAGAACCTGAAACCAGAAACCAAAACCCTTTGAAGAGGAACTATTTGTTTTTTAACAACACTTGGATTATCTATTGAGGCAAAGCAAAACTGGCAAGCTTGTATTGCTATCACATGGCTAAGGTTTCAAGCTATTGGGTTTTTGTTTATGTGTGTGTAGACATGTCTAGATGTGTTTATTTGTATGTACACTTACTGCCATATGTTGTGTCTAACAAATTGGCTTATAAGTAAAAGAGTGCTCATAAATTAAGTCTAAGCAATTTTCAAGTTCACGTGACCTAAGTATAACTTTACTATACAAGCTAGCTTTAAAATTGAAAAAGTCTTCAGAATTTTCAGCATACATTTTGTCTGAATTTTGTGTTTGTCTTTGCTAGATATTTTTAAATGTCAGTGTTAATTCAATCTGGGAGGTGCTTGGGGCGAACCTGCCTCCCATTCTACTCAAAGTGTCAGTGAGATAAACGCATGTTTGATTGCTTCTTTTGGAAAGGCTAATCAGAAACTCAAAAGAATGCTACCATTTGTCTCCCACCTGTGAAAAGAAAGCTGCCAAGCCCCCTCCTTGCCTCAAGTTGCCTTGCTTTTCTGGACCAAACCAATGTTCATTTTACACATGTTGATTGATGTTTTGTCCATCTCTCTTGTTAAAAGTTAAGTACAGTGAATAGGATCATTGTTTTAGGTAAACTTTTTGTGTAAATTAAATCTTAAAGTTATTTTTAAGACTCATTTGATATCTGGGTCTTTTCCAATTAAAAAAGGGTTGTAATATGGAGAAATGTGTTTCTAAAATTGTGGAACTGTTCTTATCTATAAATACCCATATCTGATAGCTCAGGATTTCTTGCTGTTTAGGGTTTCACTGAAGTTTTAGTTTACTAAGGATAAAAATTTTAGTTAACACGTAATTCTGCCTACAAAATGTTCCAGAAGAGCTTATGTTATTAGTGAAGAAAAGAATAATTTTGTCTAATTCAGAAATTATCTAAAAATTAGTTCAAATTACAGATTTGAAAAGATTATTTATGAAACATTATAGTAAGGAATCATTAAGTAGGGGAGAAAGACGTGGAAAAGTTTAAGTAATAAAATATTCTTTAAAATCTGATAAAGAATTGGAGACATTTGGCTAACTAATATTTTCATAGTTAAAGCTCTTAATCTTGATTAAAGTAAAATAGGAAGTATTAAAAATGCATCAGCAGTTTGGCAATTCTTTTTTAATATAGTTAAGCGTGAAGCTGGATTTAGCGTGGAGCAAAATTTCACACACATTTGCTTTGCTTCCCGCTGTGTTTACTGTTTTGTGTGGATAGTGCTAGAGTACTTACTGGTCATGTGTCTAAAATGGATTTCTTGATTGCACAGAATGTATCATGATACTGGTGAACTTAAGGATATTAATTGTGTAATTGTGTATAAGGAATGAAATATTTATTATGTGGGTTTTTTGGTGCCCCAGGTAACACTGTAACCTCCAGGGTAAATTAAGCAGAAAAATTTTGGGTTGGTTTCCTGCTTATTTGTTTTTCCTTCTAGTTTTTATTTGATTGCTATTTATTCTCTTCTGGCTTTGCTTGTGTATGCATATATATATACATATATATATATATATATAAAACCATGATTTTTTTTAGTTCCTAGCAGAAGGTTTATGTTTAGTTCTGTGTTCCTATGCATTTCTAGCAAATCACCATTGTTCCATTTATCTGGAATTCCTAAGCTATTTTTGTCATGCCTGCAGGAATTAATGGAACAGTCAGCTTTTTAACGATAAACTAATTTTTTGGATTTTAGGCTTCCTGATACTTAAAGTGTGTTGAGTATGCTCTCACAAATAGAATTTGAGTCCTATTTCTCTCTCTTCCTAGATTCTCCAAAATTTCTTAACTATCTATGAATATTCTTAATTCATGGCAATGTGTCTGTTTGCATACAGTTTAGCATGGTTGCCAGGGCTGCTCAGGGAGAGAGAACCCGAAAACCTGGCATGCTGGCAAAAGGGTAAGGATTTCTTACCAGTTTCTCTCCTCTTTCTCTTTGTGTAAACTCTGTGTAAACTGGTTAAATACAAAGTAAAAGTCACTTTGTACCTCTTACGTAAAGTTTTAATTGGTTTAATAATAATAATAATAGCTTAAATCAAATATTTTGTCAGAAAAGTAGAAAGTGTAATGACGTTTAGTTTATATGATGTTAGCATCTTTGGGAAACAAAGATGGTTTTCAAGATTGTTGGTAAAATACAAATAAATGTCTTCAAAATGTAAACATGTTGTCTAAATTATGTTCAAATATTAGGTTGCTAAATGCTTTAAGGTCCTAAACTGCTTCTTTGGCTTTTGAAAATTGTTTACATTGCCTGCCTTCCAGCTAGGTAAGACCTGGGGACATGTGGAGTTGGCCAAGCTCTAACTATGCTGGAAACAGTCAACCTTATCAGAACATAACTTACCAGATTTTATATTAAAGTTAAAATTGCTAAGAGTCACCATTGTAACATGCAATTAAGACTAATAAAAACAGTTTTACATGCAAGGTGTGTAAGAACAATAGTGTGTGTGTTTAAAGGTTACAAAAGTTTTTTGCTCTTTAAAAATGAGTCATCATTTTGGTAAAATAAATAATATATAGTAATCTGAAATTCCAAAATCAAACTTCATTTCAAAATTGTCTTTCCTAATGCCTGGCTTTCTGGATGGATGAGAGGGCACCTGAAAATATCCAGAAAAGAGGTAGACAGGGATTATTTGATGTGTTTAGGTACATGGGATTGCCAAAATGATGTTCAATCCTCTTTAGGTTATATTTTTGTGAATAATACTAATATTTATTTCAAAATTGTATGGGATTTCTAAAATTCTCATGTCTAAGTATATGCTACAAAGACAATTATAGTTATGTTAAGTTATTGTAAACCACACAGATGACCAAATTTCCCTGTATAAAGCTACTAACCGAAGTAAAACAAAAAAATTAATTAAATATCAAGAAAATACTTTCATGTTAAACCAGTTAATACTGAAATTATTTAAAATAGTTTATAACCAATGCTTAATTCCCATATTCCTGGGAAAACAATTAAAGCTTCAGGTATATTTGGTCACCCACTGGGCCATTTAAACATTTTATAAAGGGATTTAATTCGATTGTTATTTTCCATGCATGTTTTTTGGTTGTATAAAAGCTTTACTATGCAAGAGGGCTGATGTTATAGCAGTAGATTATTATGCTACAGTGTATTTTCACCAGGTAAAGAAAGCTGTTTATGGTTTGAGTCTTCTGGAAACATCAGAGAAAGACTGTCCTCGCCATCCACATGATAACAAAACTTTGGGACCTTGAACTGTGGGGTTCATAATCTCACAACTGAGAAGAGACCCTGCAGGCTCTTAGAGCTGTACATGCATGGGAACACTGGGGATGAGACTAACCAGGGAAGTTTCTCCCCAGAAGAAGATGGCATCTTTTGGGTTCATGGTCTCACATCTTAGAAGGGTTTCTGCACATGTTTGGAACTGTGCACTCATTGGAACCCTTGAGGTAAAGCTAACTAGGGAAATCTCTCCCAAGAAGAAGATGGCATCCTTGATGTGAACAGCTTTCCTAAGTTCACAGATTAAGACTTCTACTGTCATGAAACTCTTATCTTTGAATGCTTTTTCTTGCTTATGCCTCTATGAACAATAGAAGTGGAAAAGGGGGTCCGTTATGTGCACTAATGGGATGTACTTTTATTTGTGAGGGAGTTTGCAACCAGCTTTCTACATGGATTACCTTATAACCTGATAGATTAAAGATGAAAGCCCAATGTAGGTAAGAAACTTTAATGGTACATATGTTGCCTCATAATCAATCAATAACAAAACACTCCTTTTAACCCACATCATGGGTTAAAGAGAGCATTGCCAGGCTGGACGTGGTGGCTCATGCCTGTAATCCTAGCACTTTGGGATGCCAAGGCAAGTGGATTACCTGAGGTCAAGTGTTTGAGACCAGCCTGGCCACAGCCTCACCTAAATGAGAACCTGACCAAAAAGGGGGAATTTTTAAGCCAAAATTCTGGGAGTCCATTGTTTTGGACTAATCTCATGCACTAGGCCCCAACAAACCAAACCAAAATGTACTAAGTCTTTAAGGAAACACATGGATTCTAGAACAAACCAAGTTTTGCTTTTTTTCCTTCTTCTGCAAATCTCTATAACAAACATTTCTAACAGCATAGGTATCCACTCCCTGAAGTTCCCTTTAAATCTTTTAACCAGATTCATTTCCTCTTGCCTAGAGACCACCAAGCTTCAAATGATCATGCAACGACAGTTTCAGCCAGTTCCATGTGGAATCACCACCTCTGGCCATCAAGGAGCTACCCTGCCTCCACTAGATAGAGCAGGGTGAGAGTTCCATGATCCCCAATAGGAATGGACTATGCCCCAAGTTAGCATGAAGCAGTTACAGAAAAAGACCACCAATCCCTCTGCCTCCCATGAAGATTTATGGGGATCACATCTCTCAGAGGGGGAGATGAGGCAGGAAAATAGGGTCTGCAGTCAGGGAACATAAGGCTGATTCCCAATTCAGCTATAACAAGAATATCCTCTCCATAGGGCATACACTGAGTAAATGAATATGTAACTTTACTTCATCCTCTTCATTTACAAAGGGCATACCCCCAGTAGAAAGTATTTAAACTCATAAAAACTCTGTAACACAGCCTTTGAGACCCTATGCTCAGGCCCACTACCACACTGTGGTGTGTACTTTCGTGTTCAATAAATCCCTTCATTCCTTCCTTGCTTTGCTTGTGTGTTTTGTCCAGTTGTTTGTTCAAGATGCCAAGAACCTGGACACCCTCCACAGTTAACATTAGGAGCCCTGTGGCAGAGCAGGAGGGGGAGTGGCCAGTAGCCGAGGGTTACCTCCTGAGCTCCATTTCTTGTCAGATCAGCAGAGACATGAGATTCTCATAGGTGCACTGAACCTTGTGGTAAACTGCTCATGCAAGGGATCTACCTTGCACACTCTGCCTGAGAATCTGATGCCTGATGATTTAGAGGTAGAACAGCTTCATCTCAAAACTATCCCTGTCTACCAACCACCATCTATAGAAAAACTGTCGCCCATGCAACCAGTCCCTTGTGCCATAAAGGTTGGGGACCGTGATTTAAAGAACACTGTTAATGTCTGTTCCCTGCCTTAGTCTGGAGGGCCATGGTCAGTTCCCTGTCTTCATCTGGAGGGCCATGGTCAGTTCCCTGCCTTCATCTGGAGGGCCATGGTCAGTTCCCTGCCTTCATCTGGAAGGCCACGGTCAGTTTTTAAGCAACTCTAGCAAGTGATCCACCCAGCTGTCCCCTCCCACACTGTTACTATCCACAGCTCCTCAAAACTCCCCTGGAATTTAGACTAAAGCATAATTGCGCCGCTGCACACCAGCCTAAGCGACCCAGGGAGACCAGTGAGACACCAGCTCAAAAAAAAAAAAAAAAAGAAGAAAAAAAGTCTCTGAGCTGGGTCCCTGTCCCCTTTCTGTCTGCTTCAGGACCATCTGTACCAATCTTGATTTACTAGCTTAAAATAAATTCCACTGGTGAAGAATAGGGAAAGGCTTTATTGAATACGTGAACAGTTTCAATAGAAGAACCATAGCAATTTTGAGTAGATCTAAAACAAGAGTTTCTTAGCACACTGCATAGTATTCATTACATAAAAAGAGTTTTTTCTAAATGAAAAATGTTTAGGACGTTCAGGAGAGGAAGAACAAGTTAAGGCATGTTCTCCACAGCAGATACCTCAAGGCTCTTATGCGTGCAGGGCACAGTTCCAGCGTAAAAGTCCGCAGGGACAGAATGAGCGCCCCCACTGGGGTACCTCGGGCTCCTTCCAGGGCAGCGGTTGAAGCAGGTCGTGCTGCAGGCTTGCAGAAAGGTGGGGATCCTCTCCTTTCCGAGTTCCTTCCAGATGGAATCCTGGGTTTTCAGCAGCTTCCGGGGACGGCCTGGACTGCAGAGGGTGCCCTGGGCGTGTGTCGTTCCGCCTCCGCAGGCGCTGGCATCTCCAGGCAGCTTCAGGCCACTATGGACCCCATCGTCAGTAGCATCTGCGTCTTCTTGAGGTGACTGGAGCCCGTTTGTGGTTTCAGCCAGTGACTCTTGGACGTGGGTGTCTCGAGGGCGTTTTGGACTCTCTCATGTCCGGGAAGGGCTCTGTGCCCGGTGGAGGCACAGTGCAGCAGCCAGCTCTCAGCTGAGCTCCTGTGGAACAGATGGCTTTGGCAGGAGTGGCGGCTCAGCACAGGGAAGTTATCCATTGCCCAGGCCCAGGCTTGCTCTCGGTTCAGGTCCCATGGAATGTGGGGCTCTGGACCCGCCTGCCTCCAAGACAGCTCTTCCAAGGTTGATGTGTGCGCCATAGCTTCAGCCTCCCAAGGCTTGACCAGGCTCAGCTGTAGTTGGTCTAGGAAAAGAGCAAATGGCTCAGTCCGTTGCCGACTGTGGACTTTTATAGCATTCTGTCTTGTATAAGAAGTCGTAAAGCAAAATCCAATCATGTGGAGATTAACACTTATTTACCTTGCTAATTGCTTCAGACTGTGATAGGATTAGGATGAAGATTTCATCATTCCTGAAGGCACTTTAAAAACCCTTCGGGTTTTTATTGGATTAGGCAGTAATAAGGTGGGGCAGGGTGTGAGAGAATGGGTCCCGTTATTGGCAGTTTTCTTATATCAATAAGAAATTGGCAGTTTTTAATATTTCAATATTTTACAATTTGGTGAGATGTTAGGTGTGCATCTCTAATAGGTGTTTTATCAAATTAAGGGAATTCACTGTTTCTAATTTGCTAAGATGACTTTTATATTAATAATAAAGCAGCGTTGAATTTTTAAAAAGATTTTTTTTGTATTTACTGAGATTATCATTTATATTTTCTGCTGTTATTGTGGAGAATAATAAAGATTGATTTTCAAGTTCCAAACCAATGTTGAGCTCCCAATAAACTCCATTAGATTATCATGCATTTTCAAAAAAAGTATATTACTGGATTCAGAATGTTAACATATTGTTTACAATTTTGTCCTGTGATTGGGAGAGATATTGGATAATCAAAAAATTGAGGAGGGGGTGTTAGTGTGATGCATGAAATGGGCGTATAAATATTTAAACTTGTTGATATTTAAAAAGGCCTTTCTATATATGTAGTTGTTCCACTCATTCAAAGACTTTTCAAATATAGGGAACATGTCTCATTTGTAGCATTTCAAGAGTGAAGATTGGCCTAATCATTCTATTTTTGAAGGCACTCTGAAATAAATTTTAATACAGAGTGAATTTTTGAGGATTCCAACAGCTGGGGAAAAACACTGAGGAACATGAGGTGAGCAGAGAAGCATATTTTAATGGCCTGGCTTCGCCCCAAAAACATCACTGAAATAAACACTCTAGTGAGATTGATTTATTCAAGAGTTCTGTTCTTAGGAAGTGGGAGTGAGAAGAAAGAGGAGAGGGGCAGGGATGAGCATACTCAGTGCTGTGCTTCCTAGCTGTCCAAGCTTGGTATCAAGCATGACCAGAGGCGACTTTATTACTAAATCAATAAAGTTTAACTGTAAGGCAAACTTCCAACGAGTTTGTAAAACATTTGTCCTAAAACATTTTTCTAATTCTCTCAAAGAGAATCCCCTACTACCTGTATGAACACTGACTCCACAAATTTGAAGCTACTCTGAACAACAATAGTTGTTTGATCTCATGAAACCATCTTCTGAGAGGCCTTATGAATAACCGCTTCTCTGCACAGTCCACTTAGGAGGAAGAAAAGGATGGAATATACCCACTGTTGAAGAAATAACACAATTCTCACAACAAAAGACTGCTGCATACCAAATAGAAGAGAGAGGGAACAGTAGTATTGAGTTGGCATTCACAGATTTACATGCCTGTAAGGTAGCCTAACAACTACAAAGTTAGCCACATCTTGTACATTTTAGCAGAGCAAGAGGAAGGGTGAATTCCTTTCTCTCTTTAAAAAAAGAGAGAACACATTACAATGATATCTTCCTATCTGCTGAGAGACACAGTTCATTCAGGAGGTACCTTAAGAAACATCTACATACTTGTCCCATGACCTTGGATAAATTACTACATTGTATAAACTTGAGATCCAGCTTTATCTTTAGAGGGACTAATCTAAATTCCAATGGTTCAACTAAGGATTCAGACTCACCGTATTAAATATGAGGTTACTGGTGTATTTCTTTTAAGGTTTTTAGGAAAAGAAACAAAACACTCTCAAATAGTATAAGCATAAAAAGATTTATTATGGTATAAATGTCACTTAAAATCTGATAGAGGCTGGGTATGGTGGCTCGTACCTGTAATCCGATCACTTTGGGAGGCTGAGGCAGTAGGATTGCTTGAGGTTAGGAGTTCGTGACCAGCCTGGCCAACATGGCGAAACCCCATTTCCACTTAAAAACAAAAAATTAGCAGGGCATGGTGGTGGGTGCGTGTAATTCCAGCTACTTGAGAGGCTGAGGCAAGAGAATTGCTTGAACCTGGGAAGCAGAGGTTACAGTGAGCTGAGATTGCGCCACTGCACTCCAGCCTGGGTGATACAGCAACACTCTGTCTCAAAAAAAAAAAAAAAAAAACTGATATAAAGGTGTAGACACAGATTTTAGACTGAATGCCAGGGAATAATTTTCTGAACCACATTGCAAACTCGCTCCCTAAAAGAAGACGCTGTCAGAAATCAGTAAATACTGAATCAGACAGCTGCCAAACCATCACGGGCTTCTCCCTTCGGAAACACCTAGCAAATATTAGATGACTGGGTCAATCCAAGTGTCTACAGGAAATAAATGCATGCAGTAATTCTCATGGACTATTTTTGGAGGACAAATGTTTCATTCATTTAAAGAACAACCTGGGTGTGCATTTTTGATGCACAATTCTACTGAAGGACGATGCATATCCTAAAGAAATTCTCTCATGAGAATGAAACTAATATATGTGATATTGGTGATTAGGTGGCATCGGAGTGTCCCCTGTAGGACACTGGAGTGGAAAAGTCTGGCAGAGGCTCATTAGAAACTGATATGCTGAAGTTGGAAGCAGCAAATAAAGTGTACCTATAAAAATCTTAGAAATATGCCAATAAATGAAAAATAATAAATGAAATAAGATGTACACCCCAATACTTTTTGGAAGAATTAAAAATCTATATACACAAAAAATGTGTCTCATGTAAGACTGATTGCTACAAAATACACAACAGAAATAAAAATAAAATTGCTAGAAATAAAATAGTTACTTAAAAGAAGAATCTAGTAGAAGTAGGAAAAGAAATAAAAAGGAATAATTGATAGAATGCACCTAATTACATAAAATAGGATCAGGGCCTGCACCACTGTCGAAAATGTTACATCATTCAACTTATTTTCCCCTTAGGTATAAAACTCAAAGCACCTTTGAAGTCTCCTTTTCATCTAGTTAGTTGAATGTAGACAAAAATACAAAATGTATGGCTTTAAGAAAGTCCTGGGATACTCCTTTTCACAACCTAGCCTGTACTAATATTTTATTCACTGCTCTAAGTGATTGGTATGCGGCAGGACCTGGATTCTGAATCCAGATTCTAGCAGAATTCGCTTTGTGATCTTGGACTACGATCCAACCTCATTGAGTCGCCTATCTACAACCACTCAACACCTCTAAAATATGCTAGAAGAATGAGACATAGTAGATATGATTGTCTAGGCTGCCCTGCAATAAGGACATACTTTCTATAGTGAATGGACAGTCAGTAACTGGATCGTGCCACCAGTGGGACATCTCCATTGCTCTTGGATGATTCAATCATAGCAACCCAGCAGTGTTTTCAGAGTATCTTCCAGAATGATACAAGTTTCACCTTAATCCTATCAATGGTTCTTCCATTGAAAATTAGTGTTAATTACCTGCTTAACAAAATATACTATGAAAACACACACTCAGTACTAGCCTGAGTCATTTATCATTTTTCCTAGCTCAGCTACGTGGCTGGCCTCATCACAAGGCTGAACCCATGGAGTTCTGTCCATCAACCTTAGAACAGCAGTCCTGAGAGGAAGGCAAGTCTCGAGAGGGTGTCACATGCCACCAGGTCAGGACGAACAGCAAACCTGGGCCTGGGCACTAGATCACTGCTGTGTTGAGCCACCACTCCTGCCAATGCCCTTAGCTCTGTGAGGATGTGAAAACCAGTATATATGAGCTGCTGTGCTGGGTTTCCAGCAGGCGCGGAGCTGTTCCCAAACTCAAGAGGGGCCAATCACCATCAAAACCCACATGTCTAGGAGTCAGTGGCTGAAACCACAAAGGAGCTCCTCTCACCTTAAAAAAAAGATGCATGCAGGGCACCATTCTGCCAATGGCAGAATTCAATGGTCCCAAACCAGCCAGGAGATGCCAGCGCTTCCAGAGCTCAACAGATACATACCCAGGATGCCTCCATAAACTGCTCATAATCAAGGCTTGAATTACAGAGCAACCCAGAAAGGGGCAGGGGGAACAAACCTTTTGTTAGTCATGGCTCACAGTAGGACAGAAGCTTGGCAGGACTAGCTTTGCAACACAAACAGGAGGCTAGGTCCCAAGACACAGGTCACAATACCCCACTGATAAGATTCCTTTAAAAAAAAAAAAGCCCAAGCCAGCTAGAAGGAAGATGGCTACAAAAGCAACTTCTGGTTACCCTCATTGCTCATTGTGTGCTAATTATAACAAATTGGAATGCTAAAAGACACTGCCACCAGAGTGATGACAGTTTACAAATGCCGTGGCAATGCCCAAAACTTAACCTATATGTTCTGTAATGGGGGAGAAACTCCTGGTTCCACAAGCTCCTGCCCCTTTCCCAGACAACTGAAGAAATATTCAACCCCTTGTTTAGCATATAATCAAGAAATAACCATAAAATAGCTAGCCACCCTGCCCTCTGGTACTACCCTGACTATGAGGTAGCCTTCTTTTTCTTCCTTAGTTTACTAAATAAACCTGCTTTCACATTACTCTGTTCTCTTGCTCTTAAATTCTTTCTGGCACAAAGTCAAATATTTACTTGGTCTCCCAGGCTAAACTCCAATTTTAGGGGTACCCTTGCATCAACAGCACCACTGCCTTCAACCAATGCCCAGGAAGGAGCTCCTCACACTCCAGTGGGGGACCCTCATGATGTTATCGTAAACTTCTTTGTGACTGTGCCATCTAGGAGCAAGAAGTCTCTATGATGGAGATCATTCCTTATATAGTTCTTCCTTTCCAAAGTACCTTAAAGTTTTCATAATATAAAAACGATATGTAATCAAGAATATGCTAAGGAGCTTTACCTTTAGGTAAACTCAGAATTCACAGTTCTTTGTACATAAAGATTAAAGCCTGGTACTTATTCTCCACCTGTGTGAAGTCAGGACTGCTCTCTGCAGTCCAGACCGTGCCCAGAAGCTGTTGAAAACCTATGATTCCATCAGGAAGGAACCCGGAAAGTAGAGGAACCCCAGCCTTTCTGCAGACCTGCCCTGCAACTGCAACCCTCTTCAACAGCTGCCCTGGAAGGAGCCCGAGGCACCCCAGTGGGGGCCCTCCTGCTGTCTCTGGGGACTTTTGCACTGGAACTGTGCCCTGCACGCATAAGAGCCTTGAGGTCTCTGCTGTGGAGAACATGCCTTAACTTGTTCTTCCTCTCCTGAACATCCTAAACGTTTTCATTTAGAAAAACTCTGTTCATGTGGTGAATAATATGCAGTGTGCTAAGGAGCTCTTCTTTTAGATCTAGTCAAAATTGTTATGGTTCTTCCATTGAAACTGTACACATTGCTTAAAGCCTTTCCCTTATTCTCCACCTGTGGAATCAAAACTGGTAAATCAAGATTGGTATAGATGGTCCTGAAGTACACAGAAAGGGGACAGGGACCCAGCTCAGAGCTTTTTCTTTTCTTTTTTTCTTTTGATGACGATGATGATGATGATTTCAGATGGGAGTCTCGCTGGGTCACCTAGGCCGGCGTGCAGTGGCGCAATCAGGCTTCCATCTAAATTCTAGGGGGCTTTGAGGAGCTGTGATTAGTAACAGGGTAGGAGGGGACAGCTGGGTGGATCACATGCTGGAGTCGCTTCGAAACTGACTGTGGCCTTCCAGATAAAGGCAGAAAACAGGCATTAACATTGTTCTTTAAATTAGGGGTCTCCAATCTCCCCCTGTCACGGACCGGTTAAGAACCCGGCCCCAAAGCAGGGGGAGAAGGAACCGCTTTGGAGTAGCAGAGGAATGAACATTACTGGCTGAACGCCTTCTGTCAGATCAGCTGCATTAAATTCTCATGAGTGTGACTCCTATTGTGAACTGCGCATGAGCGGGACTAGGACGAGGCATCTATTTCCTGACGATCTGAGTTCTAACACTTTCAACCCAAAACCATCCCGCCACCCCTCCCCATCCCTGGAAAAATTGTAGCCCATGGCGCTGTGAGGGTGAGCGGTGTGTACCCAGCTCTCTAAGTTCTTGGCTTCTCTAACCTCGAAGAATGGGGAAAGGGGCGCTGGAAGCATGGTGAATTTGCTGTTGGAATAAATATTGTGGACCCAAAGAGTTTTGGGGAAGAGCGATTTATTAGACAGAGACGAGAGAGAGAGAGAGAAGACAGCTCCTACGCTGTTGTGGGAGAGGAACCCAGAGAGGGAAATGGGGAATCCGAACCTTGAGTTACAGAGCACTCTCCTCCCAAAGCTTTCCGCGGAAATCTGGGACAAAGAGCCCCACCTGGCTTTCCCTACCTGGCCCGCGGATGGGAAAACCAGACAAAGAACTTTTCATTTGAAACCCTTCTGGTCTCCAATGGAGGCGTGGAGCGGGGGAAATTCCTGCACCTGAAACCCTAGAAGAGGTTTCTTTAACACAGTCCCTCAGCACCTGCGCACAGCAAAGCTGGTTGGAGTGCCCGCTATGGGGTGGGCAGGTGGAGCTTCCTCGCCTCATTTTCCTTGCGTTTCACAGACATCTTGCAGACTGCCTGCACCATCAAGGTATGGGCCTCGGAGCACGTCTTTCACCACCCGTGGGACACTGTTAAAACAGCTGCAATGTACAAATACCCAAGCCCTGCAAACCTCAGCATGGTGTGGGTTGATGTATTGGGCAGACATATAGATCCCTCTGGCAAGTTGCATAGCCATAGACTTCTCCACACAGAGTGAGAACTGCAAGTCTCTTACTGTTGCAGCAACAACCAAAACATAGTTCTTAGGACCAAGAAAAAACTATTCTGACTCAAGAAACCATAATCATTGTGAAAGGAATCAGCCTCAGCAGTTACCTTGAAGAACTGAAGACAAGTATGGTATCTTCAAATGCTAATAGAGGCTGAGAAGCACTGGAATGGGTAATACTTAAATGTTAAGATTGAGAAATTGGCAGAGACTCAACAAGAAAAGAAAACTTCAGGCCAATATCCATGATGAACATATATGAAAAAATCTTCAATAAAATACTGGCAAACCAATTACAACAGCACATCAAAAAGCTTATCCATCAGGATCAAGTAGGCTTCATCACCAGGATGCAAGGCTGGTTCAACATACACAAGTCTCTAAACGTAATTCACCACATAAACAGAACCACAGACAAAAACCACATGATTATTTCAATAGATGCAGAGAAGGCCTTTGACAAAATTCAACAGCCCTTTATGCTAAAAACTCTCAATAAACTAGGTATTGATGGAATGTATCTCAAAATAATAAAAGCTATTTATGACAAACCAACAGCCAATATCATACTGAATGGGCAAAAACTGGACCTTTGAAATCTGGCACTAGACAAGGATGCTCTCTCTCACCAGTCCTATTCAATATAGTATTGGAAGTTCTAGCCAGAGCAATCTGGCAAGAAAAAGAAAAAAAGCATATTCAGTTAGGAAAGGAGGAAATCAAATTGTCTCTATTTGCAGATGACATGATTGTGTATTTAGAAGACCCCATTGTCTCAGCCCAAAATCTCCTGAAACTGATAATCAACTTCAGCAAATTCTCGGGATACAAAAAATGTGCAAAAAGTCACAAGCATTCCTATACACCAATAACAGACTTAAAGAGAGCCAAATCAAGAACCAACTGCCATTCACAATTGCTACAAAGAGAATAAAATACCTAGGAATATAACTAACAAGGATGTAAAGAACCTCTTCAAGGAGAACTACAAACCACTGCTCAACGAAATAAGAGAGGACACAAACAGATGGAGAAACATTCCATGCTCATGGTTAGGAAGAATCAATATAGTGAAAATGGCCATACTGCCCAAAGTAATTTATAGATTCAATGAATACCCATCAAGCTACCAATGACCTTCTTCACAGAACTGGAAAAAACCACCTTAAACTTCATATGGAACCAAAAGAGAGCCCACATAGCCAAGTCAATTCTAAGCAAAAAGAACAAAGCTGGAGGCATCACATTACCTGACTTCAAATTATGCTACAAGGCTACAGTAATCAAAACAGCATGGTCCTGGTACCAAAACAGAGATATAGACCAATGGAACAGAACAGAGGCCTCAGAAGCAACACCACACATCTACAACCATTTTGACAAACCGGACAAAAACAAGCAATGGGGGAAAGGATTCCCTGTTTAATAAATGGTGTTGGGAAAACTGGCTAGCCATGTGCAGAAAGCAGAAACTGGACCCCTTCCTGGCACCTGATACTAAAATTAACTCCAGATGGATTCAAGACCATAAAAACCCTAGAATAAAACCTAGGCAACACCATTCAGGACATAGGCATAGGAAAGGACTTCATGACTAAAGCACCAAAAGCATTGGCAACAAAAACCAAAATAGACAAATGGGATCTAATTAAACTCCAGAGCTTCTGTACAGCAAAAGAAACAATCATTAGAGTGAACTGGCAACCAACAGAATGGGAAAAAATTTTTGCAATCTACCCATCTGACAAAGGACTTATATCCAGAATCTACAAAGAACTAAAACAGATTTACAAGAAAACAAACAAACAAACAAACCTATTCAAAAGTGGGTGAAGAATATGAACAGACACTTTTCAAAAGAAGACATATATGAGGCCAACAAACATAAGAAAAAATGCTCATCATCACTGGTCATTAGAGAAATGCAAATCAAAACTACATTGAGATGCCATCTCATGCCAGTTAGAATGACAATCATCAAAAAATCTGGAGACAACAGATGCTGAAGAGGATGTGGAGAAATAGGAACACTTTTACACTGTTGGTGGGAGTGTAAATTAGTTCAACCATTGTGGAAGACAGTGTGGTGATTCCTCAAGGATCTAGAAATAGAAATTCCATTTGATCCAGCAATCCCATTACTGGGTATATATCCAAAGGATTATAAATTGTACTATTATAAAGACACATGCACACCTATGTTCATTGCATCACTGTTTACAATAGCAAAGACTTGAAACCAACACAGATGCCCATCAATAACAGACTGGACAGGGAAAATGTGGCACATATACACCATGGAATACTATGCAGCCATAAAAAACGATGAGTTTGTATCCTTTGTAGGGACATGGATGAATCTGAAAACCATCATTCTCAGAAAACTGACACAAGAACAGAAAATCAAACACCGCATGTTCTCACTCATAGGCAGGTGTTGAACAATGAGAACACATGGATACAGGGGAGGGGAGCATCACATACTGAGGTCTGTGGTGGGGGATGGGAGGAGGAACAGTGGGGGGATAGGGAGTTGGTGAGGGATAATATGGGGAGTAATGCCAGATATAGGTGATGGGGTTGGAGGCAGCAAACCACATTGCCATGTGTGTACCTATATAATAATCCTGCATGTTCTTCACATGTACCCCAGAATCTAAAGTGCAATATATATATATGATTGAGAAATTGCTGGCTTCAAAAAGAGGAAGCATAAGAACTCTGATGGTAGCAGCATGATTTACAGAGAAATGATAATGAATGTTGGTAGACAACATCAAGTACCCCAGGTCTCTCCAACCTGGCAATCTATTATTTTTAAACGATATTTTGGGTAGAATTTTTTTAAAAAATAGACTCATATAAGACTTTGTGACTTGGGATAAAAACAGAGAGGTGCACGGTGTCTAAATAAAAGGGATCACCTAAACTTAGTGTTGTTTGAAATGGCTGCCTGATTTTAAGGGTTCCAATATTTATGTGAAAATTTAAAATTTTTTCAAAAAGTACTTGGAAGTTTGCATTGCCATCGAGTAATTTTAATGTAGGATTTTAAAGCTTTTCACACCTGGGAGTCCTACCTGACTTTGATGGAACCCCAGAGCAAAGCAGAGCCACCTCTTATATACACACAATTGCTCTGCTGCCATAAGCTTCAACAGCTTGCATGAGAAAATTCACTTTAAAAGGAGAAATTGTGCAGTTTTAAACGACATTAATTTGTATAAAATAACTTGCTCTACTATAAACCACCATTAAAAATCAGTGTTTTGGTTTAGCTCTTGAATATTTTTGGAGTAAAAATTATCACTAAAGTAGTATATGACTCCAACAAACACATGCTTTTATTATAATAAAAGGTACTATATTGATTTGTCAAAGTTTTATAACATAGTAAAGGTATTACCTTCCTTGGATTTATACTTTGTGCTTTAATACACTGTACCACGAGCTGGTTACATTAATTGGAAAAATAAATTCATTATTTGAAAAACAAAACAGAAAATGAAGAGTGGAAATAGATTAAAGGGGACTAGAAGAAGATCCCTAGCCTTGTGCCTTCTGAGTTAGCAACTACAGGGTTCCAGGGCATCAACTCCAGACCAGACAATTCCAGGCAACTACCAAAGTCTGCCCTGGTGAGTCTTGCCCAAGACCTGGAAGTCCAAGATCAAAGTGCCAGTGATTCAGCTCCTGGTGAGGGCTCTCTTCCTGTCTTGCCAATGGCCATGTTGTAGCTGTGTTCTCACATAGCACAGAAGGGGGGGGAGGGAGAGAGAGAGAGAGAGAGAGAGAGTGGGTAGAAGGGCGAGAGAAGAAAGGGAGAAAAGGAGAGGAACCTGGTATCTCTTCCTCTTCTCATAAGGGCACTAATTCCATTATGAAACCCACCCTCATGACCTTATCTAAACTTAATTGTCTCTCAAAGGCCATATCTCCAAATATTATCACCTTGGAGATTAATAAAAATTATTGTGAATTTTGGGGGAACATAATTCAGTACAGAACACCAAGTGTATGGGATGCTCTCATAATCTCTGCCCATTTAAGGGCCTGCAGCAACTACTCATTCCTTCCTGCAGGCATCCCAGGAGAAGGGTTTATGTGTCCACATAACTTTAGTGTAAAGATTTAGTGTAAAGGTTTCTAGCTTTTACACCAAAATGCTTGGGCAGAGATGAAAAACATGCAGTAGAGAAAACACCTGGGACTTTTACACTTTCCTGTACCCTCGAATGTTAAAAATCAAAACCCATAAACTAGATAATGGCATTAATTTAGTTTAGCTGTGATTACATCAATCTTTTCACATAGCGACAGTTCTAAGTATCAATATAGAGAAGCTTAGATGCTTCATTTTATTAGAATGTGGAACTAGAGCTGTGTTTGCTTTGCAGTTATTCTTAGACTAGTTAGATGTCAATGATCCATGTCATAAAAAATAAGTAGATGGTGAAAGATGAGTTAGAGTGTTTTTGTGGTTTGGAGGTGGAGGGGGCTTCCCAGCTCATCATCCTCACTTTCTGTTCTGAAGTCTCAAAGTCTGCTTTTTTTCTTTTTGTGAAACCACACTCTGCCGGGTGCAGTGGCTCACACCTGTAACCCCAGCACTTTGGGAGGCTGAGGTGGGTGGATCACAAGTCAGGAGATAGAGACCATCCTGGCCAACAGGCTGAAACCCCATCTCTACTAAAAATGCAAAAATTAGCTGGGTGTGATGGTGCACACCTGTAATCCCAGCTACTCGGGAGGCTGAGGCAGGAGAATCACTTGAACCAGGAAGTCAGAGGTTGCAGTGAACTGAGATTGCGCCACTGCACTCCAGCCTAGTGACAGAGTGAGACTCTGTCTCAGTAAACAAAAACAAAAACAAACAAACAAAAAACAATGAAAAAACACACCCTCACACTCCTCTGATAACCCATTATTCCATTAACCAATTAACCATTAATCCATAAATGGATTAAGACATCAAAAGGGCAGAACCCTCAAGACCCAAACACTTATTAAAGGCCCTACTTCTCAATATTGTTACATTGGGGATTAAGTCTCAACCTGAGTTTCAGAAGGGACAAACATTCAAACCACAACATCCCTGAATGCCAATCAATCGTAAAGAGAAATTAATTAGCTTAGATGACATGATGGTGATTTCAATTTGAAACCTTTTAAAGGTCTAGGGGATAAAGAAACTATGAATGGCAGCCCTGGCTTTGGCTCCCTCAGGGCTGTCTCTGTGTGCAACACCCAGGTTAGATTACCCATTAAGGGTCCCTCTGGGCTGGCCAATCTGAAAGCAATATGGGATTGTTTAATTCAAGGGCTCCGGAACGTAGGGGAGAAGGTGTTTCATCCAGTCTCACAGCAGGAATCACCAGGTTTTTTTTTTTTTTTTGAGACGGAGTCTCACACTGTCGCCCAGGCCGCAGTGCAGTGGCGATATCTTGGCTCACTGCAATCTCCGCCTCCTGGGTTCAAGTAATTCTCCTGCCTCAGCCTCCCGAGTAGCTGGGATTACAGGTGTGTGCCACTACGCCCAGCTATTTTTTTTGTATTTTCAGTATAGACGGCGTTTCACCATGTTGGCCAGGATGGTCTCGATCTCCTGACCTTGTGATTCGCCAGCCTCAGCCTCCCAAAATGCTGAGATTACAGGCATGAGCCACCACACCTGGCCAAATCACCAGTTTTGTGTTTTTATACTCTTCTGGCCAAGTGGGTGGTCCTAATCAGATAATAGAAGCATAGTGGTAACATTAATTCTAGGAGCAAATTATAACAGAAGATGGGATTAGTGGGATTAACATAAAACCCTAACATCTTAAAATTACCTAGAGTCAAACTCAGTCTGTGATAGGGTGGTTTAAGAGATAAAAAAGAAAAGGTACTTAACCTGTGGAGGGAACCCTCTTTTGAGGAACCCTGGTTAGTAGTTTGTTATTGCCTCAATCCACATTACTAGTCCTGGAGCAGAGACTGGAATCTTGTTTTCCAGGCAGATAAAAACTTGGTAGAGAGGGATGTCCTCATAAAGCAGGAGTGGCCATGAGAAACAGACATCTCCAACAGCGAACTGGGAAGGAAGGGATGATTTATTTTGGCCAGGAGCAATGCAGCATAGCTGCCTAACAGCCAAACTCATCTAACAAAGAAAATGTCTGTCTTTATAAAGGCTCACAACTCTAGAAATTACACGTGAAAGGGTCTTGGGTTTATACCTTTAGAAATTACATGTAAAAGGGTCTTGGGTTTACAGCTTTAGAAATTACATGTGAAAGGGTCTTGGGTTTACAGCCCAAGGGTCTTGAGTTTAGAAATTACATGTGAAAGGTCTTGGTCCATGGAGTAGGCATGGGGTATGTGGCTTAGGTGGGGATTTGATCTTTTTTAGGTAAAAACAATGCCTTCAAGAAAGATTCCTCCATACCATGCCTGCGATCTGTAGGAGAGGTACTGTGGTAAGCAGTAGGGGTCTTATTTTTAACCCGACCGGTGGTGCCAGCCAGTCCCCCCTTCTGGCTGACTTCTAGCTTCTCCTTTTGAGATGTAATGCAGAAGGCTGAAGAAGATTAAGGGCCTCCTTCCTCACTCTCCCCTTTGAGATCCTCACTCCATAATATTAGTGAGAAGTCTCACTTTCATTCTCATTTTCCTGATCTTCTAAAGAAACTGATTGATAATGATTCATATAATATACTTGTGATGTCATTTTCTGGCTACAGGGGGAGTAAACAAGGGAGTAGCAAGCAAACACCTATTATTATTATTATAACACTTATTGTGAGAATCTTGAATCCTCCTAAGGATGATAACCAATCTCCAAACAAAGACTCAGGGTTAAATCCGTGCTATACCTGCACAGGCACTTGTGCCAGTTTGGTCATGTCTGTTACAATATCCTCAACTGCTTGACCCTGGTTGTCTATGTGCAGGCAGCAGCTGGTTAGATTGAATTTTCCACAGACTCCTCCTTCAGCTGCCAGCAAATAATCTAAGGCCAGCTGGTTCTGATAAATTGCATTTCTCATTTGAGTTTCTTGTCCAGCCAAAAGGGACAGAACTTTGCCCGTTTCATTAGTGAGTATTTCCAAAACAGCCTGCAACTGGATAATCCAATTGAGTATGTAAATAGGAATCCAGTATCCCCATGAGCCATCCTCTGCCCATGTGGCTGACCCATAGTACTCAATAATTCTCGCTGGTGGCCACTCATCATCTTTCCATTCACCTATCTAGACTTCTTTTCTCCCAGGCGGAGTAGACTGGATATCCTAACAACTCAGCTGTCTTAACAGATAGTAGGAAAAAAGAAGGCTTGATGATGCCTATGACACAGCTACCTGTCCATCTTACAGGCAGCTGTCCGTATGCTCTATGTCCGCATATCCAGTACGACCCGGGTGGGGCTGTCCAGTCTCTCTGGTACCCAGGATGATTCCAAGCATCCTGTAATTTTGGAAATTTTAGGAGGGGGTTCTTTCTGTATACTTTGAGCTCCATCAGGATACAGTATCCACTGTTCCATTATACAGCTGCTGCCCTAAGCAGCTAAGCTTTCCAACTGGAACAGTAAAGTCTGTTCCTTCTCTGGCCAAACAGTATTGTCCAATAATCAAAACCTTTAAAACCCAGAAACTGTTGGTTTGAATCCTTTGAACTGAGGTCAGGTCAGGGACAGGGTCAGAGGGTAATAACTCACGGGCTTCCCATGGCCATCTATCACCCATAGTGGTCCTTCCACATACATAGCAAGAAGTGACATTAAGGGAATGGGCCACATTTTCAGCAACTTGGTGGAACAAGTTGTCTTTTTGGAAGCTCCGGCCTTGGCTCATTTAATATAGAAGTGCTGGTACGCTGGCCGGGCTGAGTGTTCCTGGATTTTTCCCTGAATCTGGATGCTGACTTCTGAGTCATGTCCTTTTCCAACAATGCCTAGCACTATATACTCCCCTTTTTCCCATTTGGGGTCTTGGGGGTTCATGATTATTAATTCTACTGGGTTACAATGTCCTGAGATGCAGGGGACATTATCCCATGGAATGGTGTCCCTCCCTTTTACAAGGCGAATGGGATCATTTATATTATTTTTCCAAGTGGCCCAGGTGACACATGACCCCAAAATGCATTTAGTGCACCAGTAGGTTTTCTGGCAGATATAATTATGCTCTCTCGCATAACGTTGTTCCCATCCGAGGGAACCACAGCACCCTCTACTGGAATGATAGGCATTGATGGCTGCACAGGCATCAAACCTTAGGGTAACCTGTTTTGGGCTTCCCTTCTCCTCTGTTTTAGCTATTAACTTAGTAGGGCTGTTCCATCGCCCTGTTAGGAGTTTAATTTCAAAAGTCATATGCGTAGGTGGCTTTGATGGATCGTAGCAGACATTGGGCTGTCCATTCCCTGGATTACACACCTTATACTGAGTATCATTATATCAATAGGTTCCCTTCTGTGTCCCTGTACATTCATAATTACTGTAGAGTAAAAGAATGGCAGTAACTTTACGTCCTACCTTAGTAACCTGGTGTACACACTGAGAGCATTCTTCAAAATTAGTTAATGTCCCTACTGCCCTACTGTACAAGTCAAAATATTAAGAAGAGTAAGTCCCACGATGAACTTCCTCATGCTTCAGCCGTGCATGTACCAGCCAGCTTCCGGGATGTGGCTGGAGCAGGGCTTTTCTTCTTAAGGTGATTCTGCTGTCATTGTCTGGGTCTGGTCTAGCTTCCCAAGTTTCAGCTGCTGCAGGTTTGACGTGGCTGTGGTGGATCCAGGCTGGGATTCCCTCTACCTTTACAGCTGTGGAAGTGGTCAGGATCAAGGTTTGGGGTCCTTTCCACCTGACTTCAGAGGGACTGCATCCCAGTCCTTTAATCACATGGGATTACCTGGTGAGAAAAAGTGAACTGGGGAGATAAGCTTACAGGGCATCTTTCATCTACCCAGGTTGAAGTATCTTGAGGGCTTTTCCCTAGAGCTTGCAGCTGTCATCCTAGCTTCATCTTCCCCCACTCCCGAGGAGTTCCCGGGGGGTACCCACAGTATGAGAGGGGGCCTATATATAAGACTTCATAGAGGGAACATTGGGAGTACATCTAATGTTGAATAACACCAAGGGAAGTGCCTGTACCCACTTTAATTGTTTTCTGACACATTTTCCCTAAGCTCTGTATCTGATCTACCATTTGCTTGGAGAAAGTCCTTTCCCTCCTGAATTTAACAGTCCTTTTTCTTTGTACAGTGCTCCATGTACTTGAAGAGTTAGAGAGGCATACCGGGAATTAGTATAAAAGTTCACAGTCTTATCTTCACTCAGTTCTAGGGCCCCCATCAGATCAGTAAGTTCAGCCTTCTGAGCTGAAGCACCCTGTGACAGTGGCACAGTACGGTCCCTATTACTCCCCTAACAGGCTCAGGTATTCAGTTAACCTAGCGTTTGTTAACCAGTGATGTCCTTTGGTATTCATTAGAGTCACTACTGTGTGGGGTGCTTTGATATTTAAATTTTGCCCCACAGTTGATGTTAGAACTTTAACTGCCATTTTTTCTTTTTCTGACACATACAGCGTGAGAGGCTTTGTTAAATCTGGTAGCCCCAAAGCCGGAGCTGACATAAGTTTCGCTTTCAGTTCCTGCTAGGCCTGACACTGCTGGGATCCATCATTTAAGGGGTTCATTGTCTGCGAAGCTTGGAATCCACAATTTACAGAAACCCACGACTCCCAGGAACTCTTTTGCCTGCCTTTTAGTTTCGGGTTCTGGCAGGTTGCAAATGACTTGTTTCCTCTCTGCTCCCAGGCTGCACTCTCCCTGCTGGATGGTGAACTCCAGATATTGCACTTGCAATTGGCAAATCTGGGCTTTCTTTTTAGACACTATAAAGTGTATAAGTGGGTATAAACCCACAGTCCTCCAGGTGCCAAAGTAAAGCATTTGTTTCTTTAGCGCACCCAACTGCCATGGGGTGTCCCAATAAAAGATCACCAGCATATTGGAGCAGCACGCAGCCTAACTTCTTAGCAAGAAACTTCTGGGGGGTCACGAGCTAGTGCCTCCCCCAAAGATGGTGAGAGAGTTCTTCAACCCCTGGGAAGCCAGGTCCAGGTGTACTGGGTGGTCACACCTGTTTCTGGATTTTCCCATTGAAACGCAAATAGTTTCTGGCCCTCTGAGGCCAATTCGATGCTAAAGAAAACATTCTTTAAGTTCAAGCAAGTGAACCAACTATCCTCCTCTGGCAATAATCCCAACCGTGTACACGAGTTGGGTGCAAGTGAGTGCAGTCAGTGTAGTCTGATTAACCAAACGCAAGTCCTGCACTGGGCTGCAGTCTTCGCTCCCTGGTTTAGGAGTAGGCAAGTGGGGGAGTGTTCCATGGAGACTGGCAAGGAACTATAAAAGTCCTTTAAGCATTTTACGTGGACCTGAATGCCTGTTAGGGCCTCTCAGGGAACTGGATATTGCTTTTGCCTAACCGGCTGAGCCCCAGGCTTGACTTTTAATGAGCACAGGGGCCTGGTTTATTACCAGTCCTGGCTGATTACCAGTCCTGGCAGATTGTCCTCTGCCTGGACCTGTGGCCATTGCTTGGCTAGGGCGAGGGGTTAATTTTCATCCTGGTTAGGAAGAGTCTCCACCCCTTCTCCCGAAGGACTGTGAGGGCCTTGATATCCCTGCCTGAGGCAGTTTTAGCTGCAGGGAGCCCTTCTCAGTGAGGTGATAGCAGTAGTTCTTAGTTTGCATAACAAGTCTCTCCCCCAAGAGGGGGTAGGGGCAGTCCAGCATGTACAAGAACTGATGTATGTATAACTTCATGGCTTCCTGCCAAACAGGTCTGAGGCAAACAGAAAGACTGTTTCTCTGACACCCCGGTATCTCCAACAGTATTGGTTGTTTCCTTTGATGTGGGGTTACAGGACTGTCATCTGGACCATGAGCTCTTTGGAGGCAAATGAGCCAGGCCCCCCTTTCAGTCCAGTGGCCCTTCCATTAGACTGAACAGAGCTCTTCCACTTTTGTCTGAAGTCTCGTGCTTAAGATCGCCGTTTTCCTGTTAGCTGGGGGCACTTGTCCTTCCAGTGTCCCACTTCCCTTCAGTAAGCACACTGGTTACGCTGCAGGTGCAGGCGATTAGACTGGGGTGGCTTTCCAGGATTCCCCCTTTCCCCGCCCTCTTGGGGGGCACTCTTTTAATAGCGGCAGCTATCAAGTCGGCATTTTGTGGAGCCCGACACTCTTTCTCTCTACGACTTTCTCTACGGCTTACCACGTCTCTATTCACAAACACCTGGTTAGCTAGTTCCAATAACTGTGAAGTATTCATGCCTGCAAATCCTACCTGTTTCTGCAATTTTCTCCTAATGTCTTCTGCACACTGACTAATGCCATATTTACCATGTGTTAGTGTTTGGGGCTCTCAGGATCAAAAGGAGTATACATGCAATAGGCTTCACACAGCCTTTCATAAAATTGTGCGGGGCTTTCCTCTTTTCCTTGAGTAACCTCAGAGACTTTATTAATGTTTGTAGCCCTCTGGGCTCCCTTTTCAATCCTTCCAGTAACTCCTCTCTGTACTGGATTAACCTCTGCATGCCCCCTGGGGTGTCTTGACCCTGACATACTCTTAGGGGTTCTGGTAATCTGCAGGAACATATTCCTCCAACCATTTAGAAGTGGCTTGGAGTACTCTTTGCCTTTCATCCATGTTCAAAAGATACATAAGCAGCTGGTGACAATCAGCCCAAGTGGGGTTATAAGTCTGAATAATAGTTTGCAGTAGATCAATGAGAGCCTGTGGCTTCTCGGTATAAGACAGGTTGTTATATTTCCAGTTGATAAGATCAGCCAAGGTGAATGGCAGGTATGTGAAAACATGCCTTTCTACCATGTGGCTGTTCTCGTCCACTCCTCTATACCTTTGCTTTCTTAAAGGCATCTGCACCCCTGCCTTGGGTCACAGATGGGAAGTGGGCAGCTATGGGAGAATTCTTTTCCGCCTCTCTCTTGTCTACTCTGGGTGGTTTAGGGGTGTGCAATTCTGGCGGGGGTGCTGAGGTTTCAGGCCCAGAGACAGAGAGTCCTTGAGGAGGAGGGGGTATTATTGGCAAAAACCCTTCTGCCCTTGGATCTTCCAGGACCTTAGGAGTCAGTGTCTCTGCCACTGAATCTACCAGGACCTTGGGAGTTTACGTCTCTGCTAAGAAATCTGCCAGGACCTTGGGAGTCCACGTCTCTCATCAGGTAGAGTGGGTTTTTTCCTAGCTGCCTGCCCCTTCGCCACTAACACGGTTGCTGCCTGTCCTTTCAGCCACTCTGGAGGGTTTAGAATGAGCTACCACCATGAATTTATGTACAGGAATTGATTAGGGTGTCCTGGCTCGCCACATACAACCTCATGCCGTACTTTGGAGACAAGAGACCTGTCTAGGCTCCCCCTCTGAGGGCCAATTCACCCCAAATGCTGGCCAGTCTACCTCACATAAAGTCCTTAGCTTCTCTAGTGTCATAGTTACTCCATAAACCCCACCAAATCCCTTCTTGAAATTTTTCAGCATGGTCCCTAAAGAAGTGGGCTTGCTATGAGTGTGACCCATGTTTACACACAGAAAGACAGTGCTCACAGACAGTTAAGAGAGTGTTACTCCGCCCACAGCAGTTCCCGCCCAGCAAGGTGCGCCACACTCTCTGTTTCACATTCGCTTCAGGCTGGCAGAATCGCTCCCCCCTTCTCGGGGAGTGTTTCAAATGCTGCTTGGCATTGGAGTGCTCGTTAATCCCTTCACAACGCCTAGATTGTTAAGATGTCTCCTTTAATAGCTGTATGCGGATTGTCTCTAATCCCAACAAGTCCCACAAGTCGCTCGGAGCTTGGGGTCCCCTCTAACAGGCCTGCTGCTCCCACATTTCATGGCCGATGAGTCCAGTTGGACCCCTCCATTCATCACTCACAACAATCGCACTCCCTCCCTCCACCCATCATGAGGGTCCCCACTTGGGTGTGAGGAGCTCTTTCAGGGCATTGGTTGAAGGCAGTGATGCCGTTGATGCAAGAGTACCCCCAGAACTGGAGTTCAGCCAGGGAAGCTGAGTGGATACTTTGCTTGTGCCAGAAAGAATTTAAGGGCAAGCCAACAGAGTAATGTGGAAGCAAGTTTATTAAGGAAACAAAGGAACAAAAAGAAGGCTACCTCTTAGGGTAGCACCAGCCGATGAGGCAGCTAACTGGCTATTTTAGGGCCAGTTCTTGATTATATGCTAAATGAGGGGTGGATTATTTCTTTAGTTACCTGGGAAAGAGGCAGGAGCTTGTGGACTTCTGTAAGGGAGTTTCTCCCCCTTACAGAACATACACAGTAACTTTTGGACATTGCCATGGAATTTGTAAACAGCCATTGCTCAGGTGGTAGTGTCTTTTAGCATTCCAGTGCATAATAATTAGCATATAATGAGCAATGAGGGTAACCAGAGGTTGCTTTTGTACCATTTGGGCTTTAGCTGGTTTGGGCTCTTTTTTTTTTTTTTTAAAGGAGTCTTGTGTGGGGTATTGTGACCTATGTCTTGGGGACCTAACCTTCTGTTTGTCTTGAGAAACTGGTCCTGCCAAACTCCTGTCTCACTGTGAGCCATGAGCAAGATAAGATTTTTTTCCCTTTCTGGGTTCTTCTGTATTTCAGGCCTTGATTGTGAGCAGTTTATGGAGGCATCCCGGGTATGTATCTGTTCAACTCTGCAAGTGTTGGAATCTTATCTGATTAGGACCGTCCAATTGGCAAGAAGAATACAACAGTGTAAACTGGTGTTTCCTGTTGTTAGACTGGATAGAACACCTTCTTCCTGGGTTCAGGAGCCCTTGGTTACACAGTTCCATGTTGCTTTCAGATTGGCCAGCCCAGAGGGACCCTTAATGGATAATCTAACCTGGGTGTTGCACACAGAGGCAGCCCTGAGGGAGCCAAAGCCAGGGCTGCATTCATAGTTTCTTTATCCCCTAGACCTTTAAAAGGTTTCAAATTGAAATCACCGTCATGTCATCTAAAATAATTAATTTCTCTTATAATTGGGAAATCTTTAAGGTACTTTGGAGAAAAAGAACTAAATAAGGAATGATCGCCATCATAGAGATGTTGTGGGATGTTGTGGTTTGAATGTTTGTCTCTTCTGAAACTCATGTTGAAACTTAATTCCCAGTGTAACAATATTGAGAGATGGGGCCTTTAAGAAGTGATAGGGACTGGGTGTGGTGACTCATGCCTGTAATTCCAGCACTTTGGGAGGCCGAGGTGAGCAGATCACGAGGTCAGGAGTTTGAGACCAGCCTTGCCAACATGGTGAAACCCCACCTCTGCTAAAAATACAAAAATTAGCTAGGCATAGAGGCATGTGCCTGTAACCCCAGCTACTCGGGAAACTGAGGCAGGAGAACTGCTTGAAACAAGACCGGGAAGGCAGAGGTTGCAATGAGGCGAGATCATGCCGCTGCACTCCAGCCTGGGCTACAGAGTGAGACTCCGTCTCAAAAAAAAAAAAAGTGATTGGATCTTGAGGGCTCTGCCCTTTTGATGTCTTAATCCATTTATGGATTAATCATTAATCGGTTAATGGAATAATGGGTTATAGGATGAGTGGGAGTGTGATTTTATAAGAAGGATCTAAGCAGAACAATTATGTGTACATAGGAGATAGCTCTGCTCTGTTCTGTTGTTGGACAAAAGCAAGGTAGGGTTCTAATGTGTAAAAAGCTTTAAAAATCTACCTTAAGGTGACTCAATGTCAATACAAACTTTCAAGTACTTAAAAAAATTAAAATTTTGCTTATACACTATTGGTGAGAGAGTAAATTAGTTCATCCATTGTAGAAAACAGTGTAGTGATTCCCCCCAAGACCAAAAAAAAAAAAAAAAAAAGACAGAAATACCAGTTGATCCAGTAATACCATTACTGGGTTTGTACCAAAGTGTTTGTACAAATTGTAATATCATAAAGATACATACTTGTGTTTGTTCATTGCACATAAACATTCATGCAATAGCAAAGATGTTAAATCAACCTAACTGATCATTAATGATAGACTGGATAAAGAAAATGTGGTACATATACACCATGGAATACTATGCAGCCATAAAGAGGATGAAATGATGGCTTTTGCAGGAATGTAGACAGAGCTGGAGGTCGATATCCTTAGGACACTAGTGCTGGAACAAAAAAGCAAGTACCACATGTTCTCACTCATAAGCCAGAGCTAAATGGTGAGAACACATGGACACACAAAGGAACAACAGATACTGGAGTCTATTGAGGGGTGGGTGGCGGAAGAGGGAGAGGATCAGGAAAAGTAACTAATGGATACTAGGCTTCATACCTGGGTGATAGAATAATGTGTCTGATAAACCCCCATGACACAAGTTTACCGAAATAACAAATAACAAATTTGTACCCCAAACTTAAAACAAAAGTTAAAAATAACTTCTTTAAAAAATTGTTAAAATTTTACATAGACTCAAAATTAGACAGTCATTTCAGACAACATTAATTTCAGATGATCCCTTTTATTTAGACACCATGCCTCTCTTTGTTTTGATCTAAAGCCACAGTCTTATATCAGCCTACTTTTTTAAAATTTTGCTTAAAATATATTTACATTTTTAAAATAAATATATTGCTAGCTTGGAGAGACGTGGAGTACTTGTCTACACATATTTATTATCAATTCTCTATAAAGGCTGCTGCAGCCTCCATGGAGTTCTTATGCCTCCTTTTGCAGAAGCCGTCAATTCTTCAGTCTTAACAGGTAATTTAGTATGACTCATTTCAGTGTTTCTTGCCCTTTATTAGCATTTGGAGATACCATTCTTGCCATCAGTCCTTCAAGGTAACTGCTGAGGCTGACTGCTTTCACAATGATTATAGCTTCTTGAGTCAAAATATATATATATTTTCTGGGTACAGATGATGTGGTTTGCATATAAGCCTCTCCTGTGCTGAAACTGCATTTGTAAGTGAAATATTAGTAGATTTAAGTTCCATTGTCTTCTCTACAGGATTAACTACAGAATATTCTAGCATGTATGTTTTGGTTCTTGCTGCACCAATAAGAGACTTGCAGTTCCCACTCTTTTCGGAGAAGTCTGCATCTGTGCAACTCTCCAGAGGGATTTATATGTCTGTCCAACACATCAACCCACACCGTGCTCGGGTTCATAGGGCTTGGGTATTTGTGCATTGCAGCTGCTATAACAGTTTCCCACAAGTGGTTAAAGACGTGCTCTGAAGTCCAGATCTTTATGGTGCAGGCAGTCGAGAGATGCGTGGGCGGCACAGGGGAAAATTAGACTAAGAGACTACACCTGTTCCACCCTACCCATAGCACCCCAAAATACTTTGCAGTGCCCAGGCGCCATCGACCCCACAGGAAGTACATCCCAAACCCAGCCTTCAGCCCTTATTATAATGTAACATTTAAAGCAGGTGTCCCCAATCCCGCAGACAGCAGATCGGTTCGGGTTTGTGGCCTTTTAGGTCATAGCAGGAAGTGAGTGGCAGGCAAGGGAGCATCACTGCCTGAGCTCCGCCTCCTGTCAGATTAGCGGAGACATTAGATTCTCATAGGAGCGCCAACCCTATTGTGAATTTGCGCGCTCCTCCTGAGAATCTGATGCCTCATGATCTGAGGTAGATAGCTTTATCCCGAAACTATCCCTGTCTCTCCACCTGCCACCCATAGAAAAATTGTCTTCCATGCAACCAGTCCCTGGTGCTAAAAATGTTGGGGACCCCTGATTTAAAGAACACTGTTAATGTCTGTTCCCTGCCTTTATCTGGAGGGCCACAGTCAGTTCTGAAGCAACTCCAGCAAGTGATCCACCCAGCTGTCCCCTCCCACCCTGTTAGTAGCCACAGCTCCTCAAACCCCTGGAATTTAGACTAAAGCATGATTGCGCCACTGCACGCCAGCCTGAACAACCCAGCCAGACATCATCTAAAAAAAATAAAATAAAGGCTTGAGCTGGATCCCTGCCCTCTTTCTGTCTGCCTCAGGCCCATCTATACCAATCTTAACTTACCAGCTCAAAATCAATTCCATACGTGGAATCGATTTTGAGGTCTCTCCACGCAGAGACCTCAAGACTCTTAAGCATGCAGGGCACAGTTCCAGTGTAAAAGTCCGCAGGGACAGCATGAGGGTCCCCACTGGGGTGCCTTGAGCTCTTTCCAGGGCAGAGTTGAAGCAGGGCATGCCGCAGGCCTGCAGAGAGGTTGAGGTTCCTCTCCTTTCCCCTTCCTTCCAGATGGAATTGTGGGTTTTCAGCAGCTTTTGAGGGCAGCCTGGACTGCAAAGGGCACCCTGGGCATGCATCCTTCCACCTCTGCGGTGCTGGCATCTCCAGGCAGCTTCAGACCACTATGACCCCACCGTTGGTAGCATCTGCATCTTCTTGAGTTGATTGAAGCCCGTTTGTGGTTTCAACCATTGACTCCTGGACATGGGCATCTCGAGGGCACTTTTGGCTCCTCTCATCTCTGGGAAGGGCTCTGTGCCCTGTGCAGGTGCAGTGCAGCAGCCAGTGTGCAGGAGAGCTCCTGCAGAGCTGATGGCATTGGCAGGAGTGGCGGCTCAGCACAGGGAAGACCCACAAAGACAAAGGAAAGCTTCCAGATAGCTGATCACATGGAAGTTTCTGGAGGGTCATACACCCAGGGAGGGCACGTGTATTAGTGTGTTCTTATGCTGCTGATAAAGACATACCCAAGACTGAGTAATTTATAAAGGAAAGAGGTTTAATTGACTCACAGTTCCACATGGCTGGGGGAGAGGCCTCACGATCATGATGGATGGCAAAGAAAGAGTAAAGTCATGTTTTACATGGTGACAGGCAAGACAGCATGTGCAGGGGAGCTTCATTTTATTTTATTTTATTTTTGAGACAGAGTCTTGCTCTGTTGCCCAGGCTGGAGTGCAGTGGTGCAGTCTTGCCTCACTGCAACCTCCGCCTGCCAGGTTCAAGAGATTCTCCTGCCTCAGCCTCCCAAGTAGCTGGGATTACAGGCACCTGCCACCAATCCCCGCATTTTTAGTAGAGATGGCATTTCACCATGTTGGCTAAGTTAGTCTCCAACTCCTGACCTTGTGATCCGCCCACCTTGGCCTCCTGGAGTGTTGGGATTATAGGGACTAGCCACTGCATCCAGCCAGAAACTCCCCTTTATAAAACCATCAGATCTCCTGAGACTTACTTACCATCATGAGAACAGCATGGGAAAAACCTGCCCTCATGATTCAATTACCTCCCCACCAGGTCCCTTCCATGACACATGGTGGGGACACTAGCAAAACCATATTAGCATGGAAGCTCCACACCCCTTCTCCCTCCCATACCTTGCCCTATGCATGTCCTCATCTGTGTCCTTTGTAATATCCTTTACAATAAACCAGTAAACACAAGTAAATGATTTCCTGAGTTCTGCGAGCTGCTCTAGCAAGTTAATCAAATCCAAAGAGGGGCTTGAGGGAATCACAACCTAAAGCAGGTCAGTCAGAAGTTACAGAGGCCTGGACTTGGAATTGGTGTCTGAAGCTGTGGGCAATCTTGTGGGGACTAAACCCTCAACCTGTGGGATCTGATGCTATCTCCAGTAGTGCCAGAATTGAACTGTAAGACACCTAGCTGGTGCCTGCTGTATGGATATATATGTATTTCTCTTATATATGACGCCTTAGAGTAACAGCAGAAAATAACTATTCTGTCTATTAATATTTCTTTAAATCACCAAAGAAAAGATTTCTTCTCTCTTGTACTTTGGAAAAAATCTCTGATCCTTTTATTGAGATAATAAACCAGTCTTTGAGACATTATCAATTCTCATAAAATTCTGGGTTTATAATAAGACAAGATCAGTCAAGTTACATAATCAAATTTATGAACCATTCAAACTGAAAGCTCCACACTTTCAGGTTGGGAGATGACCTGATGAAATGGGTGCAGGGTTTAGGACAGTGCCTGGCACAACATACCTACTCTCTAACTAGTAACTGCTGTGGCTGCTGCTAAGTTCCACAGAGAAGTCCTACTGGAATATCTGACCACGGTTCCTTCAATGAATTCAGTTTCCTCTGTCAGCTTGCTTTTCCTTTACAGTTGGTCCAAGGTAAATACTGAGGCAGTCTTAAACTTGCTACTGGAGAAATGCCTTTGCTTCAGAGGCATTCCAGTCTG
Organism: Ateles fusciceps; assembly: GCA_036589455.1. Taxonomy (NCBI): domain Eukaryota; kingdom Metazoa; phylum Chordata; class Mammalia; order Primates; family Atelidae; genus Ateles; species Ateles fusciceps. The sequence goes on from JAZHEH010000572.1 coordinate 721,942, forward strand.
TCTATTGTCACAGGCTGCTTCAGACTGTAAAGCAAGACTTTGCTCAAGACTCTCCACCACCCCTACCTCCCTGGTTGTAAACTAACTTTGCTTTCACAGATTCCAGAAAATACAGCCCAAGTTCTCTTAGAGATTCTATAAACTCTGATCACAAGACTTGAAGTGAAGGGAAGCACTTCCTTCCCTCCTTCCTGGTTAGGCAGTGGGAAACATGATTATATTGTCAAAGCCTACTTCTAAGATAATCTCTTCTCATGGCCCGCTTTGTAACCTTGAGGTGAATGTTGGGTTAAGGGTTCTGAAACCAGATTTTGTACATTTCCTTTGCATATTCTGTGTAGCTTGCATGACTATATATCATGGTAGGTTTGGGACTGTCCAGTTTTATGCCTATTGTAGAAACAACAGTAGAACTCTAGTCCTTTTCATTCAAATATGTCCTGGTTTGAACAATAAATTATGCAGTGACTGTTGCCATAGGTGATCCAGTGCTTCACTTTGGAGTGAGGAGTCACCTGCCAGGTATGGTTTACTGCTCAGATCCTTGGTGCTTCAGTGGAAGCAAGAAATGTAGAAAATTTGTTGGTGGTAATCCTTTTTATATTTTATATCAGACTTCATTTGTACAGCTTATTTTGTATTTTCCAAATTCTCATTTTTTTGTTTCCAAATGTTTACAAACCAGAAAGTTTGTTTTTTACTGACTCAGAAACAAAGTTACATTCACTGGTTTAATGACTCTTTCCATATCAATAATCAAAAAGGTAATTGTAATTATATTGACAGAAAATTTCAGAGACCATATTAATAAAAATTATATTTACTTGAGAAACTTAAAGAAAAACAATTTCTCTCAGACAGATTATATCCAATCTCAGTATAAGGATCCAGAATTCTAGACTCAGGCAGCATCTTTTGCGGGGAGACCAGGAGAAAAAATTTCAAGGGTTCGGAAGTCTCACCTGTGTTAAGGTGTCATGAGCTGCAATGCCCTGTGGGGTAGGCAGAGTAACATGCCCCAAAGGCATCCACATCTTTATTCCCAGAACCTGTGAAGATGTCACCTGACATGGTGGAAGGGACTTTGTAGATGTCATTAAATTCAGCCTCTTGAGTATAGGAGATAATCCTGGATTATCCATTAGGCCTAAAGTAGTCACAGGTCCTCATAAGAGAAAGCAGGAGGGTCAGAGTCAGAGAAGGCTTTGAAGATGCTACACTGTTGGCCTTGAAGATGCAGGAAGAGGTCATAAACTAAGGAAGGCAGCCTGCCTCTAGAAGCTGGAAAATATAGAAAACAGATTATTCCCCAGAGCCTCCAAAGAAACAGCCCTGCTGTCATCTTAACCTCGAAGAATATTAGATAATAAATTTGTGTTGTTTTAAGTCACTATTTGTCACAGCACCCATAGAAAACTAATATACCTTGGCCAGTTCCTTGATGTCTCCTCACATAATCTTATATTCAGTCACACCGTTGGCCCTTTCTAAAGGTCTCTTTAACAGTAACTTGAACCCCTCCTTACTCTTACTTTCAAACATCCCACCCTCTCACCATCTTATTTTTCCAGCTCATTTCTCCAAGTACCCAGACTTCTACAATTTTGACTCCAGAAAGGCCTCTAATTCTTTGATCTTACACCTTTTCACTTTCCCCATTTCCTTCTTGTCTTTTTTTCTCTATGCCCAACCTAAATCCCATGTTTAATTATTATCTCCACACTCTTACACAAACCCTCAACATCCTTGCCCCTTTCCCATGTTGTTGAACTCGGTGAAACCACAACCCTGGTTAAATTCATATCTGTTAAACAATCACCGATACCTGCACAGTTGAAAATGCTTAAAAAAAGCCAAAACACATCCTGGCCGGGCGTGGTGGCTCATGCCGGTAATCCCAGCACTTTGGGAGGCTGAGTTTAGTGGATCGCTTAAGGTCAGGAGTTTGAGACCTGCCTGGCCAACATGATGAAACCCCACCTCTACTAAAAATACAAAATAGGTGGGCGTGGTGGTGTGTGCCTGTAATCCCAGCCACTTGGGAGGCTGAGGCAGGAGAATTGCTTTAACCAGGAGGTGGAGGTTGCAGTGAGCTGAGATCAGGACACTGTACTCCAGCCGGGGTGACAAAGCAAGACTCTGTCTCAAAAAAAAAAAAAAAGAAAAAAAAATCACATCCCACCATACTCGCTGACCTCATTGTAAATGTATGGTCACCAGCTTCAAGTCCTCATCTTACCTTATTGACCTCTCAGCAGCGTTTGACACAGTTGATTAACCTCCTTGACATTTTCACTTGGTTGAAAATATGCATACTAGTTTTCTCCCACCTTTAAAATTTACCCTTCTCTGCTGTTTTCTCCATATAGCTGAAAACAGACTGGATATGTGTTAAATATGTGTTTAATATCCATAATGATACTATAAAATAACTCATTGTACACACAGAAAGTTTTTGAAAAGTCCATAATGATACTACAAAATAACTCATTGTACATATGGAAAGTTTTTAGAACACCAAAAAGTTATTGGGAAACTGGTAAATAAAAGAAAACCATTAAATCTTTTTCTTGATTTTCTTTCACAACTATATTTCAGGATAAACAAATAGTTGATAAGAAAATGCCCCTCCTTTTATACAAAGTCTATCTAATAAAGGAATGAGAAAATTAAAATATCACCATTTTATAATCCCTAATGAAGAAATGAATCTAGATGAGGTCCTTCAATGGCTCCTGAAATCATCAAGTGATAGTCTGATGGGGAACTTTATAATAAATGGATTGGGCCAACACTTTTAAAACCACTAAATGGGGGACAACCAGATAATAAAATGTTACAATAGGAGTCTCCAGTTCAATCTAAAAAGTATTCCCTCCAAAAAAACTCAAACTGCAATTTGATCTAGCTGCACTCGTAACTGCCAGCCAAGAGAATTACACCCTGGGGATGTAATTACTCAAATCTAGATGTCAAACTTATGACAGAATTTCTTTAACAAATACATTTTAAGAAAAAGTAGAGGGGATTCAAAAGTAGGGAAGTGAAGAAAAAAAATTAAAAAGTAAAGGGGACATTATTACAGATTTTTGAAAAAGAGAGGCCAGGTGCATTGAATACCTGTAATCCTAACTCTTTGGGAGGCTGAGGCAGGAGGATTGCTTGAGGCTAGGAGTTTGAGATCTCCCTGGGCAACATAGCAAGTCCCTGTTTCTATAAGAAACATATTTTAAAAAAATTAGCCAATTGTGATGGCAAGCACCTGTAGTCTTAGCCACACAGGAGGCTGATGCAGGAGGGTTGCTGGAGCCAGGAGTTCAAGGCTGCAGTGAACTATGATGGCACCACTACATTCCAGTCTGGGTGACAGAGCAAGACCCTGTCTATGTATATGTATATGTATATGTATATGTATATGTATATGTATATCTACGTCTATCTGTATATACATACATTTATATCTATATATATAGATATATGTGCACATATAGAGAGCGACTGTTTTGGGCAGGTTCTCTAGAAAGTAGAGGCTGAAGCTAGGATTAAGATGCCAGCAGCTCACTTGGGTTGTGCACATTGAGGTGAGTTATTGGGAAGGAGGGAAGGAGGTGAGAGAAGGGAAGATGCTAAGCAGTGTGATGTGATGGGTGCCATTGTGCTGCCTCTGCCTTCACACGCCAGGAAGTCAGCAGGTGGCTACTCGGTGCAGGGCTTCTCCAGCTGGATTGTAAGGAAAAGCCATACCTTGGACAGTCCACTGAAGAAAAAAGAAGTCGCTTATTCGCTTGGTCCCTGTTCTTCACTGGTCATATTTTACCCTCCGAGGAGCTAACTCCTGCACTTCTGGATTGTCACATTCAGTCTCCCGTCCTTTCGGGACATCAGCTCCTATACATAATGGGGAATGTTTCACCCAAGACCAAAAGTAGCATTAAACCTAGAGGGAGAAAGAAAGATCATTGAAAAGATGCATGAGTTTGTGTCTCAAAACAATTCACCCCCTTTCCCACGCAGATCCACTCATACACTACCTATATAACCAGCTCCCGTCAAAATATGGGATTCCTTTTTATCCCTTGGGAGCAAAAATGTTCTCACTCTTTTCCTGTGAGGAGAGGTTCAGGTCTAACTAATCACAGACTCTTCTTCAAGGCTGCTAATCATGGTCTCCTAGAAGAGGAAGGCAAGACAATAAAGCAAACACATTATTCCCAAGCCACCTTTGTTGCCGGCCCTCAAGGCAGTTAAACTGCTCTCCAATGCCGCCACTAGGTGGAGGCATAGGACCAGGTGGGATTCCTTATGGTCTCAGTAAGTAAGGGTGGTGGATGAATACTAGAGGAAAATATGTGTTACGAGATAATTTGTATAGTAAAGCCTCAGCAAATATTTTCTTTCTTTCTTTTTTTATACTCTGTGACTCTAGCCAAAGGTTTTAAATACACTTAAAAGTATACTAATTAGTAAAGTGTTATGTGCTTGTGGGATGGGGAAGAGGGTGTGGGAGGATGGCTGACCATTTTTGACTCATCTTGAAACAGTTTTCTTTACCACTGGAATTTTAGTTTATTTAGTTCTCTTTGATTTTACAGCTCTCCAAATCCCCTAAAAATATGATGATTTTAAATTTCCAGCTTTTTCCAATTCTTACAATGAAATATTGGCTTACGGGATTTACTTCATTCTGCTTAGAAGAGTTCTCCTATTAACTTGTCAGGCGCAGTGGCTCACACCTGTAATATCAGCACTTTGGGAGGTCGAGGAGGGCGGATTGCTTGAGGCCAGGAGTTCAAGACCAGCCTGGCCAACATGACGAAACCTCCTCTCTACTAAAAATACAAAAATTAGCTGGAGTCGTCGTGGTGCACACCTGTAATCCCAGCTACTCGGGAGGCTGAGGCATGAGAATTGCTTAAAGCCAGGAGCCAGAGATTGCAGTGAGCCAGGATTGCACCACTGCACTCCAGCCTGGGCAACAGAGTGAGACTCCATTTCAAAAAAAAAAAGAAAAAAAGAGTTCTCATATTAACTTGTAACATAGTCATATTTTCTCATTAAAACCATTACCCTTGCTTATGTAAATGTGATGTTTTTTAAGGTCAAAAAAAAAAGAAAAAAAGAAGAAAAAAAAACCCATTACCCTAAATTGTATCATCCTTCAACTTTCCCATTTCTCCTGTATTTCATAATCATTATTTTTTTTTTTGCAGAGTTGTCAATATTTGCCCTCTTCTTTTTCCCTTTCCCAGTCACATTTCTACCACAATTCCGCAAAAGGTTCTCTTCCTCAAATCAGCAGCATCTCTTCCTAATCACTACACCTAATGCATACTTTCAACCATTATCTCACTTGACTTCTCAACTGCACTGAAATTACTGCACACTCTCTCCTTCCTGAAAGCTCTTCTTTGCCTCTGCATCTGTGACATTACATTCTTATGCTTTTCTTTCTTTCCCACTAGTTATTCCTTGTTATTTGCTAGTCTCAGTTTCTGGGTCTAGTTCTTATATTCCAGAATTCTTCAGGATAATATCTTCAGTTCTTTTTATTCCTCACTGTTTGCAGGACAATATATCATTTTATTCAGTAACTTTTCTGTTTGTTTTTACCCCATACATTTACTGCCATTTAATCTAGGACTGTGCTATATAAAAGAACTTTGGAGGTGATAGAATTGTGGACTTAATGAGAATTACAATCCTGTAGGAGTCTTTCAAGGAGTTTCTGTTAGATTGCACCAAAGTAGTGTTTCAGTCCTCTGTTTATATACAGGTGATGGCAGCTCAGTATGTGCTCAGAAGTTACATCAAATGTGTTCAGGATTACATTACGTGTGCTCAGAAGTTACATGCAAACAAAATCTCACCAAGGTTTGGATGTGAGGGTACATCTGGTTGTAGATTACACAGGTATAATCATTAATCCTGTTGCACATTATCTTTTGTACAGAAAGAGGCAAGGACCAGAATCATTGAACTTATCTTTTCTAAAAAATGCACTGATTCAGGCAAGAGACACGGGAGCCTGTACTCTCTCATTTTCAACGCATTCTTTTGGAGGGCTGCGCTCAGTCACGGAGTCAGGGACTCTGTGAAATTCATCTGGCAATGGATTATGTGAAATTCTGCTGGCAAGAAGAATGAGCAAACACAGCTTCTTACATTGACTACTTCATTTCACAGAAATATTCCCTACCTGCACTGTATAATATAGTAGTCCTTTGCCACCAGGATAGTGAGCACTTGAAATGTGATACTGTGACTTGGAATTAAATTGTAAATTTTGTTTAATATTGATAAATTTACATTTAGATAGCCACATATGGCTAGTGGCTACTGTATTATGTAGCCACACAGGCCACATTTGGACCTGGAGGTATTAATTGTTTTATGGAAGAGATACGTTAGAAAAATCAGAAAAAATGCTTTTTGACATTTCATGTGGGAAATCAGGACACTGAAGAAGTCATAACCAGAAGGAAGATCTAGGCTATATATTACATAAGAGGCTGAGGTTTCCTGCAGGGAGAGGCAGGAGCATGACAAGGAAGAAAGGTCATCGAGGCTGGGGTGAGATATTTGACCCAGCGTCAGGAGCCACATCAGTGCCTCATACAATCTAATCTCCATTCAGGTGAGCGCCACGCCCTGTCCGTGCAAAGACACTATGACAACTGTCCTTTCTCTTGTGATACTATTGACAGCAGCCAGCAACTCACCCGTGACTATCCAGCAGCAGATACATCATTCTGTGCCCTCATAGTCTGATGAGTAACAGTCTGACTTACCTTCAGGTGGACAACATGAAACAGCACATGAAATGAACGCCAAAAGTCAGCCTCACTACTGAAAGCATTTATGCAAATTAAAAAATTTAAACACAGATTTAATTTGTTTTTATTATCTGTGTTGATCTGTTTTTTTTCTCCCCTTCTCTCTGGTATGTTGCTAATTTTCCTGTGTCATTTTCTTCACTTTGTTAAATCCTAGGATAAACTCAGATTGGAGCATGCAGGGTTCCTTTCCTCGTATGGTTTTTGCTACCGAGCTGCCCTGGTGCCAGTCACCTGACTGCCTCTTCCACTTCCTGTTATTGTCTGAAAATGGTATTTAAAAGCTTGTCTTTCAGCAACTATTTAGACAGGTTTAAAGAACATTCAATAGCAATCCCCAAGTGACATTTCAGTAATGGCTTTGTATAGTCTGAAAATCAGAGTAGGTCAGTTTCTTTAAGGAGGTTTGTTATCTGGGAGTTCACTTTGTCTCTGGGATCCACTTTCCAAGACCCCGCCTTCACCTGTCAACCATCTTTCAGTCACCCATGCTCAATTCACTCATTCACTTAGCAAATATTTATTGAACTTGTACTAAGTGCTAGGCCTAGTTCTAGCTGCTGGGCATATAGCATTTAATAATGAACAATTTCCTTGCCTTCATGGAGGAGAGAGGAGAAAGAACAATAAACAAATAAATATATAAAATACTGTTATGAAAAGTAAGAAGAAATATAACAACATGTTAATAGGCTGCAGAGTAAGGAGATGGAGGGGTGGTTACTTAAGATGAAGGAGTCACGGGAGGTCTCTCTGGGAAGGTGACAGTAGAGCAGGCATTGGAAAGATGGGAGAGTGTGAGCCACATGAACGTCTAGGGAGAAGGATGTTCTAGACACTGACAAGCCAGCACAGAATGAGCTTGGTCTGCTATAGGAAAGGGAAGCAGATCAATTTGGTCAAACTGGCAGAAGTGAGGCAGAGAATAAAAAGAGGTGAAGCTGGAGAAACAGGCAAAAGCCAGTTCTTTTAGACCTTATAGGACACGGTAAGGAGTTTGGTTTCATTCAGAGTGTTATGGGAAGCCAGGTATGGTGGTTCACTCCTATAATCACAAAACTTTGGGAGGTTAAGGCAGGAGGATTGCTTGGACCTAGGAGTTGGAGGACAGCCTGGGCAACGTAGTGTGACTCCCGTTTCTACCAAAAATAAAAAATTAGCCTGGCTCGATGTTGCACACTTGTAGCCCCAGCTACTCAGGTGGCTGAGGCAGGAGGACTGCTTGAGCCCAGGAGGTTGAGGCTGCAGTAAGCTGTGATTATGCCACTGCACTCCATCCTGTGTGACAGAGCAAGACCCTGTCTCAAAAAACAAAACAAAACAACAACAAAAATCCAAAGTGTTACGGGAGGACATTGAGGCAGGGGTAAGGCAGTATCTGATTTATGTTTTAGGAAGATCATTCTAGTTGCTATCTGGAGATCCGACCACTTAAGAGTGTAAAAGGAATCAGGGAGTCCAGGTGCAAGGCTACTATAGAGATTTAGGTGAAAAACGATGGTTTCTTTGGTCTAGACAGTAGAAGTAAAAGTGGTCAATGGTGGTGAAGTTTGAAATAAATTTTCAAGGTGGGGCAAATGGAACTTTCTGATGAGTTGGATATGTGGTATAAAAAAAGAATAAGAATATGTCTTGAATCTGAACAACTAGGTGAATACTGAGGCCATTTATTGAAACAAGGAAGGGTGGAGAGGCTGACTACGGTTCACCAAGCATAGATGTCAAGTAAACAGCTGGAGATTTAAGCCAAGATAAAGATGTAGGTTTGAGATTCTTTAACATCTAGCTGTATTGAAAACCATGGCTCTGTGTAAGACCACCCAAGGAGAGGGGAGTAGATAGACAAGAGTGCTGAAGACTGAGGCAAGATGTTGGAAGAAGGTGACGGAGTCATCAATAGAGACAGAGGAGACATCAACAGAGACAGAGACAATAGAGACAAAGTGCTGGGATTACAGGTGTGAGCCACTGTGCCCATCCTGATCTGAAGAATTTTTAAGCAAGGGGGTGATAACTTGCTTCAATGATGGTTATAGGTCAATTAAGATGGAGATCACTAGTGTCTGGACAAGGCCAAGTTCAGGGGAGTGATGGGGTGAACATTCAGTCAGTGTGTGTTGACACCACAATGAGAGCCAAGAAAGTGAAGACAGTAAGAATAGACAACTCTATTTAGAGGCTTTTCTCTAAAGGGTTGCTGAGAAACAAAGCAGTAGTTGGAGGTGAATCAAGGGAGTCTAAGGAGGGGACGTTTACTTGCTTCTGAGAGACATTACGGAAATATTGTATGATTCCCTTTTTGAGAGCTTAGTTTTAAGGGCAAAGATACAGAACTTGGAGGGCAGGGGTTGCTCCCTGCTCCCTGCAGAAACACTCCAAGAGACTTTTGCCTGAGAACTTAGCTTGCATAGAAGGAATGGAGTCCAGGAGCTGGGATCAGCATAGCCAATATTATTGGGCATTTGTGGATGATCTTCAGATCTGCATTTTGTCCTGAAGTTTCACAGTGAAGTTTCTAATTAGGTAGCCCAATCATGTACCCTTTAGCAACCCCACATGCTCTATTTTCCCCTGGTAATTGGTGAAAGTGAATTTAAGCAGTGGATTAGTATGGTTTGAGGTCTATGAAGTGTAATAGGCCAGTGGGATGGTATTCTAAGTGAGAGTGCAAGATCAAAGGGTAAATCCACGTGCCCCCTTCTCAAGATGGGGGATAACAAGGGAGCACCTACTGATGCTATTCTGTCTCTTTTGCCTGCTTTTACTTTTTTCTTCCTTGTTTTTGAGAAGTGTTCGGGCTCTCTTCAACATCATCCCACCAGGAAAGTAAATTAACATGAACTGACCTATCTTCATGTAACTGAAAAGGGTCAAACTCTGTAAAATATTTGAGGACATTTATTTTGATTCACATATGAGTGACCAATTGCCTGTGACACAGCCCTCAGGAGATCCTGAGAACATGTGCCCATGGCAGTCAAAGCACAGCCTAGTTGTATACATTCTAGGGAGACATGAGGCATCAATCAACTACATTTAAGATATATATTAGTTTGGTCCAGAAAGGAAGGACAACTTGAAGCAGGGGACAGCGAAGGGGAGAGGGATTTCAGGTTATAGGTAGATTTAAAGTTTTCCTGATTGGCAATTGATTGAAATATTTATCAACAAAAAGAAATGTCTGCATTATGATAAAGGGTTGTGGAGATCAAAGTTTTATTATGCAGATGGAGCACCCAGATAGCTTCAGAGAGAGCAGATTATAAATGTTTCTCATCAGACTTAATATCTATGTTGTTGTTAAATTTAAATGCTGATTGGGTTTTTCCTGAATTCCAAAAGGGAAGAGGGTATAATCAGCCATGTCCGACCCCCACTTCCCACCATGGCCTAAGTCAGTTTTTCAGGTTAACTTTGGAGTGCCCTGGCCGAGAAGAGGTGTCCATCCAGATGGTTGGTGGGTGGTGTGGGGGGCTTAGAATTTTAATTTCAGTTTACAGGTTTTTCACTTCTTCTCTTTTTCCCCATTTTAAAACAGGTGGCTGAAGTTTACCTCATAAATAAAAACTGGGAAATTGTGACATCAAAAATTATAAATGTGGGAAGGGGTGGAGTAAAAGTATAGAGTTTTTTAATGCTATCAAAGTCAAGTTGTTATCAGCTTAAAATAGATCATTATAAGATTTTTTTTTATAAGCCTCATGGTGCTCATGGTAACCACAAAGCAAAACTTATAGTAAATACAAAATGATTTTTTAAAAAAGAAATCAAAGCATAACACTGGAGGAAATTTCTTAATCACAAAGGAAGACAGCAAGAGAAGAAAGGAATGAAGGATCTACAAAACAACCAGAAAACTATTTTAAAAATAGCAATAGCAAATCCTTATCTATCAATAATTACCTTGAGTTTAAAAGAATTACATTCTGGGCTGGGTGCGGTGGCTCACACCTGTAATCCCAGCACTTTGGGAGGCCAGGGTGGGCTGATCACCTGAGGTTGGGAGTTCGAGACCAGCCTGACCAACATGGAGAAAAGCTGTCTCTATTAAAAATGCAAAATTAGCCGGGTGTGGTGGTCCACGCCTGTTATCTCAGCTACTCGTGAGGCTGAGGCAGGAGAATCGCTTGAACCAGGGAGGTGGAGGTTGTGGTGAGCCGAGATGGCATCCTTGTACTCTAGCCTGGGCAATAAGAGTGAAACTCCGTCTCAAAAAAAAAAAAAAAAAGAATTTTAGCCAAAGGACATAACAAATGTAAATATGTACCCACCCACATAAAAGCACCTACATATATAAAGTAAATAATAATAGAGCTCAAGGAAGAGATAGACTGTAACACAGTAATAATGGTAAGACATTGTTATATTCCACTTTCAGCAATGGACAGATCATCCAGATAGAACAATCAGTAAGGAAACACCAGCCTTAGACTACACCTTAGACCAAATGGACTTAACAGACATATACAGGACATTTCCTGCCCTAGCAGCAGAATACACATTCTTCTTAAACACACAAGGAACATTCTCCAGGATAGATCACATATAATCATATATATGTCACAAAATTTGTCTTAACTATTTAAGGAAGATTAAAACCATGTCAAATATCTTTTTGAACAGAACCAGAAATCAAGAGAAATTTTGGAAAACTCACAATCACATAGAAATACTCAATAAAAGATCTAGTCTGTAATCCAGAACTACTGAGACAAAGCTTCCAAGTGTGAGGACTAAGAATCTTTGTTTTAAAAATCTCTGATATGGCAAGTTCACTAATATGAAATCACAAATCTAGATAGAACTAGTGATAACGTTTGGTAGATTTTATCCCAAATTATTCTTTGTGAATAATTTTATTTATTCATTTTAATAAAATTATGGGATAATATTGTATATTGTGTAGTGTATTCAGACAAAACCCCAAGCCCAATTAACTTAAGCAAATAGTTTATTGGCTTATGACCGAGAAGTCTAAAGTTGGTTCTGACTTTAATTACTGCTCAATCCAGAGTGTCTGATATCTTCACCATCTTTATTTATTAAGGCCTTTCTTTCCTTTAACCAAATTCTAGGAAGAAAAGGTCCAGGACTTGCTTTCATTAGCCTGCCTTTCATGATGTACCAAGGAAATGTGTTACCTTAATTTAATCTAATTCACTTTTTAGACCTATGTTGGTTGGAGTCAAAGCACCATTTGAAACACGTGAGATGTTTTTCCTACAGGAAGGGAAGTTCTATTAGCAGAAGGAGGGGAAGGACATATGTTGATCAGAAGAAAACAACAGATGTGATTAACACGCGCTACACAGTTCTGCTTCCTGCTGTTTCCCTTAATATTGCGTATTCATCACTTTTTCATATCCTCTAAAATTCTTCGAAAATATGGTATTTTATTATCACACAATATTCTACTTTATATGGATAGTCTATTGGTTATCTATTGCTGCAAAATAAATTACCCCCGACAGTGTAAAACAACAAAATATTTATTATATCCTATAGTTTCTCAGTGTTAGGAATATCAGAGTGGCTTAGCTGGGTAGTTTTGGCCACGGTCTGTCATGAGTTTGCAGTCAAGCTGTCTGCTAGAGGGAAGATGTTGGTCAAAGTGCACAAAATTTCAGTTATATAAGATAAATAAGTCCTAGAGACCTACTGTACAGCATAGTGCCTGTAGTTAACGATGCTGTACTGAATACCTAATTTTCTAAGAGCATAGATCCTAAGTGCTCTTATCACAAAATAAAATATAAAATAAAAGAGGCTCCTGCCTTTCGTCTTTCCACATTCTGCCAAAGGCCGTCTCCTTGAATATCCACTGCTGACAGCAGGGACTTCAGTAGGGCATCCTTACATTACCTCTCCCTGCTTCTGCATGTCCCTCTCCCAGCTCTCTTGATCTGTCTCCCTAGTAGATGTTTTTAAATTAACTGCTTGCACCTAGTCCTTGTCTCAGGGTCTTGCTTTCAAGAGAATACAAAACAAATCACCCTTTAAAAATGGTTTTAAAAATTACATAGCATAAGCTGGGCGTGGTGGCTCACGCCTGTAATCCCAGCACTTTGGGAGGGCGAGGCGGGTGGATCACGAAGTCAGGACATTGAGACCATCTTGGCTAACACAGTGAAACTCCTCTACTAAAAATACAAAAACTTATCCAGGCATTGTGGCACGCGCCTGTAGTCCCAGCTACTCAGGAGACTGAGGCAGAAGAATCGCTTGAACCCGGGAGGCGGAGGTTGCAGTGAGCTATACTGGGCGACAGAGGGAGACTCTGTCTCAAAAAAAATAATTACGACAGGTCGCGGTGGCTCACGCCTGTAATCCCAGCACTTTGGGAGGCCGAGGTGGGCGGATCATGAGGTCAAGAGATGGAGACCATCCTGGCCAACATGGTGAAATCCCGTCTGTACTAAAAATACAAAAATTAGCCGAGTGTGGTGCCACGTACGTGTGGTGGCACATACCTGTGGTCCCAGCTACTCGGGACGCTGAGGCGGAAGAATGGCTTGAACCCAGGAGGCGGAGGTTGCAGTGAGCCGAGATTGCACCACTGCACTCCAGCCTGGCAACAGAGCAAGACTCTGTCTCAAAAAAAAAAAAAAAGAAAATTACATAGCATCAATATTTTAAAAAATTATGTAGCATTCATCTTGTTGAACTAAACTCAAAGTCCCAGAAAAGGGAACAAGGATTCTTTACTATCACACTAAGTAAATGTAATATTGTGTACATACCCTGTCTTACTATGCTTTTGAAATAGTTAAAAACCATCTCCATATTTCCTTTAGTAAACACATTATAGCCAGTTCCACAATACATGCTAATAAAAAACACTGCTTTTCAGATATGGAGTGTTCTAAGCGATGTATTTCAAAGACTGCAAGAGATTTTCCTCTAAGAAAATGAGAGTAATTAAGATCCTCTGTATTTGGCATCCTCTTCCTGGGATGATGAAGGCCTCCAGCTTTTTGGCAGGTCAAGTCATTAAGGAAATCTATGCAGCCATTTGACAGGAAGGATTATACACTGACTACAGTTATCACTGGTCCAGAGGACATGCCAAAACTACTATTCAGGATAATTTTGAACTTGCTGATGTGTCAATTTCAATAAACAGAGTAACGAAGGACAGCCTGAAGTTTCCTGGGATGACGATGTGTGAACCCCCCACTATTCTATGCAAGTCCACTTGAAGAAGTGGCTTCAAGGTCAGGTGCGGTGGCTCATGCCTGTAATCCCAGCACTTTGGGAGGCTGAGGTGGGTGGATCACCTGAGTTTGGGAGTTCGAGACCAGCCTGACCAACATGGAGAAACCGCATCTCTACTAAAAATACAAAAAAATTAGCTAGCATGGTGGTGCATGTCTGTAATCCCAGTTACTCGGGAGGCTGAGGCAGGAGAATCACTTGAACCCAGGAGGCTGAGGTTGCAGTGAGCTGAGATTGCACCATTGTACTCCAGCCTGGGCAACAAGAGCAAAACTCGAAATCAAAAAAAAAAAAAAAAGAGAAGTGCCTTCAAATCAACTCTAAATCACTCTGGGCATATGGGAAGAGGGGAAGGAAGACTTCTTTGTACATATTTTTACAAATTGTGTATAATTTATGCAGTAGAAATTTACATGAAAAATTCTGAGTAAATCAACATGCCATCATTGTTTACAATCACTATAAAACTGTGGAAGAGTATATCCATTTACTCACGCAGAAATAAAACAGTTTTAAATTTATATTTTAACATCATTAAAATTCTCAACTTACAAAAAGAACTCCTAGACAATCTCTTAGCCCAGCTGTCTGTTAAAACACTTGTTCATTTGGGAACTTAATGGAAAACACAATTCTCAAGGAAATTGGCAGAATGATAACTATTACCTTACAGTGACTCAATATATATGAAAAGGTTAAGGTAAAATGAATAAGAAAACGCTAATATTTAAACAGTGCAAATATTTTAGTGAAGTAGAAAATACTTCTACCATAAAAGGAATCAGTCTAATTTATGTATAGATTTTTCACATATTGGATTTTGTGGTAAATGACAAATTACTTGTGTTTCTAAAATGAATGACATAATTTTAGCTAAAAGCACGGAAACTTGGGGGATCTAGCAAGCATTTGCAGCATTGCAGTGAGCAAACGAAGATGTGCTTTTAGAAAACACTATCTTAAAAAAACTTCTCAGACTTTTATTACTGCTTTCAAGGACACCTTGAGTACTTGAAGACTCTAGATTAAGGTCCGCTGGTTTGGACTGCAGTTTCTTTCTCTTGGAAATCTGCCTGGGTCATTTGGTGCAAATCAAGGCTGGGGCCCTGGTAATCTAGAATGATCACCCTCCCAATACCTGACTATCATAAAGATCATAAAGCAGCCTCAGAGATGAGTTCTTAGCAAAGCCCATTCTAGAGGCACGTCTCTCACAATTGGATCCTGCAGGGCGATGTATTTGATTAGCATTTATAGACTGACGTTTCCCTTTGTGAGGTCAGAATTGGACTGTCTGCTGCTCTTGTCTGTGCTGAGGCCTGATCAGAAATTGGGTGGTAGATCACCAGGAAGCTTTACTTTAAGCTCCAAGACAGAGAATTTTAATCTTTCTGCTTTCCAGACTACCCACCATCCCCATGGAGATGGAAATCCACCCCATCTTCCACCTACACACACACACACACACACACACACACACACACACACACATACACACACACATACTCCTCACGTACCTCTTGAGAATAGGGAAGTAAACAACATGAAAGCACATTCTTAGCTTCTCTCTCTCTCAACACACATGCACACACAAACACACTAACACACACATGCATAAGCAGAAAATAGACTTATTGGCACAGTTTACTGGGACAGTCCTACCAATGCTTTTTCGTTTTTGACATCTAATGATTTCAGTTGTGGGTTATAGCTAGAGAAGAGCTAAATATCAGGATAAACATCTTCTCTTCTCTTTCCTAGTCTTTCTTTCTTTCTCATTGAAAGTGCTAAATGCTGAATTCACAAGCAATTCTTCTGCCTAAGCCTCCCGAGTAGCTGGGACTACAGGCACGCACCACCATGCCCTGCTAATTTTTGTATTTTTAGTAGAGAGGAGGTTTCACCATGTTGGCCAGGATGGTCTTGATCTCTTGACTTTGTGATCGCCTGCCTCAGCCTTCCAAAGTACTGGGATTACAGGTGTCAGCCACCGCATGTGGCCTGAATTCCCAATTTTTTTTTTTTTGAGATGAAGTCTCCTTCTGTTGCCAGGCTGGAGTGCAGTGGCGTGATCTTGGCTCAGTGCAACCTCCATCTCCTGGGCTCAAGTGATTCCCCCTGCCTCAGCCTCCCGAGAAGCTGGGACTACAGGTGCGCGCCAGGACTCCTGACTAATTTTTTGTATTTTAATAGAGACCGGGTTTCACCATGTTGGCCAGGATGATCTCTATCTCCTTAACTTGTGATCTGCCCGCCTTGGCCTCCCAAAGTGCTGGGATTACAGTTGTGAGCCACTGCGCCTGACCTGAATTCCCAATTTTTATAGGAAAGCCAGCTTATCTTTTCTAGATCCTAACACTCAGACTTTTAAGTAGCTGGCTTTAGTTCTTAAAATAAAATTGGTAACTTTTTTCTTCTAACTTACCTTTTAAAAAAATACCCAAAAGGGAGTTCTTTTCCATCTTGGGCAATTCACTTTAGGATTATAATAATTCAAAAAATGTGTGAATATGTATCTGGTCAACAAAACAGCAGCTGGAATTCCAGCATGCAACCTGTCAGTGGAGCAGAGACATCTGGTTTCTGTGTAATGGTAGCTTTTGTTTAGTTTTCTTCTCTATGGTGGACAAAGGTATGTTGCTATAATTGATACTGAAAAAATTTAGGGTTAACTTTCTTCCTCTTCCCTTCCTTTTTGTCTCTATTTTATTTTCTTTAAGTTTAGAGTCATAGTATGAGGATTTTAAGGGATATTACTGATATTACTGCCCCAGCAAGAACACCACCATCACAGAGATTCTGCTTTGATTCCAAGGACAACTCTGATGCCTTTCACTTTCTGTGCTCTTCCTACTGACCTTGAGTCCTCAATGGTTAGAAGGTCACTTGCTTTAAAGATAACTTGATAAAACAGCCAAGAGGGACTCAAAGGTTTGAGCATTCTGTTCCCCTCTGGCCTTTGTCCCAGCCCACGCCATATCACTTGAGTTTAGCAGGCCTCTGAACCACCAAAGACATGAAGCTAACCAATCTCCACTTCCTCCTCCTCAGAAGGGTCTTCTTTCTCAAGCCTTGTGGACATTTTAGCCCTTTGCAGCAATCTGAAGTTCAGTGACTGATCATAGCTTAATTAATGACAATATTAAGCAGCATTGAGCACCTCTGGTACTGGGGGCACACACTAGCTTTCTTGCATGCTATCTCTTTTCATCTTCAAGGTAACAGATGTAGAGTATTATTTTAATCTGTGAACGATGAAGCTGAGGTCTGTAAAGTTCAGTTGCTTATCCAAGATCATTCTGCTATTAGAGCCTGGATTTGAGCCCAGGCATGTTCGATTTCAGTCTTGAAAATTAATTCACTGTAGGATACTGCAAGAATGACCACTTTACCCAGGGATTGTAGTTTAAGTATCCACATGCAGCATAATAAAGTAAAATAAAATACTGTGTTCAGGTCTGGACTGTGCTATCGCTTAGGTGTGTAATGGGGGCAAGTCTCCTAACCTTTTAGAGTACCAGTGACTGCTTTACAAGGTGAAGTTCAGTCACATCTAGGGCCCCTCACCACACCAAGGTCCTGGTATTCCCTGATTCTAGACAAAGGAAGGAAGGAGGAATTAAACCTGTTAGCTCCTGGGCTAGGGAAAGATTAAATCATGGAGAGAAGGGAGATCAGCATTTCCTGTAAAGTTGGAGGTTTAGCCAGGACACTGCATATGTAGATGAATATATGTCTGAGGCAGAGCGTGAACAAGTCTGACTACATTGCCTAAGATAATTGCCCTTTTGACTTTAGTTGGTGGAGTGAGAGCTGCCTCTTTTTCTGTAGTGGGGCCCCTGTTCTGAGCTCTTGTTACAAATGTCTCCAATGCACTCATTCCCCATTTCCTTCTTCTTCTATCCTCTAGTGCACCTGGCCTTTACCTGAGGTCCCTACAGGTGCTGTACCCCTCAAGTGGGGGGGCACAGATGCCTAGGGCAGGGTGTAGGTGGGGGGAGAGGAGGGTATGGGGCTCTGGACTTTACCCAGATGGATTCTTCTAGCCATCGAGAGCCAGATTCTTCCATTATTTGGAGTTTCATAAACCTGTGCTGAAGGGGTCCTCTTTCTCACTTTTCCCAGCACTCCTGGCCTTGTCACCTGAACTTCTCCGGGACAGTGCAGGGGGTTACCCATATCTAAGCCTTCTGCATGTATGTATACAGCTTGCCTCAGTAAAACGTTTTCCTAAAGATGGTGTCACATGCTTACGTTGCTCTCTGAATGCTCAAATAATAAAAACTATCATTTGTTGAAGATCTGTTAAAGTCCCAGACATTTCAGTGGCAGCCTTAGATAAGTTACCTAACTTTTAAAAAATTCCTCCCCACCCTTGTAGTCAGCTGTCATGATCCCATTTGCTTATGAGGAAATTGTTGCTCAGAGAGTTTAAATGAGCTTCACAAAGTTATTCAGCTAGTACCAAGCAGAGACAACATTAAATGCAGTTTTCCTGCTTTAAATAAAAGCATTGCCCTTTCAAGGCTGTTTATCATGAACTTGCTTTCCTAGCTGAAAGTGAAAGCACATGCGTTGATCCGATTCAGTGCACATATGGTGTCCCCTAACAGAACACTTGAAGTCGTGATCATCCTGGACGAACTGGGAGGCCCATTTATTGAACTCCTATTTCACAACAGCCTCTTTCTCATCTTATTCATGACCCCTATATGTGGTAGGCCTCAGCTCACTGCTAGAAAGGAAGCAATATGACGAAGGGAGTCATACCAGTCAGGCTGCTTTATCTGACTGGTTTTGTGTTTGTTGTGTTTTCTTCTCCAAGGTGTGAACAGTGAAAGACCTCAAATTATGGAGTGCTTCAAGAATTTTCCTGTTCTCCTTATCATTGTTTTTATGTGGAATTTGAGCACATGAGATTGCTAACTGGAAAAGCATGCTTTCTTTTCTTTTCCTTTTTTACTTGAATAAAGCACAATAGTTCTGATTTCCCTGTTTGCCTTACCTCATAGTTTGAAAGCCTACTAATTGCTAATGTAATGACATGTAATTGTCTGTTTATTTATTTCTCCCTTTTAATAACAGATTTTTTAAAGGAAAGTTGTTAACTCAAAAAGAAATTGTAATTGCTAGGGCTTCAGGCTGGGAGAGTTTTCAGATTCCTCTGAAATCACACAGCAAGTGGGCACCCATGTGCTTTAGGAGTGAGTAGTCTTCTAATTACCTTCTGTATTATATAGGAGGCAGGTGGCTCAGGCCTCCATAGGAATGACTTTCAACCTTGCTAATCTGCTCACCAAAGTTGCTTTCCCTGGACTGACTCCTGGTTTTTGACCCCTCTGCAGACTGAGAACTCTGCTTAACCATTTCCTATTTTCAGCTTGGGGTCAAGCTCCACCCCAGGGCTCTACTTCCTTTTTTCTCCTCTGTGGCCCCAGGAAGGGGAAGTCTGCTGATGCCTCAGAGGAAACAGAAACTGTCCAAGTCCAAGGGCATAGATAGTTGGATCAGCTCTCCTCACTGGGGACAGTGGGTGGACATCCTGAGGATAGGTTCTGAATCTTGAATGTTTGGGAATCTGGGGGCAGAGGAAAAGGTCTGGGGAGGAAAGAAATCCATCAGACCAAAGGATCTGGCAAAAGAGGCCATAGCATCATACTTAGGGCTAGAAAACCTGTGTTCCAGACCCACTGAAGGAGAAGAAAGGAATGACATCTGTCCTGACATAGTGGTCTGTGAGGGTTTCCTCAGGTCTATTGAGGAATTTTATATGGATTTTCCACTAAGTTGTTAACTTCAGATTTGTTGATTGCCCAAAGCATGAAGTTCTCAAATTTTCCAAGTCTTTTCTTCCATTTATTTATTTATGGGCACCTTTTAACATGGGTAGGAAGAAGGGATGTGAACACATCCCAGCCCCATGCTGAGGCATATTTATTCTCAATGTACCACTGGTACCTAACTCAGATCAGTGCAAGTGACCTGTGTGAGCTTGGACAAGTGTCTGAAACTGACTTTCTTCCTGTGTAAGTGTGGGAGAAAATACCTGGTTTGTCTTCCTTATAAGGTTGTCATGAGGATTAAATTGGTTAATATATTTTCATTTATTTTATTTTTTCAAGTTTTTATCAAGGGATTGAAATTTGCTCACTGTTCTGCAACCTTTGAGAACTCTGAGGGAACAAGATAGACAACGACCCT
Organism: Ateles fusciceps; assembly: GCA_036589455.1. NCBI lineage: Eukaryota > Metazoa > Chordata > Mammalia > Primates > Atelidae > Ateles > Ateles fusciceps. The sequence continues at coordinate 742,191 of JAZHEH010000572.1, forward strand.
GCCATCAAAGCCATGTATTCCACAGTGCAGCAGTACTTTTCATTTTTTAAAGAATTAGGTGACCATTTGTTCAGTTCTAATCTTGCCTAGAAATCCAACTTACAAAATAAATAAAAAAGAAGTGAGATCAGGGGCTAAAGTTCTGCTTGCTTGTCCTAGCCCCAGCTTTCTGGTGGACTTTGGAAGCACAGTTTGGAAACTACATCAAGACATTTCTTCACACATGCAGGAGACAAAAATTAGACCCAGAAGAGTAAAAACAATCTTTGCAACTTGACTCTCAGGAAGCCCCATTTCTAGGGGAAGAGGGAGAACACCACATCAAGGGAGTACCTTATGGGACAAAAGGATCTGAACAGCAGCCTTTGAGTCCCAGATCTTCCCTCTGACATAGTCTACCCAGATGAGAAGGAACCAGAAAAACAATTCTGGTAATATGACAAAAAAAAGGTTAACACCCACCCAAAAGAGCACACCAGCTCACCAGCAATGGATCTAAACCAAGACAAAAATCTGAATTGCCAGGAAAAAAAAATCAGAAGGTCAATTATTAAGCCAATCAAGGAGGCATCAGAGAAAGGTGAAATCCAAATTAAAGACATAAAAAAACATAATACAGGACATAAAAGGAAAGATCTTCAGTGAAATAGACAGCATAAATAAAAAACAACTTCCGGAAATCAAGGACACACTTAGAGAAATGCAAATGCATTGGAAAGTCTCAGCAATAGAATTAAACAAGCAGAAGAAAAAACTTTAGAGCTTGAAGACAAGGCTTTTTAATAATCCATCAAAGACAAAGAAAAAAGAATGAAAAAAGAAGAACGCCTCCAAGAAGTTTAGGACTATGTTAAACATCCAAACCTCAGAATAATTGGTGTTCTGAGGAAGAAGAGAAGTCTAAAAGTTTGGAAAACATTTGAGGGAATAATCAAGGAAAGTATCCCCAGCCTTGCTACAGATTTAGACATCTAAATACAAGAAGCTCAAAGAACACCTGCGAGATTCATCACAAGAAGATCATCACCTAGGCACATAGTCATCAGGTTATCTAATGTCAAGATGAAAGTAAGAATTTTAAGAGCTGTGAAGCAAAAGTGTGAGGCAACCTATAAAGGAAAGCCTATCAAATTAGCAGCAGATTTCTTAAGCAGAAACCCTGTAGCTACAAGGGATTGGGGTTCCCATTTTTAGCACCCTTAAACAAAACAATTATCAGCCAATAATTTTTGTATCCAGTGAAATTAAGCTTCATAAATGAAGGAAAGATATAGTCTTTTCCAGACAAACAAATGCTGAGAGAATTTGCCATCACCAAGCAAGCACTACAAGAACTGCTAAAAGGAGCTCTAAATCCTAAAACAAATCCTCAAAATACACCAAAACAGAATCTACTTAAAGCATAAATCTCACAGGACTTATATAGCAATAATACAATGAAAAAAAAATGCTATTCAGGCAACAAATAGCACGATGAATACGATGAATAGAATAGTACCTGACATCTCAATATTAACATTGAATAGAAATGGCCTAAATGCACCATGTACAAGATACAGGATGGCAGAATGAACAAGAATTAACCAAACAAGTTTCTGCTGTCTTCAGGAGACTCATCTTACACATAAAGACTCACATAAACTTAAGGTATAGAGGTGGAAAAAGATATCCCTTGCAAATGGACATTAAAGGGGAACAAGAGTAGTTATTCTTAAATGAGACTAAACAAACTTTAAAGCAACAGCAGTTAAAAAAGACAAAGAGGAACATTATATAATGATAAAATGACTATTCCAACAGGATAATAATCACAATTCCAGATATATTCGCACATAACATTGGAGCTTCAAAATTTATAAAACAATTACTACTCAATCTAAGAAATGAGATAGATGGCAACACAATAATAGTGGGGGACTTTACTCTCCACTGACAGCACTAGAAAGGTAATCAAGACAGAAAGTCAATGAAGAAACAATGGACTTAAACTAGAAATGGGCTTAACAGATATTTACAGAACATTCTACAGATATCTACAGAACATTGCTCAGCACATGAAACATTCTCCAAGATAAGATGATATGATACAGCACAAAACAAGTCTTAATAAACTTAAGAAAATCGAAATTGTATCAAGTACTCCCTCAGACCACAGTGGAATAAAATTGAGTTCAGAGCAGAACAAAATGAAATTTAAACAACAAAAACAATACAAAAGATAATTGAAACAAAAAGCTGGTTCTTTGAAAGATAAATAAAGTTGATAGATCATTAGCAAGATTAACCAAGAAAAGAAGAGAGAAAATCCAAATAAGTTCAATTAGAAACAAAACAGGAGATATTACAACTGATAACACAGAAATAAAAAAGATTATTCAAGGCTATCATGAACACCTTTACATGCATAAACTAGAAAACCTAAAGGAGATAGATAAGTTCCTGGAAATCCACAACCCTCCTAGATTAAAGCAGGAAGACACAGAAACTCTGAACAGACCAGTAACAAGCAACAACATTGAAATGGTCACAAAAAAGTTGCCAGAAAAAAAGTCCAGGATCAGACAGATTCAGAGCTGAATTCTCTCAGACATTCAAAGAAGAATTGGTTCCAATCCTGTTGACACTATTCCAAGAGTTAGAGAAAGTGGGAATTCTCTCTAAACCATTCTATGAAGCCAGTTATCATTCTAATCTCAAAACCATAACAAAAAAAGGAAACTACAGACCAACATCTTTGATGAACATAGATGCAAAAATCCTCAACAAAATACTAGCCAACTGAACCCAATGGCATATCAAAAAGATAATTTGTCATGATCAAGTGGGTTTCATACCAGGGATGCAGGGATGGTTTAACATCCATAAGTCAATAAATGTGATATACCACATAAACAGAATTATGTGATATACCATATAAACAGAATTAAAAACAAAAATCACATGATCATCTCGATAGACACAGAAAAAGCATTTGACAAAATCTAGCATCCCTTTATGATTAAAACCCTCAGCAAAATCAGCATGGAAAGGACATACCTTAAGGAAATAAAAGCCATCTATGACAAATCCACAGGCAACATAATACCAAATGAAGAAAAGTTGAAAGCATTCCCCCTGAGAACTGGAACAAGATGCCCACTCTCACCACTTCTATTCAGCATAGTACTGGAAGTCCTAGTCAGAGGAATCAGACGAGAGAAAGAAATAAAGGGCATCCAAACTGGTAAAGAAGAAGTCAAACTGTCACTGTTTGCTGATAATACAACCATGTACCTAAAAAAAATGTAAAGAGTCCTCTCAAAACTCCTAGAACTGATAAATGAATTCAGCAAAGTTTCGAGATACAAAGTTAATGTACACAAATCAGTAGCTCTGCTATATACCAACAGTGACAGAACTGAGAATCAAATCAAGAATTCAACTCTTTTTACAATAGTTGCAAAAAAAAAAAAGTACTTAGGAATACACCTAACCAAGGACATGAAAGACCTCTACAAGGAAAGCTACAAAACACTGCTAAAAGAAACCGTAGATGACACAAACAAATGGAAACATGTCCCACGTTCATGGATGGGTACAATCAATATTGTGAAATGACCATAGTGCCAAAAGCAATCTACAAATTCAATGCAGTTCTCATCAAAATACCACCATAATTCTTCACAGAACTAGAAAAAACAATCCTAAAATTCATATGGAAGTAAAAAATTGCCTGCATAACCAAAGCAAGACTAAGCAAAATGAGCAAATCTGGACGCATCACATTACCAGACTTCAAACTATGCTACAAGGCCATAGTCACCAAAATAGCATGGTACTGGTATAAAAACAGGCACACAGACCAATGGAACAGAATAGAGAACCCAGAAATAAACCCAAATATTACAGCCAACTGATCTTTGACAAAGCAAACAAAAACATAAAGTGGGGAAGGGACACCCTATTCAACAAATGGTGCTAGGATAATTGGCAAGCCACACGTAGGAGAAGGAAACTGGGTCCTCATCTCCCATCTTATATAAAAATCAACTCAAGATGGATCAACGACTTAAATATAGGACCTGAACCCTAAAAATTCTAAAAGATAGTACTGGAAAACCCCTCCTTGGTGTTGGCTTAGGCAAAGACTTTATGACCAAGAACCCAAAAGCAAATACAACAAAACAAAGATAAATAGATGAAACTTGATTAAACTAAAAAGCTTCTGCATAGCAAAAGAAATAATCAGCAGAGTTAACAGACAACCCACAGAATCTATACATCCAACAAAGGACTAATATCCAGAATCTACAAGAAATTCAAACAAATCAGCAAGAAAAAGACAAACAATCCTATCAAAAACTGGGCTAAGGACATGATTAGACAATTCTTAAAAGAAGATATATACATGGGCAGCAAGCATATGGAAAAATGCTCAACATCACTAATTATTAGAAAAACGCAAATCGGCCGGGCGTGGCGGCTCATGCCTGTAATCCCAGCACTTTGGGAGGCTGAAGCAGGCGAATCACAAGGTCAAGAGATTGAGACCATCCTGGTCAACATGGTGAAAACCCTTCTCTACTAAAAAATACAAAAATTGGCTGGGCATGGTAGCGCGTGCCTGTAGTCTCAGCTACTTGGGAGGCTGAGGCAGGAGAATTGCTTGAACCCAGGAGGTGGAGGTTGCAGTGAGCCGAGATAGCACCACTGCACTCCAGCCTGGTGCCTGGCGTCAGAGCAAGACTCTGTCTCAAAAAAAAAAAAAAAAGAAAAGAAAAAGAAAAGTGCAAATCAAGGCTGGACGCAGTGGCTCATGCCTGTAATCCCAGCACTTTGGGAGGCTGAGGCGGGCAGATCACGAGGTCAGGAGTTTGAGACCAGCCTGGCCAATATAGTGAAACCTTGTCTCTACTAAAAATACAAAAATTAGCCAGGCGTGGTGGCACATGCCTGTAATCCCACCTACTCGGGAGGCTGAGGCGGAAGAATTGCTTGAACCTGGGAGGCAGAGGTTACAGTGAGCTGAGATGGAGCCACTGCACTCCAGCCTGGGTGACAGAGTGAGATTCTGTCTCAAAAAAAAAAAAAGAAAAGAAAAATGCAAAGCCACCTTCCTCCTGCAAGAATGGTCATAATCATAAAATCCAAAAATAATAGATGCTGTCATGTATGAAGTGATAAGGGAACACTTTTACACTGCTGGTGGAAATGTAAACTAGCACATTTTCCATCTTTTCCACTATGGAAAACCATGTGAAGGCTCCTTAAAGAACTAAAAGTAGATCTACTGTTTGATCCAGCAATTCCACTACTAGATATCTACCCGAGGGGAAGGAAGTCATATGAAAGAAATACTTGCACATGCATGTTTATAGCAGTACAATTTACAATTTCACAAATATGGAACCAGCCCAAATGCCCACCAATCAACAAGTGGAAAAAGAAAAAATGTAATACACACACATACACACACACACCCCATGGAATACTACTCAGCCATCAAAAGGAATGAAATAATGGCATTCGTAGCCATCTGGATGGAATTTGAGAGTATTCTATGTGAAGTAACTCAGGAATGGAAAACCACACATTGGCTGTTCTTATTCATATGTGGGAGCTAAGCTATTGGGACACAAAGGCGTAAGAATGATATATTCAACTTTGTGGACTTGGGAGAAGAGCAGGAGGTGGGGTGAGTGATAAGACTACACATTGGGTACAGTGCTCATGTGACAGGTGAATCAAAATCTCAGAAATCACTACTAAATAACTTATTCATGTAACCAAACACCACCTGCTCCCTAAAAACCTATTGAAATTAAAAATAAGTCAAAAAAACCGGACAAGTAAGACAAAAACTCTCTGTTTTGAACACAGACTGTTCCAGCCTTTGCTTTTAGAAAATGCCTTGTTTCTCTTCAACAGACTGTACTTTTTAATGTGTACAATAAACAAGTGCTTAGGCCGAGATGCAAGGGAAAGGGGCACTAAGAGTTGGCAAACAATACATGGACATGCATGCAAACAAACAAGGAAGCAGAGCCTGTGCTCATGGACCCAGGAATACAGAGCAGTGACTGTGCAGAGTTCCACAGGAAGACAATGGGGCATTTCAGCTTTCATTCCTGGCAGTTCCACATGGGGAGAGGGGAAGTAGCTCCTCCTGGTAGTCAGGATGTGACAAGAATGATATTCCCCATGTTCTTCAGAAAATATTTCAAGAATGCCTGTCCGTAGTTTGTCTTTTAGGATTTCTTAACAAGTAATCAGAAAGTCAGCATGTTGATAGTTTAAGGCTTGCTGATGTTTTTTCATGACTGCATAAATGGTACAATTTTTTTTTTGAAGTGGAGATGTAAAGTACCAGTTTTATTAATGGAAAAGCTGGATGGAAGAATGATGCCAAAACACAGCTACCTTTTCTTTTCTTCTACAAATTGAGTTAACTCACTTAGCTACTCCAAGTTTAAACAAACATATGAGAAAATGTTCATCATCACTGGTCATTAGAGAAATGCAAATCAAAACCGCGTTGAGATACCATCTCACGCCAGTTAGAATGGCGATTATTAAAAAAATCTGGAGACAGCAGATGCTGGAGAGGATGTGGAGAAATAGAAACACTCCTACACAGTTGGTGGGAGTGTCAATTAGTTCAACCATTGTGGAAGACAATGTGGCGATTTCTCAAGGATCTAGAAATAGAAATTCCATTTGACCCAGCAATCCCATTACTGGGTATATACCCAAAGAGCTATAAATTGTTCTACTATAAAGACACATGCACACGTATGTTCACGGCAGCCCTGTGTACAATAGCAAAGACCTGGAACCAACCCAAATGCCCATCAATGATAGACTGGACAAAGAAAATGTGGTACATATACACCAAGGAATACTATGCACCCATAAAAAAACGATGAGTTTGTGTCCTTCGTAGGGACTTGGATGATTCTGGAAGCCATCATTCTCAGCAAACTGACACAAGAACAGAAAACCAAACACTGCATGTTCTCACTCATAGTTGGGTGTTGAACAATGAGAACACGTGGACTCAGGGAGAGGAGCATCACACACCGGGGGCAGTTGTGGGGGGGTAGAGGGACAGTGAGGGGGTGGGTAGGGTGGGGGAGGCTGGGGAGGGATAACATGGGGGAGAAATGCTGGATATAGTATACACCTAAAGTAAAATATTAAAAAGAAAATAGCCTGCGGTAACTTAGCTGGGCCTGCCAGAGAGGGAGGAAGGCAGGGAGCCACTGCCACTGGTCAAAGGCAGGTAGGAAAGTCTGCAGGAGGTCATAGACTACATTGGCTTTGAGTATCTCTAAATGGAGAATGGATGGGAGTTAAGCCCCTAAACACATACATTAAAGAAGTACATGATTTGTAACTGTGGTGAAATGGATGACTGAATTGGGCAGAGGTTCTGGCTGCCTCATAAACTCGGTCTGGCTGACCATGTGACTGATGAATAATGCATTGGCAGAACAAGGAGATCTATTCTCATATCCAAGCTAGTTTTGAGTTCCGCTAAAAGCAAAATCAAACTATTTCTGTTGTAGTACTGATTTACAGAAGAAATGAAAATTTATTTAAAACAGTTTTCGCAAAACTATTTAACAAACAGAACTCTTTTAAGGGAAATAGTTTATGGATTTCCACGACTGATTTAAATTTCTTTTACTATAATGATAGTCTCTCTTTTCTTTTTCTTGTACTTAGGGTTCATTGAGATTCTTGGATCTTGAGTTTCCAGTTTTTAAAATCAAATTTGGAAAAGTTTTAGCCATTATTGCTTCAAATATTTTTCTGCCCCCATCCCACCCCAGTGAATCTAGTAACACATTTAATTAGGTTGCTTTAAGTTGTTCCATGGCTCACTGTTTCTTTTTGAGTTTTCCTCTTTACAGTCTGATGTCCTATGTTTTCAAATATTGTGTCTTATATTTTTTCCTGCTTTCCAGTTACTTACAACAGGTGGATAAAAATGGTCCCTGTTAATTCATCCTAGCTGGAAGTGGAATCATCAAGAGACACTTCCAAAACCTCTCTCAAAGGAATAAAGAAGCTTTCTTATTTCAAAAAACCCTCTGGAAATGTCTTCTTTAGGTTCATTGACAATTTAAGGTCATGTGTTCACCCTAAATCTATAATTCTTGCAAGATGAAACTGCAACTTTTAAGCAGGCTTGAACTACCTGTGCCACTGCTGGAGTTAGAGGTAGAGTTAGCTTTCAAGTCAGCTTCTCACCCTGAAAAAAATAGTGACATTGCGGGCTAGATAATTCTTTGGTGTGAGGGGCCGTCCTGTGAATTGTAAGATATTTAGAAGCATTCTTGTCCTCTACTCATGAGTTACCAGAAGTCACCTACCTAAATTGTGACAACAAAAAATGTCTCCAGACATTGCCAAACATCCTGGGTATTGGGCAAAATAGCTCCCAGGAGAGAACCCCTGCTCTTAGCATGTAGGCTTCATGGGGGGTTGAGGGTGAATACCAAACAAATATGGAGTTGTTATTAAGAGAAGGGGAGGCAACCACAGTATTCATTGCAATACACAAGCATCATATTTTATGGCAAAAGACATTTATAAATCATTTATATATATACTTGTAGTAATGTATAATCCCCTAAGGTACTAATAACAAGCAAGTTACAGATAACTAAGAGAATCAAATTAGGTGCATATACAAAGGCATAATGTGAAGTAGAAAACCATAAACACTTAATGGTACAAAAAGTGAAAACCCTAAACACATACTATGTGTTACATTGTGCCTTTGTATGTGTACCTAATTTGATCTAATTTGTACACCATTACATGTTATGATTAAGGTGGATAGAACACCTGATAAATTTAGGACTTAAAGAGCATTTGGGGGAACGTCATCATTTTGTAATAAGCATCACCCTGTGTTTAAACAGCATAGGAACATTCTCCCAAGTATAAGTAGAGGTACCTGGAAGGAATATTGAAAGAAGATAAACAGTGACCATTTGGGCTGAGACCCTGAGAAGCCTGCCCATCTGCTCTCTCTCTGAAATTAGACTCACTAGAGATAGATAAAGAATGAAATATTGGCTGTTTTGTAAAATGCAGTTGCTGAAGCTTTTAAAATTCAATAAAGGTATCATTAAGATTTATTTATTCTTTTAAAACTATTATCTTTTAAATTAAACTATTGCATGTAGTGCACTTAGTTTACAAAGGAGTTTTCAAATCATTATCTTGTTTAATGTGCAAAATCCTTGTGACTTGGTTATTATTAATATTATTTTCCTTTTAGACTTGCAGAAATTGAGAGTCAAAGGCTTTAAGCAGCTTACCCAAGGTCACACAGGAGGTAAATGAAAGAGCTGGAGACTGATATGAGATCTGAACCCTGTCATTCTAAGTTGCATTTTTTCCCTCTTCAGTCTACTTTTTTAGGCTCATAAACCATAATGTATTCTTTCTAAATTAAGGAGTGGGGAAATTTGCTGTTTGAAAAATTACTAGCTATGAGTCTTTAGATGCTCCAATGCAAACTTCAGGGTCAAGCACTTTGGCAGTGCCAAATAGCCTGTTTCTGACTGGTGTAGACAAGCATTTAGACAGCACATAACTAGCTCTGTGAGTGTTGCTCACACAAACCACCTGCCACCAACCCTCTCTGGCCATCAGTGTCCTGTCTTAGAGAAGCACAGCTTCTTTGTCATAGACCCTGGGCAATTTTTAAACACAGGAAAAAGCTTTGCTACTTCAACGCTGGTCCTTAGACTAGCAGTGTTGATATCACTTTTGTTAGAAATGAAGAATTTCAGGCCATACCACAAACCTACCTAATCAGATTCTGCATTAACAAGCTCCCTGTGTGATTCATATACACATTAAAGTTTGAGAAACACTGTATTAGATACTGGTGACTTTTGTGACTTCTCAAAGTCCTCTCCAGTCTAGTGGTTCTTTGACCCAGTGGCAAATGATCTGGGCAATTTTGATAATTCGGATGGGTTGTGCCTGATCACATTAGTGATGTTACGGCTTTTGCTAAGTCCTTTATAGATGATATCAACACACGAGATCTGCCTTAACACACCATGAAAGCATGCAAGGTATTTGTCTCTGAAGATCCCAGGGGCATGAATGCATTAGACAGGCACAGGCTGGACATGAATACCACCCAGGAGCATGGCTTCTAGTGTCAGATGCATTACCATTATGCTATCCACAGGGATTAAATCAGGTGGCTATAAATTATGATGTCTGAGTGAATGATACTTTTAGATCTTCACAGATAACTTGTTTTATTCTGTAACCTCTAAAGAACGTAGGTATTATCTTATAGATTGATGATAATGATGGGTCCGAAATTTGATTTTCAAGTTTGTCACCTACTGGTTACTAAGTATAAAAAAATCTGATTTTTCTAGGCCTCATTTTCTGTAAATTGAAAAGACTAGACTGATATAATCTAATCTTACTGTAATCCATTAAACAAACTCACCTGTGGCTAGACAGAGTTAGAGGGATAATCTATTTTTACAACAGCTCTAAAGCATGATCACATGCACACTGTGTATCATTTTATGATAATTAACCAATTAGACCATAAACATGATAAACCTGAACTGACAGGTACTTGGAAAGGAATTTGAAAGATTGCTAAGAATGCTCTTGCAGGATAATTTAAACGATAACCACAAACTGAAAGATGCAGGCCACCATGACCTGCTAAGACAGCTTGTGACTGAAAAGTGTTGCTTTGAGCTTGACTCGTGTGCTCAAAGTTCAGAGCCTTACAGGGGCACTTCCCCTAAAGAAACAGAAAACAACGTAACATTTACTTCTGCTTCTGAAGGAGGCCAGGGCCTACCTAGACAAAACTGAGCTTTGCTAGTTCAGCTTCTTTATTTAATAAAGGCTCAGTGATTATGGCATGTATTATCAAGCAAAATCTTTCAATTGAAAGCCCCAGACATTTATTCTTTCAAAACAATGTTTAGTTGTAGAATATATAAAAAATATAGAAAATAATAACTAGATATCTATATCTATTGAATTAATAAATATTAACATTTTGTGATTTTCCTTTAGATTCTTCATTTTTTCTCTATAGAAATTAATTATATCTACAGTTGAAGTCACACTCATTCTTACATCCACCCCAAAACCATGATTTTGAAGTAGTTCGTATTATTCCCTTGAATATTTTGACACTTTTACACATGTTTATGTATCTTAATTAATACATACAATCATTTTGTTTTAATTTGTTAGGAATGCAATTTGTAGCAGATACTAAATCCCTTTAAGCCACTGGATTTTAGGGAAGCTGTAGGGGACAGTTGCATGAATGCTGCCAGGTCCCCCTCAAGCAATTTTCACTGAATCTCTGCTCTTCTACATCAGCGTTTTTACTGAAGACCTAGAGTTGGCTGCACAGGCACAGACTACAACTGTGGAGGAGTAATACCAGGAGCAACCCTGAACTAATGAACAGCAGAGTCAAGGGATAGATTTTCCAGTCTCTTGTTCTCTTCATGAAAGGTTATGAGGCACAGTCCATACCATTCCTTAGAGATCCCAAAGCAGGATAGTATCACAGTTGCCCATAGAGGTAACCAACATGATAAAACATCCTGTATTTGCCTTGCTTCCTTCCTTGGCTCGCTCTCTTTGCCTCCTTGCTCTGTTTCCTGCGATCACTTTCCAAATAAACCACCAAGTTCATAACATTACTGAATTCTCTAATTTGTTCAAATGCTTTGGTTACAAATCATTAGGTTTTACTGCAGTGTGGTTCAAAAATGTGGTATGATTGCTACTGATGCTTTCTGTTTATTGAGACTGGTTTTGTGACTTAGCACATGGTTAACTTTTGCAAAATGTTTCATGTTTGAGAAGGAGTATTCTCTAATTATTGAGTGCAGACTTCTATATATGTCTACAGATCAAGTTTGTTAAATTGTTTGGTTAAAATCTTCTGTTAGGTTTTTGTCTTCTTAATAAGTTTCTGAAAGAAATGCATAATGATAGATTTATCATTTTTTCCTTTTAAATCTGTCAGTTTTGATTTTTATATTTGAGGCTATGTTGTTAAGTGCATATACCTTCAGGATAGGCATATCTTTATCTCAAATAATACATTTTCTCTTAATGTGTATTTGTCTTCTACTAATACAATTTACTCAGCATTTTTTTTTGTTAGTATTTTTCTGTTCTAACTTTTCTCATCCACTTTTCTCTCAAACTTTCTGGTGTAATTGTGATTTAATGTGTCTCGTGATTGTCAATCAAGAAAAATGATGAGGCAAGTCTCAATTATTTTAGCAGGTTTGTTTACCAAAGTTAAAGATGCACCCCCTGTGAGAGAGGTCTGTATGCCTTTCTCTGAAGAAAGGCAAAAGGGCAGGATATTGAGAAGTACACAATTTTCACATAAGAGGGAGTAGGGAAAAATAGTCATTCACGTCTGGCTCAGTGAATCTGCTTTTTTTAAAAACATAAAATGACATAGACAAATGATGCAGAGGAAAAATGCAGAGATAACAGACAAAATGGGCAAGGGAACAATCAGATATGCATTTGTGTCTGGTGGACTGGGAGTGACTGCATCTATAAAGATAAGCTATCAATTTACATTGCCATGGTGAGATTTTAACATAAACACCTTAAAAGACCCTGCAGCTCACCAGGAATTTCCTTGTGGGCAAAATGTGGGGGAGTGTGTAGTCTTTCATCTTTTAGCCATCTTATTTAGGAACCAAAATGGGGACACAGGTTTGTGTGACCCAGTTCCTAGCTTAACTTTTCCCCTTGGCTAAATGAGTTTGGGATCCCAAAATTTAACTTTCTTTCACATGATCAACTTACAGTTGGACTTTTTTTGTTGTGTCAATTTTATGAATTACTGTATATTTCACTGGGAATTTTGATGAATTTATATTTATTGTAATTACAAGTATATTTATATTGCTTATATTCTGTTGTTTCTATTTGGCAGGTGCTTTTTTTCCTCTGTCTCTTTTTTTTTCTCCTTAATATTATAGGAGTCAGCAAACTATTTTATATAAATAAAGTTTTGTTGAAACATAGCCACACTCATTCAGTTTTATAGCACATAGCTGCTTTCATGTTACAATGGTAGAGTTGTATATTTGCAACAGAAATTATATGGTCTGTAAAGACTTAAATATTTACTATTAGGACATTTCAGAAAAAAGTTGTCAACTCCTGTTTTACTGGATTCAAGTAGTCCTTATCTCTTTTCCTTTGAAATTAGAGATTGTAGTTACATTTCCATTAAAAATAAATCAGGATTTTTTTAATCCAAGGAGTTTGTCTTGATGGAGAGCATCTGGCTGTTTTGGGGAAACTATTCCTGACCTTCTTTTGACTAAAAAGCTGCCTGCCACACCAGCAAAAAAATCACCATGTACCAACCTGTCCAAGCTTATCCATGGATGGGACTACCGGGAAGATAGGTGTTCTGATGCTTGCCTTGCTCTGAATGTCTGCTTGTCACCTGCTAATGGTTATCAAATGTGATTCTGGGAATCATTGTTGTACACAACCCCTCTGACTCTGTGGCTTTCTCTACTGGATTAACAATGATAGCCGTAGGTGCTTTTTTTGTTGTCCTTATTGGAGTGACAGCCCTGTGTAAAGTTATAGTGAACAAGAACTTGCGGAAGACCACAAGGCCAAGACTACGAGTGATACGAGGGAGCGAAAGTCTCCAAGGCACTATAGAGCCTTTCATGACTCAGTCACTGATCACCAGAAACTCACTGTAGCTGTACTTTGGACCTTGTCATTATCTTCAGGTCTTTGGAACTTTTAAGTCTCCTGAGCATTTTTTTTTTTTTAAATACAAATAAAATCTGGCTTAAAAAAAAAAAAAAAAAGAAAAGAAAACAGGCCAGGTGTGATGGCTCATGCCTATCCCAGCACTTTTGGAGGCCAAGGTAGGAGGATCACTTGAGGCCAGGAGTTTGAGACCCACCTATGCAACATACTCCACCTCTATAAAAAAAAAAAAGTAAAAAAGCATACTGGTAAAAAGCCAAAAGTAAATATATCTACATTTTTGTGAACAAAACAATGAACTTTAGAACTCTTTAGTTCTAATCACCTTCCTCACTTTCCATTTTTGTTTAATATTTTGCTTTAATCGCATTAAAATTCCTCTCTCCAGTAGTCATTATTATTGTTGTTTTTCAATAGTGAATTCTTTTTTTTTTTTTCGAGATGGAGTTTCACTCTTGTTGCCCAGGCTGGAGTGCAATGACACAATCGCGGCTCATCGCAACCTCCGCTTCCCAGGTTCAAGTGATTCTCCTGCCTCAACCCCCCAAATAGCTGGGATTATAGACATGCGCCATCATGTCTGGCTAATTTTATATTTTTTTAGTAGAGATGGAGTTTCTACATATTGGTCAGGCTGGTCTCGAACTCTCGACCTCAGGTGATCCACCCGCGTTGGCCTCCCAAAGTGCTTGGATTACAGGCATGAGCCACCAAGCTTGGCATAGTCAATTCTTATTTACCCAAATATTTACCAAATTCTTTGATACATACTAGTTTTTGTACCCTACTCTTTTCTGTTGAATTTCCTCCTTCTAAAGTACATCCTTTATATGATAGTTCTTTTAAGAACCATTTGAAAATGTATAGTGCTCATTTCATATGGCATACACATTCAGATTTATTTTATTTTATCTCTCCCTTGAATGATAATTTAGCTAATATTTTTCCTTAACACTCTGGAGATACTATTACATTATTTTAGGATGTTAATTATTTTTTCTATTGAGAAGTCAATTTTAATAGTCACTTTGTAGGTAATATATGTTTTCATTCTAGCTGCTAAGATTTTTCTAATTATTTATGGTATTTTACAGTTTTATTCTGATGTGTCTAGGTGTGAATTAGTTTTTATTTGTTTAGCTTAGGGGGTCAATGAAATTCTTATATTTGAGAATTTAATTCTTTCACTGATTCTGAAAAATTCTTATCAAATGTTACTTCTCCCCAGTTAATCCACTTCTTTCTTTGTAACTTCTAGATATGTATTGTCTGATATCCTCTATGTTAAATACAGTGAGTTCTAAAATTTCTCTTCAAAGAATCAGTATGTCAGTATGGTCAGCTCCCCCTATTTTTTGTTCCCCATTTTAAAGTTTAACTTCCTTATTCTGTTTGTTCCCTTGACCCTAGTTTCAGTAAACAATCTACGTGTCAGCTCTAATCAGTAGTTCACATCTCTTCCCCTGGTCACCTGCTCCATCCTGACTCACCCTTGGTCACCTGCTCTGACCTGAGTCACCTTTAGTTACCTGTTCTTTTTTTTTTTCATTTTTTAATTTATTTTTTTAAGACGGGGTTTCACCATGTTGGTCAGGCTGGTCTTGAACTCCCGACCTCAGGTGATCTGCCCGCCTTGGCCTCCAAAGTGCTTGGATTACAGGCATGAGCCACCACGCCCAGCCTAGATACCTGTTCTGTAACTGTCTTTCCTGCTGAAACTGCTCACCCTGACACTCTGGCTCATAACCCTGCTCTCTTTCAGGTAGCTAATTAGAATTAGCTTAGACTGTGTGGTCCAACCCTAGCCAATAGAGGAATGACACAGCAGTAGGAGCTACCTGTGTCTGGGATGAGAATCCCTTTTCCTCCCCCTCTTCAAGTGTGCTCTCTGCTCCATTTGTGAGATGTACCCTTCCATAGAAGTAAAGATTGCCTTGCTGAGAAAATTTATGTTCGAGTGCTATTTTTTCTTTTTTGTGGCACTGAAAAGTTTGCTTCTAACACTCTATATCAATAGTTAATTTCATAGGATTCATGACATTAATTCTATCCAACACTAACTCTAGCAAATTTCTTCCTCAATATCCTGCAAATGTTTCAATATATGCATCTCTTCTTATTACTTTTCTTTTTTAAATTAAAATTTTTTTTTGCAGAGACAGAGTCTCATTATGTTGCCCTAGCTGGATTTAAACTTCCAGGCTCAAGGGATTCTCCTGCCTCAGCCTTCTGAGTAGTTTGGGACTACAGGCACATACCATCTCTCTTCTTATTCTTTACTTCGGTTTCACATAAGCATTAAGACACAGGTTTGGTATGAAACTTACGTTCACATTTGTGTTCCATTCATACTATATATTCCCAACCTCAGTTTTAGATTTGAAAAGATGCTAAATGGAGAAAAAAAGAGTATATACCTCTTAAGGTTGTTGTGAGGACAAAATAAGATAACATACATAACAATTAGTTGGGTGCATGGCATAGTAAGCACTCAATACAATGGAACAATGAAAACAGTTATCATTATCATCTACTCAAGGTAAATTTTCACAACTGTGCTCATTGTCCATCTCCTCTGTAATGTTCAATATTTACTTTTTCTCTAGTATTTTCAGCTTCTTTCCCTCTACTGGATCCTATCTCACAGGCTATAAAAATATTCTCTTTGTCCAAAATAAAAATTTCTGTCTCTATCCTGACGTTTCCCTTCAGTTACCATACTTTTTAAAAAAATTTTCCTTTCTCAGCCACATTCTTTTATTGTAGTAAAATAAACATAAAATAAAATTTACCATGTAATCAATTTTAAGTGTACAGTTCACTAGTATTAAATAAATACATAATGCTATTCAGCCATCATCACCATCCATCTCCATAACTCTTTTCATCTTGTAAAACAAATGCTATGCCTATTAAACAGTTACTCCTCATTCCCCTTCCCACTAGCTCATGGCAACCACTATGCTACTTTCTGTCTGTATGAATTTGACTATTCTAAGTACCTCAGTTGAATGGAATCATTCAGTATTTGTTTTTGTATGACTGGTTTATTTCATTTAGCATAATATTCTTAAGATTCATTCATGTTGTAGCATATGTCAGAATTCCTTTTTTTTAAGCCTAATGATCTTTCATTGTATGTATATACCACACTTCACTTATCCGTCCACCCATCCATGAACATTTGGGTTGGATCCATGTTTTAGCTATTGTAAATAATCCTGCTATGAACATGAGTGTATAAATATCTTGCTGATACTTTGCTTTCAATTATTTTGGACATATGCACAGAAGCAAAATTGCTAGATCATATGGCAATTCTATTTTTAATTTTTTGAGCACCCACCGTACTGTTTTCCATAGGCAGCTGCAACATTTTACATTACATTTTGCAGTGCACAAGGGTTCTCCACATCTTTGCCAACACTTGTTATTTTCTGTTCTGTTTTGTTTTGTTTATGATGGCCATCCTACTGGATGTGAGGTAGTCAACACAAGTTTTTATTTCACTTGGGTAAATGCCTAGGAGCGGGATTGCTGGACTATATGGTACATCTATATTTAAATTTACATTAAATAATTGAGCCATTTTTCAAAGTGAATGTACCATTTTACATTCTGTCCAGCAATATTGAGAGTTTTAGTTGCTCTGTAGCCTTAGCACTAGATATTCTCCTTTTTAAATTTTAGCCATTTAGTAAGAAATTGGTAGTATCTTATTGTGGTTTTAATTTTGGTTTTTCTAATAACTAATGATTTTGAACTTCTTTTCATGTGCTTATATGCCATTTGTATCTCTTCTCCAGTCACGTGTTCAAATCTTTTGCCCATTTAAAGTTGGGTTGTTTTATTTTTAGCATTATCATTATTTTTGAGACAAAGTTTCACTCTTTTTGCCCAGGTTGGAGTGCAATGGTGCGATCTTGGCTCACAGCAACCTCCACCTCCCGAGTTCAAGTGATTCTCCTGCCTCAGCCTCCTGAGTAGCTGGGATTACAGGCTTGCACCACTACCACCAGCTAAGTTTGTACTTTTTAAAGTAGAGACAGGGTTTCTCCATGTTGATCAGGGTGGTCTCGAACTCCTGACCTCAGGTGATCCATCTGCTTTGGCATCCCAAAATGCTGGGACTACAGGTGTGAGCCACTGTGCCCAGTCAGTTTTTTTTATTATTTATTTGATTTCTTAATATTTGGATACAAGTACTTTATCGGATATCCTTTTTTGAATTTTCTTTCTTTCTTTTTCTTTTTTTTTTTTTTTTTTAACAGAGGCTTGCTCTGTAGCCCAGGCTGGAATGCAGTGGCGTGATCTTGGCTCACTGCAACCTCTGCCTCCTGGGTCCTGGTTCAAGCAATTCTCCTGCCTCAGCCTCCTGAGTAGCTGGGATTATAGGCATGTGCCATCACACCCAGCTAATTTTTGTATTTTTAGTAGAGACAGGGTTTCATCCTGTTGGCCAGGCTGGTCTTGAACTCCTGACCTTGTGATCCTGCCTCGGCCTCCCAAAGTGCTGAAATTACAGGTGTGAGCCACCGTGCCCAGCCCTGAATTTTTTTTTTGGTGGTTTGTGGCATTGTCTTTTCATTATCTTTACAGTGATTTTTGAAGAGCAGAACTTTTTGTGCATTTTGTGTCTAAAAGTCTTTGTCTAAGCTAAGGTCACAAAGATTTTCACCTGTGTTTTCTTCCAGAAGTTTAATAGTTTTAGATCCATGAGTTGATCTTGAGTTGATTTTTGTGTATGCTGTGAAAGAAAGTTGAGGTTTTTTTTGTTTATTTTTGTTTTTTGCATATAGATATCCAATTTTTCTAGCACATAAGGATGTGTTCAATAATATTAACATAATATTTATTATACAATGGCACAATATTCATTGTATAAATGAAAGAACTAGAAGAATCAGCTGGACCCCAAAGCTGTCTTGCCTTTCTAATATGCCTCAGGGGCAAAAATGTTCTAGTTTAACTATTTTCAAGCACAAATGCCTAGTCAGAAAATAATAATTGGACTAGCTCAATCTCTGCTGATTTCTGTCATGCTTAAGTTCTTACGACATTGTAAGATTTATTACATGATCTAGTGCTTATTGTTTTAAATGTTTTCCTGTATGTTACAGGTATTTCTGCATTTCATTTTGTTTTTCTGTATATTATTAATATATTTCTGGATTTCATTAAATGCTCTGAGAGCATCTAGATTTGTGATTCTAATAATCGTTAGCTAAGTTCTCCTCCATTGATGACTGGTAGATTAACTGACACCTAACTTCTGAGTAAAGCAATTGCTGTAAGGGTAACATTTACCTTCTTTGAGTTGAATACTGTCATGTGATACAGTTTTAAAAGTAAATGAGCGAGTGAAGGTTATGTGACAAACAACACATTGTGCTGACTTGTTCTTAGACTGAAAAGAACCAATTTTGAGCACAGCTTCCTGTTCTTTAGAAACACATAATCTTAGTCTGCAAACATTAGCAAATTTGAGAGTGCTGAGTTATTTATTGCACAATCACAAACACACAGCCTTGTGAATGTTAGTATTTTCTGGGAATGAGAACAGACTTAGGAAAAGATAAAAGCTTTAGAGATAGTCATTAATTATCCACAATTTTGAAGACTAAATTCAGTTGCCCAGGAAAAAAAACAAGATAAAGAACCTAGAGTGGTAATAAATTAGCCTGAAAGTCAGAAGATCAGATTTCTAGTTCTGGCTCTGCTTCTAGTCAACTGTGAGATTTTGAGTAAGTCTAAAATCTTGCTGGGTCTTGAGATCCTCATATTTAAAACCAGATACTTGAATTTTTTTTTTGAGACAAAGTTTCACTCTGTAGCCCAGGCTGGAATGCAATGGGGCAAACTGGGCTCATTGCAACCTCCAGCTTCCCAGCTCAAGCGATTCTCCTGCCTCAGCCTTCCGAGTAGCTGGGATTTCAGGCCCCCACTACCATGCTTGGCTAATTTTTGTATTTTTAGTAGAGGCAGGGTTTCATCATGTTGGCCAGGCTGGTCTTGAACTCTTTACCTCAGGTGATCTGCCCACGTTAGCCTCCCAAGTGCTGGGATTATAGGTGTGAACCACCATGCCTGGCCTCAGAGGCTTGAGTTTCTGATGACTGGTAATGCCTCTTCCTGTTTTAAGATTCTACTGTTTATTTAAATCATCAACAACTGTAGTAGAAAGACTATGTAATGACAATAGAAAGTGGAAAGTGTTAGCACTAGAAAAATGGGCTGTAAAATGGAGAGGATTAAATGAATGCTTTTTTTTTTTTTTTTTTAGGGAAGGAGAACTTCTCCCTAACGAATGATCTTTTGATAGAGGAAGGCTTAATCCTTTAACCTAAAAGCTTGCATTTGACATCATCTGAACGGAATAGTTCTGTGATTATTTCACTGTTTAAAAAGATTTTGAAGTTTATAGATACGTCCATCTAAACATTGAGTGAGACCAAGATATACATAGATGAGTTGCATAGAACTAAAATTTTTGTTTGTTTGTTTGTTTGTTTTAGAAATAGGGTCTCACTTTGTTGCCCAGACTGGTCTCAAACTTGTGGCCCTCAAGTGATCCTCCTGCCTCCGTCTTCCAAAGTGCTGAGATTACAAATGTGAACCACTGTGTCTGGTGTAAAACTAGGAATTCTTTCACAATTCTCAATTATTTGCTTTTTATTCTGGATCCACAGGGCCTAAATCTCTATAATCTCCATGACCAAAACTTTTCTGCAAAG
Organism: Ateles fusciceps; assembly: GCA_036589455.1. Classification (NCBI taxonomy): domain Eukaryota; kingdom Metazoa; phylum Chordata; class Mammalia; order Primates; family Atelidae; genus Ateles; species Ateles fusciceps. The sequence goes on from JAZHEH010000572.1 coordinate 762,704, forward strand.
TTACTATTTAACCAATTCAGCTAAAGTCCAATTAGTGTGGCAGGCAGCATGTTGCTAACAATGATGGCTGTGGCTTTGTGAAGCCCATTCTGGGTGGCAAGCTCATACTCCTCTTTTTCTCTTCTTTGAGGATGTCAGTGGTTGCTCTGTCCCAGACTGTGTCGTGGGTGGTCCTGGATCACCATCAGGTGATGAGAGGACATGTTAGCGCTTTTGGTTCAAAGGGTTAAAAACTCGCTCTCGCTGGGTAATTGAGGTTTGCAGAAAGGAGAAAATGATTGAGATTTATAGAGAGGACAAAAGTGGCTCTATAAAACAGAAAATTCATGGAGAACAAGGAATAAATGGGGTGATAGGTTTCAGGGAATAAAGAGAAACAATATTTGGGACACGTAAGAATGACAGAGCTCAAAAAGCTGAGTTATCTTGTTGAATCCTCACCACTGGAGTTTGTTTTCTTCACTAGAACAGTGCCATCAAAGCGACTCAAACATTCTCTTAATTTTTGCTTCGCTCCTCTGTGTCTGGTCACTTATTTCAAAATCAACTGCCTGGGGGTCTCTATATGTTTCAAGTCAAATTCCTAAGAATTTTCATCATCTCTGTTCTGGGCCATGGGCAGAAAATCAACATAGTAGGCCTAAGGCTGCTATTTTTAGTAGGGCCTGCTTGCAAGGTTGGCCCTTAGCACAGTACTTTCCTTAATTGATAAAAAAGTTTCACTGTGTCTAGACTGTTTGTGAAAACAACGTGATTGATGCTGAACACCTGCTTTCCTTCTGCAAGTCTGAAATTTTGGCACGTGTTAGGCACAGAGTAGATGTGACCAGCCCCCAATAAAAATGTTGAACGCTAAGTCTCTAGTGGGATTTCCTGTGCAGAAACATTGCATATATGGTACTGCAGTTTTAATTACTGGAGAAAGTAGGTCACTCACACGTCTCCCTTTACAGAAGGAGGGAGCATAGGAAGCCTGTGCATGCATTTCTCTAGATTCTGTGTCTTTTTCCATTATGATCTCACTGTGTATTCTTGTTATTTCATCTGTGTAATAAATCCTAGCTATGAGGCTATTTGCTGAGTCCCATGGGTCCTTCTAGCAAATTTCTGAATATGGGGATAATCTTGAAGATCCTGACACAAGCCATTTCAATTAATTACCACGATTAATTGCATATAGGGAGAGCAGCTGTAGTCTTCCTTAACCCAGCCGCCCCAGCTTATGGAATGGTCTAGAGCAGTGGCCCTCAACTCTGGCTGCAAAACAGAATCTTCTATAATGCCTTTAGAAATTGGACCCCATCCAAGATTAATTAGAATTTTGGAATTAAAGCTCTGTGGGTAGGGTCTGGACAGTGACAAGTTTTAAAAATTCTCCAGTGGTTCTAATGTTCAGCCAGAGTTAGGATCAGTGGTCTGCAGCAATTTTCCTCCAGAGGCTTCTAGCTGGCAGTCTTCTTAAAAGGAGACTGTAGGCTTGGGAGGCATCATTATCCATCTGGCAGTACAATGTTCATTTTTCAGACAAAGAAATGAAGAATCCATGTTTTCAGGCATGCTGACAAAAAATGAGTGAAATTGCTTAGTCGTACTTGTTAACAAAGTCTGAGAATTGTGTTATTTTAGGGGTCCTAATGGGGCTATCTTTATAGCATTAAGTTTATGCTGACAATGTTCCATGCTTTCAAACTCTGGTAGAAAAACAAGCAGAAAAGAACAGTATTAAAAGAAATATAACCAACTGCAGCAATATTTTGTCATTGACCTCCTTCCTTTACTCCTTCCTTCCTTCCTTCTTTCCTTCTTTCTTTTCTTTCTCCTCCCTCCCTCCCTCCCTCCCTTTCTTTCTTTTTTTTTTTTTTTTTTTGAGACAGTCTTGCTCTGTCGCCAGGCTGGAGTGCAGTGGTGCAATCTCAGCTCACTGCAACCTCTGCCTCCTGGGTTCAAGTGATTCTCCTGCCTCAGCCTCCCGAGTAGCTGGGATTACAGGCATGCACCACCACGCCTGGCTAATTTTTGCATTTTTAGTAGAGGTGGGGTTTCACCATGTTGGCCAGGGTGGCCTTGATCTCTTGGCCTCATGATTCACCTGCCTTGGCCTCCCAAAGTGCTGAGATTACAGGCGTGAGCCACTGCGCCCTGCCCTGACCCACCTTCTTGAACATATTGTTCCATGAAATTTATCTCTTATGAAATAAAGTCACATCTATTTCTTAGGGTTATTCAAAGATCCATGTTAAATTCTTTATTATCATCAGAGACACTCTAATTTTGTCTTTTTAAAAAAGCTGGTTGGCAGGAAAGCCCTACTGGGTCAGCCTGTGGTATCATGTGCTCCTTTGCAGTGTAAACATATGTGGCAATTGACCCTTTGGGTATGGGATGTGGATCTCTCCTCCAGTCTTCCTGTCACTGGCTTCCTCACCTCCCAGGGCAAAGTCCTCAGATACAGCTGCTGCACGATAGAGCTGCCAGCTCCCCCAGAGAGGCCTTCATTTGGCAGAGCTACCTTCATGCCATGTCCTGCCCATACTGGACACTTGGCAAAGATATGTTGAATTGATTTCATGTGATAATCACGTACTGGAAGAAAGAGCTACTGCTGACAGGCAGGAGTTCACCACCGTCCCTGTATTGTATCTTTCTGTAGGGTCCAAGGCTGCTCCGTATGGAGACAGCTTTACTCTGTCTCAGGCGTTTCTATATGGAGACAGCTTTTCTATATGGAGACAGCTTTACTCTGCATGCACTCAGGTGATATCTTGATGCCCTGTTAGAATGCAGTTTTTCCTCATGATAACTACAGGGTGTTTGTAAGCGACACTGACTACCTATCACACCACTCCCTCCCCCTGCACAGCTTTGACTGGCCTTTGCACAGTTGGAGGGAAACAAGACTTAACTGAGCTGGCTTAAAGCTTCAGCCTTCAGCCTTCCTTTTTGTTTGCTTCACTCTTTAGAGCTGGTGTGTCTCTTACCCACATGTGCTGAGTGTCTTCTCAAGCTGTTTCCCTCCCCCCATGAAAAATCGCTTTGAAAAAGAACTAGAAACTCATTCATCCTAAGAACTTCAAGTTTAAATTCTCTTGTGAGTTTATGCCTTTGAGGAAAGCTCAATGAACAAAGCTGCAGGTGGGGAGGTTGCTTTTTGGTAGTAGTGGTGGTGTAGGGGCCATGGAAGAGATGACTTCTTGGTACCCTTGGCACCCTGACTGCAGTCTCCTTCTATTGGCACATTCCCCCTGGTGGCAGCCTGCCTCTGGCTCAGACCTGTGGGCTTGGCGTATAGATGACCCTTAGAACCATTACTAAAAGTACCAGAGGGGTAAATGTCAATTCTGCCTGCACCATTTTGTGGTCTCCAAGGCATTTCATTTCGCAATTCCATTTTGTTTCCCTTCCCACAAGTTAACCAAGGCATCTGGCAGCTGTGATGCAGAGTCAGCAGGAACCGTTCTGTTTTTCCTTTACTGCCTGGCAACGTCTCAAATTTGAGAGTTCTCAACTCCAACTGTGCTTTTAGAAATTTTCCTAAACAAAAGGAGGCTGCTAAAAGAAAGAGAGTCTTAAAACTGCATGAAATTCTACACCGAGAGTCTTAAAGAAAGGCTGTTCAAACAAAAACTCCATGAGATCAGGAGAGGGCATTCTTACGTGTGGGTCACTTTTATACCCAGAAACAGAATGTAACAACTAACTAGTAGTAACTATATAAAACATGAAAAAAAGTAGATTGCAAAAATAACATGCAGAATGACCCTTATTTGGTAAAATGCAGGATATAGCAATATATACAGACCATTTATTGTTTGCTTGGCAGGTGCCAGGCACTTTATTACGTGCCTTGTATACAGCACTTTAATATAAATCATTAACACAAACCTGAAGAGTTTTTATTATCCTCATTTTGCTGATGACAAAACTGACATGTATGGAGGTTAACCAATCTGCCCAAAGTCACACTGAAAATATGTAAACAATGCCCATGATGCATTAGGATATTTTGAACCATTAGTGCATATATTTGTAAAGAAAAACCAATGGCAATAAACTGTAATATTAACTGGTTAAGGATAATGACTCTTTAATTTTAAAATTTAGATTATGTATATTTTAAAATGTATCTCCAATGAATGTCTTTTGTTAACAGAAGTTACTTTTTTAAGTGAGAAAATTATGTGAAACTTTTTACAGATGAGTTAAATATATTTACTGTTGGATGAGATCAAATTTGAGTGAATTTTTTTTTTCTGTTTATTCTGTTTGTGAAACTATAAAGACTGCTGACTTAGTCTGCTGGAACTGCCATAACAAAATCCCACAGATTGGGTAATTTAAACAACAGCAATTTATTTTCTCACAGGTCTGAAAGCTAGAAGTTCAAGATAAACTTGTCTGTAGGGTTGGTTTCTTCTGAGGGTCGTTCGGGTTGGTGTGTAGATGACCATCTTCTCTCTCTTCACATGATCCTCTGTGTGTGTCTATGTTCTAGTCTCTTCTTTTTTTTTAAGACAGAGTCTTGCTCTGTCGCCAGGCGCCAGTCTGCAGTGCAGTGGCGCAATCTCGGCTCACTGCACTCTCTGCCTCCTGGGTTCAATCAATTCTCCTGCCTCAGCCTCCCAAGTAGCTGGGACTGCAGGCGCATGCCACCATGTCCAGCTAATTTTTTTGTATTTTTTAGTAGAGACGGGGTTTCACCATGTTGGACAGGATGATCTCAATCTCTCGACCTCGTGATCCGCCTGCCTCAGCCTCCCAAAGTACTGGGATTACAGGCGTGAGCCACCGCGCCCAGCCTCTAGTCTCTTCTTTTAAGGACACCACTTACATTGAATAAATGCCCACTCATATAACCTCATTTTACCTTAATTACTTCTTTTAAGTCCCTATTTCCAAATATCATCACGTTCTGGTGCTAGGGGATAGAATATCAACATATGAATTTTAGAGGGGACACAATTCAGCCTTCCCAACAATGTTCATCACAGAAAGGTCTAACTTAACCCAAGACATTAAAAATTGATGCCAGTGATAAAAACATTAACAGAAGCTTGAGAGGATCCTATATCTTCTCTTCAAATGGTTCACTTCTTAAATAAATAATATTTTCAGAGTAAAGCTTATAATATTTTTTTCCATACACTCCGGAAAGAGCCATGAAAAGGTCTAATGCTAATAACAAAGATGCACCCTTCTTGTATAACTGCAATTCAAAACCCTATGATAACATCATTCTGTCATCTTTTCCAATGGTGTTTTGCATTTGTGGCTTAAAAATTTTTCTCTTCTCACTTTTTATGACACACATGCAACATTTTAGCTAAATTTCTAGAGTCTAGCTGATAAGCTATAAATCCTCAAGATGTTGCAACTGAAAATATTTTTTGTTTTGTTTCTCCCCTCATTTTTAGTGATAAATGGTTCACTGAAGTTTAGGAGCAATGTAGTAGTATAATGATGGTCTTAGAGATGGTACAATAAACCAAATGAAGAAATTACGTCCTCTGCATTCCCACCTTTGACAGAATTAATAAGTTTTATGTACAATATTAGGGCCAGCAGAAGATGGCATTTTTTTCCCCACAGAGTCCCTGATGCTGGTTGTTATTGGCCAGAAAGGAAACTTTAAATGAGCCTTGCTCCTTCTCTTCTGTGTTTTTTTCTCTCATAATTTTCGCTAACCTGTAGAGTCTCAGATTCTAGACCTGTTTCCTGTCTGCCACCATGCTTTTACTTCTCCACTTCTTTTGTCCCCATCCTGCCTGTCTGTCAAATGCTATGTATCCAATGAGGTCTGGCCAAGAACTCAGTTTATCTTCTCTGGAATGCCTTCCCTGACTGGGCCTTCAATACTTCTGCCTTTTCTAGATGTTTGTGAACTTCTATAAAATGAAACTTTTAGAAGACAGAGAACTCATCTTGTTCTTGGGATGGTTTTATCTCAGCAATGCTCAAAAAATAAGTGTTAAGTGAACAAATAAATGAATGAGTCTCAGTTAATGAGGCCCTTACTTTTGGCACAGTTTCTGTGTTAATTATCTATTAGTGCCTAACATATGATCCCAGAACTTAGCCACTTAAAACAATAAACATGGCCAGGTGCAGTGGCTCACGCCTGTAGTCTCAGCACTTTGGGAGTCCAAGAGGAGCAGATCATGAGGTCAAGAGTTCAAGACCAACCTGGCCAACATGGTGAAACCCCCGTCTCTACTAAAGATACAAAAGTTATCTGGGCATGGTGGTGCATGCCTGTAATTTCAGCTACTTGGGAGGCTGAGGCAGGAGAATTGTTTGAACCTGGACTGGGAGGCAGAGGTTGTAGTGAGCTGAGATCTCCCCACTGCACTCCAGCCTGGGCTACATAGTAAGACTCCATCTCAAAAAAACCAAGGAAACAAAAAACCAAAACAAAACAATAAACATTTATTATCTCACAGTTTCTGGATCAGGAATCTGGGAGCAGCTTAGCTGAGGTATATCTCCCTCAAAGTCTTTCACAAGGCTGCCGTCAAAATGGCAGCCAGGGTTGCAATATCATTTGAAGGTTCAATGGAGAGCAGGTTCTTGTTCCAAGCTGGTTCATGTAATTGATGGCAGAATTCATTTATTTGCTGGTTATTGCATTGAAGTCTTCCCTCAGTTCTTCGTCACATGTACTTCTCCATAGGGAAGCTCACAGCTGGCTTTGCTCAGAGCCTGGGAATGAATGGAAGAGGGGAAGAAAGACGGAAATTAGAGTCTGGGAAGTGACAGCTCATTATTTTGCCATGTTTTATTCCTTAGAAATGAGCCACTATGTCCCACCTACACTTAGGGAGAAGTGATTACACAAGAACGTGAATATCAGGAGGAAGGAATCATTGGGGGTATTCTTAGAATCAGCCTTCCATAGTCCCACTTTAAATTTGCTTTTTTTCTTGCTGTACTTAGTACTAGTTTATTTCCCCAGGAAGTCAGCTATAACCCCCTTGAACATGGCTCCTGGGGCCTTAACTCTGGGCTGGATAAAAAAACAAAAGTTGATTGTGTAACTATTACTTTAATTTTAAAACGTCTCAGAAAGATTCAAACATTTGCTCCTGCTGCTCTTTTATTTTCATTCCATTGATTGGGCTTCCATTTTTTTTTAAGAAAAACTTTTATTTTAGGTTTATACACAGATTTGTTGTATAGGTAAACTTGTGTCACAGAGGTTTGTTGTACAAATTATTTCATCACTCAGGTACCAAGCGTAGTACCCAATAGTTATTTTTTTTGATCCTCTCTTTCCTCCCACCCTCTGGTAGGCTCCAACGTCTGCTGTTCTCCTCTACGTGTTCATGTGTTCTTGTCATTTAGCTTCTACTTACAAGTGACAATATGCAGTATTTTGTTTTCCATTCCTGTGTTAGTTTGCTAAGGATAATGGCCTCCAGCTCCATCCATGTTCTTGCAAAGGACACAATCTTGTTCTTTTTTATGGCTACATAGTATTCCATGGTGTATATGAACTACATTCTCTTTATCCAATCTGTCATTGATAGGCATTTAGGTTGATTTCATGTCTTTGCTATTGTGAATAGTGCTGCAGTGAATGTGCATGTGCATGTGTCTTTATGATAGAACTATTTATATTTCTTTGGGTATATACCTAGTGATAAAATGGCTAGGTCAAATGGTAGTGCTGTTTTTAGTTCTTTGAGGAATCACCACACATCTTTCCACAATGGTTGAATTAATTTGTGTTCCCTTTTCTTTGCAATCTTGCTGGCATCTGTTGTTTTATGGCATTTGTTAATAAATGTTATGACTGATGTGAGATGGTAACTCATTGTGGTTTTGATTTGTATTTCTCTAACAATCAATGATATTGAGTTTTTTTTGTATGCTTTTTGGCTGCTGTAAGGGTTATTGCCGAGTTTAAAATGAGGAAACTGAGACCAGTATAAGAAAATGAGAAAAACAATTTATTTAGGTATCAGGCGAGGTTCTATGGTACAGGAGGGGGCCAGAGAAGTCGCGCCTAACTTTTTAGGGTAAGGGGTTTTATAGGGAGTGAAGGCGTTTAATTGGGAACTGAGGAGACAAAGCATAAGGCACTTGATTGGATATTGGAACACAGGATGAGGAGGAGGCAAGCTACTACTAGTGGGCAGGTGGGGATTCTTGGTGAGCGGGCTGCCTTGGGGCAAAATGACCTTGATGGGGCAAAGTGCTTAACGGGCAAGGGAGTGCTATCAGGCAAGAAAGCGTTATTGGGCAAGAAAGTGCTATTGGGCAAGAAAGTGCTATCGGGCAAGAAAGTGCTATTGGGCAAGGTTTGTCGAGGCTTTCCGAAAATTTTTGGGTGGGGGTTTTCAGTGGCGGGCTAGATGTCGGGTGTGGAGTTTGCTTCAGGGGTGGGTGTTGGGGAGGCTATGTGGAGGAGTTAAATGTTGATCGCGGAGTGGCGACGTAATTCCCAGACGCTGGGAGGAATGGGCGTGTCCGAGCTCCTGGTGAGGCAAACCAGCCTTACAGCTGCATGTATATCTTCTTTTGAAAAGTGTCTGTTCGTGTCCTTTGCCCACTTTTTTGTTTTTCTTCTGTAAATTTGTTTAAGTTTTTTACAGAGGCTAGATTTTGACTTTTGTCAGATGCATAATTTGCAAATATTTTATCCTATTCTGTATATTGTAAACATGTTGTTGATAGTTTCTTTTGCTATGCAAGAGCTCTTTAGTTTCATTAGATCCCATTCGTCAATTTTTATTTTTGTTGCAATTGCTTTTGGTGTCTTTGTCATGGAATCTTTGCCCATTCCTGTTTCCAGAATGACATTGCCTAGTTGTCTTCCAAGGCTTTTATAGTTTTGGGTTTTACATTTAAGTATGTAATCCATCTTAAGTTGATTTTTGTATATGGTGTAAGAAAGAGGTCTAGTTTTTATCTTCTGCATGTGGCTAGCCAGTTATCCCAGCATCATTTATTGAATACGGAGTCCTTTCCTCATTGCTTGTTTTTGTCAGCTTTGTTGAAGATCAGGTGGTTCTAGGTGTGTAGCCTTATTTCTGGGCTCTCTATTCTGTTCCATTGGCCTATGTGTCTGTTTTTATATTAGTACCATGGTGCTTTGCTTACTGTTTGGATTCTTCCATTATTAATTTGAGCTTCCTTTACTCAGGTGGCCAAAATATAATTCTGGGTTTCTTACTGACCCATTTGGATTCCTCCCACTATGTCACTATAAAGACCACCTTGTTTGAAACTGGCCAACTCTTAAAGTCTCTTCAGAAACCATGATGGGAAAACTTTGATTTTTTTTTATATGTATATATTTTTTATTGCACTTTAGGTTTTGGGGTACATGTGAAGAACATGCAAGATTGTTGCATAGGTACACACATGGCAGTGTGATTTGCTGCCTTCCTCCCCATCACCTATATCTGGCATTTCTCCCCATGCTATCTCTCCCCAACTCCCCCACCTCCCAGTGCTCCCACTGTCAAAAACTTTGATTTTGTAGAATACTGCTGCATGACCTTAATTTAGATTCAAGTAATTTTTAGGGTTAACAAAAGTTTATTCTTGAAACATCAAATTATTGAATATCGATACTAGTTGTTAATTCAAAACTGACAAGAATATGCCTAATTAAGTATATACTAGTCCATTAATGTAGGTAGTTAGCAACTCTTACTCAAGGATCAGAAGTATTAGAACTGGATACTGAAGATTTGGCTCTCACACTTGCTGTGGCAATAATATATAAATGACTGTAAGCCTTCAGGCAAAAAAATAGAAGTAAGTTTGGAGGAGTATAGTTAGGCTGAATGTCATTAGGTCTTTTTTATTTTCTCTAATATTAATAGCTAACATATACTAAACACTTAGGTAAATCTGAAAACTTTATAAGCATTATCTAATTTTTACGTCAACCTTCTGAGGTAGTTACTACCTCCATTTTCAAGATGTAGAAATGAAGACTTAACAAGATCAAGCCATTTTGCCAAAGGTCACATAATATGATGTGGTAGAAATGGTACTCAACCATAGATTTGGCCCCAAAATATGTGCTTTTAGTAAATTTGGTATATTGCCTTTTCTAACAATACAATTTAGTAACATTCATTCAAAAATATTTTTTGAATGTCTGCTATGTGCCAGGCACTTTCTTGTATACTGAGAATACAGAATAAATAAGATATTCATGATTCCTAATTTTAGTGATTCCTGATTTAGAGACATGTCATAAACAAACACATAAATACGAACCCAGAAAATCTAATTATGGGTCTGAGCTGTGCCATGGATTGAGGTAAGATGAGGTGACAGAACAACTGGGTGAAAAATTTATTTATTTATTTTTTGAGATGGAGTCTCACTCTGCTGCCCAGGCTGGAGGGCAGTGGCACGATCTTGGCTCACTGCAACCTCCACTTCTTGGTTTCAAGCAATTCTCCTGCCTCAGCCTCCTGAGTAGCTGGGACTACCAGGCGTGTGCCACCACGTCTGGCTAAGTTTTGTATTTTTAGTAGAGACGAAGTTTCACCTTGTTGGCCAGGCTGATTTAGAACTCCTGACCTCAGGTGATCTGCCCACTTCAGCCTCTCAAAGTGCCGGGATTTTAGGCATAAGCCACTGGGACCAGCCTGGATGACAAATTTAGAAGTGAGTAAAGAAAGGTCTCTTTGAGGAGATGACTTAAGCTGAAGTCTGACTTATAGTACCATGCAGTGGTTACCAGCTGGGACTTTGGAGCCACTTCTCTCATTTACTAGCCATGTGACCTCAGGCACATTATTTAAAAACCCTGTTCTTTAGTTTCTGGTAGTGTATCTACTCATAGTGTTGCGTGTACAAGTTAGCGAGTATAGAGTTCTTAGAAAATTGGAATTCTTGGGCCGGGCATGGTGGCTTATGCCTGTAATCCCAGCACTTTGGGAGGCAGAGGCGAGAAGATCACAAGGTCAGGAGTTCAAGACTAACCTGGCCAACATAGTGAAACCCTGTCTCTTCTAAAAAATAAAAAAATTAGCCGGGTGTGGTGGTGCACACCTGTAATCCCAGCTACTTAGGAGGCTGAGGCAGGAGAATTGCTTGAACCTGGGAGGCAGAGGTTGAGATGAGCTGAGATCATGTCACTGCACTCCAGCCTGGGTGACAGAGTGAGACTCTGTCTCAAAAAAAAAAAAAAAAAAAAAAGAAAGAAAGAAAATTGGAATTCTTGGCATTTTGTAAACACTATCTAAATGTTAACTATTTTTATGAGTAGGAATAACCATTTGAGGAGTACAGAGAAAAAAATTCCAGACAAAGGATGCAGCTGACACAAAGACCTTAAGGCAAGAATGAGCTGGGTGTGTTCAAAAACAGGAAGATCAATGTGGCTGGATCAAAATGTGAAGAGGAAGACAGTAAAAGATAAAGTTGGAAACATAGACAGGGGCAGGCCAGATTACTAGTACTTCGTAAAACAGTATAAAGATTGCTCCAAGTGCAAGGGGAAACCAGGGAATGGGATTTTTGAACATTTCTCTACCTTGGTACTATTGACATTCTGAGCCAGATAATTCTTTGTTATGGGACGCTGCCCTGTGCAGCATCCCTGGTCTCTACCCAGTGGCATCCATTTCTCTGAATTGTAATAGTGAAAAATGTGTCGGAGACCTTTCCAAATGTTCCTTTGGGGGCACAATTGTCTCAACTGATAACCACCGATTTTTAAGAAAAATCCACTTTGACTCTCATGTGAAGAATAGATTACAGTGAAGCAAGATTGAAGAAGGAGATGAGTTCAGAGGCTACAGCAGTTTCCTCGAAGGCAGAATATTAGTGTTTGGACTGGAGTAGTAGACATGAGAAGAAATAAATGTTTTTGTGATATGTTTTGGAGACAGTCTACAGAACTTGCTGAAGAATTGACTATGAAGTGAGACCAAAGGAGAAATCAAAGCTAACTCCTAGGTTTGAGATCTGTGAGGTTGGGTGGATGTAGTACCAAAATGGGGAACACTGGGAGAAAACCAGATTTCGCGTGAACACAGGGAAGTCCTAAACCCTGATCTGGCTATGCTATGTTTGAGATGCCTCCAGACATCCATCTGGAGATGGTAAGTCAGCAGAAGTGAGGCAGCACTAGAGATATAAACTTGCAATCACTAATACATCCATGGTGTTAAGCCATGAATTTGAATAAAGCCATGTAGACAGCATGTGTAGATAGAGAAGGGAACCCAAGACAGATCCCTGGGCCCATCTAAAATATAGACGTCAAACAAAAGAAGAAGAGCTAACAGGGGAGACCGAGAAAGCACAATGAGATGAGAAAATAACACCATTCAAGTATAATGTCCCAGAAGCCAAATGAAGACACTGGTCAAGAAAAACTAAAGAGTTTATTCAGTCAGTAAGTAATCATAAGGAGACAGAAAACTGATGATTGGACTTAATAACATAAAAGCCATTGGCAACTTAGACAAAGGAAGACGTAGAAACTTGAGACACCTTGCTGTAAAAGGAGGAATAGATAAATGAGCTGAAGCTAGAATGAAATGTGCTCTTAGGGAATACAAAAAAGACCAGATACATAGGGCAAGCCTCCCTCCAAGCTATCATTCCCAATTCTCTTCTCCAAATACAATCACAGCTTCAGTTTTTCCTGTTGTCATAGGGATATAATATGAGGGAGACAGGCAGGTAGGTAGGCAGGCAGGGAAGTAGGTCAGCAGACACTAACACATGTACATTTTTAAGAGGGTTTAGAGACTTTGGTACTTGGGTAGCTGGCACTAGGCCCATTAATGGGACTCTCTAGGCATGTTAACTCACAGCAAGGCTTCTGGGATGAATGTAGCCTGCATCTTGAGAGCCGATTCCAGGAGCTCAGATAGCAAGTCAGAAAGTGGCTCTGTTACTGGAAAACCAGGGGCTCAGGCTAGATCCTGCTGCTTGCCACACAGAAAGTTAACCACTGAGAAAATGAAAGCTCAGTCTCAAATCCATCTCCCTAACTGACTAAAACTAGGAGTTGATATAGCAAGGAAGAGATATAACACTGTGTAAGAAAACAGGAACTAGTGCTTTTTTTTTTTTTTTTGAGAAGACTGAGGGTCCTTTCCTGAGGAAGGAACTTAGATAAAACAAATACAAGTTTCAAGCTTTAACAGCAGAAGGATTAATTTCTATGTTTATTCAAAAACAACTGTCTATGAGATTGTTGGGCCCATTTCAGTATACTAGAGGTCAGATGTCCTCATGCCCTAGGAATTACCAGGATGGGGAGATTTCCTGGACCCTGGGAAGACCTATTTCTCCAAAATGCTGTGAGCACTTGGTCTAAGCCAAGTCTAACCTGATTGCTTGAACTAAGGTCTGCACTGTGGCCCTCATTTTTGGGGATCTGGATCTCTGAGCTCACAAGATATTTACTCTGGTGCCACCCTAGTGAAATCAATGACACTGTAATTCCCATTACCTAGCACAGAGTGGTTGCTTAACCAATGCTCATTTATTTAGAAATGAATGAAAAAATAAATGAAGGAATATAGCCAGTTTTGTTGCTGAGTATCTTTTACTATCTTATATAGAATCAGCTTTCCTGGTGTTGGTATTGTACTAAGTAATATTCTTTGTGTGAGTATGGCATAGCCAATGTGCATCCTGCAAGGGCTCAGGTATGCCAAAGAAATTGATTACAAGGCTGCTTCTTGGAGTTTTCTCCAGCCAAAAAAATAAAAATAGGGATATAGAGACATATTCTTTTCCCTTTCTATAGGCCTCTAACTGCTAGGCATGAATTTCTTCTCAAACTTTCCAGAAAACCTCACCTTTGGACCAAGATCAAGAAAAGAAAACCCCAGGCTCTTCTCAGAGAAAATGCAAATAGGGTTTGACTGAAGTCTTGTGATTTACCTGGCCCTGAGGCCTGAGGGACTGTGTGTGTCTGGGAACTGCCAGGGGAAGCCCAGGAAGATGGGAGCCTGCTAAAAACTGTTTCTGAGAGAAAGACAGTCATGAAGCTGTTTCCCCCCAGGCTATCATGCCAGCTTACAAATTCCTTGACTTGAACATATACAAACACAATCCTCAAAGACTGTTGACTCTTTTCTCATGTCAGTCACTTCTTACTGTTTGTAGAGACCCTAAATTGCATTACTTTGAGGGAAAATTGGCTTCCTTTTCTCAGGACACCAAACCAAGTATAATATACAATTGTGGTCACCAAGATTACCTAAGGCATGAATTTTGAGTCGTCCTAAACACTGAATCTGGCAATGACCTTAGAGCAACACTTTTAAATTGAGTCGGACCCCAAACTATTCTGACTCAGTGCTTAAATGGCCCACTAGGCTTCTTTTATAAAGACATGAAATCAACCTAAATGCCTACCAGTGACAGACTGGATAAAGAAAATGTGGTGCATACACACCATGGAACACTACGTAACCATAAGAAGAATGAGATCATGTCCTTTGCAGGAACATGGATGGAGCTGGAGGTAATTATTTTTGTTAACAAACTAACGCAGAAACAGAAAACCATATACTGCATGTTCCCTCTTGTAAGTGGGAGCTTCATGATGAGAACACATGGACACATAGAGGGGAACAACACACGCTGAGGCTTATTGGAGGGTGAAGGGTGGGAGGAAGGAGAGGATCAGGAAAAATAACTAACGAACTAGGCTTAATACATGGGTGATGAAATAGTCTGTATAACAAACTCCCATGACAGAAGTTTACCTATGTAACAAATGTGCACTTGTACCCCTGAACTTAAAAGTAAAAAAAAAAAAAGCCCCTGGGTACCTGTAACAAGAAAGCTGATGGTTTAAAAGGCAGAAATTGGCCTTCTGAGGTTTTCTGGACTATACATGATACACACTGCTGCTTTGCTGCCTTTCTTCTTCTTCTTCTTCTTCTTTTTTTTTTTTTTGAGACAGAGTTTCACTCTTGTTGCCCAGGCTGGAGTGCAATGGCATAATCTTGGCTCACTGCAATCTCCGCCTCCCAGGTTCAAGTGATTCTCCTGCCTCAGCCTCCCGAGCAGCTGGGATTACAGGCATGCGCCACCATACCCAGCTCATTTTGTGTTTTTAGTAGAGACAGGGTTTCACCATGTTGGCCAGGCTGGTCTCGAACTCCTGACTGCAGGTGATCTGCCCACTTCGGCCTCCCAAAGTGCTGGGATTAGAGGCATGAGCCACTATGCCCTGCCTGGTTTGCTGCCTTTGAATCCATTCCTCACCATGCACCAAAGGAATCTTTTAAAATGCAATTCTGACCATGTTACACACAAACTCCCACAAAGTCTACATGGCCTGGCATGGTGTAGCCTCTGTGCGTGTTTCCTATTTCATTGTTTACTTTGGCTCCAGCTACTTAGGCTTTGCTCAGTGCCTTCAGTCTGTCCTCCTCCCTCCTACCATGTCCTTGTACTTGCTCTTTCATCTGCCTCCAGTTCCACCTGGTTAACTCTTACATTCTTTACAATTGCTGCTAATTTTTACCTCCCCAGGGAAGCTTTTGGCAACTTCTATGAACTGGGTGACTTGTCTATTTTTCTGTTCTTTGCTACTTAACACTCATTGACATTTGTTCTAGCGTTAAACTATCAGGTCTATAAGGGTGGGGGATGTATTTTCTTCTACTTTTTTCTTTGCTCACTATTGTATATCCTGTGCACAGAACAGCGTCAGCACATAGATTCTCAACAACTACTAATTCAGTTAAGAAAAACATATCCTAAGGACGGTGACCAAGACGCTACAACATGTCTTCTGTTGTCAGGATTCTCAGGATTTTTGCCATACATCTTTTTATACAACTTCTGGGAAACAGGAGGAGGCAAATATTATTTAGGAGAGAAGAAGTATTAAGAAAAGCTTTTCACATAGCCATCAAGTGGAGATAGAAAACAGGTCTCTAACTCTTTGAACCATTTTATTTCCCTTGATGATGATGCAAATAAGTTTCTAGTTCCTGTTCCTGGCCAATTTCAGCTCAGCTTAGTGTAACGAAACATAGTAAGTGTTTATTGAGGAACTCTTTTTGTGGCAAGTATTGTGATAGTGGCTGTAGAGTTTACAAAACTGAGTAAAACACACTCTTGGCCCTTAAAAGTTTATAACCTTGAATGATAATTTAAAAAACACACAAATAGTAGAGGAAGGTGTTAAAAGAATGCTGTGAAAGATCCAGGGAGGGAAGGATTTCCAGGATCACCCTATTCCAGCATCTTCAGGGGGTGGGGCCTGTTGTTTTTCAGGGGCCACGTAGTCCAAGCTAGGCAAGTGAGGAAGTCACTGTGGACAGTGCATTTACTCTTGCAGCTTTAGGTCTATTTATAGTCCAGTTTCTGGTGGGGGTAAGAGGAGCTTATTAAAACATTGTATTATTTGAGGAGTAAGAAAGTTTGTATATATAGCTAATGCTTCTATTAAAATGTATGTTGAATGAATAGCTTTTCAGAATCTATCATTTGATAAAGTATCAATTCTATAGTAATCAAAAGCTAAGAAAAGGACGAGAAGTTCATTACCTAGATATTTCCATAAAAGCAATCAGCTGTTTAATTCAGCTAAATAATTTATTAGTTTTAAAGAGTCTTACCACAAAGTAAAACAAGAAATGTGAGAATACGACCTTTCAAATGCTTTCAAAGAACTTTCCAAAGTTCTTCAATAAACATTTTATCTATTGAGTAGCATCTATATGCATAGAATTCAGATAAGCATTGTGGGAAAACTTAGGAAATACAAATTTAACAACAACAATACAAAAACCACGTAGCAGAAGAAGAGAATTCGGACTTAAGATACGTGCTCAATGAGTAGTACAAATTTTAAGTGCCACATCAAGGAGGGAGATCTCACAGAAGGGGCTTTGAAGTCACAGAGTTGATGTTTGAAATAACAATGTCAGCTAACAATCTTTATATGTATATATATATATATATATATTATAAATGTACATATGTGTGTGTGTATGTATGTGTATGTATATATATACACACATACACACATACATATATATACACACACACACATACATACATTTTAGAGATAGGGATTTGCCATGTTAGCCAAGCCTGTTCTTGAACTCCTGGGCTCAAGCAATCTTCCCACCTTGGCCTACCAAAGTGCTGGGATTATAGGCATGAGCCGCCATGCCCAGCCTCTAGCTAACACTCTTATAAGCACTTACTATTCAGGCATTGTGCTAGTCATTGATGTGTATTTTCTTATTCAACCCTTACCATCATATACAAAGCTGTTAGGTAACAGAAACCTAACTGAAATGGGAGAGTTCCCTGACCCACTGTGGGACTTTCAACAGGCATGTGGCTTGTTTGCTTGGCCTCTGCATACTCAAACCCTTTAAGTGTGGGGGAGCTCATAGACAGGCAGGTGCAGGAGACTGGATGAGCGCCTTTGGGCTCTGTCCCCATGGTAGGGGTGTGTTACAATTAGTGTTCATTTAGCAGTTGCTGTCTGTGGATGGCACGGACAGCAGTGTTAAACCAGCTTAATGGAGAGTCAGGGTGACAGCCTTTTATACCCTGTGTTCTTGGTACCTGGGTCCTTGTCTGGCATCCAGGAAGAATCAGGTCCCACAGACTTGAAGGATGGTGAATGCAGGGATTTTACTGAATGATGGATGTAGCTTTCAGCAGGATGGTTGGGGAGCTGGAAAGAGGATGGAGTGGGAGGATAATCTTCCTGTGGAATTTGCCCATCCCATAGCTGATCTCTCTGACCATCCCCAGCCAAACTCCTCTCGATGTTCAGACACTCTTTCTCTTCTCTCCTTCTCTGCCACACTGCTCTGCTGCTCTTTTGCTCATGGAGCCTGGGGTTTGCAGTGTTTATGGGTACAGAATGGGGGTGTGGTGGGCCAGGGTGATCTTGGAAAAGGCAACATTTGTCAGGAAAACAGGAATGCCTGTTCCCATTTAGAGCCACAGGTTACCAGGCTTGAGGATGGGGCCTTTGCCAGGGAACCACCCTCTTTTAACCAGTATTTGCCTGCCTCCTGTCCATATCATAACCACAGTGGCATAATAAGGTAAAGGCTCATCCTTCTTCACATAATAAGGTTCAGGAGTAGGCAGTTGGGGGCTGATACGAATGTTTGAGAAAACATCAAGTTTCCAGCTTCCTCTAACCCTCAGCTGCATTATGCTCAGTGTGTTAGGGTTATAAAATGGTTATAAAATGACTGTTCCCCTTAAGGCATTGCAATGGCATCCCAATAGAAAGATAACGAAAGCAAAAAGTGCAAATAAATGGAAAGAAACACTTTCCTAAGATTTCTAGCAGACCTCAGATTTCCACTCCATCTCATTGGTTAGAACTGTATCACATGGACACCCCGTGGGATAACTGGTTGAGAAATGAAGGTTTTTTCATTTTTGTTTCTTTCATCTGACGACATAGCTGCCTAAAAATCTATGGAGTTGGATATTGGTGAAGAAGGAAGGAAACTGACATCAAACAGGCATTTAGCAGTGCCACCATAGATAGGTACTACTATTATTCTCATTTTGCATGAGGAAACCTAGACACTGAGAGTTAAGTAACCTGTCCAAGGTCATCTAGTTAATATGTAGAAAAGCTGGACACAAACACAAGCAATCTGATTTCCAAAGCCTGAACTTTTAACTCTGTGCTAGGATTTGAACCTGAGAATAGAGGGAAAGGCAATTTGTGACAGGAAGATAGTGTTAGCAAAGGTGCTGTGCGTGTGCGCATGTGTACATGTGCGCATGTGTGTGTGTACATGTGTACGTGTGCGCATGTGTGTGTGTACATGTGTACGTGTGCACATGTGTATGTGTGTACATGTGCATGCATGTACCCTGGAACCATAGACACTGGTCATGTGTGAATGGAGCCCTGAGGCTGGAATAAAGCAGCCACACCGAGGAGTGGAGGGAGTCAGGTGGGAAGGTGGTGTGGATGTATATCGTCTACCTGGGTAAGCCTTCAGGAACATGAACAGCATCAGTCCTGAAATTAAAATAATGACTGTATATGTAGGCAAATATTGGCAAGAATACGTGAGGAGATGCCAAATATGAGCAGAGCCGGAACCCAGGGGGTGGCAAATCAAAAGTTGAAGCTGGAGCATCCTAACAAGCAGTAGCCAAGGTTAGGTCCAGGATATTCTGCAGTTCAGATGTGTCTAGCAGTCAAAGATGTATGAGCTGGAGGTAGGTTCTGATGGTTTGCAGTTAGAGAGTTGAGGAACTAGAATCCTGGAATATTACATACCTAGGTTCTTGTTTGTTTTATGGCTGTATTTGTAGTACATCCCAGCACTTTAGGAATATTATTGGCACATTACTTAGCACCAGTTTTTAACCCTATAGTTAACAGTGTAACATTTAAGAGGATGACCCCAGACTATGAGAGCACCAAAGAAACAGATTTTTCCATGGAAACATGTTACTTTCAAATATTAGCTTTACCTTTGTTATCTCACAGGGTAAGTGAAGTGGAGACACACAAAAAAAGGTAGAATTAAAAAGGAAGGAGCCGTGCAAAGTGATGAACCACATCAGCTTTCGATTATATGTTTTTTCACTGCTGTTGTTCAGTGCAGAGATTGGACCATGATGTCAGGTTAGTGTAAGGAGATGAGGACTTAGGATATGTGAGGCTCAGCAAGAGAACATGGCACTGTTCTGAGTGGTGGGCTTTCTGACCTGATAATGTTCAAACAGAGGCTAGAAGATTGTTGAGGAGCAAGGTTTCAAATTGCTTTCCGGATAAAGTTTGACCAAAAGGACTTCAAATATGCATTTCAACAGTCCTGAGTCTGCTGCTAGTTAAGTAGCAGAAAAGGCTGTGCAGAGCCTTTGTCCTCCTCACTCAAGGTTCTTCTTTGTCCAGTTGAAAAAGCCTAGCAAATGACAGCTATTATTATTATTTCAGCAACCAAGGGAATGCAATTCAACTTAAGGTGCTATGCATTTATTCAAACGTCCCAAGCCTCAGCATGCATGTGTCTAGCCTTTATATACATACATATATATATATGTGTGTATATATGTGTGTATGTATATATGTATGTGCGTACACACATATCCACATTTATGATGAAAAGTAAATTCATGTTTATTGTTGCAGTTAAACTCTGGAACTCTGAAACCATTGTGTTTGAATCCCAGCTCCTCTACCTTCTAGCTGTGAACATAGAGCAAGTTGCTTAACATCTTTGTACTTGTTTTCTCACAGGGTAATGGCTATTGTGATGATTAAATGTGTTATTTATTACCTATAAAGTCTTAGAATATGACTGGTATATTGTAAACATCCAATAAATGATAGTGATTATTATTCTAGACTTTCTAGAATTCTTTAGTGGCCAGTTTTTGTGCAGTTATAGTGGAGGGAAAGTTAGAGTAAAATTTTTAGATTTTATGGCTGGCTTTGGGCAAAGAGGTTCTAGTTTCTATGACCCACCTTGGGTAAGACAGATTCTAGTTTTTATGGCTAGCCTTGAGAGAGAATGGGACTGAGAGATGGTAGGGTAGGAGAAGGTCGGAGAAAAATTTCTGTTTTGAGGCTGCTTCTGAGGCCTTCATTTTGCGTGTTTTTTTCTGAGTTTCAACATTAGATAATCCTGCACAAATATGTGTTCAGGACTAAGTTATGCCCTAAAAGGTCACAGCTTGTTTTAATGGTGATAACTCATTTGGAGTCATTGTCAAAGTGAATAAATATTTTGCCATTTTTTCATTAATTGTCTGATCAGGGAAAGTATATATTCTAAATTTGATTGCATTGTTTAAATATTTATATTTTCAGTTACATAAGCATGGAAAACTGTAAAATCAAAATGAATGTCTTATTTACAAAATCTGTGCTTCAGTTAGAAAGGAAAAATGAGTATAGACATTACAGGCCATTCAGAGAATAAAATAATATGCATTTTAAAAAGAATAAGGTAACTCTATACACACTGACACAGAAGAATGTCTATGACTGGGAAAGATGTCCATGATGCTTAAATTAAAAGCATTGTGGAACAATACATACAGAATGACCATATTTATTTATACCTGGTGTGTTCTTTTCCACCAATCTGGGAGGCAAATTAAGACCATATTTCCTTTTTTGAAAAGTTAAATTATTTTTAATAAACTATGTTACCTGATATAAAATTATGTATTATGCACTCACTGCCTGGGTGACAGGATCATACCTCAAACCTCAGCATCATGCAATATACCCATGTAAGAAACCTGCCCATGTACCTCTGAACTGCCGAGACCAGCTCAGCCGTGGAGACCCAAACCCAGGCAGCGCTGAAGGAGTTAAGAAACAGACATAGAAATAGAAAGCAAAAGGTGGGTGATCAGATTGGGGCATCAGGGGCTCCCAGCATTTCCAGCTGAGAGCCTAGAGCAGACTCTGACCCATGTATTTATTCTTTACTTCCAGTGACACATTTTACAAGCGGATCCTCTGTGTTCTTTCCTTGGTTAAAGGTAAACTAACCAGGCAGCTAGTGTATGTTTACTATAGGTTAAAGACAAAGTAGGAGGCACTCTTTAGAGAGAACAAAGGAAAGAGTCACATATCCTGTGTTCAAAGAACTAATTCATCTGGTGTGAGACATACTCATATTGGTTACTGTTTTATAATCCTTTGAGCAGTTTTCTGCTTTGGGGGGGCAGTTTTCCACTTTGAGGGGCTGACTAGGCTTTCCTTGCCGCTGCTCTCAGCAAACAGTATGATTCCTCACACAGGTCAGAATTTGCTCTCAACATGTTTCCCCTTCCTTTTCCTGCAAAGCTAGGTAAGCAAGCACAGCTTTATCTTGGTGAACTATTTCTCAGAGAATTCAGGATTCACACCTGTAGACTTTACACAAAGAAAAATAAGACAAATTAATAACACAATCATAACAACAACCATAGATTCTCCAAGTGTTTTTACCCAAGTTACAGGGTTCAGGGCTGCTATTCAGCAGCTCCCTCAAGTATTTTAGTTTCTGGAATTAAAGTCAAATGTGCTTGAGAGGCTTGAATAACTTGTTCCTTTAGTTTTGTTATATTAAGTGATACATTTTTAGGATTCCTTTTCAAGTGACACTTTATTTTTTCCTAGTTATGTTCAGTTTTATTATAAGGATGAGGAGTGATAGAATAATTAGAAGTATTCCAATCACAGTGTAATTGAATTCTATACTCTAACCACCCTGTCCTCTAGCCAGAGAACAGCTTGTCTAAGATTATTAATCTGATTAGCTATACTTTGATCCATCTTTGAGAATTCTACAGTAAGGTAGAGTTTTTCTGCCAATTATTAACAAACTTAGCTGTCTGTACTGATGAACGCAGAGCCACCCCTGCTGCAGCAGCTGTAGCTGTGACTGCAATCAGACCCACAATTAAGGTTGTTATGAATCTCCTGAAATGTTTTAGAACCTTTTGTAAAATTTTAGTGAAAATATGTACTGATGGAGATGCTTTCTATGGATGAGATAGACTTAATGTAAGGCCGGTTGCCTCGCCAGGAGCTCGGACACGCCCATCCTTCTTGGGACAGGGAATTACGTCACCACTCTGCACCCGACACCTAGCCCCCACTGAAAACCCCCCGCCCAAAAATTTCAAAAAGCCACACCAAACCCTGCCCAATAACTCTTTGTCCCGTTTAGGTCATTCTTCCCCAAGACGGCCCACTCACCAAAGATCCTGCCTACCTACCAGTAATAACTGCCTTCACTCCCCTTCCTGGGTCCTAATATCCAGTCAAGTGCCTTATGCTTTGTCTCCCCTATATTCAATCAAATGCCTTCACTCCACTTCCTGGGTCCCAATATCCAGTCAAGTGCCTTATGCTTTGTCTCCCCTATATCCAATCAAATGCCTTCACTCCTTATAAAACCCCTTGCCCTAAAAAGTTAAGTGCGACTTCTCTGGCCCTTACCTGGACCATAGAACCTTGCCGGGGAGCTGAATAAATCGGATTTGCATTTTCTTATACTGGCCTCAGTTTCCTCATTTCGACTCGACAATATACCTTACAATAGCCATTCTTTTTTTAAATTTAATTTAAGTTCCAGGATACATGTGCAGGTTTGTTACCTAGGTAAATGTGTGCCATGGTGGTTTGCTGCACCCATCAACCCATCACCTAGGTATTAAGCCCAGCATGCATTAGCTGTTTTTCCCTAATGCTCTCCCTCCCCGCTCCCCCACCAACAGGTCCCAGTGTGTGTTGTTTCCCTCCCTGTGTCCGTGTGTTCTCATTGTTAAGCTCTCACTTATAAATAAGAACATGCAGTGTTTGGTTTTCTGTTCCTGCATTAGTTTGCTGAGGATAATGGCTTCCAGCTCCATCCATGTCCCTGCTGAAGACATGTTCTCATTCTTTTTATGGCTGCATAGTATTCCATGGTGTATATGTACCACATTTTCTTCATCCAGTCTATCATTGATGGGCGTTCGGGTTGATTCCATGTCTTTGCATAGTCCTTCTCTCTTTTAAGTGTATCCTGGATTCACATATTCTTAGGGCACTGTTCTCCACTTGAATCAGGTACTACTCATAAAAAGGTGAGAACTTATTAAAACATTATATATATGTATAAAAATTCTGGGACAAATGATAAGGGTAGGGGAGAATGAGACAGTATGTAGCTCTAAGTCCTGGTTCCATTGTTGGAAGTTGTAAGAGATGAGATCATTATGATAAAGTTCAACTTGATAGTCAATTAGTTACTCTCAATAATCTTTTTTTTTGTTTGAAGAACAGAATCTCACTTTGTTGTCACATAGGCTGGAGTGCAGTGGTGAGATCTTGGCTCACTACAACCTCCGTCTCCTGGGTTCAAGTGATTCTCCTGTATTAGCCTCCTGAGTAGCTGGGATTACACACATGTGCCACCACATCTGGCTAATTTTTGTATTTTTAGTAGTGATAGGGCTTCACAATACTGGCCAGGCTGGAATTGAACTCCCGACCTCAAGTGATCCACCTGCCTTGGGCTCCCAAAGTGCTGGGATTACAGGTGTTAGCCATCATGCCCATCCTCAATAATCTTAATATTTGATTGTGTGGTGGTGGCTAGAACAATGTGTCAGGAGATTTTAATCATTCATAAAGATTGAAACAATCAAAATAAGTGTCTAAAAATGTGTCTAGGGCAAGCTTGTCCAATTCACTGCATGTGGCCCAAGATGACTTTCAATGCTGTCCAACACAAATTAGTAAACTTTCTTGAAACATTATGAGATTCTTTTGTGAATTTTTAAATTTTTTTTTAGCTCATCAGCTATTGTTAGTGCTAGTGTATTTTATGTGTGGCCCAGTTTAATTCTTTCCATGTGGCCCAGGGAAGCCAAAAGATTGGACACCCTTTGTCTAGGCAATGCTATGGTCAGGTTTGCTGAGTATTCTGTAGGTGGAATGTAAAATCCAAGATAATGCCTACTGAACTTGCTGGAAAGTGCACCAACCTTATACTGATCCTACCTCCAGGCTTGGTTCAATGATCCTGTTTTCATTTCCAAATTTCCAACAGAATCTTATGCTTACAGACACCCTAGAGGGGATCAAGCTTTACATTGTTCTTTTTTTTCTTTTTTTTTGCTTACTTGTCTGTCTACCCTATCACATTTTGAGGTCCCTGAAAACAAGAAATGCCATTTTCTGTTTTTATTTTTAAATCTCTGTAGTCCCAACATTTAGCATTGTGCCTAGCATAAGCAGCCAACAAATGTTCATTTGATTTGATTTAATGTAATTTGGTATAATACCAAGTTAATGTTTGTTTGGAAATTCTGCTTTCTTGAAAATGCTGACTGGATCCAGGTTGCCTGGCACAGAAGAGACTGCTAGGAATAGATCGATTTCTTTATTATTATTATTACTTTAATTTTTTAGGCATGTGGTCTTACTCTGTCACCCAGGCTGAAGTGTAGTGGTGCAACTGATACAGACAAGAGACAGCAAAATACTGCCCAGGTCATTGTGTACAGGGGGCTTGCCTAAAGATGCCACAACAGACTGGGGTCCCCCCCTGTGCACTGAGAGAATGGGATGGAGCCACTGGGAATTGTCGCCTCATGCAGTTGGGAGGATCCCGGTCTCTTCAGCTGCTGCGTGGTGGCCTGGTATTCAATCTGTGAGGTGCAAGCCTGTTGCAGGACCTCCCGATTTTTTTTCTGAGAGCTTTCTTTTAATAAATTTCACTCTCCTTGCCTTCCAATGTGTCTGCGTGCCTTATTTTTTCTGGTTGTGAGACAAGAACCTGGATTTTAGCTGAGCTAAGAAGCAAAAAATCCTGCATCACAGTCATAGCTCATTGCAGCCTCAAACTCCTGGGTGCAGGGGGTCCCATCTAAACTTCTTGAGTAGCTGAGATTACAGGCATGAGCCACCAATCCCTCTAAAAAGAAATTCCTTTCAAACATTACAAGCTCCTCATCTTCTCCTTTTGCCACCTGGGGATTTTAGACATACACTGGCCTCAACACACACACTCTTTGGCATTTTCTTTTGAAACCACTGAACACTTAGAAGAAATTCTTTTGGGTCAGGTGGTTCCTGCTAAGCCCACATGTAAAGAAAGGGGGAGATAGTGAAGCACTTGCTGTCTGGCTGCAGATAGACCAATATGACTACTTAGATTTGTCAAAGCAATGAACTACAGAGGGGACTATCTGCTTTGTACAGTTTTCTTTTTTTTTTGAGATTCTTTTTAAAAAATGAATATGTATATGTGCATTTTAACTGGATTCTCAAATAGATCTGGGACCCCAAAAGGCAAATAACAACTGCTCAGGGCAAGTAAAGAGAACTTGGATTTCAAATGGTAACCTCCTAATTTGATATGAAGTTTCTTGAAAGGAAGGATAACATCTGAGTCTCTATTTCCTGCACCTTGTACAACAGTATTCAGCATATAGCAATCAGTAGGGGGTTATTCGGAAAAAAAACTTGATAACAAAAGCAAGGCTTACTCGAAAAGCGTTGCTATCTAGGAATGACATCATTTCACACTGCTCGTTACTTCACCCACCGTGGGCATCCCAACTTACCAGCGTTACTGGAAAGAATTTACCTGCTTCTGAAGTAGTAGGAATTATTTATTTCATTTGTACACCTTGGAATTTCCACGCTTTTTCCATGTCCAACTGCTACCATTAATTTTTATTTTTATGGTACTTACATTTGTAAAGATTTTATATTAGATTCTCAAAAAATTCTGTGGGATGCATAGGTCTTTCAGGAAGTACGACTTCTGTGACAATAAAAATGAGCCCTGATTTCCCTCAGATAGGAAGTCTATTTTTCTATTTCCTTAAATTAAAAAAAAAGAGCCGTGGTCCTGGGAGATCCCATATGGGATCACACAGTGTGGGCTAAGCTAGCACCTCATCACTGCAAAAGGAAGCAAAGTAAAAGGAAAAAAATGTTTTATTTTTCCTTTTTTAAAGCAGCAGCATAATTCGCTGGCTCAGCAAATGTTTTTCCTTATTATAGTTTGGGAAAGAAAGAGATGTGAAGGCCCTGTTTACCCGTAGCCCTTCCTCCCGCCCCCGACTGTACCATTAAATCCTAGATACTGGGGTGACTGAAAAGGATAGGGAATAAATTAGAAATTGTCAAAATGTTTTCCCCGTATCATGCCTGGCAGCACTTGCTACTTTCTTTTAAGTTGATAACAATCAGTTCATGGGTTTGCTCTGCTTGCAAGGTCACTGCAATAGTGAGCATTGAACTTTGGACTATAGCTGAGGGGTGAGGTAAACAACAGGACTATAAATACAAGAGTGTGTCGCTGTGGCTTTGTGGAGCTGCCCGAGCAAAGCAAAGAGAAAGGAAGCAGGCCCGTTGGAAGGGTTTGTGTAAGTAGAAACTTCGTGTTTTATGATACTTTATTCTTTTAGAGTTTGGTAAATATTTTTTGAGTCTGATAAAATGTTTTTTTCCATAGAATAGATTTAGAAAACGGGTAGAGGAAATAAAAATAATAAAAGAGAAAAAGAACAAGAGTCTGAACTTGGGTGTGGTAGGTGAAGTTCCCAGGGGGAACATTTGACTCTTCTTGATTTCTGCCTTGTCTTCTGCACAGCTGGGAGTAGAGGAAGCTGAAGAAATCCAAACCTTTTAGTCTACAAACTGTTGTGATGTTACATAGGCAATATTATATGTTCAAATTTAAGTATTTTCCACTGAAAGGCAGAGTAAGAATAAACATGGAAAAAATCTAGCCATTTGGATTTGAAGAGCAGACACAGAAATATGCTCATTCTAGTGTTGTAGAAATGTCCAGGGATATTGTGAGCAGTTTCAGAGAAAAAAGTGGTGGTGGGGGTGGGTACAGCAGGTTCAGTCCACAATGTAGAAGTGGTCACCCTTAAAGAAGCTAAAGCCCATGTCACAATTAGGTGGTCTGTGATTAATTGCAAAGTTTTGTATTTTAAATGGAGAATGAGAGCATTCAGGTGAATTAGGGGCTTTCAGATGCTGGCCTAAAGTTTAGAGGTAGAGGACAGAGAAAGTTTGTACATATGCTTTTTTATTTATTTATTTTATTTTTTATTTTTTTTAAAGATGGGGTTTCACCATGATGGCCAGGCTGGTCTTGAACTGCTGACCTCAGGTGATCCACCCACCTCAGCCTCCCAAAGTGCTAGGATTACAGGCTTGAGCATATCCTACTTTTTAATGAGAAATTTTAAATACATGTAGGTCTGTATGTGGCCATCAGATCTAAGTTTTGCAATTGAAAAGTGGTAAAGTTAGTGAAATTTACAACTACTGTTCAATTCTTATTGGATCAGCTTCCAGTAAATCCAATTTTGTTATTTATCTTCATTATTTTTATATAGCTGACAACTGTAATTAAAATCAAATAAAAGTTTATTATGTAAGAAAGCAGCCTGTTGATTATGATGACAGAAGAAATCAGAAAGTGTGAACTCTAAGCTACAACTCTCTGCCAACGACTTATTTTTTCACAAAAACCTAAATGAGGGTAATGAGCGAAATAGTCTTTTTATTTGTATTCACCATTTAGCCACTTGAAATATGGCCTCTGGGCTGGGCACTTTGGCTCATGCCTGTAATTCCATCACTTTGGGAGGCCAAAGCAGGTGAATCACAAGGTCAGGAGTTTGAGACCAGCCTAGCTAATATGGTAAAACCCCATCTCTACTAAAAATACAAAAAGTAGCCAGGTATGATGGTGGGCACCTGTAATCCCAACTACTTAGGAGGCTGAGGCAGTAGAAATGCTTGAGCCTGGGATGCGGAGGTTGCAGTGAGCTGAGATTGCACCACTGCACTCCAGCCTGGGCAACAGAGCAAGACTCCATCTCAAAAAAAAACAAAAAAAGAAAAAGAAAAGAAAGAAATATGTGTTCTGTGGCAAAGTGAGAAAACCAAGTGCTGAATTTTTGTCAAGATTCTGTAACTACTGAATTTGTAGTCTAGGAAACAGAGAAAACCTAGCCATTCTGTTAAGAAATAAAATAGCTTGAATTATTTTTATGTTCTCTTTGGCATCTTAGTGCCTAAACAAAATTAGTTGGCTGCTATAATTATTGCAAGTGATCTATCTAAAAACTCTGAATATATTGCAGTAGCTAAGAGGTCATTCTTTGAATGCAGTCTCTCATGACTGACTTACTCTCTGTGTGATCATAGTCAAGATACCTAAACTTGTAGTCATAGTTTTCTCAACTGCAAAAGGGGATAATGGTGACATAATTGTTTCAAGGATTAACGGACATTCTATGCATAAGTGCTTAGTGCCACCTGAATATAATTGTATAAAAGTTAAATACATGATAGCTATAATAAGGACAATTGTATTATCATTGCAAATACTATCCTAGAGGAGTTTTCTAGATTTAGCCCAAATATATCTTCTTCTAAAAGTATTAGAATATTAAAAATATTAGAATACGTAGTTGGGGTGGCCTTAATAAGTAATTTAATCTGTCCTCTCTCTACCTCTCTCACCTCAATTTCTCTAGTTTTTTCTCTTCCTTTAGTCAAGTTCTTATCAAGATATCATATATAGGTAAGAATTTTGAGTGTTAAATAATGTGAAAGACAATCAGGGTTAAAAATTCTATCTATATCTACCAGTGCATTAAAGCCCAGATCAATCTGATTTTAGCTTTTCTATTCTCTTCTTAATTCTGGGCTCACTCTAGGGCAATTTACTGTTAGCTCCCCACCTCTAAAGAAATGTGTCTGCTTTAAAAAATCTCAAATCAGTGCTTGAAAAAGTATTGATTTCCTAGTTTTTGAATTATGTCCTGATCTCTCCCCCACAGATTCTTACATCAAAAAAATGAGCCTAAATTACATGTGAGGATTTTTCTTTGCTCCTCTCTGCTGAATGTGTTCCTTTTTCTTATCACCTGTCTACAGTTCACCTGGTTTTGAACCTTTCAGTTTAGAGAGCTAGCCCCAGTTTTGAGGATATTTCTTGTCAGCTATTTGAAAACATTTTAACTACGTTGCTCGGAGAAAGCATCTTTTTACCAAAGAAAGTACTGTGTAGTCATAGGAACTTTCTCGTCATAGGAACTTTCCAATAAATAGGCTAATTGAGTGTGGGTTTCAGTGAGTCTTAAATTGGTGGAGGGAACAGTGATGTGCGATATTACTTCTTGGTTAGATACATAGAGCTAGACTTTAAGGAATACGAGAAACAAAAGGGAGCCAGCCATACCCAAGAGACTTATAAATACAGAATGTTTGAACCTGAAGAGCTAAGGGCCTGACATGAGCCACATTCATGTTGTTGGTATACTCTTCTCTCTGTCATCACCTTTCTTTCTGGGTTCTTGTTTTGCTGGCTTTTTTCATTTCTGTGCAGAATCCTCTATTGGTCCTTTTCTTCTTAGAGAACAGAAAGAGAAGTTAGAACTTGATGTGTCTCAACCAAAAGTCAGGTCGTGTTTGCAGAATGTTATATAAGTCACAGACTTGGTTATATAAGCCACACCCTGAACATTTTTCTAAACACATATCTTTTCCCAGGGGAAGTTCTTGGCTGCCTGATTAGGCAGATTTCCATAAGTTTCTGGAAACAGAATTCATGGGCTAGGTATTTTTAGGAAGTAGAATTATGTCTGCTGGATTTGTAGAAATTAATAGTTAGGTCTGTGAAGTTATCTATGAAGAAGAGTGACGGGTCGTCTCTTTTACAGGACAACCCCAGTAATGTGGAGAAGCCTGGGGCTTGCCCTGGCTCTCTGTCTCCTCCCCTCTGGAGGAACAGAGAGCCAGGAAAAAGCTCCTCATGTAAGCAACCCCCAGCCTGGAGCATAAGAGGTCAAGATCCAATGCTGGACTCCAGTGGTTCAGTGACTGTGGTTGCTCTTCTTCAAGCCAGCTGATACCTGTGCATTCTGCAGGCATCTAGGTAAGACAGTCTTTCTGTGACTTAAAATATCTTAAGGGGAAAGCTATTAAATACACACATGCATATAGACATAAGGTAAAATAAAATAAAAGTGAACACAATGTACTAAATCACATTTTTTTGAAAAACTGTATGTGTTTGCACAGAACAAATTAGAAGAGAGAAACTAGGGTGATATACACCAAAATGTTTACAATGGGTTTCCTAGGGTTATGGAAAGTTTTCTTCTTTTTGCGGACCCATATTTTATGACTTCCTATTAAATATGTGTTACTTGTGTAATGAAAATGGTCTAAAATATACTTCTACAAATAGAACAGTTACTTCAATACAAGAAGCAGAGAAGACTGTTTCGTCAGAGTAGAAAGAATATTAGGCTTGCTATCAAAGGTGTTGGGTTATTTAACAAATAAATATCAAAGATATTGGTTGAGTTATTTACCAAATACTCATTGGGTAGAATTCTCCTTACAGTCGTCCAGTGGTATCTGTGCAGGATTGGTTCCAGGATGCCCCTCATACACCAAAATCTATGGATGCTCAAATCCCTTACATAAAATGGCGTCGTATTTCCATATAACCTATGCACATACTTTCGTATGTTTTAAATCCTCTCTAGATTACTTATAATACCTAAAACAATGTAAATGCTATGTAAGTTATTTTTATATTGTATTGTTTAGTGAATGACAAGGAAAAAAGTCTACATGTTCATTACTATAGATGCAGCCATCTTTTTTTTTCCAACCATTTTTGATCTGTGGTTGGTTGAATCCATTCTATC
The DNA here is from genome assembly GCA_036589455.1 of Ateles fusciceps. Taxonomy (NCBI): domain Eukaryota; kingdom Metazoa; phylum Chordata; class Mammalia; order Primates; family Atelidae; genus Ateles; species Ateles fusciceps. Next base: position 793,856 of record JAZHEH010000572.1, read on the forward strand.
TATAAGATGCATTTAAAATATATACACTTCATTGTGCTAATTTGAGAACTAAATGAGCCACTGTTTGTGTAAGCATAAGGTTTTAACTAAGCACATTTTTAAAGTAATTCTAAAAATGAAAGTTTCAAAATATTTTACCACAATATAAAGAATGAGTACAGTATGGGTTAGTTAAAAATAAGAATAGTTTCACATAGAAAAATAAGGAAGAGGGAGAAAAACCACTAATCAAATCACACGAGATTATTCATTTTATATGTTTCTTCCCAAATATTTTAGATTAGAAGACCTGCGAGTAAAACTGGAGAAAGAAGGATATTCTAATATTTCTTATATTATTGTTAATCATCAAGGACTCTCTTCTCAATTAAGATACACATATCTTAAGAATCATGTTTCAGAGCATATTCCTGTTTATCAGCAAGAAGAAAACCAGCCAGATGTCTGGACTCTTTTAAATGGAAACAAAGATGACTTCCTCATATATGACAGGTTTGTACATACACACAAACACATCCCAAATTTAAAAATAACTCTTTTGTGTCTATCTATTTATTTACTTCCCACTACACATAACAATCTTCTTTGCTGTTAAATACAATGCCGTATTTCAGTCTTCATCTCACATAATCTCTCTCTAAATTTTAGAAGTAAAAATTACTCCTTATTTTTGAAATACTCTCATTTTAAAAAATTTCTATGACACTATACCCTGCTGGTTTTGCCCATATCCCTCCTCTTCTGTCTCTTCCACACTTCCTCTTCTACCTCCCTGTTTTTCTTCCTCCCACATTCTTCCTTGGTTTATTCTGTATGTGTTTGTGTTATTCAGGACTATATAAGTTTCCTTCTATTCACACTCTGCACTGTTTACCTGAGCAATTTCATCTATCCCTTGATTACAATTACAACATATATTGGAATGATCCCAAATATATATACAGAGCTGAAACACAATGACTGAACTCCAGACCAGTATATCTACTTCATAGATACACTCACCAACATCTTAAATTCAATTATTCAAATCTGTATTGATTATCATCTCCTAAAACATACTTATACTTTCACCTTTGTGTGATTTATATATAGCAACCTATTGGAGGGAGATGTAGCCAACCACTAGGGCATATAATCAAAAACCATCATGTATGGCAGGCTTGCTGCCATCTACCCCTTCAGAAAACTGTGTGACAAGAATGTATTAATGACTCCTTCCATCACACTCCCATCTCAGGTCAATCATCAAATTCTATGGGTTCTTAACCCTCGGTACATTTATCTCATATCCATAATTATTATCTCAGGTTACTTTGCCGTAACCACTTCTCTAGATTTTCCACTAATCTCTTCACTTGATTTTTTTTGTTTTGTATTTAATAGTAAGTGATTTAAAATAAGACATTTGCCTTTGTTTATTGCCAAATAGTTTATAAACTCTTTATTTACAGTTAACATTTTTTGGAATGAGTTTTATTTTTGAAATATCTTTCTTAAAAGTAAGGCATGTAAAAGAGTTCACCATTCCAGTAGGAAAATACAGAAAGTTGATTACATTTTTTTTCCCATAAATTGGCATTCTGGTTAAATAAAAAGAATGACCAATTTGTATATCCTGTACAATTCTAACCTAAGTCTTTTGCAAATGAATAACCATATCTTCTAATTAATTAATTTTAACCTAAGTAGTAATTTGAAGGTTACATACCTGAATTTCTGAACTGTAAAGTGAGTTAATCATTTAAGCATGATCTACACAAATCTACTTTTGATTCTGTGAACAAATAAAACATTCATATTTTGAGGGAACCTCAATGCATGCATTATGCCATTATAAACATTCTTAGTGGGTGCTTTGTTTACTTTGACTCTCCTGAGTTTGTTGAGCCCTACTTGGTCTTATATTAAATTTTAAAAAATAATCACGTTTCATTCTTTTAGGCTTTCAAACTTCTAATTTTTAGTATAACATAAAAGTATAATCCTTTGATAATCACATAAAACCATATATTCTGGGTAAAATGTGGGCAGGAAGAACATTTTTAAGCCCACTATTTCTGACAGTGCCACATATTCTAATACTTTCATTGTACTGAAATTTTCATTGCATTAGATATATTTTTAAATAAATGGGCTATTGGCCATGGCTTGGGGGATCTTTTTGTTATGTCATGATTTCTTGTGTCAGATTTGTGCTGCCATAGCAGTACTGACAAACTCGTGTGATTTTCAGAGCCTAATTTATGTTAGTGGTTTGGGCACTGATAAAATTTATAAGTCAGTCACAAAATTGTATTTGATCAAGTAACAATGATGACTAGTTTTGATATTATTTAGTGACAGATCTATAACATTTCAAAATGCTAGTATTAGAATAATTGTAGTGTTGCTATGACCTGACCTGGTATGCAGTTCCTGGGAGCTCATTTGTAGCTCTCATCCAAAGAAATTTAGTGAAGGCCTGAAAGGGGCTTAGTTATAAGACCATTAAACCTATAATACCTATCCCAGACTGTGTTTGAGTAGCATTGTGATACAGAAAATATTATAATGACGTTGTATTTGTCCTTTTTCTTAGATGTGGCCGTCTTGTATATCATCTTGGCTTGCCTTTTCCTTCCTAACTTTCTCATATGTAGAAGAAGCCATTAAGATTGCTTACTGTGAAAAGAAATGTGGAAACTGCTCTCTCACGGTATTTTTTTGAATTATTTTTCTGGGGGAGAAAGGAAATCTTTTAAGAGCTATCTAAATAAGTTAGTGTTTCATGATAAATTAGGATAAATTAGTCAATCAGTGCTTTTGCAGGTGTACTAAAAGTAAATAACAATAATTTTTATAATTAAACATATCCTGTCATCTAACCTCTACTTTAAAACATTTTCTGAAGATCGATGTTGCTTTATAAATTAAAAATCAATGTAGATCATATTTCAGTTACCACCAAATGACGCTGCATGAGCATAAGTGCTCAAAGAACTTAGTCAACAAACAAAACAATATTATTGTAGTATCCTGAACATGTCAGCACAAGAAGATGGTAATAGCAAAGTTTACCCACAGCATTACTTGGAATGGAACTGGGGACAGAAACTACTTAATTTTTTGAGGATGCAAGACTATCAGATTTTTCCTGAAGCTCTTCCACTGTCTGCCCATCTGCAGTCTGAGTTTACTTCAAGATGGAATAAGTTTTCTACTCATTACTGGTATTTATTTCCTAAAAACTATGAAAATATTTTTTCCTTGTTATAAGAAGAACTATATTTAAATCTTTTTTTTTTTTTTTTTTTTTTTTTGAGACAGAGTCTCGCTTTGTCACCAGGCGCCAGGCTGGAGTGCAGTGGCGTGATCTCAGCTCAGTGCAGCCTCTGCCTCCCGGGTTCAAGCAATTCTCCTGCCTCAGCCCCCTGAGTAACTGGGACTACAGGGGCATGCCACCATGCCCAGCTAATTTTTGTATTTTTAGTGCAGACGGGGTTTCACCATGTTGGCCAGGATGGTCTCGATCTCTTGACCTCGTGATCTGCCCTCCTTGGCCTCCCAAAGTGCTGGGATTACAGGCATGAGCCACCACGCCTGGCCTTAAATCTTTTTAAATAAAAAAGGCACTCAAAGAATTTATTTTAGTTTGTATTAACTAGACTTGTTTTCCTTCATATAAAAATGAAAAATAATTCTAAACAATGTTTCATTGATAGGTCAGATTGCCAAAACTTGAACTTAGGTTTGAAAACAATTCTAGTTTTATCTGTAAATTGTATTTCCTTCAGATTTTCCTCCGCTCTAAAGAAAGCCATCTCAAATTTTTAACAAATTATCTAATTAATTAATTTAAAGGAGTACAACAAGTTACTCTAGTTATGCAATTTTCACATTTTAACCTTTATAATGATCTTATGCGGGTTATTTTACTACTTTTAAAGATGAGGAGACTGAAGTGGAAGAAAATACTAAGAGTAATAATAGAAAAGTACTAACTCAACCTATACTAAGCATTTAATAAATACTATAATGATTCCTCATATTTTGGGATTATTTCTGTATTTCTCATTTGTGCAAATGCCTGATAGTTATAGATACACCCAATTAAATTGAAAAAAGGCAGAAACGGTTACCACAATATGCTTAAAATGTGTAAATTATCTGTAAGTATGAATTACAGATCAGACACTATTAGTATCTGATATGCCAAATCAAATTGGAGTTTTTCTATTTCATTGTCTCCTAGATAACATTAATTATATGACACATTGTCTTATGTGCTATTTAGGAAAAAATGTTGCTAATTAAAGTAGGGTACAGTGAGAAAACACCACCAATAGTATGGTATATTCTAATTTTAGAGATATTAAAATCTAAAGAAATATGCATCACATGATCAGTAAAATATAGCAATGTGTTTTTGAGGTTAGACTACTACCACAGGTATTTGTGTTTGTTTAAACCTTGAACACTTTGAACATTATGAAGTATATTTTAAACATACATCAAATTGTTTATAAGTCTCTAAGCAAACACTCCTAGCTTCTAATTCAGAAGTAATTCAGAAATAACCAAAAAAAAAAGTACCACTTAGTAGTTGTATGCTAAAATTTAATGGAATTTATAACCTCTTAAAACCTTCAAAACACCAAAACCATATCACTTAGTGAGTTTTTGGGTTCTAAAATTGATTTTGTAAATTTATTTACAAATTAGCCTTAGGTTGAGGTTTAGTGTTACATTTCTGTATCTATAGGCTTTTAATCTCTGACTGGTAGGTACCACAAAACAATAAAGACTTTGAGTAAATTAAAGAAATAGGATCATGTAGAATGGATATTATGGTCAATGGGAGTCGGGCAGTAATTTGCTACTTTCAGCTGACAGCCTTATAGTAGGGAGACATTAGCAAAGCTTTGGTGAAGTTCAAAACTTTTCCTGGCATAGGATGAAGTATGAAAAATTAACACATTTGAGCAGAGTTTATTAGCATTTTTTAATTATCAGATAAATTAATACTAGATTATAGTATCATATGGTATTACATAAGATGCACTCTTGACCTAAGTACAGAAGTTTCCATATAGATCAACTGATTTTTTTATTTTTATTTTTTGAGACAAGGTCTGACTCTGTCACCCAGGCTGGAGTGCAGTGGCACCATCTCAGCTCACTGCAACCTCCACCTTGCAGGCTCAAGTGATCCTCCCATCTCAGCTTCCCAAGCAGCTGGGACTACAGGCATGCACCACCACACCTAGCTAATTTTTGTGTATTTTGTAGAGATGTAGTCCCTCCATGTAACCCAGGCTGGTCTCAAACTCCTGAGCTCAAGCAATCCGCCCGCCTTGGCCTCTGAAAGTGCTGGGATTACAGGTGTGGGCTACCATGCCTGGCCTAAGTCAACTGAATTTAGGATTTGATATTAGATTGACTTTCCTGCAATCTGTGTTCCTTTTGCCAGTTTACTTTATTTGCTTCTACAAATATAAGTACAGTGGTTTGGCTTTCTTTTTAAGCCTTTAATAAAATGTCTAGGTGTTAAGACTAACATCAGACTCTACTCATTAATATAATATAAAGCCAACTCTATTCTAATTAACTAGTTGGAATTTCACATACCTTAGGTCTATAAATCATTTTTCATGTAATATTTCTATCTCTATAAACTTGTTAATAAGTGATTTATAAATTTGTTCCAGACTCTCAAAGATGAAGACTTTTGTAAAAATGTATCTTTGGCTACTGTGGATAAAACAACTGAAGCTCCACAGCCCCATCACCATCATAAGCATCATCACAGTCATGGACATCAGCACCTTGGCAGCAGTGAGCTTTCAAAGAATCAGCAACCAGGAGCACCAGATGCTCCTACTCATCTCACTCCCTCAGACCTTCATCACCACCATAGGCACAAGGGTCAACATAGGCAGGGTCACCCAGAGAACTGATATATGCCAGGAAGTGAAGGTTTACAACATCCACAAAAAAAGCTCTGACAAAAGAGATGTATAAATCAATTACTCTGACAATTGCTCAAAGATTCAGAGTTGGCTCCTAGGAGCTGATGCTGACATTGTCGACATCTGATATTTGAAAAAACGGGGTCTGCAATCACCTGACAGTGTAAAGAAAACCTCCCATCTTTATGTAGCTGACATGGACTTCGGGCAGAGGAGAATATAACTGAATCTTGTCAGTGACGTTTGCCTCTAGCTGCCTGACAGACAAGTCAGCAGCTTATACCCACAGAAGCCAGTACCAATTGAAGCTGAAAGAATAAGGCAAAAAAGTGAGAATGACCTTCAAACTAAATATTTAAAATAAGACATACTCCCCCAAGTCAGTCTATACACAATTTCATTTCCATCATTTTTATAAACCCCCAAATTAGTGAACCAAAAATAGAAATTGGATTTGTGCAAACATGAAGAAATCTACTGGGTTGGCTTCCAGATTTTAAATTTTATGTCATAGAAATATTGACTCAAACCATATTTTTTATAATGGGGCAACTGAAAGGTGATTGCAGCTTTTGGTTAATATGTCTTTTTTTTTCTTTTTCCAATATTCTACTTGCTTTAATGAGAACAGAAACATAAACTATGACCTAGGGGTTTCTGTTGGATAGTTAGCAATTTAGAATGGAGGAAGAAAAACAAAGACATGCTTTCCATTTTTTTTTTTTTCACTTATCTCTCAAACAGTATTATCCTTGTCTTTTCAATCTTACATGTTTAACTAAATTTAAAGAAAGAAGTGGATTTTGTATTTTAAGATTGAGAAATACTTAACATGAATATTTTGCTAAAAAAGCATATATATTTTAAATGTCCATCTATCTTTTTTGATATCGAAGACTCATATCCTGCTTTTACTATCACACATGAATAAAGCCTTTGTATCCTTCTTTCTCTAACATTGTATCACACTCTTCTAAAACTTGATTGGCTGTCTTGAAAAATATAAGGGGAAAGATAAAGAATATTGTCTGTCTCTGTCTTGCTTGGTAAGTATTTCTATAGTCAATGATGGTTTAATAGGTAAACTAAACCCTATAAACCCGACCTCCTTTATAGTTAATACTGTTAAGCAAGAATGCAGTACACAATTGGATACAGTATGGATTTGTCCAAATAAATTCAATAAAAACCTTAAAGCGGACTCTTTTTGCTATGTAGGCTGTATGCATATGTTGAAATTAGAAGTGAAATTTTCAATTGCTTTTAAGTAAAATACCAACTAATGAATTTACTGCTAAGCTCAAAACCGTCTATGCTTAAGGTGAGAATCTTTGCCAACAGAAAGGCGTTGCTCTAAATTGCGAATGGTATTATGAAGAATTGCAATCTCTTTGTTTTTTTCTTCTTGAAAATGTTGGAGTTTCTAAATGAAACAAAAAATTTGTTATTACAATTCAAGAATAAAATTTAGTACAAGGAACAACAAAATAATAATAAAGAAATACACTTCTGCTATAAATTGGTATTTTAAAAAATACCTTATATTGTTAATAAGAATTAGATGATTTTTATAGAAACATGCTTAGAAAATTTTCTTAAGCAACAAATCATGGGAGAAAAACTCACGTACCCTTCTGTAGATACTCTGTGGCAAAACAGTAGAATCTGGATATGATTTTGATTTAGTCTGAACTCTTGCTAGTTTGGCATCAAACTGAATCAAATTTAAAAAGAAAGTTATTGAGACTCTAGACAATTAGAAACAATTGTTTCATAATGCATGATATCTTTTGACATGCCAGCTGTAATTTAGGTGTATTCTCTGTAATAACAGACAATAGAAAAATCTTGCTTTAAGAAACAATGTTTCAGAAAAAGCAAAGGACACACATAGAAGATTAATCCCAATTGCATGGTACAATTACCTGGGGAGGTTTTTTTGTTTTTTGTTTTTTTTTTGTACCAAATGCCTGGGCACTATAGAAATTCTGGTGTGTAGCTGGCATCATTTTTTTTCTCAAAACGTGATTCTATAGTGCAGCCAGGGCAGAGAATCTAGTTTAACTTAAAGATAGGTAAAAATATTTTTATATTAAAATGAATATATTATAAAGAAAATGTAATCAACAGTCGGGAGAAAACCTCACATATCTTTCTGCAGGAACTTTGAGGCTGAGCAGTAGAATTTGAATACCATCTTGTCAATTTAGTTTGAACTCTTGCTAGTTTGAATTAACCTGAATCAGGTTCAAAAAATTCTCATAGGCCATTCTTATAGGCCAAATTTTTCATTTTTGCACAATATTCCATTATAACTTCAGATTTAGTTAATAATTCTTAGTCTCTGAGGACTAAGAATAAGCTCTGAGGTTATATTCTGGTTTGAGGAGAGAAATGGTTAGGTACAATAAAGACAGATAACAAGGAGCTCTGCATACTAGTTAAATAATAGACCAGTGATAAGGGCCAAATGGCAAACAAAATGCAAATTTCCAAACAGAGGAGGATTAGAAGTTGGTGGTAGATCTTGAAACAGGCCCATTAATTTCAGTTGGCCATTCAGCCTTGTGGTTTGTGGTACACTTGGCCAGATGGCAGCAGCAGCAGCAACAAAGGGCATCTAAAGTCAACATCAGCTCTCTTTCTGCCCAATGATTACACATGATGCTTCACAAAGTACTCCAGGGATTCCAAAGTTTCAGGAATATGAGTAGTATGCGATCTTAACTAAGATCTGTGAGTTCTTACAACACAAGGTAAAATGAAAGTTGGAGTGGGGGGAAGTGACGGAAGAATGATGTAAGGGTAGATTGATAGAGACTAAAAAAATTTAAAGGACAAATATTTTGTCAAAGTACCTTTGAGATTATGATATCTGGTTCAATGAACTACTCAAGATATTTGAGCAAAGAGCTGGAGCCTCAGCCTTTGAGATGCCCTATTTGAAGTCCCTTTAAAAATATTTTTTAGGAATTTGGTTTGTTTGCCCCCTGAGATATATATGTTTCCAGAAAGATATTAGGAATAAATTTGTCTTTTTTATGAGAAATAAAGCAAAAGAAATTTCTAGTTGGTTTACTGGGGTTCGACAAATTTCTGCTGGGATGAGAATAATGTGAAACATTAGAAACATTCTTCCCATGCTGGAATGGTGGAATTATGAAACCTGCATAGAATTTTCCGTAAAATGTAGATAATCCCTGAATTTTCTGTCAAGGAAATGTAGTGTTAAAAACACTGTAAGGGTTATTACCGAGTTTAAAATGAGGAAACTGAGACCAGCCTAGGAGAATTAAATGCCAATTTATTAAGCTTCCGGGTGAGGTTCTGTGGTCTGGAAAGTGGGGGCCAGAGAAGTCACACTTAACTTCCCAGGGCAAGGGGTTTTATAGGGGTTAGAGGCAATTGATTGGATATTGGGGAAACAAAGCATGAGGTGGGCTGGCTAAGGACGTATGGGGCAAGCTGCCATTGGGTAAGACTTGGCGGGATTTTTTAAATTTTGGCAGGGTTGAATGCATAGTTTAGTGCTGAGTATAGATCTGGGAGCGAAATGCATAGTTTAGTGCTGAGAATGTGTAGTTTAGTGCTGAGTATAGATGTGGGAGCGAAATGCATAGTTTAGTGCTGAGAATGTGTAGTTTAGTGCTGAGTATAGATCTGGGAGCAGACGCAGAAGTGGGTGTGGGTGAGGGGGAGCCCGCATGGAGAAGCCAGATGCTGAGTAATGCGTCCGGAATGAAAACCCTGTTATCAGACATGGAGAGGGGGTGGGTGTTGTTCATCCAGCTCCCAGCGAGGCTATCGACCTTACAAACACAATAGCTAAAAATAAAGTTTCACTGTATTGGTTTAATAGCCAATTAGTTAGCTGGAGAATAGGTTAGAAGAAAATATCTACCCTGAGACAGGGAAAAGCAAGAAAATGACATATACAGAAAAGAGCATATGAGATATAGGAGCTGGTTGTAAAGTCTGTGAAAGGCTGTTGTCTCTCATCTAGTGTTGGGCCTAAAGTTGCTGCAGTCAGAAAGGCCTGCAGTTAAAAAGAAAAGTTGGATGTCAAGTGGGAAATACTAAGAACAAAAGTTCTCGGAGGAAGCAATATCCTCTCTAAAAGCCAGGACCTTTCAAATAACTGAAGAGTCTACCTTCAGGTCAAGTGCTGAAAGGCAATGCAGATGACAGTTGTATGGTGTGTGATTACTGCAATCATTTGATGGAGAATGAGCTTGTGTGAAGTCCTCTCACAGAATTGCTTCTAATCCTAAAATGTATCTTACTGTGGTGAAAAACAATCAAAGTACAGTTTAAGGGATGTGTCCTCAAGTTTGGCAAACTATTAAACACCTACCTCTAGTTGTAGCTTGATTATTTCATTTTGTTTTTCTTTTTCTTGATTTCTTAGCTTTGCATTTAACTCTGAAATTTCCATCTCCTTTTTCTCTATTAGTTCTTTGTGCTTTTCTTCATTTAATTCAACTGAATAAATGAAATAAAATTCATTCATTAAAAATTTCAAAAATATTATAAGCTTGTATTTCTTTAGTATTTTAAATAATTCCTAAGAAAGTAAATTTTATTAATGAAACATATTTTAGAAATGGTTTATGTTTAGAATAGCTTTTCTGTATTTTTTTTACAAGACCCTGAATAATGTTTGAGACACAGAGGTCACTTGCCAAATCTTTTTGAATGAATAAGGTAATTTAAACTATTAAGCATCAATGGCCTAGAAAGTAAATGGGAGATACAGTAGTTGAAGAGGGACACAAAGCCCAAGTTTCTCGGTATGAAGGGCTCAAACTACTGGACATCTCTAGAGCTACATAAAACCCCTGATATATTATTTTATATGGTCAGGCCATTCTCATGTTCACATCATGTCTTTATGCTTTATCAAATTTCTTCTTCTCCCAACTTTCTTATTCCTGTTAATGACACCATGATATCTAGGATGAGAGGCTCAAGAAAATCTTTGATTTTTAATGAAAAAGGAGACAATTAACAAGCCCTACAAATGAAGGGCTTCCTAGCTTCCTGATATAGATATTTAGACAATAAATTTGTAGATTTCTCCGTGACTTATACTTAAGGGTATTAAGTCTATCCATAAACACAGCTTTAGTACAAATTTTGAAATGTAATGTTTTCCATATAATTCAGTTCAAAATATTTCCCAACTTCCTTTGAGATTTCTACTTTGATCCACAGGTTTATCAGGAATAATTTCCAAATATATAGGGATTTTTAAGTTATCTGTATCTTACCAACTTCACCTTAATTGCAATTAAGATCCTACTCTGTATGATTTAAGACGTTTGAAATGGGTTGAAATTTGCTTTTTCACTTATGATATGGTCACCTTTCTTAAATGTTCCATGTATACTTGAAAATAATATGTATTCTGCAGTTATTGGGTATATTACTTATGTCAATTACTATCAGTTGTTAATTTTGTTGTTTAAGTTTTCTATACCATTACTGAGTTTGCATATTTGAATGTACTTTTCTACCACTAAAAGGTGAATTGAAGTCTCTCATTATGATTGAAGATTTGTCTGTCATCTACTAGTTCTGCTAATTTTATTTGGTGCATATAAATTTAGAATTGTTATATTACCCTAGTAAATCGAACACTTATATCAGAAAATATCCATCTTTTGCTCTAGTATTGCTTCTTGCTTTAAAGTACACTTTGTCCAATATTAGTATAGCTATGCCAGCTTTGTGTAGGCTACTATATGCATGGTATATCCTTTTCCATCTTTTATTTAAATCTTTCTTATATTTTATATTAATATATAATATTTATTTATTATTATAAATTATTCAGGGTCTTTCTTATATTTTGTATTAATAATAGCTTTATATTTTAGGTATATTGAAAGCAGCATATTAGCAGATTTTAATCTTTATTCAATCTGGCAATCTTTGTCTTTTAATTGGAAATTAAAGTTTATTTAATGCATTTAGTAATATATTTGGGTTTAAATCGACTAGCTTATTATTTGCTGGCTTTTACATTTTATGTTCATTTTTCTCTCTTATCTTCATTTGGAATGAATAACTATTTTTACTTTCCTTTTTTCCTCTTCTATTAGATTGATAGTCATTAGCTTGATATATATTCTTTTATTCTTCTTTAGTGGTTACCTTAGAGTATATAACATGCATATTTGACTTATTAGAATTTAATAAAATTAGTATTTTTATCACTTTATGGACATCATGCAACTCTTAAAAACATTTTAACTCCACTTATTCCCCCGTCTATCTTTGGTGGTTTTGTAATATGTTAACTTAGCTAAATTAGAACTATGTTTCCCACGATTCCCTTGTCTATACGTTTCTAAGTTAGAGTTAGCCATAAGAGATATCTCCACAAGAGTTGGAACATGGAAGTATAGAAAGAACTAATTTGTTCTGATGTTTAGTATAAGATGCTGGGTAGTGTTTCAGTTCATACATGGTGTCGCTGGTCTTCTGGCTCACCAAATCAGCAGCTATTATTTTCTGAAGGTCAGTGTAGAGCCCAGGCAATGCCGCAATTCATATAAGTTGTCACGTATCAATGGATCATCTCACTGATAAGGAAAATCATTTGGTTCCACAGCTTCTTAAGTTCCCACCAGATTTCTTTTTTAATCTGCTAGAAGTCTCAGGCCAGGTGTCCTTGAAGCTCAATGGCATAGGGCACCATCTTTTCCTGTAGGTTGTCATGTCATTAAGGTTGGAGGAGGTACAAGAAAGATGCAAATTCCAGTTTGTTCTCAGTATTTCCCACTTGACATCCAGCTTTTCTTTTTAACTGCAGGCCTTTCTGACTGCAGCAACTTTAGGCCCAACACTAGATGAGAGACAACAGCCTTTCATAGACTTTACAACCAGCTCCTATATGTCATATGCTCTTTTCTATATATGTCATTTTCTTGCTTTTCCCTGTCTCAGGGTAGATATTTTCTTCTAACCTATTCTCCAGCTTACTAATTCTATCTTCAGTGTATCTAATTGGTTATTAAACCAATAGAGTGAAACTTTATTTTTAGCTATTGTGTTTTTAGCACTTACATTTCCATATATTTCTCTGGTATAATTTTTAGTTCTCCATAGAAATTCCCCAAGTCTGACCAGGCTTGGTGGCTCATGCCTGTAATCCCAGCACTTTGGGAGGTCAAGTGAATAGATCACTTGAGGACAGGAGTTTGAGACCAGCTTGGCCAACATGGTGAAACCCTGTCTCTACTAAAAATATAAAAATTAACCAGGCACAGTGGCGCACACCTGTGGGCCCAGCTACTTGAGAGGCTGAGGCAGGAGAATCACTTGAATCTGGGAGGTGGAGGTTGTAGTGAGCCAAGATCACACCACGGCACTGCAGCCTGAGTGACAGAGTAAGATTCTGTTCAAAACAAACAAACAAACAAAAAAAACAAAAAAATTTCCTCAAGTCCTTTATTTCTTTGATTACATTAATCAGAGCCATTGTAAATTAAATATCTGATAATGCCACTATCTGGATCATAAATGAATTTATATTTATTTCCTTTTAAAAATATTTATAATTGAGGTTGCTTAGGTTTTTGTATTTTTAAAGTCAGATTTACTGCAGCATAATTCATATGTAGCAAAATCTCTTTTGAGGTATACAGTTTGATGCGTTTTGAGAACCATATATAAGAATCCAACCATCACTTCAATCAGGTAAAATTTTTCTGTCACTTCAAAAGGATCCCTTGTACCCCTTTACAATCTATCCTTTTGCTCAAATACTGGCAAACATTGATCTGATTTTTGTCATTATAATTTTCTCTTTTTCAGGAATGTCATATAAACAGAATCATACAGTATGTGACATTTTGTGTCTGGTTTCTTTCATTTAGCATATTGCTTCTGAAATAATCATATTGTTGAAGGTATCAGTAGTTTGTTCCTTTTTATTGCTGAGTAATTTCCATTATATGGAGGTACTATGATTTGTTTATTTATGTTAATGGATTTGCTCAATTCCAGGTTTGGGCCAGGATGAATAGGTTTCTGTAAACATTCATAAGCAGGTTTTTTTTTTTTTTTTTATGTGTAGACACATGGTTTCATTTCTCTTGGGTAAATACCCAGGGGGTGGGAATGTTCGGTCAGATGGTGTATAATGTGGTGGCCATGAAAATAAGCCTCTCAGATCTCAAAAATCCTAACTGATCACTTGCCCCATCTCCTGCACTAGAAAATCCATTACTGCATTTAAGCTGAGGCCATGCTTCTATGGTTGCAACTAGTCAATTACAGGATATGTAAGGAATACTACTGTGGGCCAATATTTGGGAGATACGGGATTCATTCACAGGTGAATTTGGATCAATGACTCTCCAGTGCCTTTACCTAACTTAGGACTACACTGTAGCCTAAGACTTTTGAAAACCTAGTATTTCCTTCTCTCTTTCCTTCACAGAAGTTAGACCTACATTATGGACTGACAGCTTATCTGGTCTTTCTAATTCCCTCCCCATTTCTTCTCATAAGCATTCCTGCTACAATAAATCTCTTGAATGTCTAATCCCATCTTGGTGTTTCTTTCTTTAAGGAACTGAACTAGCACAAAAAACAGGTATAATGGTATTCTGAGATTGGCTCATTTACCACTTTGTGGGCAATGAAGAAGCCATCCTTAGCGGTATATGGAGTACTGGTAGTTCCTGTAATTACCACAGATTTCACCAGAAGTAATCTGGGAAAATGTTCTGATGGTGGGGAATGCCTTGCAAGTATGGTAACTAAGACATTTGAAATATCAATGGAAATAATGCCCACAAAGGCAGTAGAGTTATCTGGTTACTGCTAAGTTAAATTGACATTCTACTAAAGGATAATGAGAAATTGAGGGCTGTTAGCAAAAAGTTCCAGAATTAGAGAATAAATGTCAGAGTGAGAGATCTCTTTGGTAGCTTACAAACATACTCTTACCTCATGTTTGTGTTTGTAATGGAACATCAAACACAGCTAAGCAACAGAAAATCTAATACAGTTGAAGGACTGCACAGATGTTTAAATGCTTAGCTAAAGCAGGTCTATGATAAACTTTGGACCCTGGTTGGAAAGACTTGAGATCCTGAAAAATAGGATGAAAACATGTGGATGGATGCCTCTGAGGATGCTAGCTCTAAAGATTTCCCTAAGCCCTTGAAGTCTGAAGAGGTGGTCCACTCTTTCCTAGTAAGAGCTAGCAATACCCCTGTGCTGAAAGATACAGAGGCTCCTCTCAGAAGTTGTCTCTATCTCCTCTTTTGGCTGTGAGGCCAATAACTAGGGTCAGATCCAGCATAACTTGGCTGGGAGACAAGTGATTATATCTAAAAGTATCTGGAAGAATTATCTAGGTTGTATTGGTAAGAGTTATGTGAGTACGCCGCCTGAGAACAGATTTTGAGGCTGCTGGATCAAAGAAGACAAAAAGTAAGACCGGGTAAGCAAGAATTCATTGACTCAGCATTACTCTTTAGGGACAACAGACATAATATTCTAGCAAGGGCCTCAGGAGATGGGGCAAATGATCTGCTAGAGTGGCCTCAAACCTCTAAAGAAAGCAATGACCAAAGCTGAGTGAAGTGGAAATATCTGAGCTGCCTGACGGATTGTAAAGAAAGAAATAAAGAGGCTGTAGAAAGTTGGCATGCTAGTATGCATACATTACATGAGGTAGGACAACCTGCAAAAAGATTATGTTCTTCAGGAGAGCCCAGAAGACACACTACTAGCCAAGGCCACCAGCAATGTGCTGGTGAGAGGCAAACAAGTATCATAAACAGTTCGGTGGTCAGTCTCCTTTGCAAGCTAGGGTTGACAGTAAAATAGGCTGTCATAGAGCTAGGTCCATTAATAGCCACGGGGATGGGATTCCTCTCCACAAAGTAATAGAAGCCAGATGATAGTGCTCAACTGCCAAAAGGCAGGAGGACACAATTACCAAATTACCAGGAAGGCTGAAGAGCAGCCAAAAAGACTTGATGTGCAGATAGGTGTAGAGATAGTCAATAGATGGACAGCCAACTCTGCTTAACAGCTACTACAATTTAAAAAAATCAAAAATGGAAGAACACAAGGCATAGGGTATGCCTCAATTAAAAAATTATCTTCCTTTTCTCAGTTTCCAGATCTGAATAATTTTTGAATATGGAACCTATTGGCTAAATATATGGTCAGGTCACTAGGAAGAACACTAAAATAATATTTCTAGGTATCCCTTTAGGGAGAGAGGCCCACAAGAACAGAAGAGTTGCTACATGAACTCATGCAGAGAAGTAAATCTGTGTAGCAGAGTAGGTGGACTTTTGTAGCCATGAAAATGCACCTTTCAGATTTCCAATTTCAGAGAGCACAATTGACTTATTGTTTTCATGATCATGTTTATGCTGAGGTCATACTTTTCAAGAGCTACTCCTAGCCAATGACTGAGCCTGATAGGGCTATGAAAGCAAGCTCATTCCTCAAAGTTGTAGAAATCATTTAATGGGCAAATTTGGCTCAACTTTGTTGAAACTTTCTTATAAATATGTCACAATCTAACACTTTCCCTACCAGAGATTCCTTTCTGCTCTTTTTTACAGAGGTTAAACCTGTACCATATACTGACAGCTTACCTAGTCTCTCCTAGTTCCCTTCCTATTTAGCCTCACAAATATTTTCCCCAATAAATTTCTCAAATGTCTAATCCTGTTTTGGTGTCTGTTTCTCAGAGGACTCAAACTAATTCACTGCATTTGTTAAAAAAATTGCCAAACTATTTTTAAAATGCTTGTACCACTTTATAGACCCCCCCCCAATAATGTTTGAGAGTTCCAGTTGCTCCATTTGGCATTATCAACTTGGCATTGATAATTTTTAAGATTTTATCTCTTCTAAAAGATGTGAGGTTTTAATTTACATTTCCCTACCTACTAATTATGTTGAATATCTTTTCATGGCTTATTTTTCATCTGTATGCCTCCGGGATAGTAGCTGTTCAAATATTTTTCCCATTTCCTTGTTGAGTTGTTTGACTTCTTATTGAATTCTTAGCATTCTTTATATATTTTTGGATATGAATCTTTTATCAACTATCCATTTGCAAGTCCATGGATTGTCTTTTTCATTTTCTTAACAGTATTAAAGGATATAAATTAATCATTTTGATGAAGTCCAATTTATAACTTTTGCCTTTATTGTTTGTGTTTTTTGTTTCTTTCCAAGAAGTTGTGCCTAACTCAAGGTCACAAAGATAATCTCTATGCTTTCTTCTGGTAGTTTTACAGATGTAGGTTTTACATGTAAACTTATCACCCATTTTAAGTTAATCGTTGCATATGATGTGCATAAAGATAGGCTCATTAAGGAAGGTTTTCAACAACCATATAAAACCAATTAACCTGCCCGGGTACATTGGCTCACACTTGTAATTCCAGCACTTTGGGAGGCTGAGGCAGGTTGATCACAAGGTCAGGTGTTCCAGACAAGCCTGGCCAACATAGTGAAACCCAGTCTTTACCAAAAATACAAAAAATTAGCCGGGCTTGGTCGTGGGCACCTGTAGTCCCAGCTACTCGGGAGGCTGAGGCAGGAGAATTGCTTGAAGCTAGGAGGTAGAGGTTGCAGTGAGCTGAGATCATGCCACTGCACTCCAGCCCAGGCAACAGTGCAAGACTCCATCTCAAAACAACAACAACAACAAAACAACAAACAACCCTCAACATAAGCTCATGAGATCTGCTTTACTGAAGGAGGAAAATTTCATTAGTGAAATTATATTCAATTTGCTTTACATATACATAAAAATTATTAATTATATATTTTATGCTAATTTTAAGAATACAAACTGCTTCACATTGGATAACATTAAGTGCAAATACTAGGAACCAAATTTAGAAATGTTGTGTTTACATACATAAATATATAGGAAGGTACGAAACCTAAATTAGAATGCATCAAGGGGCCAGGTGTGTTGGCTCATGCCTGTAATCCCAGGACTTTGGGAGGCCGAGGCAGGCAGATTACCTGAAGTCGGGAGTTTGAGACCACCCTGGCTAACATGGTGAAACCCTGTCTCTACAAAAAATACAAAAATTAGCCAGGCATGGTGGCACAGTGCGCCTGTAATCCCAGATACCCAGGAGGCTGAGGCAGGAGAATCACTGGAATCTGGGAGGCAGGGGTTTGAGTGAGCTGAGATCAAGCCACTGCACTCCAGCCTGGGCAACAGTTTGAGACTTCATAAAAAAAATACATCAAGGCAGTGTTTATTCAAGAATACTGGCTATTACTGCAAAAATTATATACACATTTCAATTGTTTTATGACATGAAACATAAAATTTAGTAAGTTAAAAATTTAAAACTTTATATTTTAATATGGCTGACTAGGGATGTTGGATGCTAGTTCTCCTCAGAAAGATCAAAAAATTACTTCTGAATGGACATAATCTGAAAGGAAAATGGAGGGAAAAGAGCCAGGAGCTGTCAGCCCATAGGAAGAAGCCAAAGTGCAGAAAATGAAGGCAGCAAGAGTCTAGCAGAGATCAGTCCCCAAGGAACTCAGAGCCCTGTGGTTGATGGCGAGGTTAAGTGAGGGTACTTCTCGGCTTTCTTCACTCCTGCAAAAAATGTGCTGACTGTCAAACTACCAAGGAGGTCCTCTTCCCCTGTGACATTGGGCAATACTGTTGGTTGTCATTTAGAAACTTCCTGAAGAAAGAAAACCTGGTGGCTAGCTCAGGTAGGCATGCCCATATATGTCTCAGGCCTGAACTAAGATATGGTGGGTGCTGTACTGGTTGTGCACCTGTCATGGGCCACTGCCACTGCCCAAGGGATCGCTGTCCTTGAGTCAGCCTACCACCAAATCCCCTGCAAATATACCCCACAATCTGCTCTGAGTTTGGCAAGCACAGGGAATCAGCAGGTCCATGGGAAGCTACAGAACGCATGAAAATTTAATACTCAGCATGGGCCACCCCTATGGGTGGCCACACACAGAGCCCACCAAAGTTCTCCTTGGGACACAGAAAATGAGGATATGTGTTAATTGCTGAAGGGGGCATCCCTGGTGGCTGAGAATGGACGTGGAAAGGGGTTGTCTCCTGCCCTGTCCCCCTCCCCCCACCATCTACTGTTTTGGATGCAGTGGAGGTTCTCCCCACTGGGGGCCAGCATGTGTGCACTTGGAGAAAGCACTTTTTTTGTGGTGGCTTCACCCCTACTGAAAGTATCCCCGATGAAAGTGGACCAATATTGCTTGGGCTTGCATAAAGGCAGCACCCAACTCCTCCTCCCCCCCATAAAGTGGCAGTGTCCCAGAAGAAAAAGCAGGCAACCTAGAGAGTGTCTGCTCTGGACTGGGGGAAGAGGCTCTGCCCAGAGCCCAGATGGTAGCCACCAGAGGGGTATATATGCAGTCCATAGCCACAGTGCAGCTGGGAGCCAAAGGACAAACTCTACGGAAGGTAATGCGCCCTACAACAGGGGTGTGATAGGAAAGCAAATCATGTTCTTGCCTGCTCAGAACAAGAAGCTAGGGCATTCCCCATCACCCTTTCTTTCAAGATCTCAGCACATTCCAACATACTCTTCTCCCACCACTGCCCAATCAAGGTAGGTATTTCCATTCTTTATCATCTACCTGAGGGTGAGCTGGTTCTTTCTCTTAAGTGCCTGAATTGCATGATCAAATATAAAACCTGCTGTCAGAAGGGCATAGTGGTGGTGCACAGGATAAGCTTCCTGAGACCTCTGCACTCTCAATGTCACAGGAGATAGTGTATCAGCTCATATATTAAACACATTGCTATAAGAAGCAGCATCTGAGAAAGCCACTACACTGAAGCTATCCATAGCTTCCCATACAGCACCTAGGTCTCCTGAAAGTACCTGGAAACAAAGCCAAATGATCATATACAACATACACTGCAGTTATACACTAAAGAGGATAAAAGAATAAAAAAATTAAAACGTCCCATCCAAGCAATAAGAATTTCAAAAATAAGAAGCAACGGCTCTCTCAAATGAGAAGAAATCATCACAAGAACTCCATCAGTACAAAAAGACACTTTTGACAATGCCAAAAGATTTTACCAACTCTCTAGCAATGAATTCTAACCAAAATAAAAAGTCTGAAATGGCAGATAAAGAATTCAAAATATGGATTGCAAGGAAACTCAATGAGATCCAAGAGAAAGTTGAAAACCAACACAGAGAAACCAGAAAAATGATTCAGGATATGAAAGATGAAGTAGCTATATTTTAAAAAGCAAAGCAAAACAAAATCATCTGGAATTTAAAAATTCACTAAAGAAATTTTAAAATATAATTGAGAGTTTTAACAATAGACTAGACTAAGCAGAAGAAACGATTTAAAAGCTTTGAGATCAGTCTTTGAAATTAACTCGTTGAGACAAAAATAAGAAAAAAGAATTCAAAAAAACAAGGCCTTTGAGAAATATGTGATTATGTAAAGCAAAAATACCTATGACTTCTTGGCATTCCTGAGAGAGAAGGAAAAATAAGCAACTTGGAAAATGTTTGAGGGAATAATTTAGGAAAATTTTTCTAATCTTTCTAGAGAGATCAACATCCAGATATAAAAAGTTCAGAGGACATTTGCAAGATACCAAGACATATAATCATTAGACTATTTAAGTTTAATATATAAAATAACCAACCAAACAAAAAAACCTCAAAGGCAGCTGGAGAAAATAGCCAAATTACCTATAAATGAAATCCAATCAGACTAACAGTAGACGTCTTACAGAAACCTTACAAGCCAGAAGAGACTGAGGTCCTCTTTTTAGCCTTCTTAAAGAAAAAAAATCCCATCCAAGAATTTTATATCCTGCTAAACAAGGAAGGAGAAATAAAGTCTTTTCCAAATAAGTAAATGCTAAAAGAATTCATCATCACCAGACCAGACCTACAAGAAATGCTCAAAGGAGTTTTAAACACGGAAAAAAAAGAACAATACTTGCTACCATAAAAGCACATGTAAGTACAAAGTTCACATATCCTATAAAACAATTATGTAACTGAGACTGTAAAGCAAGTCATTAACAACACTCTAATGGGAACAAAACCTCACATATAAATATTAACCCTAAACATAAACAGTCTAAATGTTCCACTTGAAATACACAGATTGGCAAATTGGATTAATAAAACAAGACAAAACCATCTACAACTCTCTACTTGAGGGACCCATCCTATGTATAATGACACCATAGGTTCAGAGTAAAAGAATGGGAAAGATCTACCATGCAAATAGAAAATGAAAAAGAATAGGGATTGATATTCTTGTATCAGTTAAAACAGACTTTAAACCAACAACCATAAGGAAAGACAAAGCAGGGTATTATGTAATAACTTCAATTCAACAAGACTTAACTATATAACTACTGTTATATCTGTTATATAATGATAAAGGCTTCAATTCAACAAGAAGATTTAAAAATCAGATTTAACTGTGCCCAACACTGCAGCACCCAGATTTATAAAACAAATATTACTAGACCTAAGAAAAGAGATAGACAGCTATACCATAGTAGTTGAGTTGTCATCATCCCACTGACAGGACTAGATGGATCATGGAGGCTGAAAAATAATAAAGAAACTCTGGACTTAAATTGGACTCTTGACCAAATGAAACTAATAGACATCTACAGACATTCCACTCAACAACTGCAGAATATACATTTTTTTCCTCATCTGTGCATAGAACATTCTCTAAAATTGATCATATGCTTGATCATGAAACAAGTTTCAATAATTTGTTTAAAAATAAAATTATATCAAACGTATATTTGGACCACAATGGAATAAAATTAGAAATCCATACCAAAAGGAACTTGCAAAACCACACAAATACATGGAAACCAAACAACTTGCTCCTGGGTGACTTTTGGGTAAACAATAACAAAAACACAGAAAGAAAAACTTCTTTTGAAACAAAAGAAAATACAGTCACAACATACCAAAACCTCTAGGACATCGAAAAAGTAGTATTAGGGGGAAAGTTTATAGCACTAAATGCCTATATTAGGAAGATAGATGTCAAATTAACCCCCTAATGTTTTACCTAAATGAATTAGAAAAACAAGAACAAACCAAACTCAAAGCTAGCAGAAGAAAAGAAATAACAAAGATCAGAGAAGAACTAAAGGAAAACGAGATTTAAAAAACCCCCCAAAACCATACAAAGGATCAGTGAGACAAAAAGTGGGTTTTTTGAAAGGACAAACAAAAGTGATAGATCACTTGCTAGATTAATCAAGAAAAACAGAAGTTTCCAGATAAGCACAATCAGAAATGGTAAAGTTGACATTACAACTATTAGCACAGAAATACAAAACATCCTCAGAGACTACTATGAACACCTCTATGTACACAAACTAGAAAATCTAGAGCAAACGGAAAAATTCCTGGAAACATACAACCCCCAGAGACTGAACCAGGAAGAAATTAAAATTCTGAACAGACCATTAATGTGTTATAAAATTGGATGAGTGATTTAAAAAATCTACCAACTCCCCCGGGCAAAAAAATTCCCAGGACAAGAGGATTTACAGGCCAGCCAAATTCTGCCAGATGTACAAAGAAGAGCTGCTACCAATATTACTGAAACCATTCCAAAAAATTGAGGAGGAAGGAGGCCTCTCTAACTCATGCTATGAAGCCAGTATCATGCTGACACTAAAATCTGTCAAGGATACAACAAAAAATAAAACAATAGGCCAATATCTTTGATAAACATAGATTCAAAAATCCTCAACAAAACACTAGCAAACAGAATCCAGTAACATATCAAAAAGATAATTCATCAGGATCAAATGGTCTTATTTCAGGGATGCAAGGATGGTTCAACAAACGCAAGTCAATAAATGTGATTCACTACATAAACAGAATTAAAAACAAAAAC
The DNA here is from genome assembly GCA_036589455.1 of Ateles fusciceps. NCBI lineage: Eukaryota > Metazoa > Chordata > Mammalia > Primates > Atelidae > Ateles > Ateles fusciceps. Next base: position 816,733 of record JAZHEH010000572.1, read on the forward strand.
CATATGATCATTTCAGTAGATGTAGAAAAAGCATTCAGTAAAATACAACATCCTTAATAATAAAAACCCTAAAAAATAGGCATTGAAGGAACATACCTCAAAATAATAAGAGCCATACATGACAAACCCACAGCCAACATCATACTGAATGGGGAAAAGTTGAAAGCATTTCCCTTAAGAACTGGAACAAAACAAGGATATCCATTATCACCACACCTATTCAACATAGTACTGAAAGTCTTTAGCTACAGTAATCAGGCAAGAGAAATTAATAGTAGTCATCCAAATTGGAAAAGGAGAAGTCCAATAATATCCGTTTGCTGATAATATGATTTCACAACTAGAAAACCCTAAAGTTTCATCTAAAGGATTCTATACCTAAAAAACCCTAAAGATTCCTCCTAGGCCTGACAAGTGTCTTCAGTAAAGTTTCAGGATACAAAATGAATGCATCAAAATCAGTGGCATTCTTATAAGCCAACAACACTCAAGCTGAGAACCAAATCAAGAACTCAATCCCATTAACAATCACCACACACACACAAAATTACCTGGAAATACATTTAACAAAGAAGGTGAAAAACCTCTATAAGGAGAACAAAACAGTTTGATAACAGAAATCATAGATGACATGAACAAATGAAAAAGCATTTCATGCTCATGGACAGGAGGAATCAATATCATCAAAATGGCTATACTGCCCAAAGTGATCCACATATTCAATTCCTATCAAATTACCAATGTAAGTTTTCACAGAATTAGAAAAAGCAATTTTAAAATTTATATGGAACCAAAACAGAGCCTGAATAGCCCAAGCAATTCTAAGCAAAAAGAACAAAGCTGGAGGCATCACATTACCTGACTTCCAACTATTCTACAGGTACTGGTATTCTATGAATACCGAAACGGCATGGTACTAGTACAAAAAAGGAAACACAGATTTGTAAAAAAAGAATAAAGAACTCAGAAATAAAGGTACACACCCGCAACAAATTAATGTTCAACAAATTCTACAAAAATAAACAATGAGGAAAAGATTTCCTATTTATTATAACAAATGGTGCTGGGAAAATTGGCTAGCCACGTGCAAAAGAATTAAATTGGACCTCTATCCCTTACCATACACTAAAATTAATTCAGGATTAATTAAAGACTTAAATGTAAGACCTTAAACTATAGAAATCCTAAAAGAAAACATAGGAAAAACTCTTCTGGAAATTTGCCTAGGCAAAGAATTTATGACTGAGACCTGAAAAGCAAATGCATCAAAACCAAAAATAGACAAATCAGTTTTAAAGAGTTTCTGCACAGCAAAAGAATCAATCAACAGCATAAACGACAATATTTTAAACAGAAAATATTTTAAAGCCATGTATCCATCAAAGGACTAATATCCAGAATCTACAAAGAAGTTAAACAAATCAACAAGACAAAAACAAATAACCCCATTACAAAGTGGGCAAAGGACATGAACAGACACTTCTCAAAAGAAGATATACACGTGGCTGACAGGCATATGAAAAAATGCTCAACATTACTAATTATCAGATAAATGCAAGTCAAAACCACAATGAGATACCTTCTCAAACCAGTCAAATGGCTATTACTAAAAAGTCAAAAATAAACAGATGTTTTCAGGGATGTGGAGAAAAGGGAACAATAATGCCCTGTTAGTGGAAATGTAAATTAGTTTCACCTCTATGGAAAACATACAAAGATTTCTCAAATAACTAAAAGCACTATTCAATCCAGCAATCCTATTACTGGGTATCTACTCAAAGGAAAATAGTTTTATCAAAAAGACACTTGTACTTGCATGTTTATCACAGTTCTATTCACAATAGCAAAGTCATAGAATTAACCTAAGTGCACATCAATGATGGATTGGATGAAGAAAATGTGGTATATATACACCATGGAATACCATGCAGCCTTAAAAAATAAAATTGAGTTCTTTGCCAACATGGTTGGAGCTGGAGGACACCATTCTAAGTAAAATAGCTGAGAAACAGAAAATCAAATACTGCATGTACTCACTTAATAAGTGGGAGCTAAAACAACGGGTACTCACAGACATAAAGACAGAAACCATAGACACTAGGAACTCCAAAAGAAGGGAGGGGAGGTGTGAGTGTTGAAAAACAATTGTGATTAATGTTCACTATATAATTGATGAGTTTGCTAGAAGCCCAAACACCAGCATTACACAATATACCCATGTAACAAACCTGCACATATATCCCTTTAATCTATAACACAAAAGTAAGTTTATTTTAAACTTACCTTTTTTCTGCATGTCCTGATAAAGTTTGCTTATTTCTGTCTTATATCCCTCCTCTTTGATTCTCATTTCACTTATAAGTTTGGCAATATTATTCTTATATTCCTAGAGATTAAAATACATGTTAATTTTTAAAAATTAAATATGTGCATATAACTCATATTACTTTTTAAATACTTTTAAAATTCTCCATTTATACTATTTTTTAAAAGGTAATATATATTTAATGTAAATGAACAATTTCACCTTTCTAATAATCAAAAGTTATCATATCTATAAGGAAAAATATTGTTCATTGTTTGAATAATCAGCTTTGAGATAGACTCATTTTATTTTATTTTTTGTATGCATAAAGTAAAATATTTTTAAATTTAAATTTAAATTTTTAACTTGAAAGTTAAAAATTATATATATTTATGATGTACAATATGATGTTTTAATATATGTATACATTGTGGAATGCCTAACTCAAGCCAATTAACATATCCATTACCTCACATATTCATCACCTTTTTTGTGGTGAGAACATTAAAAAACTACTCTCTTAGCAATTTTCAAGTATATAATACTTGTTATTGATAACAATCACCAAACTGTACAACAGCTCTCCTGATTCTATTCCTCCTTTCTAACTACAATTTTTTATCCTTCACCAACATCTCCCTAATTGTTGCCTCCACCACAGCCATTCCTAACCACCACTCTACTCTCTGCTTCATGAATTCCATAAGAAAGATCAATTTCTGATATAAGGAAATAAGATAAAGAAAGATATTGTAGAAACAATGTCTTTTTTAATCTTTGCTTTCTGGATACTCATCACCAGGGTTTATAATATTAAGGATGTTCAAAATATTTAGTTTAATTTTATGAATAAATGCCACTACAGAATTAAGATATGTTCAGTATAAGCCAAAACTATACATTAGAGCCAACAAAAAGCACTGTTCAATAGCTAGCCAGCTTACTCTAATGTAAGATGAGTCCCTCTGAATGCAGGCTAAACTTCTGTTTCTGAAAATTATATAAATATTCCTAATTCCCAGAGCAACATTAAGCATTACTCATGGTAAAGATATGCTTTATAAGGACGCATAGAGAGAAAGACGAATTTGGGATTTTCGAAGTGCTTGACAGCTGCCTGAGATTAGCTTCTTAGGTTGTTGAAGGATAGGGGTGATTTATTATGCTTAAGAACAGGGAGAGGAGTGGTGATGGAAGACAGTTATTTTACAATTTTAATGATAAATTTTACAATTTTACCAGGGGTATGGTCCTACATGAAGAAATTACTCACAGGCCTAAAATGTAGGCAAGAGCAAAGGAAAGCAGGAAGAATAAAAGTATGATAGTAGTAAAAAGGCAATAACAAAGTCAAGAAGTCAAGAAAAGCCTCTAATACCTAAAAGCTGGAACTCACCATGGTATTTCCAGCTCCTTGTGTGTAAATACATGTATATACACACACATATATCTTGATGTCTATTTCTTGAATGAAAATATAAGAAGTACCAATAAGAATTATTTAGGTCAGAACTCAACTTAGACCCAGGGACTAGGCTTTTGATCAACTTCCAAAATTTTATGTAAAATTATACACGTATTTGTAAGTGTGTGCGCTTTTTAGCATTTTTTTCTCAGTGACGGTTCATAGTTTTTAATAGATATTTCATGGTATTGAGAAGGTTAAAAAATTTAAAACAGGTCAAGACATATGGGCTTATATGCCTACAATTAAAAATAAGCAAACATTCCTCCATATTATCTCCGTTCAAGAGATTTAGTCTGGATTCCTGTTTTTTATACGTATCCTGCCAGGAAACTTGTAGGAATGGCCAAACCTATCCAACTTCTTGGCTCTGATTAAAACTGGGCAGGTGAATCCAGTGGGGGAATCCCACAAATGCCATTTTCCATGTGTCTAGATTTCTAGATGGGCAACTATAGTGCAGCTTTTATAAACCACTCCTGACAACTGTGTGCACTAAGCTGTTGCTGCTCTGAGAAACCACAAGAGACAAACCTGTCTACCTTTCTCATCCTCCACTGATTTTTGCCACAGGAAGATGCCACCAGTAAAGTAGAATGCTTCCAGTAATTTGGTGAGACCCAGGACTTGCATTCCAGCCTCCAGGCATGAAGACTATCCTAAACTCTGGGTTGACCCAAGCTGTATCTCACTAGATCTTCTCTCCCATTTCAGCCTGTGCCATTCCTAAAAAATGTAATCTTTCCATTTTTCTAAGGCAAACAATTCCCAATAAGTTGCAGTTGATTGTCTTCTTTTCATATGCTTTCTGGGAACTTTAAATTTCAAGGAATAACCTCTGGTTGGACTCTTGAAATATAAAACAATAATTCTCTCTATACAAGTTGCAAAATCCTTCTACTCCCACAAATATTGCTATTGGGTACCTCCTGAGTTTGATCCTATGGAGTGGTTCTCCATGAATTTTAGATGTGTTCAGAGGTCTTGAATTAGTGAATCTGCATTGTCATGGTTTGCTTTGGACAGCTGCTAACTGAGAAATTGAGACTCTTGGGCTGTGGTGTTTTCTTTTTAATTTCTTCCCCTCTGAACATTCCTATAATATTCTAGACAAAGGAGAATCATCGTGCTTCAAGTTTTAGAAAAAAATGTAGGTAAAATTTTCTCCCACTTTTTCCCCACCCCAATTACAACCTGACTTTACCACCTATTGTTGAGATATAGAGTCAATATATGAAAGGGTATTGGGAAAGAATAAAGGGAAAAAGGAAAAGAAAGGGGGAGAAAGGGTGGATTCATTCCAGAAATACTTAAAAACCATCTCAAAACTGATGATGATTCCCCGGGCAAGATGGCCGAATAGGAACAGCTCAGGTGTGCAACTCCCAGTGAGATTGACACAGAAGGTGGGTGATTTCCACATTTCCAATTGAGGTACCTGGTTCATCTCATTGGAACTGGTTGGACAGTGGTGCAGCCTAAGGAAGGTGAGCCAAAGCAGGGTGGGGCATTGCCTCACCTGGGAGGAGCAAGGGGCCAGGGAACTCCCTCTCCTAGCCAGGGGAATCCATTAGGAACTGTTTCCTGCACTCCAGCCCAGATACTGTGCTTTTCCCATGGTCTTCACAACCTGCAGACAAGGAGATTCCCTCTGGTACCTACACAACCACCAGGGCCCTGGATTTCCAGCACAAAACTGGGTGGCCGTTGGGCAGAAACCAAGCTAGCTGCATCATTTTTTTTTTTCATATCCCAGTGGTGCCTGGAACACCAGTGAGACAGAACTGTTCACTCCTCTGGAAAGGGGGCTGAAGACAGGGAGCCAAGTGGTCTGGCTCTGGCAGGTCCCACCCCCATGGAGACCAGAAAGCTAAGATCCAATGGCTTGAAATTCTCACAGCCAGCACAGCAGTCTGAGCTCAACCTGGGTCATTCAAGTTCAGTGATGGGGAGGGGGCATCCACCATAGCTGAGGCTCAAGTAGGCAGTTTCAACCCCACAGTGTAAGCAAAGCTGCCAGGAAATCTGAACTGGGCAGAGTCCAACACAGCTCAGCAGCAGCAGGCACTGTCTCACTAGATGCCCTCACTGGGCAGATCATCTCTAAAAAAAGGCAGCAGCCCATCAGTGACTTATAAATAAACCCCCACCTTCCTGGGACAGAACACCTAGGAAAAGGGGTGGTAGTGGGTATAGCTTCAGCAGACCTAAACACCCCTGCCTGGCAGCTCTGAAAAGCAGTGGATTTCCCAACACAGTGTTCAAGTTCTGATAAGGGACAGACTGCCTCCTCAAGTGGCTCCCTGACCCCTGTGTATCCTGATGGGGTGATGCCTCCCAGTAGGGGCCAACAGACACCTCATATAGGAGACCTCTGGTTGGCATCTGGTGGGTACCTCTCTGGGACAAAGTTACCAGAGGAAGGAACAGACAGCAATCTTTGCCGTTCTGCAGTCTTTGCTGGTGATTCCCAGACAAGCAGGATCTGGAGTGGACCTCCAGCAAACTCCAGCAGACCTGCAGCAGAGAAGTCTGACTGTTAGAAGGAAAATGAACAAACAGAAAGAAATAGTTTCAACATCAACAAAAAGCATGTCCACTCAGAGACCCCATCCAAAGGTCACCGATCTCAAAGATGAAAGGAAGATAAATCCAAGAAGATGGGAAGAAACCAGCGCAAAAAGGCTGAAAACTCCAAAAACCAGAACACCTCTTTTCCATTAAGGGATCACAGTTCCTCGCTAGCAAGGGAACAAACTGGGTGGAGAATGATTTTGATGAATTGACTGAAGCAGGCTTCAGAAGGTGGCTAATAACACACTGCTCTGAGCTAAAGGAGCATTTTAACCCAATGCAAAGAAGCTAAGAAACTTGAAAAATGGTTAGATGAAATGCTAACTAGAATAACCAGTTTAGAGAAGAACATAAACGAACTGATAGAGCTGAAAAATGCAGCACAAGAACTTCATGAAGCATACACAACTTTAAATAGTCAAAGCAATCAAATGGAAGAAAGGATATCAGAGATTGAAGATCAACTCAAGGAAATAAAGTGAGAAGACAAGATTAGAGAAAAAAGAGTGACAAGAAATGAACAAAGCCTCCAAGAAATATGGGATTATGTGAAATTGATTGATGTACCTGAAAGTGAAGGGGAGAATGAAACCAAGCTGGAAAATTTAATATCCAGGAGAACTTCCCTAACCTAGCAAGGCAGGCCAACATTCAAATTCAGGAAATACAGAGAACACTGCAAAGATACTCCTCAAGAAACAACCCCAACACACATAATCATCAGATTCACCAAGGCTGAAAAGAAGAAAAGATGCTAAGGGAAGCCAGAGAGAAAGATTGGGTTACCCCCAAAGAGAAGCCCATTAGACTAACAGTGAATCTCTCAGCAGAAACCCTACAAGCCAGACGAGAGTGGGGGCCAATATTCAACATTCTTAAAATAAAAGAATTTTCAACTCAGAATTTCATATCCAGTGAAACTAAGCTTCATAATTGAAGGAGAAATAAAATCCTTTTCAGACAAATGCTGAGAGATTTTGTCACTACGAGGCCTGCCTTACAAGAGGTCCTGTAGGAAGCACTAAACATGGAAATGAACAACCAGTAGCAGCCACTGCAAAAACATACCAAATTGTAAAGATCATTGATGCTAGGAAGAAACTGCACCAACTAATGGCAAAATAACCAGCTAGCATCGTAATGGCATGATCAAATTCATGCACAACAGTATTAACCTTAACTTTAAATGGGCTAAATGCCCCAATTAAAAGACACAGACTGGCAAATTGGATATGGAGTCAAGACCCATTGGTGTGCTGTATTTAGGAGACCCATCTCACAAGCCTATGTCTTTGCACACATAGGCTCAAAATAAAGGGATGGAGGAATATTTGCCAAGCAAATGGAAAGCAAAAAAAGCTGTTTTTTTTTAAAAGATCAACAAAATAGATAAACCACCAGCAAGACTAATAAAGAAGAAAAAGAGAGAAGACTCAAATAGGTGCAATAAAAAATGCTAAAGGTGATATCACCACCAATCCCATAGAAATATCAACTACCATCAGAAAATACTCTGAATACCTCTACACAAATAAAACAGAAAATATAGAAGAAATGGATAAATTCCCAGACACATATACCCTCCCAAGACTAAACCAGGAAGAAGTTGAATCCCTGAATGGACCAATAACAAGGTCTGAAGTTGAGGAAGCAATTAATAGCCTACCAACCAAAAAACTCCAGAACCAGACAGTTTCACAGCTGAATTCTATCAGAGGTACAAAGAGGTGCTAGTACCATTCCTTCCGAAACTTCCAAACAATACAAAAAGAGGGAATCCTCCCTAACTCATTTTATGAGACCAACATCATCCTGATACTAAAACCTGGCAGAGACACAACTAAAAGAAAATTTCAGGCCAATATCCCTGATGAACATTGATGCGAAAATCCTCAATAAAATACTGGCAAACTCAATCCAACAGCACATCTGAAAGCTTATCAATCACGATCAAGTTGGTTTCATCCCTGGGATGCAAGGCTGGGTCAACATACACAAATAGAAAAATGTAATCCGTTACATAAACAGAACCAAAGGCAAAAACTACATGATTATCTCAATAGATGCAGAGAAGGCCTTCGATAAAATTCAACAACCTTCATGCTAAAAACTCTCAATAAACTAGGTATTGATGGAACGTAACTCAAAATAATAAGAGCTATTTATGACAAACCTACAGCCAATATCATACTGAATGGGTAAAAACTGGAAGCATTCCCTTTGAAAACTGGCACAAGACAAGAATGCCCTCTCTCACCATTCCTATTCAACATAGTATTGGAAGTTTTGGTCAGGGCACTTAGGCAAGAGACAGAAATAGAGTATTCAAATAGGTAAAGAGGAAGTCAAATTGTCTCTGTTTGTAGATGACATGATGGTATATTTAGAAGACCCCATCATCTCAGCCCAAAATCTCCTTAAGCTGATAAAAAACTTCAGCAAAGTCTCAGGGTGCAAAATTGATGTGCAAAAGCCACAAGCATTCCTATACACCAATAACAGACAAACAGAGAGCCAAATCATAAGTGAACTCCCATTCACAATTGCTACAAAGAAAATTAAATACCTAGGAATACACCTAACAAGGAATGTGCAGGACCTCTTCAAGGAGAACTACAAACCATTGCTCAAGGAAGTAAGAGAGGACACAAACAGATGGAAAAACATTCCATGCTTATGGTTAGGAAAAATCACTATTGTGAAAATGGCCATAGTGCCCAAAGTAATCTATAGATTCAATGCTATCCCCATCAAGCTACCATTGACTTTCTTCGCAGAACTGGAAAAAACCACCTTAAATTTCATATGGAACCAAAAAAGAGCCTGCATAGCCAAGACAATTCTAAGCAATAAAACCAAGGCTAGAGGCATCACACACCTGACTTCAAACTATACTACAAGGCTGCAGTAACCAACACAGCATGGTACTGGTACCAAAACAGAGATATAGATCAATGAAACAGAACAGAGCCCTCAGAAATAACGCCACACACCTACAACCATCGGATTTTTGACAAACCTGACAAAAACAAGCAATGGGGAAAGGATTCCCTATTTAATAAATGGTGTTGGGAAATCTGGCTAGCCATATGCAGAAAGCTGAAACTGGATCCCTTCCTTACACCTTATACAAAAATTAACTCAAGATGGATTAGAGATTTAAATGTAAGACCTAAAACCATAAAAACCCTAGAAGAAAACCTAGGCAATACCCTCAGGACATAGGCAAGGGCAAAAACTTCATGACTAAAACACCAAAAGCAATGGCCACAAAAGCCAAAATAGACAAATGGGATCTAATTAAACTAAAGAGCTTCTACATAGCAAAAGAAACGTATCATCAGAGTCAACAGGCAACATACAGAATGGGAGAAAATTTTTGCAGTCTACCCATCTGACAAAGAGCTAATATCCAGAATCCACAAAGAACTTAAACAAATTTACAGGAAAAAAACCAACAACCCCATCAAAAAGTGGGTGAAGAATATGAAGAGATACTTCTCAAAAGGGGACATCTATGCAGCCAACAAAATGAAAAAAAGCTCATCATCACTGGTCATTAGAGAAATGCAAATTAAAACAACATTGAGATACTATCTCGTGCCAGTTAGAATGGCGATCATTAAAAAGTCAGGAGACAACAAATGTTGGAGAGGATGTAGAGAAATAGGAACACTTTTACACTGTTGGTGGGAGTGTAAATTAGTTCAAACCATTGTAGAAGACAGTGTGGTGATTCCTCGAGGATCTAGAAATAGAAATACCATTTGACCCAGCAATCCCATTACTGGGTATATGCCCAAAGATTATAAATTGTTCTATTATAAAGATACATGCACATGTATATTTATTGCAGCACTGTTTGCAATAGCAAAGATTTGGAACCAACCAAAATGCCCACCAATGATAGACTGGATAAAGAAAATGTGGCATGTATACACCATGGAATACTATACAGCCATAAAAAAGGATGAATTCATGTCCTTTGCAGGGACATGGATGAAGCTGGAAACCATCATTCTCAGCAAACTAACACAAGAACAGAAAACCAAACACTACATGTTCTCACTCATAACTGGATTTGAACAATGAGAACACATGGACACGGAGAGGGAAACATCACATACTGGGGACTGTTGGGAGATGGGGGGCTAGGGGAGGGATAGCATTTGGAGAAATACCTAATGTAGATGATGGGGTGATGGATGCAGCCAACCACCATGGCACGTGTACACCTATGTAACAAACCTGCATGTTCTCCCCATGTACCCCAGTACTTAAAGTACAATAAAAGAAATTATTTTAAAAAAAAGGTGATGAAAAACTAAATTTTCCAAGAGCATAGCCAGAATGCTACTTATTACTGTAGAGTATTAACCAGAAGTTCTGAGGAGGTTTCTTCAGAGGCTCCCCAAATGAGAAACCTACTGAATTTAGAGAATATTCTTCAAGTTGAAGGCTCCTATAGATTCAACTTGAGTTTTGAGGTTCTTCGGTCTGCTAGAATTTGATATGTTAGCTCTTGAGAGATGAGAAATTTAGCATAATGAACCTCTCAAAGAGCAGCGGGAACTGACGTTTATTTAGCATCTTTTATGTTTTTTAGGCATTGTTTATGTGTTCTACAACTTCTATCACTATACTGTTTTTATAGGAGATAAGGAAAAGTAGTAGAGGGTATGGTTGCTTTTGGGAGAGAAATAATCTGTGATCCACATGAAATGCCTTCTGTATTTGAATGATGTAATGATTACCCAAATCATAAAGAGTATAGGTTCATTTACATTATAATAAAAAAGTTCACAAGTAGTAACAAATAGAGTTTACTAGAGTAAAAACTCTATTAACATAATTGAAAAATATGTAGCAAAATGATTGCATCTTCTTGGTAGAAAGAAAAATAATGCAAGTTATATGTTAGTACATTACGTTTTGTAAAAAACGCCTAAAACTTGTATTACTTTTAAAACAAATTGTCATTTATTAAATATTTCAGCATATGCATCTATACACACACACACACACACACACACATACACACACACACACACACACACAAACCTTTGGCTGTGTTTATTAATTTAAAAACCTCTTTTTTTTTCTAATTTGAAAAGACAAGTGCTCTACAGAGACTTGACTGAATAGAATGATACATAAACTCACCTGTTCATGAGACTTTAACTTCTCTTTTATAAGATCAGCACTTATTTTTAGTTGTTCATTTTCACCTGTGTAAGAATAATCAAAGAACATTCTAATATATGGCACTTTTCAAGTAATATGAAAATATGTTTAACATTTTAGCTTTCATTCATGTATACTTTCAACAAACATGCATCCAGCAGCTACTACACATCAGGCACCACACTAGACACTGAGAGCATGCAAGCAAAAAGTTGTTGCTCTTCTAAGAACTTACAGCCTAGTGGTGAGTCAAATGTGTTAGTAGTTATCATATGCTATGATGATTGCTTTTAATGGCAGTATATCTGAAATATTACAGGAACCTGTAAAAGAAAACCCAGGGGGAGCTTGAAGTCAGGAAAGGATTTAGAGAAGAGAAGCTACTCGAGATGAGAGTTAAGTGATAAGGCTTATCCCATGTTAAGAGAGAGCATTCTAAGTGCAGAAAATTGCACAGAAGACCATGGGCTTGAGTTAATACAACTTGGAAAAACTACAATTCAAGTACGATATTGTTGAAGTGTAAAGTGTGAACAGGAGATGCTATATAGGTTGAGATCCTATCACTAGGTAGACATATTCTAGATGAACAACTTTGGATTTTTGTTTTAAAGGTTATAGGGAGTCGTCAAAGAACTTTGAATAGTGCAGAAGTGAAATAATGAGAGTTACATGCTAAAATGATTGTCTGGCAATGTGGATGATGAATGAGAGCGTTTTGATCCTAGAGGAATGGAGATGAGTAAGTATAGATCAAGTAAGAGATAACGGGAACCTAAATTATGTAAGTGGCAGCATGGAAAAAAGGAGGTAATGAGGAGAAGAATTATTTAGATGATAGAATTACCTAGGAATTTTGTGACCCTTTAGAAAGAGGAGGCAAAAGAGTAAGGGAGAGCCTTTTCTTTTTAGGTTTCTGGTTTGGGTAACTGAAAACAATACCTTAATAATCTTTTAAATAAATTTAAAAAACCCTGTGGTTAATTTTGATTGCTAAACGTCCAGGTCAATTCAAAACTAATTTCCTATTTGGCTGAAAGTTTTCATGATCCTTATCACTGGCTAGATTAGTGGCTGGAAAGACTCAATAGAAGTGGGAAAGAAGTCTTAGTCTGCTCCTTCATTGCTCTTCCCTGTCTTTCCTGTGGGTCATCTCTTGGGGATTGGAGACAGGGAATGAGGAGAGGTAGAAAATTATCTACTTCACATTGAGGTTCTAGTCCTTTAGGTAGTTGTAGCAAATATATGGAGAGTGTTGACTCACTCCAACATTTGGTGACTTTTTAGCAGATGTCATTAGAATATGGAAATATGTAGCTATTTTGTTGTTAATTGTGGGATGGACCCTAGTCACTAATTCCAGGTAAACAGGAAAAGCTTAACTGGACATCCTATTACACATTTCCCCTCTACAATCTTAACTGTAAACACAACCAAGAAGTAGTTAAACAAAACAACAAATCAGTAAAGATTTTTGAAGTATCTGAATAACGTTTTTAGGAAGGTTTGTTTTGTGGTATAGTAAAGTTGAGAAGAGCCTTGGAAATAGAGTCCACTTATGAAACTATTGCAGAGGTATTAAATCATAGTACTAAAATTAAAACCTTGACTATAAATAAAACCAAGAAGTAGTTAAACAAAACAACAACAAATCAGTAAAGATTTTTGACATTATCTGAATGCTTTAGGAAGGTTTGTTTTGTAGTATAGTAACGTTGAGAGGAGCCTTGGAAATAAGAGTCCACATATGAAACTTGAAGAGGTATTAAATCATACATAGTATTAAAATTAAGTAAAAATCTAAAATCAATTAGTTTTCAAAAGTTGTGATCAGAAACAGACAGGAAAAGTGTTACATTTTAAAGGGCCATATTTAATACAAATCTTAATCTTGATGATGGCTTCAGTCTGACAAAAATTTTGTCAGAAAATTTGATGTTTCTTGAATAAAAGTCATATCAATTATATGAAAATATTTTCAACATAACACAGATATAAAATGTACTATTTCCCTTTGATAACAAAAGACTTCAGATATGTTTTCTGCTCCCTTTGCTATTCCAATGGGATTTTCAAACCTCGGCACCATTAACACCATTCATAATAATGTTTTTACATTAGGGATCAATCTTGGTAGTGTACCTTCTATGGGTTTTCATAAATAAAAATGGCATACATCCATCATTATTGTATGCAAAATAGTTTCATTGACCTCAAATTCCTCTATGCTCTATTTATAACCCTCTCCCTGAACTCCTGGCAACACTGATCTTTTTACTGTCTCCATAACCTTGCCTTTTCTAGAATGTCATATAGTTAGAATCATACAGTATGTAGCATTCTTTTGAGATTGATTCTTTCACTTAATAATATGCATTTAAGAGTCCTTCATTCTTTTCATCACTTGATAGCTCATTTCTTTTCAGTGCTGAATAATAGCACATTATTTGCATGTGGCACAGTTTATTTTTCCTTTTTAGGGTGCTAATGTAAAGAGTATTATGTTTTCAATTTCAAATTCCCCTTGTTCATTGCTGGTGTGTAGCAAAGTGATTGACTTTGTTTTGCATTGTTTCCTGCAACTTTGCTACAATTTCTTATTATTTCCTAGAGTTGTGTTGTTGTTGATTGATTAAGATTTTCTGCATAGATAACAATTTCATCTGTGAACAAAGATAATTTTATTTTATCCTTCCCAATGTGCATGCGTTTTAATTCCTTTTCTTGTCCTATTGCATTATCTAGAACCTGTAGTACATGCTAAAAGGGAATGTTGAAAAGGGCTGTTCTTGCCTTCTTCCTAGTCTTAGTGAGAAAGCTTCTAGTTTCTCACATTATGTGGAAGATTAGCTTTAGGTTTTTTGTAGATATTATTTATAAAATTGAGGAAGTTCTCCTCTATTCTTAGTTTGCTGAAAGTTTTTATTATGACTGGGTGTTGAGTTTTGTCAAATGTTTCTTCTGCATTGATTAATATAGTCATGTGATTTTTCTTCTTTAACCTATTGTGACAAAGTACATTAATCGATCTTCAAATGTTGAATCAGCCTTGTACAGCTGGTATAAGTCCCACTTGGTCATGGTGTATAAATCTTTTTATACATTATTGAATTTAATTTGTTTAATATTTTGTAGAGGATTTTTGTATCTATGTTTATGAAATATATTGGTCTGTAATTTTCTTTTTTTTATAACGTCCTTCTTTGTCTGGTTTTGTATTAGGGTAATGCTGGTATCATAGAATGAATTAGAAATTACTCCTTCTTCTGTCTTCTGGAAGACATAGCAGATAATGGGTATAATTTCATTCTTAAATATGTAATAGAATTCACCGGTAGACCCATATGGGCCTGGTGCTTTCTGTTTTGTAAAGTTATTAATTAATTATTAAATTTCTTTAATAGCTATAGGCCTACCTATTCATATTATTTATTCCTTCTTGTGTGAGTTTTGTCAGATTGTGTCTTTCAAGAAATTGGTCCATTTCACATAGTTTATCAAATATTTGAGCACAGAGTATTCCTTTATTATCCTCTTAATGAACATGACATTTGTAGTGATGTCTTTTCTTTCATTTCTGATATTATTAATTTGTGTTACCATTCCTATTTCTTTAGTTCATCTGGCTAGAGACTTGCCAATTTTATTGATGTTTTCAAAAAAACAGCTTTTAGTTTCATTGATCTCTATTGATTTCTTGTTTTAAATTTTATTAATTTTTGCTTTATTTTTATTATTTCTTTTTTCTACGTACTTTGGATTTAATTTGTTCTCATATTTCCTATTTCCTAAAGTGGAAGCTTAGATTAGTTTTAGTTTCTTCTTCCCTTCTCATATATGCATTTAATGCTATAAATTTCTCTTTAAGCAATGCTTTTGCTGTATTTCACAAATTTTAATAAATTGTATTTTCATTTTTATTTAGTTCAAAATATTTTAAAATTTCTGTTGATATTGTTTTTTGACCCCTGTATTATTTAAAAGTGTTCTTTAATCTGCATATATTTTGAGATTTTTAATCTATCTTTCTGTTTTTGAATGTCTACTTCAATTTCATTGTGGCCTGACAAAAGACATTGTATGATTTCTGTTCTTTCAAATTTGTTAAGGTGTGTTTTATAAACCAGAATGTGATCTATCTCAGTGAGTATTCATGTAAGTTTGAGGATAATGTGTATTCTGTGGTTGTTGAATGAAACAGTCTATAGATGTCCATTATAGTCAATTGATTGATGGTGTTGAGTTCATCTATGTCCTTACTGATTTTCTGATACAAGAATGTTGACATCTTCAACTATATAGTAGACTCATCTATTTCTCCTATTAATCTTTGACTCACATATTTTTGATGCTGTTGCTAGATAGATATATATATATAAGGATTTTATGTCTTCTTGGAGAATTAACCCTTTTATCATTATATAATGTCCTTTTTTTTATCCTTGATAATTTTTTTATGCTCTAAAATCAGCTGTTTGAAATGAATATAGCTACTCCAGTGTTCTTAGTGTTAGCATGACATATCTTTCTTTAGCCCTTAACTTTTAATCTATATGTGCCTTTATATTTAAAGTAGGCTTTTTTTGTAGAAAGCATATAGTTGGGTAATGCTTTTTGATC
The DNA here is from genome assembly GCA_036589455.1 of Ateles fusciceps. Lineage (NCBI taxonomy): Eukaryota > Metazoa > Chordata > Mammalia > Primates > Atelidae > Ateles > Ateles fusciceps. The sequence continues at coordinate 832,881 of JAZHEH010000572.1, forward strand.
CATTCTGATAATCTGTGTCTTGTAACCTGTGTATTAGCCTTTGATTTTCAAAGTGATTTTTGATAAAGTTAGATTAATATCTACGATATTTGTTACTGTTTTCTATTCATTGCCCTTGTTCTTTGACCCTATTTTTGTCTTCTATTCTTTTTCTGCCTTTTGTGGTAAAGAGTATATTATATGATTCCGTTTTCTCTTCTTTCTTAGCAAATCCATTATACTTCTATTTTTACTTTTTTTAAGTGATTGTCCTAGAGTTTGCAACATACATTTACAATGAATCCAAGTCCATTTTCAAATAACATTATACTGCTTCTCAGGTAGTACAGGTACTTTATACTAAAGTATTCATAATTCCTTTTTCTCATTCCTTGTGTCATTGATGTCATACATTTCACTTATACACAAGTTATAATTACTTAAAATACATTGTTACTATAATTTTGAATAAATTGTTATCTGTTAGATTAATTCAGAATAAGAAAAATAAAAGTTTTTATTTTACCTTCACTTATTCCTTCTCTAATGTTCTTCCTTTCTATGTAGATCCAAGTTTATGGCCTATATTATTTTGCTTCTCTCTGAAGAACCTCTTTCATTTCCTGCAAGGCTGGTATACTTGCAACAAATACTCTCAGTTTTTATTTGTCTAAGAAAGTCCTTATTTCCCCTTCCTGGAGAGTAATTTTGTAGGATACTGAATTATTGGTTGGTGTTTTATTCTCTCTCTCAGCACTTTAAATATTTCACTCTACTCCTTTACTGTGTGCATGGTTCCTGAGAAGAAGCTGGATGTAATACTTGGAATTTTCAGATGCTTTGAACTTGACACATACTCTAGCAATTCATTGGAACACCAAGGCCAAAAACACCAACCTGCTAAAGAGATTCTTTCATTTTTCTTATTTTCAATTTTAAAACTTAGCTGTCGTTCAATTCTTATCTTTGGTCCTCTATAGGTAAAGAATTTTCCCCACTCTTCTTTGAAAATTTTTCTTTGTTTTTTATTTTCTACCATTTGAATATGACATGCCCAGGGGTCGCTTTTTGAGCATTTATCTTGCTTAGTGTTCACCGAGCTTCCTGGATCTGTGGTTTGGTATCTGATATTAATTAGGGGAAATTCTCTGTTATTATTGCTTCAGATGTTTCTTCTGTTCCTTTCTTTCTTGATTTTCCTTCTGGTATTCCCAGTAAGTGTTTGTTACAGCTTTTGTAGATATTATACTGTTTTTGGATATTTTGTTAACTTTTTCTAGTCTTTTTTTTTTCTTTTCAGTTTTGGAAGTTGCTATTGACATATTCTCAAGTTTGGAGAGTCTTTTCTGAAACTGATAAATATTTTTCCTTAGATTATGTCTAATGTACTAATGAGTCCATCAAAGGCTTTAATTTCTGTTACACTGTTTAGAGCCCTTAGCATATTCATCATAGTTTTAAAAAATTTCTGGTCTAGTAATTCCAATACCTCTGCCATTTCTATGTCTGGTTTTGATGCTTTCTCTGTCTCTTCAAACTGTCTATTTTTTTCCTTTTAATGTGCCTTGTAATTTTTCTGTACAAAGCTCAAGACAAAGTACTGGGTAAAAGGAATTCTATTAAATAGGCCTTTACTGACTTGATGGTAAGGTGTAGGGGAAGGAGAAGCATTCTGTAGTCCTATGATTAGGTATCAGTCTTTCAGTAAGCCTGTGCCTCTGGACTGTGAGTTACTCACATGCGGCTCGGTCCTCCTCTTAGGTGGGATGGGATGGCTAGAGTGGGCTGGAGCAGGCTAGGGGGAGCTGAAATAGGGTATTTCCCCCGCATCAAGGCAGCTTATCCTTGGCTAAAACACCAAAAGTTTAGGCTCAGATAAAATAGCTTCTTTTGAGTCAGGCTTTGTTAAGAACAGAAGCTGTGGATTATTTCAAAATGGTTACTTTTCCTCTCCTTCTGCCAATAACATGAGATTTTTCTCAGATCTTAACTGTGAGATCTTAGTAGAGCTCTTACAGGTAAAACTTACAAAACTGTAGGGGCTCCCCTATGATTAGGTCTCCTGAAATTTTTAATCTCTTAGACTTGTCCACAGTGAGCCTCCTGCAATTTATCAAAATTACATTTTAAGGTTTCCTAGCCTGACCAACTGGAAGGTTTCTGCTTTGGGGTTCTGCTCTTGTAAGTTGTATTTTCTGAATCTGCCTCCCCCGTCTCCAATTTTAGGGGTATCAGTTTGTCCTGCAACCTCACTTCTCTGATCAAGAGTCTAAGAATTGTTGATTTTTCAGTTTGCTGAACTTTTTACTTGTTGTTAGCATGGAGTGACAACTTCTGAGATCCTTACACACTTTACCAGAAACCTGAGGTACAGTTGAAGGATTTTCATTAAAATTAGAATTATATTTTCATGTTTCATGTGCAAGTGAGAATACTTAAAAGTGATATGTTTTCAGCCCTGAAATTGCTTAGTGGTGGAACCATTTCTTAAGATACAATGGTTTTTCTATAAATTAATTTTCCAAAATTATTGCATCAGGTCTAATAGACTTTCATTACATTTTAACTTAATATGCCTGATAAAGAGCTTGAATGGGGGTAGGAGAAATGACAGCTCTGATACTCTCTTATTGTTGGCTTGTGCTTGCATTATTATACTTATTATTGTTCTCAAATATGTTTTATTTTTTAAAACTACTTGTCCATTTTGAAAGGATTAGTTTGATTAGAACTAGCTAATTTTGTCTATCAATCCTCTTCTCCAGATACATATAAACTGTACTACATGGCCATACACTGAGACTAGGGGGAAAAAATAAACATGCAATTGTTCAGTTTTAGAACTCCCATTCTCCTCAGAGAAAGAAGAACCTTGTGTATCATGTGTGACATATAATTAACTTATAGATAGAAAAAGGATTATTCCAGTTTCTAAATTTTTGTAAGATGACTGACTGAATTTTCAGATAAAAATAAAGGTGAATAAGAATTGCAATATTTTGCTACATCTCATTGATTTATCTTTTACATAATCCATAAGTCCTTACTGAAAAGATTCACTGATAAGACTAAAGAAAGGTAGCATTTCTTTCATTGTAACTGAAAAGTCTCTTAAACCCAAAGGGTAACTGCTTCACCAGATCAGTAATGCTACCAAAAAACCAGATCCTTTTAGTTTACTTTTTTTGATATCATCAAAAATCACCCTGCTAGCATGATTTTTAGATTAGAAACAAGAAGTCTGCAACAATTTTAGGTATTATATACAAGTCTTACAACAACCAGAAGAACACAGTCCATCTCTTGGGAGAGAGAAAAATTATACCAAAAGAACTTCCTTGGAGCTCGGATGCAATCTGCTTACCCTGAGGCATCTGGTTAAGGGAATGAAGGGTGAATGTCCAAAAAAGAAAAAACGTTTCCTATTAAGGAGAGAAAAGAGTTGCTGGGTAGGAAACCACTGGGTAGCTTAAATAAGCAGATTAATCATACTGTCTTGGCAATCAGTTGGATGAAATGGTCAAATATAGATAGTTGATATATATCACCTTGCTCAATCAAGGCCTGTAAAAGCATTGGGAAAATGAACTAAATGAATTATCATTTATTTGTAAGAGGCAGCATACAATATTCATTTTTTAAGAATGGCTATTTTAAAACTGGTACTTGCCTTGTATTGGATCTTTAAGAGAAACTTCTCTGTTTTCTCCCATTGATTATGATGTTAGCTGTGAGCTTTTCATTTATGGCCTTTGTTGTGTTAGGGCAAGATCCTTCCATGCCTATTACCTTCTTCATCTATACCTATTTTTGTGAGAGTTTTAATCATGAGTGGATGTTGAATTTTGTCAAATGTTTTTTGTGTATCTATTGAAATGTTCGTGTTTTTTTTCTATTCATTTTGATAATAAATAGAAAATTTATGGTAGATCACATTGATATACGAAACCATATACTGTGTATACAAAACCATACTTGCATCCCAACAATAAATCCCACTTGGTTAGGATGTATGATCTTTTTAATGAGCTGTTGAATTTTATTTGATAGTATTTTATTGAGGATTTTTGATTCTGTGTTCATCAGGAATATTGGGCTGTAGTTTTCTTTCCTTGCAGTATATGTCTGATTTTGGTGTCAGGGTGATGCTGGCCTCATAGGATGAGTTTGGAAGTGTTCCCTTTGCTTTTATTTTTTTGGAAGAGTTTAAGAAAAATTGACATTACTTCTTCTTTGAGTGTTTAATAGAATTACCCATGAAGCCATCTGGTTCTGGGCTTTTCCTTTGTGGGAGATTTTTGATTATTCACACAATTGCTTTATTTGTTATTGGTGTGTTCCAACTATTTCTGACTCAGTTTTGGCAGGTGGTATGTTCCTAGAAATTTTACTATTTCTTCTAGGTTATCCAGTTTGTTGGCATATAATTGCTCATAATAGTGAGCCCCATCATGCCCCCTAAAACATCAGTTGTATCGTCTTCTCTTTCATTTCTGCTTTTATTTATTGACAACTTTTTTTTTTTTTACTATAGCCAAGGGTTTGTCAATTTTGTTTATTTTTTTCAAAAAACAAAGTTTTGTTAAATGTTCTGTTTTCTTTTATTTTCTATTTGATTGGTTTCTTCTATAATTTTCATTATTTCCTTCCTCTGATTACCTTTGGGCCTAATTTGTTATTCTTTTTCTAGTTCCTTGAGGTGTAAAGGTAGATTGCTTATTTGATATATATTTTTTCCTTTTAAATTTAGGTTTTACAGCTATAAACCTCCCTAGCAGAATGTCTTTTGCTGCATCCTATAGGTTTTGGTATGTTGTGTTTTCATTTGTCTCAGATACTTTTAAAATTCCTTTGATTTATTCTTTGACTCAATGATTGTTCAGGAGTGTGTTTAGCATTTTTGACACTTCATTTAAACATAGTGCTGGAAATCCTAGACAGAGCAATTAGGAAAGAGAAGGACATAAAGGGCATCCAAATCAGAAAAGAAGAAAATTATCTATATTTGCAAATGACATGACTATATATTTAGTAAACCTGTTAGAACTAATAAATAGATTCAGTAAAGTTGTGGTGTACAAAATCAACAAATAAAAGTTAATCACATTTCTATATACAAATTACAAAATATCTGGAAAGGAAATTAAGAAGCAATCCTATTCACAATGGCAATAAAAACTTAAGAATTAACCAAAGAAGGTGAGAATCTTGTACACTAAAAGTTATAAAACATTGATGAAGAAAATGAAAGAAGACACAGATAAATGGATGGATCTGAATTAATATTGTTAAAATGTTCATACTACCTACAATTATCTGCATATTTAATGCAATCTCTCTCAAAATGCCAATGTCATTCTTTACAGAAGTAGACAAAACAATCCAAAAATTCACATGGAATCACAAAAAAATCTCAAATAGCCCAAGCAATCATGAGGTAAAAGAACAAACCTGGAGTCATTGCACTACTTAATTTCAAAATATATTACAGAGCTACAATAATCAAAACAGTATAGCACTGTTTAAAAAAAAAAGAAACCAGACATGTAGATTATGGAACAGAATAGAGAACCCAGCTGAGTGTGGTATTTTAGTCACAAGGAAGGGAAAAGTTGTTTTGAGCCCTAGCATTGAGATAGAAACATGAAAGCCCCTATTTTACACTCCAAATTACAGAAATCACATATAAGATCAATATTTTATCTCACATATGTAAGGTGCTTGTTTTAAAATAAAGGTAGAGATCTAAGATGAGAAGTGGCTACTTGATGTGAGTTTTATTTGGAAGGGGACTTTAAGGCAATTGAGTTTAATCTCTGATACAGTAGAAGAAAATCTCATGGCCACAATAGCTGAGTCAGAACAGCACAAAATACTTGGTTGCTCTGTTTTGTGAATGGTAGGCCTATTTGAATAACTTGATTGTTTAAAAAAAATAATAAGCCAAATGTGTTGACTTCACTTTCACAAATATAGTCTTAGTCTATGACAAAAAATTAAATGGTAAATGATCACTGTGGTTTAAATAAAAAATTATGGTTTAACTAGTAATATCCACTCTTCAAAACTGAACACAGTGTTATAAAAGACCAAGAATGCTACTGAGAATAAATAGATTTCTAAACTTTGGAAGGTAATAAAAATATCTATCTGACTTTTGAGAAAAGATCCTTTGATGCCACTATCAGATAGAATATGACTGAATTGTTCTGTTCAGCATAGAATTTCTTATTTCATAATCATCTAGGAAAGTAGTTTTAAGTAGTAAGGAGTCCTCTCTTAGCTGATAAGTTGAAACTTGGTGCTCAAATAAACAATGCTTTTTTTAGACTTTACTTTTTTTTCCCTAACTTTCTTTCTTTCTTTTTTTTTTTTGAGATGGAGTTTCACTCTTGTTGCCCAGTTGCCTAGGCTGGAGTGCAATAGTGCAATCGTGGCTCACTGCAACCTCTGTCTCCGAGGTTCAAGTGATTCTTCTGCCTCAGCCTCCCGAGTAGCTGGGATTACAGGCATGCACCACCATGCCTGGCTAATTTTGTATTTTTAGTAGAGACGTGGTTTCCTCCATGTTGGTCAGGCTGGTCTCAAACTCCCCACCTCAGGTGATCCACCCACCTCGGCCTCCCCAAATGCTGGGATTATAGGTGAGAGTCACCACACCCAGCCCCTAACTTACCTTTCAAATTCTGTTGATATTCAATGGTATGTTGTAGACCTTTTATTATATTATGAAGAGTAGCACATTCTAAAACAAAAAAAGTAAATTTATTTTAAAATAACTTGCTTTCAATTTTGGAATTATTCTCTCAGTTGAAATAATTAAAATAAAATAATATTTAAGCCAGGCATGGTGGTGTGCACCTTGTAGTCCCACCTACTCAAGAGGCTGAGGCAGCAAGATCACATAAACCCAAGAGTTCAAGAGTGCAGGGGCTATGCTCATGCCATTGCACTCCATCCTGGGTGACAGAGCAAGACCCTGTCTCTAAAAATAATAATAATATTTAATTGGAAATTACAAGATAGTAATAAAGCAAACAAGGACCTTAAAGAAAATTATATAAAGGAAAAATATAACTTTTTTTTTTTGTGAGACAGACTCTTGCTCTGTCACTCAGGCGGGAGTGCAGTGGTGCGATCTTGGCTCACTGCAACCTCCGCCTACTGGGTTCAAGTGATTCTCCTGCCTCGGCCTCTTGAGCAGCTGGGATTACAGGCACATGCCACCAAGACTGGCTAATTTTTGCATTTTTATAGAGATGGGGTCTCACCATGTTGGCCAGGCTGGTCTCAAACTCCTGACCTCAGTCCATCTGCCACGGCCTCCCAAAGTACTAGGACTAGAGGTGTGAGCCTTTACTTTTAACTCACTCATTAAGCCAAATGAATTTCAAAACTTAGTAATGACTTTCCTAAGGCCCAGAATAGTACTGATCCTACCATGTGCCTAAGCAATCTCTGCCCTAGTAGTAAGGCACACCTGCTCATGTCTGGGGAACTATAAGAAGTATGTTCATGTAAATCTTCCATGAAAGAACATCCTAAGGAAAGAGAGTTAAATTATATAGTTTTGGTATAAGACAATATGTGGTACAATTGTATGGTATAGGACAACACTTTTCTTACTGTCTTCCAATGTGTCCTCTTAGTACTTATGCCTGAGTCTTAGAGCAAAAGATGAGCAATAAAAGAAGTAAAAACTCAATAAGTAGTGTTCCAAGGCTTCAGCAACTTTGCTGCCAATGGCTTCTGACATAATAGGAGTTAGAAGTTTCGTTGCAAATATTAGAGCCTTGACATGTGCATCCAAGCCTTGACTGTACTATTGGTTACCACCAGCAACAGCCAAGAAGGATAGCAATAGTAGTGGTAACTTCCATTACTTTAGAAGTCCATTTAGCTATTAGGGCTACAACAGCAGAGACTATTTTTTATTTTGCTTACCATTGCTTCCTAGTATTTAGAACACTTGTGGTCCATAGTAGGCAATCCACAAATATTTATGTGGATAGGTAATATCACAGTAAGCTGAAGCAGAAAAGGGGTAAGTGGAGAGTCTCTGGTATGAAAATAACATATATTTTGTCAACGGAATGAAAGAACCAATACTGTGAAGGAAGAATTTAAAACTTTTCACTTTTTAATTGGAGATTCTGTACTTAGTCTCATGTACTTTTTCAACTATGCTGATAGAAATGAAAGCATTTTGCAGAAGTTTAAACGTTTATGATGATATAAGGTTCTGCTATTGTGGCTCTTCACTCCTCCCTGTTCTCCCTATCATCCCCATCATCCATTCAAAGTTACCATCATCCTCCATTTTATCAATCTTGCTATTTCCCAGTAAGAGAATGATGGTTAGATTACATTTGACAGAAATTAGCTGAGAATTTGCTTCATGAGTCTCACTGTGCTAGCTGCTACAATTAAAAAATTAAAGAGGCATAGACAGACTCTGCTATCACTTGTCTTTGTGCCTTTTAGAGTAATGAATCCAGTGAATCATAGAATATAGTAGCTGAATTACCTCAGTAATCTGTACATTGAAAACGGAACCCTGCAACTGAGTTTCAAAAATGTGTATTTTCAAAACTTGAACACAAGGTGGCTCTCTCACCACATTTTTCTACAATGGAATCTAGGTAAGAAATTCTTCACAAGAATAATTTTGAATAACGGCTTTTAAGTCTTCACTAATTTTGAATAATGGCTTTTAAGTCTCTTTGCAAACTTTAATCCACATTATTTTTTTTTGTTGGACTTTACTATGTAATTTGAAAATAGTGGCCTATTAAATTCTTCCTAAAAACCAGAAGTCCAAATGTTAAGCTATTTCTTATACTATATAATTTAGTAAATCAATAATCATTCTGAGCTCAAATATAGGCTCTAAGATTAACCAATAATATGAATACTAATATGTATTTCATATAATAGTTACAGATATTAAATGCAATTATACATGTAAAGAGTTTTATGCAGTGCTTTGTTCTCAATACTAATATTATTACTGTCTTTAATCGGCAAAGAAATTCTTTACCTGGCTGGCATCAGATGTAGAAAATAAAATGTCCATATATCATTCTTTGTTGTTGAATAAATCCAATCATGTGTATTTTGCCCTTCCTTCCTAAGTGAATTATTACACACTTGGCTCCATAATTTGTCATTTTCATTTGTTCTTTTATTTTTGATAAGTACTATCCAGTAGAAACGACATTAGATTTAGAACAAATAAAATTGTATTTCTTAAAAATATTTTTTGTGGTTACACAGTAGGTGTATATATTTATGGGGTACATGAGATGTTTTGATAAAGGCATACAATGTGAAATAAGCACATCATGGAGACTGGAGTATCTATTCCCTTAAGCATTTATCAATTGAGTTATAAACAATTTAATTACATTCTTTAAGTTACTTTAAAATGTATAATTAAGTTATTATTGGCTATAGTCACCTTATTGTTCTAACAAACAGTAGGTTTTATTCATTCTATTTTTTTTGTACTCATTAGCCATCCCCACCTCCCTTCCAGCCCCCTACTACTCTTCCCAGCCTCTGGTAACCATCCTTCTACTCTCTATGTCCATGAGTTTAAATATTTTGACTTTTAGATCCCATAAATGAGAACATGTGATGTTTGTCTTTCTGTGCCTGGCTTATTTCACTTAACATAATGATCTCCAGTTCCATATGTTGTTGCAAATGGCAGGATCTCATTCTTTTTTACGGCTGAATAATACTCCATTGTGTATGAGCATCTTATTTTCTTTATTCATTCATCTGTTGATGGACACTTAGTTTCCTTCAAATCTTGGCTATTGTAATCAGTGCTGCAACAAAGAATGCAGTTATCTCTTTGATATACTGAATTCCTTTCTTTTGTGTATATACCCAGCAGTGGGATTGCTGGGTCCTATGGCAGCTCTATTTTTAGTTTTTCAAAGAGCCTCCAGACTGTTCTTCATAGCGACTATACTAATTTACCTTCCCACCAACAGTGTACGAGTGTTCCCTTTTCTCCACATCCTCACCAGCATTTGTAATTGCCTGTCTTTTGGATATAAGCCATTGTAACTCAGGTGAGATGAGATTTCATTGTAGTTTTGATTTCATTTCTCTGATGATCAGTGATGTTGAGCACCTTTTCATAAGCCTGTTTACCATTTGTATGTCTTCTTCTGAGAAATGTCTATTCAAATCTTTTGCCCATTTTTGGATTGGATTATTAGATTTTTTTTTCCTGTAGGGGTATTTAAGCTCCTGATATATTCTGGTTATTAATCCCTTGTCAGAGGGGTAGTTTGCAAATATTTTTTCTCATTCTATGGGTTGTCCCTTCACTTTGTTGATTGTATTCTGTGCTGTGCAGAAGCTTTTAAACTTTATATGATCCCATTTGTCTATGTTTGCTTTGTTTGCCTGTGCTTGTGGGGTATTGCTCAAGAAATCTTTGCCCAGAGCAATGTCCTGGAGATTTTCCCTGATGTCTTCTTCTAATAGTTTCATAGTTTGAGGTCTTAGATTTAAGGTTTTAATTCATTTTGATTTCATTTTTGTGTATGGTGAGAGACAGGAGTCTAGTTTCATTTTTCTGCATAAGAATATCCAGTTTTCCCAACACCATTTATTGATGAGACTGTCTTTTCCTCAGTGTATGTTCTTGGCACCTTTGTCAAAAATGAGTTCACTATTGATGTGGGGGATTTGTTCATGGGTTCTCTATTCTATTACATTGGTCTATATGTCTGTTGTTATGCCAGTATCATACTGTTTTGCTTACTGTAGCTCTGTAGTATAATTTGAATCCAGGTAATATGATTTCATTTTTTTTTCAGTTTTTTTCATTTTGTTTAGGACACATTTGGCCATCTGGGTCTTTTGCAGTTCAATATAAATTTTCAGATTGTTTTTTCTGTTTCTGTGAAGAATGTCATTAGTATTTTGATAGGGATTGCATTGAATCTGCAGATTCCTTTGAGTAGTATGGACATTTTTTATAATATTGATTCTTCTAGTCCAAGAACATGGAATATTTTTCCATTTTTTGGTATCCTCTTTAATTTCTTTCATTAGTGTTTTATAGTTTTCATTATAAAAATCTTTCACTCCTTTGGTTAATTCCTAGGTATTTAATTTTATTTGTAACTATTGTAAATGGGATTACTTTTCAAATTTCTATTTTAGGTTGTTCACTGTTGGCATATAGAAATGCTACAGAGTTTTGTATGTTTATTTTGTATCCTGCAACTCTACTGAAGTTGTTTATCTATTCTAAAAGTTTTCTTGTAGTTTCTAGGTTTTTCCAAATACAAGTTCATATCATCTGCAAACAAGAATAATTTGACTTCTTCTTTTCCAGTTTGGATGCCCTTTATGTCTTTCTCTTGTTTGACTGCTCTAGCTAGGGCTTCCAGCACTATGCTGAATCACAGTGGTGACAGTGGGCATTCTTGCCATGTTCCAGATTTTAGAGGAAAGGCTTTCAGTTTTCCCCCCATTCAGTATGGTACTAGCTTTGGGTCTGTCATATATTGTTTTTATTATATTGAGTTATGTTTCTTCTATCCTAGTTTTTTGAGGGTTTTTATTATGAAGGAATGTTGAATTTTATCAATCCTTTTTCAGCATCAATTGAAATGGTGGTATAATTTTTAGCCTTCATTCTGTTGATATGATGTAACCAACACATTGATTGATTGGCATATGTTGAATCATCCTTGCAAGCCAGGGATAAATCCCACTTAGTCATGACGAAAGATCTTTCTAATGTATTGTTGAATTTGGTTTGCTGTACTTTGAGGATTTTTACATCAGTATTCATCAGAGATGTTGGCCTGTATTTTTTTTTTTTAATGTGTCTGTCTGATTTTGGTATCAGGGTAATACTGGCCTTCTAGAATGAGTGTGGAAATGTTCTCTCCTCCTCTATCTTTTGGAACAGTTTGAGTAGGATTGATATTATTTCTTCTCTATTGATATTATTTCTTCAGTAGTGAAGCCATCAGGTCCCAGGCTTTTCTTTACTGGAAGACTTTATTATGGCTCATTACTCGTTATTGGTCTGTTTAGGTTTTGGATTTCTTCCTGATTCAATCTTGGTAGATTGTATGTATTTAGGAATTTACCCATTTCTTCTGAATTTTCCAAATTATTTGCATATAGATATTCATAGTAGGCACTAATGATGTTTTGAATTTCTGCAGTATCAGCTGTAATGTCTCCTTTCTCATTTCAAATTGTATTTATTTGGATCTTCTCTCCTTTTTTCTTATTCTGGCTAAAGGTTTGTCAATTTTGTTTAACCTTTCAAAAAACCAACTTTTGATTTATTGACCTTTCGTATTTTTTTTTCATTTCAATTTCATTTATTTCTGCTCTGATCTTCATTGTTTCTTTTCTTCTAGGTTTGGTTTGCTCTTAATTTTCTTTTCTTTTTTTTTTTTTTTTTTTTTTTTTTTTTTGAGATGGAGCCTTATTATGTCGCCAGGCTGGAGTGCAGTGGCTCTATCTCGCCTCCTGGGTTCAAGCGATTCTTCTGCCTCAGCCTCCCGAGTAGCTGGGACTACAGGCATGCCCTGCCATGCCCAGATAATTTTTGTATTTTTAGAAGAGATGGGGTTTCACCATGTTGGCCAGGATGGTCTCGATCTCATGACCTCATGATCTGCTGCCTCAGCCTCCCAAAGTGTTGGGATTACAGGCATGAGCTACTGTGCCCAGCCAATTTTCTAGTTCTTTAAGAGGCATAATTAGATTACTTATTTGAAGGGTTTCCTCTTTGTGATTTAGGGACTTACAGCTATAAACTTCCCTCTTGGTATTGCTTTTGCTGTATTCCATAGATTTTGGTATGTTTGGTAATGGTTTTCCATTATCATTTGTTTGAATAAATTTTTTGATATCCTTTTTAATTTCTTCATTGACACACTGGTGATTCAGAAGTATATTGTTTAATTTCCATGTATTTGTATAGTTTCCAAAATTCCTCTAATTTCTAGTTTTATTCCACTATAGTAAGAGAAGATACCTGATATTATTTCTATTTTTAAAAAATGGTTTGACTTGTTTTGGGGCCTAACATATGGTCTATCCTTGAAAACAACCCACATGTTGAGGAAGAGAATATGCATTCTGTAGCTCTTGAATGAAATATTCTGTAAATATCTATTAGATTCATTTGGTCTATAGTGTAGATTTAGTCTGGTATTTCTTTGCTGATTTTCTGTCTGGAAGATCTGTCCAATCCTGAAAATAGGATGTTGAAGCCTCTAGCTATTATTGCATTAGGGCCTATGTCTCTGTTTAGCTCTAATAGTATTTCTTTTATACATCTATCTGGGTGCTCCAGTGTTGGACACATATATATTTCAAACTGTTATATCCTCTTGTTGGATTGACGCTTTTATCATTATGTAATGACCTTCTTTGTATCTTCTTAAAGTTTTTGTCTTGAATTCTATTTTGTCTAATACAAGTATAGCAACTCCTGCTCTTTTTTGTTTTCCATTGGCATGAGATACCTTTTTATATCCCTTTATTTTCAGTCTATGTGTGTCATTATAGGTAGAGTGTATACCTTGTAGGCAGCAGATCAATGGGTCTTGTTTTTTCATTCATTCAGCCAGTCTATATCTTTTGATTGGAGAGTTAAGTCCATTTACATTCAATGCTCTTATTGATAAGTAAGGACTTACTCCTGCCATTTTATAATTTTCAGGTTATTTTATTGTCTTCCTTTTTTCTTTTCTTCCTTTCTTCTTCTAGGTAAGGTGATTTTCTCTATTAATATGATTTAGTCTCTTGCTTTTTATTTTGTGTGCATCCAATGTTTGTTTTTTTTTTGGTTTCAGGTTACTGTGAGGCTTGCAAATACTACCTCATAATCCATTATTTTAACCTGATAACAACTTAACATTATTTGCATAGACAAACAAGCAAAAAGAAAACTAATAAAAACTTTAAGGCTTAACTTTGTCCTGCTTTCTAAACTTTTTCTTGTTTATATTTATATTAATTGTACTGTCTCTTGAAAAGATGTTGTAATTATTATTTTTAATTGGTTCATCATTTAGTCTTTTTACTTCGGATAAAAGTAGTTTACACACCACAGTTAGTGTTATAATGGTGTGTGTTTTTCTGTGTGCACAGCATTACCAATGAGTTTTATACCTTCAGGTAATCATTTATTGCTCATTAATGCCCTTACCTTTCTATTCCCTTTAGCATTTCTTGTAGGACAGCTCTAGTTGATGAAATCCCTCAGCCTTTGTTGTCTGTTAAAGTCTTTATTTCTCCTTCATGTTTGAAGGATATTTTCAACAGATATGCTATTTTAGGGTAAAAGTTTTTTTTTCCTTCAGCGCTTTAAATATGTCATGCCTCTCTCTGCTGGCCTACTTATAGGCCTACTTCATTGAAAAGTCTGCTGCCAGACTTACTGGAGCTTCATTGTATGCTATTTCTTTTCTTTTGCTGCTTCTAGGATCCTGTCTTTAACCTTGATCTCTGGCAGTTTGATTATTAAATGCCTTGAGGTATTCTTCTCTGGGTTAAATCTGCTTGGTGTCTATAATCTTCTTGTATTTAAATATTGCTATCTTTCTCTAGGTTTGGAAAGTTCTTTGTTATTATCCCTTTGAATAAACCCTCTACCCCTATTTCTTTATCTCTGTTTTAGGGCTCTGTGGTAACACTAGGTACACATTGTGTAACACTGGTTCTCACAGACTCATAGAAGTCCTGCCTTTTGACACTATTTTCTAGATCTTGTAGGTATGCTTCATTATTTTTATTTTTTTTAATTTTGTCTCCTCTTTCATCTTCAAAAAGCCTGTCTTCAAGCTCACTAATTCTTTCTTCTGCGTGATCAATTCTGCTATTAAAGGATTCTGATGCATTTTTTTAGTATGTCAGTTGCATTTTTTCAGCTCCAGAATTTCTGCTTGATTCTTTTTAATTATTTCAATCTCTTTGTTATATTTATCTGATACAGTTCTGAATTTCTTCTTGTGTTATCTTGAATTTCTTCGAGTTTCCTCAACACAGCTATTTTGAGTTCTCGGTCTCAAAGGTCACATATCTCTGTTTCTCCAGGATTGGTCCCTGATGCCTCAATTAGTTTATCTGGTGAGGTCATGTTTTCCTGGATGGTGTTGATGTTAGTAGATTTTCTTCAATGTCTGGGCATAGAAGAGTAGGTATTTATTGTAGTCTTCACTGTCTGGGTTTATTTGTAGCTGCTTCTCTTAGAAAGGCTTTCTGGATAGTTGAGAGGACTTGGGTATTGTGATCTAAGTTGTGTCTGCTTTAGGAGGCACCCCAAGCCCAGTAACACTGTGGTTCTTACACACTCATAGAAGTACTAACTTAATAGTCTTCGGTAAGATTTGCGAGAATTCTCTAGGTTACCAGGCAGAGACTCTTGTTCTCTTCCCTTACTTTCTTCCAAACATAGAGTCTCTCTATTTCTCTTTCTCTCTCTCTCTCTCTGTTCCAAGCCACCTAAAGCTGAGGGTGGAGTGACACAAGCATGTTAGTGGTTACCACCACTATGATTGCACTGCATCAGACCTGAAGCAAGCACAGTGCTAGGTCTCACCCAAGGACTACGGCAACCACGCCCTGGCCACTGTCTATGTTTGCTCAAGGCCCTGGGACTCTACAATCAACAGGCTTCAAAGCCAGCCAGGGCTGTGTTCTTCCCTTCAGGGCAATGAGGTCCAATAAACCCTGGGTAGGTCCAGATGTACCTTCCAAGAGTCAGGGGCTAGAGTCAAAAAATCTTAGAAGTCTACCCAGTGTTCTATTTTATTGCAGCTGAGCTGGCATTCAAACCACATGATGCAGTCCTTCCCACTCTTCCCACCATTTTCTAAAGGCAGAGGAGCCTTGCCCCATAGCCACTGTCACCCCAGTTCACAAGGAATACTGCCAGACTACCACCAATGCTCCCTTAAGGCCCAAGAACTCTTAAGTCAGCTTGTCATGACTGCTGCCCCCCCCCCCCCCCCCCCGAGACTCACACTTCAGGGCAGTGGGCTCCCTGCTGGCTCAGGGCAGGACCAGAAATGCCATCTAAGAGTTAAGTCCTGGAATCAGGAACTCCAGAAACCCACTTGGTGTTCTACCACCCTGTGGCTTGCTCATACCCAAGATGCAAGACAAAGTCCCCTTTACTTCTCTGTTTTTCTTAAGCAGAAGGAGTTTTGTCCTACAGCCACCACAGCTGGTCATGTACTGAGTCTCACCCAAAGCCAGCAAGTCTCAGAGACTCACCCAAGGCCCTTGATGCAGTATGTGGGTATCACTGCTGGTTATTCAGGGCCCAAAGACTCTTCACTTAGCAGGTGATGAATGCTGCTAGCAGTGGGTCCTTTCCTTCAAGGCCACTGCCTTCTGGCCCAGCACATATCTAGAAATGTCTGGGTGCTAGGGCCTGGAACAGAGGCCTCATGACTCTAACCAGTGCCCTATCTTGCTGTGGCTGAGCTGGTGTCCAAAATGCAAGACAACATCCTCCCCTCTCTTCTCCTCATGTGTAAAGAAGGGGTCTCTTCTGGAGTCTCAAGCTGTATAGCCTGAGGTTAGGGTAGGGGTGATGCCAGCATTCCCTTGGTTACCCCAGCTGGTGTCTCAGTATGGTCTCATACTTGCCCCTAGTACCCCAGTCCACTGTCTCTGGGCCTAGTTCAGCACAAGTCTTGCCTAAGAGTTGCCATTCTTATGGTCTTGACTACCTTTTAAGTTTACCTGGAGACACAGAGTGCTGTAGCCCTCAGAGGCAAGGTTTGCAGGCACTCAAGTTCAGATTGCTGGGATCCATAATTCCCCTCTGGCTAGGGCTGATTTAAATGCTCCCTCCTTGAGTTGGTGTCAGCTGAGTTTGATCTGGTTTTCATTTCTGCTCTAACAGGACAGCACTGAGTTCAGTACCTCAAAATTGCTGTGTTCTCCCTCCCCCAGCACCCAGAGATGCTCTCTGCACCATACCACAGCTGTGGGTGGTGTGGGAGGGGTGACATCAGTGACTCAAGACCATTTTTTCTATCTCCTCAGTGCCTCTTTCAGTGATACGAAGTTAAAACCAGGTACTATGAGTGGTCACCTGAGTTTTAGTTCTTATTAAGGTTATTTTTCTGTGTTGATAGTTGTTAACTTGGTGTCCTGGCTGGGGGTGGGTGGGGGCATAATCAATGAAGCTTTCAATTCTGCCACCTTGCCCTGCCCTCTCCAAAATTGTATTTTTTGAATTATTTTTTTTCAAATAACACACATGATACAGAAGCATAGTGAAAAGGAGATATCTCTCTACTCTCTGTCCCCAAAGTAACCAGTTTCTCTCTTCCCAAGGCAGGCACTCTTACCAGGACACTGTGTATCTTCCCAGAGACATACAGATATTAGGAGAGTGGGTGTTTTGTGTATGTAGATATAATTTTACAAAAACAATAGCATACTATTTTGCACTTTGCTGTTTTTATTCACCCTATCTTGTAGATTATTCTATATCATACAAAACTACTTCATTCTTTTCATCAGCTGCATAGTATTTCATTAAATAAATAGACCATAATTTGTTTAATAAGATCTCCACTGGTGGACAGTTTATATTGTTTTTTTCCTTTTATAAACAATGTTGCAACAAAGATATTCACTATTTTGCATATGTAAAAGTTTATCTTTAGGAAAGATTCCTAGAAGTGAAATGATTAGGTCAAAGGGAATGTAAATTTTCAGTTTTGATGGATGTTGTTAATCTATTTTTCACAAAGATTTTACCCCCTAACTAGAAATACATGAGAATGACTGTTTCTATATATCCTTGCCAATAAAATATTAAATTTTTGGTTATTTTCAACCTGATATAAAAATGGTATTTCATATTGAATTTTTAAATTATGAGAGAGCTCAGACATCTTTTTATATGTTTATGAATCATTTCATTTTAATTTTCTGTGACCTACTATACTATGTCTTTTACCTATTTTTATATTGTTATTGGTCTTTTTTTCATTAACTTGTCTATGATATGCATTGCAAACATTTTGCTATTTTGTTTAGTTGGTTTATGTCTTTTTTTTTGCTACATAGTTTTTCTATCATTAAAAGTCAAATATCAAGGAAATAAGAGAGGACACAAACAGATGGAAAAACATTCCATGCTCATGGTTAGGAAGAATTAATATTGTGAAAATGGCCATACTGCCCAAAGTAATTTATAGATTCAATACTATCCCCATCAAGCTACCATTGACCTTCTTCACAGAACTGGAAAAAACCACTTTAAACTTCATATGGAACTATAAGAGAGCCCGCATAGCCACGATAATCCTAAGCAAAAAGAACAAAGCTGGAGGCATCATGCTACCTGACTTCAAACTATACTACAAGGCTACAGTAATCAAAACAGCAGGGTCCTGGTACCAAAACAGAGATATAGACCAATGGAACACAACAGAGGCCTTGGAAGAAACATCACACATCTACAACCACCTGATCTTTGACAAATCTGACAAAAACAAGCAATGGGAAAAGGATTCCCTGTTAAATAAATGGTGTTGGGAAAACTAGCTAGCCATATGTCGAAAGCTGAAACTGGACCCCTTCCTTACACCCTACACTAAAATTAACTCCAGATGGATTAAAGATCTAAACATAAAACCTAACATCATAAAAATCCTAGAAGAAAACCTAGGCAAAACCATTCAGGACATAGGCATAGGAAAGGACTTCATGACTAAAATACCAAAAGCATTGGTGACAAAAGCCAAAATAGACAAATGGGATTTAATTAAACTTAACAGTTTCTGCACAGCAAACGAAACAATAATTAGAGTGAACCGACAACCAACAGAATGGGAAAAATTTTTTGCGATCTACCCATCTGACAAAGGCCTAATATCCAGAATCTACAAAGAACTAAAGCAGATCTACAAGGAAAAAAACAAACAAATCCATTCAAAAGTGGGCAAAGGATATGAACAGACACTTTTCAAAATAAGACATTTATGAGGCCAACAAACACATGAAAAAATGTTCATCATCACTGGTCATCAGAGAAATGCAAATCAAAACCACATTGATATACCATCTCATACCATTTAGAATAGTGATCATTAAAAAATCTGGAGACAACAGATGCTGGAGAGGATGTGGAGAAAAAGGAATGCTTTTACACTGTTGGTGAGAGTGTAAATTAGTTCAACCATTGTGGAAGACAGTGTGGCAATTCCTCAAGGATCTAGAAATAGAAATTCCGTTTGACCCAGCAACCCCATTACTGTGTATATACCCAAAGGATTATAAATTGTTCTATAGACACATGCATATGTATGTTGATTGCGGCACTGTTTACAATAGCAAAGACCTGGAACCAACCCAAATGCCCATCAATAATAGACTGGACAAAGAAAATGTGGCACATATACACCATGGAATACTATGCAGCCATAACAAACAATGAGTTTGTGTCCTTTGTAGGGACATGGATGAATCTGGAAACCATAATTCTCAGCAAACTGACACAAGAACAGAAAACCAAATACCGCATGTTCTTGCTCATAGGCGGGTGTTGAACAATGAGAACACATAAGCACAGGTAGGGGAATATCATCACACACTGGGGTCTCTTGGGGTGGGCTAAGGGAGGAATAGCTGGGGGGGGTGGGGGAGGTTGGTGAAGGATAACATGGGAAGAAATGCCAGATATAGGTGACGGGGGGATGGAGGCAGCAAACCACCTTGCCATGTATGTACCTGTGCAATAATCCTGCATGATCTGCCCATGTATCCCAGAACCTAAAGTACAATTAAAAAAAGAAAAAAAACCCTGTTACACTAAAAAAATAAAATAAATAATAATAATAATAAAAAGTTGAAATACACTTAAGAGAATGAAAAGACAAGCCATAGACTAGGAGTAACTCTTTGCAAAACATTATCAGATAATGGACTGGTATCCAAAAACAAGAACTCAAAAGTCAACCTTAAGAATACAAACAATCCAATTAAAAAATGGGCAAAATATCTGAATCAACATCTTACCAAAGAACATACGCAGCTGGTAAATAAGCATACTGCAAGATGTTCAACATGATTTGTCATTAGGGAATTGCAAATTAAAACAATAAGATACTACAACACACCAATTAGAATGGCCAAAATCCAAGACATTGACAACACCAAATGCTGGCCACGACGTGAAACGATAAGACCTCTCATCCATTGCTAGTGAAAATACAAAATGATACAGTCACTTTGGAAGATAGTTTGACTTTTTCTTATAAAGCTAAGCATACTCTTTACCATATGATCCAACAATTGTGCTCCTTGAAATTTTTGCCCAACTAATTTGAAACTTATGCCCACCTAAAAACCTGTACATGGATGTTCATAGCAGCTTTACTCATAACCACCAAAATTCAGATACAAACAAGGTGTTCCTTAATAAGAGAATGGATAAGCAAAGTGTGGTATATTCATCATGCAACAATACAATTTTTTAAATTTTGATATTAAGCTATAAAAAGACATGGAGGAATCTTAAATGTATATTGCTAAGGGAACACTCAATCTGAAAAGACTACATATTGTATGATTCCAACTATATGACATTCTAGAAAAGGCAAAACTATAGAGACAGTAAAAAGACAAGTGGATGATAGGGGCTCAGGGGGAGAAAGGGAGGGAGGGGTGAATAAGGGGAGCACTGGGGATTTTCTAGGGCAGTGAAACCATTATTTGGTATGATACTTTAATGGTGGATATGTTTCATTATACGTTTGTCAAAACTCATAGAATATACAACACAAAGACAACACTAATGTAAACTATGAAATTTAGTTAATGATAGTGTATTCATTGGCACATGAACTCTAACAAATGTACCATACTAATGCAAGATATTAATAATAGGGAAGTGGTGGGGTGAAAGAGTATATGGAAACTCTCTGCACTTTCCATTTTTTTTCTGTAAACCTTAAAACTGCTCCAAAAAGTTTATTAATTTTTTAAAGAGTCAAATGTACAAATCCTTTCTTTTATTGTTTCTATATGCTGTGTCATACATTTAGAAAAGCCTTCTCCATTATAAAAATAAAAACCCTATGTTCTCTTCTAGTTTTTCTGAGGTTTCATCTTTTTGACTTTTAATAAACTTTATTTTTATTTATTTTATTCTTTTTCTTTTTTATCTTATTAACTCAAGTATCAACCTACAAATCAGGTAATAACTTTATTTTTTAGGGCTATATCTTCAAACCTTGGCTGTGATAATTTCTCAGAGTTTCCTTAGTTTTGATGACTCTGACAGTTTTGCAAATACTGATCAGGTATTTTGTAATATCTCTCTATGAGAATTTTTCTGATATTTATCTCATAATTAGACTAGGGTTATGGGTTTTGGGGGAGAAAGACCACATAAGTGCCATCTTTCATATCATATCATATCATATCAAGAGTATATACTATCAGTATGATATAACTATTTATGTTGACCTTGATTATGTAGCTGAGGTAGTATTTGTCAGGTTTCTCCACTTTGTAGTTACTTTTACCCTACCCTCACCCTTTCCATACTGTGTCTTCAATAGAGTAAAGAAAGTGACTATACTGAGCCCACACTTAATAAATGTGGAGCCATGCTCTTCTTCCTTGAGGGCAAAATATCTGTAAAAGTCATTTGTAATTCTTCTGCAAAGAAAATTTGTTTCCTCTTCCCCAGTTGTTTACTTATTAAATCATTTATTTATACCGGTAAGGATTCATGGATGTTTATTTTATACTTCGGGCTATATCATGTTGTTCCAGCTTTGGCTGTTGACTGCTCTTTCAGTTGGCTTTTGTCTCCCTTTTAACATACTCCCATCAATGTGGGGTAATTTTTTGTTTGTTTTTTGAGAACTTTCTTACTTTCTGGCCTTACAAGATGCTTGAGGCTTACCATATATATTTCCTGCCTCAGTCTTATAGTCATCCATGTCTCAAAAAATCCTTGGTTCCTTTTATTAGAGAATGGTATAAGGAACCAAGATCTGGGAACCAGGTATGCTCAATGTTAGTGGAGCATTATTGCCTCTAGGCCCTCTCAGTTGACAGAGGCAATCAATATATGTGTACAGCTTTATTTTTAACACAAATTTTTGACACATATGACATTTATTTTGATGTAATTTTAAGGTAGAAATTCAACTTTAATTTTTTCCCATTGTTTTTATAGCCTGTATTGAGACGTCAGTTGGCCATTTCTTAGTTGAGTGGCATCAGAAAGATTATTTAACTTCTCTCATTCTGTGTTTCTTCACTAGTGAGGTAGAGTAATAATACCAGTCTTACATGTCTTTCAGAGCTATAATAAGGATAAAAATGAGATGATAGTCTGGAAAGTTCTATGTGGACTTAAAACACTTTACCAACATATGGTGTAATTATTAATCACTGTTGTACTAAAAAGCACTTTTATTAGAATTAGCATTCCTCAGGCAGCATAATAACTAACCTTCTTTAACTGAGACTTCCTTTGCTTGCATTACTTTTAATAAAGAGTTAGTCTTTTCCAGCTGAATATCCAGTATATTGTTCTTTGCATTGGTTTCTATCATTTTCTGTAGAAGAAATAGATTACATATTATTAACAAATCAATGCTGCTAATTTAATTTTTTATTAAGTAATGAAGACTAATGAAAATACAAACCACTTAATATCTGAAAGTCTAATAACAAAATATATCTATAGTCATGTACTGCATAATGATATTATGATCAAGAACAGACTGTATATATAATAGTGGTGACACAAGATTATAATGGAGCTGCCCTATACAGGTGTACCAATTTTAACTTTTATACCATATATTTACTGTACTTTTTCTATGTTTAGGTATACAAATACATACCATTATGTTATAATTGCTTCCAATATTTAGTACAGTAACATGCTGTATAGGTTTGTAGCCTAGGAGCAATAGGCTATACCATAAAGCCTAAGTGTGTAGTAGGCTACACCATTTAGGTTTATGTAAATATACTCTATAATGTTCGCACAATGATAAAATTGCCTAATAATGCATTTCTCAGAACATATCCTTGTCATTGAGTAATATATGACTGTATTTAAAATAAGCCCACTTCCCAATTTATTTTCAAATTAAAAAGTAACATGGTAAAATATTAAAACAGACTATTAGTTATAAATGAAAAGTAAAAATATGACCTAACTTGAACTACTTTCTTTCTAACTATTCAACTCTTGGTAGAACTACTTTCTTTCCAACTATTCAACTCTCAGTCCCATGGTTAACAATTCCTTATATATGTTTCAAAACTATTTTATGACTGTACAGATATAGAAAAAAATCATATTATATTCTGTTTTGCGCCTTGGCTGTTCCACTTAGTACTATTATCTGGAAGACGATGTCATGTAAGCACACATAGATCTACCTCATTCTTTTTAACAGCTACATTGAGTTTCATTTTTGAATATACTGTAATTTATTTAACCAGTCTCTTATTGAGACGAGAGA
Organism: Ateles fusciceps; assembly: GCA_036589455.1. NCBI lineage: Eukaryota > Metazoa > Chordata > Mammalia > Primates > Atelidae > Ateles > Ateles fusciceps. The sequence goes on from JAZHEH010000572.1 coordinate 856,388, forward strand.
GAGAGAAAAGGAGAGAGAGGCCATATTCTAATTTTTATAATGAATAAAGATTTTTAACCATATCTCTTTGATATCTTTGTGAATAGTATAATAAGCCTCCATATACCCTTCAAACAGCTTCAAAATCAATTCATGAACAGTCTTATGTAATCTATACCTCTACTCACTACCCTAGTCTCATCACTTTTGAATTGATCTCAAAGCAACTCTCTCACCTTATGTTATTTCATCTGTTAATATTTCCATCCATATGTATCTCCAAGAGATGACTCTTTCAAAATATGGCCACAATACCATCATCACCTCAAAAATTAACATTTATTTCTTATTTAAAATGTTTAAGAATATAACAGATATTTCCAAATTAATTTCCAAAATCATTGCACTAATTCCTCTCTCACCAAAAATGCTTCTTATTCCTTCTCTCTCTCTCTCTTATTATGTTAAGAATCACTTGGTTAAGAACACTTAACTTTATTGTTTAAAAAATGCTCGTAATGTTACCTTAAAATACCTATGATCATAAAAATTATTTCATTATGACATTGTGTGTGTGTGTGTGTGTGTGTGCGCACGTGCTGAGGAAAAGAAATAGAAAATAATTATCAGAAAAGAAGAGAAAATAGAGATAAGCAGTACTCTCCTTCCCACTCTTGCTTCACAAAGTCACTCCCCAATTCTTTCATTTAACCACCTACATTTTTCAACAGCTATTGAAGGCAAAGGAGGGAGGAAAACCCTAATATGCACTTGTGGGTTTGGTCTACCATTGGTCCAGACTCAGAGAGAGAGACTTTAAATGGCTTTGCTTTTAGGTAAAAGAGAAGGAAAAGGGAACAGATAGAATAGGAAATACTAAAAAATGAGTAGCTATAATAACAGATTGAAATATGCATCTACTTCAATGTTTACTAAAACCATTCCTGAGTTTATGGACAACCTAGGTTTTCAAGTACAGCAATCCCCCCTTTATCCACGGAGAGATATGTTTGATGACCTCCAGTGGATGCCTGAAACCTCAGATTGTACTCAACCCTATAATGTTTTTACCTCTACAAATTTAACTATGATAAAGTTTAATTTATAAATTAGGCACAGTAAGAGATGAACAATAATAAATAATAATAATAAAATAGAACAACCATAATATACTGTAATAAAAGTTACATGAATGTGGTCTCTCTCTCTCTGTCTGAAATTATCTTATTGTACTATACTCACTCTTCTGATAACTGAGATGGCTACCAAGTGACTAACAGACAATTGGCCTATACAACATGGATACACTGGTCAAAAGGATAAATCATGTCCTAGGCGGGACTGAGAAAGACAATGAAAGATTTCCTTGTGCTACTCAGAATGGTGCAGAATTTAAAATTTATGAATTGTTTATTTTGGGACTTTCCCATTTAATATTTTTGGACCACTGTTGACCTCAGGTGGGTGAAACTATAGAAAGCAAAACCTCAGATAAGGGGGACTACTATACAGTTTCTGTTTAACTTCAGCAAAAGTACATAAATTATTTATTCCCCAGTCCTAGGGACATTTTGATGTATTAGTACAAATAAGTCAAAGCCAGATGTATTTGAAGCATGGATTTTTAAAATGAAAGAGAAGAGCGTAGCAAAATATATTATTACCTTGATCATTTTTTGGTACATTTTTCTTTCTTCCCAACTTCTTCCCTTGGCAAAATCTGTTCCATGTTCCCCTATATATTACAATTGTTTTCTATCTTTACATACCTTTTCTATCTGTGAGAAGTCATTTATAAGTTTGTCAAGATTCACACTGCTAATCTTTTTCATACATGCTTCACTGCTTTGGTCCATGCCTGAAAGTAATTAACAGCAGATAGTGTCAAATAAATAAATGTAAAGCATTGCAAAAGTGGTCATAGCTCAAACACTAACCTTTCTATATTCTACTCATAGGGCATCTACTTGGGCTCTATTGTTCTCAGAGAATTTTTGTTATAACCAATATTAACAGTGGTCAGTCTCATGCCTGTAATTTTAGCACTTTGGGAGGCTGAGGCCAGCGGATCACCTGAGGTTGGGAGTTTGAGACCAGTCTGACCAACATGGAGAAACCCTGTCTCTACTAAAAAAATACAAAATTAGCCAGGTATGGTGGCACATGCCCTGTAATTCCAGCTACTTGGGAGGCAGAGGCAGGAGAATTGCTTGAATCCAGAGGCAGAGGTTGTGGTCAGCTGAGATTGTGTCATTGCACTCCAGCCCGGGCAACAAGAGCGAAACTCCATCTCAGATAAAACAACAACACACACACACACACACAGCAAAAAACAGTGGTCAAATGCATTGTTTTTTCCAAATCCTTACCACCCACACTCCAGTTGACTTATTTAGATTTGTTTCTTTAATGCATTAAAATCGAACTCAATATTAAATCTGAGAAATGACTTTTAACTGTAATTATTAATTTAAGATGTTAAAAATATTTGTTTAACTATCACGTCACAAATATTTTCTGCTGGTATGCTTATTTCTTATATTTTGTTTGGTAAACTGGTAAATAAAAGACATAAGAAATCAATGTGCTCAAAGCAATCTCTCTGCATTTCTATTGTCTTGTAATTTTGTGTAAGATTAACCTTTGGGGATAGCCAACTAACTGCTAAAGAATAAGAGTTTCAGTTTTAGTCCTATGAAACCAATCTTAAGAAATTATTCAGAATCCCAGAATGTAAATGCTGGCTACTTTGCAAAAGTCAATTTATCTATTCTGACTAGATGAGTTTACATCTTTGGATGTAATGTAAACAAGTATGGGACACTTGTCTTTAGATTCTTCTCTAGCAAAGAAGAAAGGGAAAATACAAGTTTGAAGTTCAGCCATGTTAGACTGAGGAAAAAACATGAGTCAATGTATGGTGTGTGAAAGTATTAACTAGTCCAAAGTAAAATGTTAGGTAAAATTCCTCATATAGCTACTCAAAGCAATTTGGAGGCATACTAATGTTTAAAAAGAAGTCGGCTAAAACAGACATTGCTTGACAATATGTTACTTCATCAAGATATCTAATTTTCTTCTTTTGAAATATTATTTTGCATTAGCAACTATTATCTTATGTATGACATATATAAGTACAACTATGTATAAAATCTCTTAGTTAAAACTTTATCCTTACAGCAGAAAAATATTTGTAATATCCTCTCATAATACAGCAAAATTCCCTTTGGAGTAAAATTAAAAATAATTGCTATTTGATAGTAGTGTTACTCTTTAGCAGTGCTACATGGTACTCTGAAGTAGTTAATGCAAAATCTCTCCACCTCCAACTTTTTTTTTTTTTTTGGTACCTAACCTTTTAAACAAACAAGGTTTTCCTAGGGTTGTGTCTCAGAATCTGGCTCTTGAAATAAATGCATTTACATTTGAGCTTGATTTTCTCTCAACTCCTTCCCCCAAATAAGACCCTGTTATTTCCTTATAAAGCCATCACTAATATCCTATTTGCTATCATTGCATGATATCCCTTTTTTCATACTGGCAGAGCCAGGAAATTCATTTCTATATATCTTCATTGTCTGATCTTCTTATTTCCCAGGTCAAGATCGTTTCAGTGAATATGGTCTTGCATGGTGAAATTAGGTGATAAGCTGGTGCTTCAGTCCTTGTCAAATTCCTTCGTGAGCAGCAGAGACTGATTTGTGACTTTCTAGGCTCAGCTTTAACCGTCCCCATAGGCAAATGACAGTCCCATTTCCTTCTTTGTCCTTTTGCCTGCTGGCTTCAACCATCCCCCACAAGAGAGTGACAGTCCCGTTTCCTTTTGCGGCCTCCTGTCTGCTGCCTTGAGTCCTGGGGCTAGTCCTCAGCCCGATCCCTACAGTTGGTCCTTCGCCACTCGCCTGCCCCATGCTCCGGTTACTTCCTCTTCTCCCCTTCTCACCTCCCCTCAAAAATTCACTCTCAGTCCTGAAGCCTGGGTCTCCTGGCTCCCTCCCCGGCATCCTAGTGTCCTTAGGGACCTAGCAGAAATAAACGAAGGGGGCCGAGGACCCGCGGATGTGAGAGAAGTGCCTGAGACAAAAACTTGTATGGACCCAGAGCACTGTAAGGAGACACGAAGAAAACCATCTCTATGGAGAGAGCGGGAGTTTCGAACGCTTTCTAGTGTCCCTAGAGGCCTAGCAAAAATAAAGGTTGGGGGCCGAGGACGCGCGGATGTGAGAGAAGTGTCTGAGACAAAAACTTGTATGGATCCAGAGCACTGTAAGGAAATATAAAGAAAAGCATCTCTATGGAGAAAGCGGGAATTTCGAAACGTCAATAAAGAGTTTGGAGCGTACCTGCTGTTGTCCTCAGTTCCCCACAGTCTCCCTTGCCTCTCTCTCTCCTCGGGGGCCTGGTACGCCCCTGAATGCTGTCCCCCTCCTCCGGAAGCCAGATCCCCTAACAATGGGCCCGACTTTCTCTGGATCCGCCCTGTGCCCTGTGCTGGTGCTCCCACCACCAGCAGTTCTTACCAACTTGGTCCCAGCTCCCCCTCAGCATCTGCTGCTGCTTAGGTATTTTCATATGGTTTCTAGAACATGAATCAACACTGGATCAATAATTGTTTCCCCTATCCAAAGAATAAATCACATTGGGTGCACTGGGTGTTTTGAATGGTGAATCAGCGCCATTGAATAAATAATAATCCATATCTATTCTTGTAACTTATAAAATTGGCTTTCAAAATGCCAGAGCCAGTTAACAGATATGGTTTCCCATTTACAGAGTTTTATCTTGCTAGCTTAGTAATTAAGGGCGTGGGCTCTTGTGTGGATTCGGACCACAGTCTTCTCTTTTCCGTGGGTGATAGTGGGTAAGTTCTTAATTATACACGCCTAAGCGTCTTTATCTGTATAAGAGATTAATAATAAAGCCTGTCTTGGCCGGGCGCAGTGGCTCATGCCTGTAATCCCAGCACGTTGAGAGGCCGAGGTGGGTGGATCACCTGCGTTAGGAGTTAGAGACCAACCTGGCCAACATGGTCCCCCTCTGCCTGCTGGTCCCCCCACCCCCTGCTGCGTCTCCTGCTACTAAAAATACAAAAATTAGCAGACACCTGTAATCTCAGCCACTCGGGAGGCTGAGGCAGGAGAATTGCTGGAATCCAGGAGGCAGAGGTTGCAGTGAGCCGAGATCTTACCATTGCACTCCAGCCCTGCCTGACACAGCAAGAACTCAGTCAATAAATAAATAAATAAAAATGTCTCTTAGGGTAGTTGTGATTATTAAATGAAGTGATGCATTTAGAAGGTGCTTAATGGAGATCCTTGCTTAAAGTGAGTGTTCAGAAATGTTAATTATTAGAATTTTTGAATGTTGTTCAGTAATAGTTTGAAAGTGAATCCACTGCCAACTTTGCTTTATCTGTTTTTTTTTTTTTTTTCTGAGTGGGAGATGGGAGGTTTATTTTTGCTAATGTGAGTTTTCTATGGAATCCAAAATTTGGCAAGTGGAAAAACATAAACAGTAATATGATAACCCATACTTTACTAGTTGAAAGGTAGTATAACATACTGGCAGGGAAATTATATTAAAGTAGAAAATGTGGAGTGTAGTCTTCACTCTGCTGCTCAAATAAGCTTTCCCTAACATTAGTAGCAACACATAGAAATATTGAAAATGACCAGCCGAATTGCTGGTTCTATCCAATTAGCACATATAAAATGTTCCATGTGACTCGTGTCGTAATAACTTTTAAAACAAGCTCATTTTAAGACCCTAAATGCTAAAATGCTACCTTCTCCATGAGTCATTCACTGATCATATCAATCAGCTGTGACCTACCTTTCCTTACTCTATGGAACACGCTAGCCTTCTGCAGCATTTGTTAACACTGTTTTAATTGATGTATTACCTCTTTTGCTGTATTTATTATTGATTCCTTAGGGGAAGAAACTCTATTTTCTTTATATATATATGTGTGTATATATGTATGTATATATATATGTATATATAAATGTGTGTGTGTGTGTATGTGTGTATTAAGGTCCACACAGGCCCATCCTTGGCAAAATTCAAGAGTCCTTTGAAAATATGTGGTGATTAGAATGTGTAAGGCAGAGAGGAAAATATGTGGTGATTAGAATGTGTAAGGCAGAGAGGCAGCTCCCTAGATCCCCTGCCTCATCTGTACTTTCAAATCTTCTAGATGTTCCAACATTTGAATACAGAGGCTTTGACTATCTAATGATTTTGGGATGTAGAGACTAAGAAAGTTGGAATATAATATATATATATATATATATATATATATACACACATATATATTTATCCATAGAGCCTACCATAGAGAAAATAGAAATGAACCAACACATCAGGAATAAATAAATAAAGTTTAGCTTAATTTTTCTAGTTTAGAATGGGTCACAAGTTTCTCTTCCAGTTTATAGATGTTAGGATTTTTTAAAAAGAATCCTAGTAGGTTCAAAGTATGTCTTTCAATGAGAAACTAAATGAACTTTCCATGATTTCATCTTTATAAAGTGAATGCCTTTCACAGTTATATTTACAGTCTTATTCTTCAGATATCATCCAAGAGACAGAATTCATCAAATATTTGCTCAGAAAATACTCATTTTTGCTCACTACTTGGATGTGGAATCATCCATACACCACATTTTAGCAACATGTAATTTACCCATGTAGCAAACCCCCAAGCTTAAAATAAAAGTTGGGAAAAATATTTATTTTCTGATTGATTAAAGATTTATTGAATATATATATTAAAATTGCCCAGAAAACCAAAAGAGAGAAACAAATTACATTATTAGGTTATACTAACAAAGAAAGTAACATTGGAATCCATTAAAAATACTCTGATTTGGAAGAGAAACACATATGTACCTAGGCAGTTGAAAACCATCAGAAGCTACAGATTTATGCACATAAAGATCTTAAAATGAGTGATACATTGATTTTTTTTAGGTTGAAAAGAACTTTACTCATTAATTTATTCTAAAATATTAAGTACTTAAAAGATCAGCTACTGCAGGTCTAGGCACTAAGAGGAGCAAAGACAAATAAGAGACTCTCCTTTTGCCTTGAAGCTTACAGTCTCAAAGGAGAAACTAGCAAAGGACTGAAATCTAGGATATGTTATTGGCAATATTGCTCTGGCATTGGAATCTCACTTGATTATTTTAGTTACTCTCACCAGTGTATTATAACAACAAAATATGGTGTTGCTCCCATATCACAGCAAATGTTTATAAGTGGCTTGGCTAATCTATTGAGTCCTCTGTTTCAGCCCTATTATTTAACTCTCTCAATAATCTTACCTCTGTTCAGGTCATGTTTCTTGTCTGTTGAATCGAATTCACCAATTGCTGAAATTTCAGCTCACTTTCATTTCCATGAATATTTATCTATAAAATGCTACATAGAGGAAAAAACCTACACAAGGTGAAATATAAATTAGAAATTGAAGTGAAGAGCAGTAGAGAATATAAACCCAAACACACTGGCCTGTAGGTCTATAAAGTTTTTATATTTCTGCTACAAATTTGGCTTTGAATTTCCTGATGGTTAGAATAAAAAAGGATACAGGCTTAACTACTTAGTTTATCTATTTATTTTTGTAAAGAGGAGAAAACACAAGTTTCTCAGGAGGAACAGTGTTCCCTAACTCTATTGATTTTTCACATCAAGATTCATATAGGTGGCACTAGATAATTTAATAGGCAATTTCCTCAATATTAGCCTGAGAGTAAAGGTGGAAATGAGCTTTTAAAGACCCTTTCAAAGTATCTCTATGAAAAAGGCTAGATTGCATCAGAAATGGCAATCATAATGAATCACGGTTTAGGCCCCTTCTATTCAAAGTGTGGTCTCTGCACCAGCAACATGGGAATCACCTGCGAGCTTGTAAAAATGCAGTCTCAGACTGTGTCCTATAACTACTAAATCAGAGTCTGTATTTTAATAAGATTACCAGGTGATTCATGAGCATATAAATGTTTGAAAAGCATTGATCTTCTACGTACAAAGTTTTTAGAGCTTTGCTTTTTAAAGATTATCAGTACTTACACATTTATTTATTCAAGAAATACTTGTTGAGCACCAACTATGTCCTGAGGTTTATGAGAAAACTAGGGATAAAAAAAAGAGATGTGGCCCCTGACCTAAGAAGACTTATAGTTAAAAAGGGAAATAGGTAATAAATGAGTAAATTACCTATACATACAATTGCAATAAGTACAAAGAAATACTAATCTATGAACTTGATTTTAAAATTGAGTGAGAGGTGCTTTAGATATAGTGATTGAGAGCAGTCTCTGGGTAGATAAGATAAAAGTGAGACCTTAACAGTACATTAAAATGCTAGCCCATAGCTAACATTTTAGCCACAGCTCACAGTTTTAATGTACCCTTCAGGTCTCATTTTTATCTTATCTACTCAGAGACTGTCCTCAGTCAAAATGGTAGCTGTGGGTGGCCAGGAGCTGTGGGTTCATGCCTGTAATCCCAGCAATTTGGGAGGTTGAGGTGGATCACTAGAGGTCAGAAGCTTGAGACGAGCCTGGCAAACATGGCAAAACCCCATTTCTACTAAAGCTACAAAAAAAAAAAAAAAAAAAAAAATTAGCCGGGTACGGTGGCAGGTGCCTGTAATCCTAGCTACTCTGAAGGCTGAGTCAGGAGAATTCCTTGAACTTGGGAGGCGAAGACTGCAGTGAGCCAAGATCACCCCACCGTACTCCAGCCTGGGTGACAGAGTGAGATTCTGTCTCAAAACAAAAAAAATGTTAGATGTGGGCAACATATATAAATACTAGGGTTCCCTTTAACCTCTACTTGATCTCTTGATGCACTTCTCCCTGCTCTGGTCTCTCTACGTAATTCCCATATTTCAATATCTGCTTCTGGACCATATTGTCTTGGCTTCAACTGCAACTTCGGGTTCCAGTTCTGTAGATCTCTCACTCTCAGCATTTCCTGCAGTAATTAGGTAAAAGACATTCCATGCACCATGTCTATGACCCAATGGAACACTGCTGGCTAGACTCACCCCCTTCTTTTTCCAAATGGACAGAGGAATTTGAACATGATTCTAAAATAAAGCCTAAACCATGCAGTACTTGGATTACTTTTCCAGAGACAATCCTACTTAGATATATAAATATTTCATCTTTCAGTAATCTATTAAGAGTAGAATCAATGTTGCTATCTGGACAGAGTTTGTATTTTTGGGTGAGGACAGGAAGTAAAGCTATTCTACTAAATTTATTGACATAAATATACTTTAGATAGTGAATCTATGGTAAGGGTGATATTTTTGTGATAAGATAGTTTAACCAGCTCTCAATGGCCTGTTATTCAACAGATACTTGGAGGTGGCTTTGGGAGTACTCTCAGAAGTCAGACTTTTTCTAAAATTAGTCTTAAGTCTGTTCAAGTACATAAATAAGTGATCCATGATGGCTTCAAGGTCATAATAGAGTTTGACAATTTGGGCCTAAAATATTCCATTGTTCCCAGAGAACATCAACTTTCTCATAGTCTACCTTCTTAGTGATAACATTATTGATGAGGGCAGGTTAATGAGCCTTTCAACATTCCTAGCGTCAGATCCTGGCTATGCTCCTACTAGTTGTGTGGTCCTCAGCAAGTCAATTTCTCTCTCTGTCCATCCATTTCATCATTGTAAAATGGGAACAAACCTCTGAAGATTAGGATAAATGTGTCAAACCTGGGCTGGCTTGAGTAGGTCAGAAATAAGTATTTGTTGAATGAAAGAAAGAATGAACCAGTGAACAATGCTAGTTCCTATATCGGCAAGCTATTGTGATACAGTAAACCACTCTAAAATGCAGTGCTTTGAAACAACCGTTTATTTAGCTCACACTATTTAAGGTCAGCAGTTTAAACTGGGCTAATTGTGTATATAGTTTGAAGAGAATTAAAGATATAAATAGTAATTTATTAATTTATATCATTTATAACTTTTACCAAACATTTCATCCACTGACTTCATACGGCATTGCGTAGTTTTAAATTTGTTTAGTGTCACTGTCTTCTCAGCTACATAATGTGCTTTATGAAAACCTTATTCCCATGCCTCAATTGATATTGCTGCAGAAAAGTGATTTTCAGTTCCACTTATATCATTATAGGTTTTGATGCCTGCTTACCACTGATCACAGACAAACTAAAAAGTATTCTCCACGAGGGAGTCATGGGGGCCAAGGTTAGACGTCCGTGCTTAAAGAATTGTTTTAACCAGTGTACAATATTTATATACTGCCCTGCCACTTTAAAATGCCCCAAGTACTTTTCTACTTGGGCGTGGGGTGGCTAGGTTTTCCTTGCCATCATTCTTCCTAGCAAGCAATATATTCCATCATACACTCAGCATTTCTCAGCAATCATACACTCAGCATTTCTCAACAGTTTCCCCTGTCTTTGACAAAGTTAGCTAAGCAAGCACAGCTTTATTTTGGTGAACTATTCTTTGGAGGATTTGGGATCCGCACCTGCAGACTACACACAGAGAAAGCAAATCAATAACATAATCACAATAGCAATCACAGATTCTCCAAGTGTTTTCACCCACGTCACTGGATTGAGGGCTGCCAATCCATCATCAGCTCCCCTCAAGCATCTTGGATTCTGAATCAAAATTAGATGTGCTTTGAGAAGGTTGAAAAACTTATTCTTTTAATTTTCTCATATCCAGTGATATGTTTCCAGCATGTTCTTCCAGGTGACGTTTTATTCTCTCAATTATGTTCAGTCTCATTATACTTTTAGAGTTAATAAAATCAATCTAACTCTCACACCACCAAAAGATATGGCGGGGCGGGGGCGGTGTTTAACACAGCTCTGAATCTAAAGAGCTTTTATTCCTTATAAACTCCAATGAATAAGAATTAGGGCTTGATGCTCTATTATATTTTCCTTCCCAGACTTATTGGTTTTAAGGCCATAGATATTTTCCAAAGTTTTTTTTTATTCAGCTCTTATCATCGGCCATACCATTTTTGGTCGTGGTCCTACTAATCCTCCATTTACATCTACTGGGGGATCTAACCAAGTCATGGGCCACAATAAAGGAGGGAAAGAAATATATGCCCAACATGTGAAATTTCCTTTTACTTCTGCCCCACTTCAGGAATCCTCACTGCAATGGTGATAACCATCATCATACTCATAGTAATAGGCTGTCCTGCTTTCTTTAGGTTTTCCTCAGCCATCTGTGAAAGCTCTAAATGTCTGGATGGTACTCACACCAGTTGCTGATTTAGACCTGGAGAAACACAAGCAAATCCTCTATCCCATATTACCACATTACCTTTTTCCAATTCCTTGTGAGTGGATCTTGCCCCCAGATTAATTGCCTTGCAGTTGCTTCCTTGGCTTGTTTATTCAGGTGTTGTTTAGCCACTGTTAATTGTCCTCTTGGCAAACTCATAAAACTTAAGTTAATCTTGCTAAATTTAGTTGTATTTGTGGAGTTCTATATTCAATATCTCCTTCCACAACTTAAACAAGCTCCAGGAAAAAACGTGTCCCCTTTATTTTGAGTAAAGGAGCCCATGCACCAGTTTCTGTGAGCTGTTCTATGGTAATATTAATCAGAGGTTGAACATTAGCATTTATATTAGCTTAAATATTAGCCTCATCAATCCACCAGGTCTTAAATTGTAAAAATTGAGAGAGAGATAAACAAGCTCAGGTTAAAGTATCTAAATCTCCAGAAATCAACTGAACCTGCCAGGCTTCTAAATCTCCCTTTTTTCTTGCTTGAATTCCTGCCTGAATGGAACTGGTTACCATAGTTCTAGGAGTACACACGGCAACAGAAACAGCAAGGTTCACCTTCGCGGTAGCTTCCAGTTTCTTTAATGGAGAAGCATCAGGAGGATCTGGCCATCCCTCAACAAGATACTGAGGTGGGGCTGACGGGTACACCTTTTCCTCATTTCATTTTTCCACATTTTCATCCTTTTGATCTATAATTTTTCTGCATACTTCATCATACTCCCTTTCCTCTCCTGAATCTTCTCCCTCAATGTCTGTCTCTAATGCAAAACACACTGAAGTCCAAACAAACCACACGAAATAAGCCTCGTGTTTGCTTGATCTCTGTCCTATGTTACCATAATACTATCTACCGAGCTCCTCCAGCTCACTCTGGGAGATTTTTTCAAGAGTTCTCAGGCTAATTCTGGGCTCCCCCTAACTCTCCTGGGAGAGTCTTTCAAAAATTCCTGGGCTCCTTCCGAGCTCCCCCCAACTTGCCCTGGGGATTTTTAAAAGAGTACTCTGGATACCTTCAGCTTAGCATCTCCTTTCTCCATCGCTCAGATGACCCTTCATGCCCAGTTCGAGCCCCCACGTCTGGGCGCTACTCACCAAGACCAGCTTGGCCGTAGAGACCCCCACCCAGGCAGTGCTGAAGGCACTGAGAAGCAGACACCCAGATAGAAAAGCAAAGTGAGTCTATCTGCAGAGCGAACAGCCTTCCGAGCTGAGAGCCTCAGGGGCTGACAGCATTCTGGGCTGAAGGCCTCGACGCTGACCCACACATTTATTCTCTCTGAACAGGTGATTATTATTAACAGATGTTCTGTATTTTCTCATAACACAAAAATATAACAAGTAGGCAGCTGATGCCTGCTTACCACTGATCACAGACAAAGTAAAAAGTAGTCTCCGCGAGGGAGCCACGAGGGCAGGCTCAGATGTCTGTGCTTAAAAAATGGGATCTAATTAAACTCCAGAGCTTCTGCACAGCGAAAGAAACAATCATTAGAGTGAACCGGCAACCAACAGAATGGGAAAAAATTTTTGCAATCTACCCGTCTGACAAAGGCCTAATATCCAGAATCTAAAAAGAACTAAAACAGATTTACAAGAAAAAAGCAAACAAACCCATTCAAAAGTGGGCAAAGGATATGAACAGACACTTTTCAAAAGAAGACATCTATGAGGCCAGCAAACATATGAAAAAAATACTCGTCATCACTGGTCATTAGAGAAATGCAAATTAAAACTACATTGAGATACCATCTCAGGCCAGTTAGAAGGGTGATCATTAAAAAATCTGGAGACAACAGATGCTGGAGAGGATGTGGAGAAATAGGAACACTTTTACTGTTGGTGGGAGTATAAATTAGTTCAACCATTGTGGAAGACAGTGTGGCTATTCCTCAAGGACCTAGAAATAGAAATTCCATTTGACCCAGCAATCCCATTACTGGGTATATATCCAAAAGATTATAAATCATTCTATTATAAGGACACATGCTCATGTATGTTCATTGTGGCACTGTTTACAATAGGAAAGACTTGGAACCAACCCAAATGCCCATTGATGATAGACTGGACAGGGAAAATGTTGCACATATACACCATGGAATATTATGCAGCCATCAAAAACGATGAGTTTGTGTCCTTTGTAGGGACATGGATGAGCCTGGAAACCATCATTCTCAGCAAACTGACAAAAGAACAGAAAGTCAAACACTGCATGTTCTCACTCATAGGCAGGTGTTGAACAATGAGAACACATGGACACAGGGAGGGGGAGCATCACACACTGAGGTCTGTGGTGGGGGGGACTAGAGAAAGGATGGGGTGGGGGTAGGGAGTTAGGGAGGGATAACATGGGGAGAAATGCCAGATATAGGTGATGGGGATGGAGGCAGCAAACCACATTGCCATGTATGTACCTATGCAACAATTCTGCATGTTCTTTACATGTACCCCAGAACCTAAAATGCAGTAATATATATATATATTTAAAAAAATTGTTTTAAACAGTGTATGATATTTATATATTGTCCTGCCACTTTAGAATGCCCAAGTAGTTTTCTACTGGTGGGGGGATGGCTAAGTTTTCCTTACCATCGTTCTTCCTAGCAAGCAGTGTATTCCATCATATACTCAGCATTTCTCAGCATTATACACTCAGCACTTGTCAACATAGACCCTCCACTCCAGCAGTGGTCGTTAGACATTTACTACCTGGTTATGTTTATCAGAGAAGAAACTTTCATCTTTGGCAGGTGATTCTTTGAATTCTGCTAAAGTGTTCAAAGAATTATTATTATTCAAGATTACTCAAGATTATCTTTGAATAATAATTATTACAAAACAATTAACTTTCCCTTTTCTTCACACTGTGAATAGGATCCAAAGCTTTTCCCCCATCCAGTAATGTTATAGGTTGCATTGTTTTGGGAACTCTGGACTATTCAACTTGGGTTTTCATCCTGGCTTCATCACTCACTAGTTTATTAACTTTGGGAAAATCTCTTAGGTTTTATAAGCCTTGGTTTTTTTCCCAATAAGATGTTAAGAATAATATCTGACAAGCCTACAACACAGATTTCTTAAGTTTAAATGAAATAGCACATTTGAAAGTACTTTATAAAGTCAGAATCCTATGCAAGTTATTTTTATTATACAGTACCATTAAAGGAAAGGTAATAATAAAAATCTTTCTACTTTGAATTTTTGACTACAGTACCATTGTCAAAGCCCAAGCGAGCACAGTTTCTTCACAAATTATTTTATCCTTATTGAAAATGCTGCTAACATCTCTTAATGCCCACAGAACAATTCTGAAGAGATTCTTTTTAAAAAGAGATCAACAGGAAATTGATTTCTATATATTTCTACAAAGACTGCTTCCTGGGACTATTGTGAAAAAAACTATTATATTCAAAGTTTTTTTTTTTTTTAACTTAAGCAGCATTAGGAGCAAGTTATTTTTGTTCAGTTAATAACAGATAAATATTATTCTGTAGTTTCACAGCAACATATGCTCCTCCTATGAGAAGTGATACAAGCATTTCTTGGTGTTATAAGTTCAGATTTCATAGAAAAATGGGTGTTCTAAATAAGAGTCAGAATTTGTTAATGTTGGTACATTCCATATGTCAATCATTCTTTGGGCTGAAAAAGGGAAAAAGTTAATTTTTTTTTTTTTTTTTGAGATGGAGTCTTGCTCTGTAGCCAGGCTGGAGTGTAGTGGCGCAATCTTGGCTCACGGCAACCTCCGCCTCCTGGGTTCAAGCGATTCTTCTGCCTCAGCCTCCCGAGTAGCTGGGACCACAGTTGTGTGCCACTATGCCCAGCTAATTTTTGTATTTTTATTAGAGACGGGGTTTCACCAAGTTGGCCAGGATGGTCTTGATCTCTTGACCTAGTGATCCGCCCACCTTGGCCTCCCAGAGTGCTGGGATTACAGGTGTGAGCCACCACGCCAGGCCTAAAGTTAAATCTTGTTTCAGCAAGCATATAAAAAGTCACTGTCATAGAGAAGATAATGAATGCTCTATGACGTCCATACTTTATGAAAAGTGTCATACCTGAGATGAGCTGAAAATCATCTGTGGTTATTTTAATCATGCAGCTCCTTTGCATTTAATTTTTAGGAAGTTTTATTGCGAGTAAACATTTAATGATATCATATAAAAGGTTTTGTTCAAATTCACGTTCATCTGAAATTTAATATAACTTTAGTTTGTGGCAGGTGTGTTACTCTTCTTAGTTTTTTCTCAAGCGTTAATAATATAATACTGGGTATTCTTTCACTATTTCTCATTATTAATTAGAAAATAATATGTTAAATTTAAATGGATTTCTTTAAACTGTAGAGGCTTTAAAATGTCACTATGACTCTCCCAGAATGGAGTGTAGTATGAGGTGTTTTCCAAATTTATTCAACCACAAAATTATCGATTCAAGGACATTTTAGAGATAGACATTCCCCGGAGTACATACTGGCAAATCTATTCTAGTCGTTTGCTAGGTGAGCTACCAAAGTAGTATGATAAACACCATTAAGCATAGTTCAGAAGCAATGGTCACTGATTGGATGGTTTTCAACTCATCATTAATCTTCTGAAATAGAATTGTGTTATTTCAATCCATGGAAGTAGGCAGGCCTTCTTTTCCCTTTACTCCTCATACCTTAAAGCATCTTATATAAAGAAGCCCTGAGGCTTCACTCCAAGGTTCTTTTAGGTAATGGCTGCTCACAGGGCAGAAGGCAGCAGGTGAAGACATTTTTTTTTAATGTCACCCTTGAGTATTATAAAAAGTGGTGACATTTTACATTCAACTTGCTGAAGCAATACTTCATTGTTTAGTAGGTTTATCAATGTCATCACTCGATTCCTACAACTCAGAATCTAGTGCCTGCTAAGGAGGCTAGGGTTCAGTAGCTACCTCACCTGCAGCCTGCCTCCTGTTGTAGGAATCTATGCTTCACGGCTCTCTCAAGCTCCTACACATCCTACCTAATCAGCCTTCCTCCCAAGCCTGACCTATTAGCTGATTCCCATGATAACAAGCAGCTAGTCCAATAAACCGACTTGGGCCAATGTGTGAATGGCAGAGGGAGAGCTGCTTTCCTTCTTTCCAGACAACATGCTCAAGCCGAAAATGTAAAGATAACGCTCACGTATCACTCTCCCTCATCCCACACCTATGTCATTGATTTTCTATGATGCATCAAACACACGGCTCTATGAACCTTTGCACATGGGGAATCACAGCCTAAGGGGAGGGCCAAGCCAGCAGGATATTTCTGAGTTGGGCTTTGTCTCCTCAAAAAAAGAGGGGTAGGGAGGTATGTCTCCCTCTCTACATCCCAGCACATAAAAATCTCCATACCCAATGCTGATGTATTTGATCCAATGGTTATAAGTTCTCCTTACATTGAGAATTCACAATATACAGTCTGGTTAACATCATCTTTATGTTGGTGTTTATTAACAGAAGCACACTATCAGGAATCCAAGAAAATACATTTATTAAACTTTGAAGGAAAAAATCCACAGACATAAAGAGAGTTAAATATAAACTGCCAGACACAACTAGTCATACTAGTGAATAATGGCTTGTGTGGCCACCAAAGTACCAAAATGACATTCTGAGACTGATTGAGGTATTTAGCTATTTTTGGCTATAGAAATGTTGTCAGCCTGTTGTGAAATAGTAAGATGGTCTCCCAAACACACAGCTTTGAGTTGAATTAGGTTCTACACTGATGATACTTTATATGAAACGAAATTATGTAGCTCTTGGAGAAAACCATAGCAGCAGAGTAGCAGAAAATCTGTTAAACAACTATTACAAATAACATGTTGAAATTTAAACACTCAATTCTAGCTTTTCATAGTCCTTCCTGCAGGAAAGAAGGAATTTAAAATTATCAGCATTAAGCTTGCTTCCTAAAAAAGGTCTGAGATAAATGGGAAATACTATTTAAGTTAAAGCTAACTTCAAAGTTTTTAAGCTTTTCTAAAAATGAGAAGTATTCTTCACTGAGATGAGATTCTTCTTTTTCATAAACCTTTTCAGGAGCTATCCCAATACTCTTAAGAATGATGTTAGGATATGAAGGGATTGCAAAATAATTTGTAAATTACTGAGGCCCCTTCTTTTTCTTTTGAATGACTGCTTTGAGGCCAATCCACTCTAAGAGGAAGTAAAAAATGATGAAACTTATTCTTTTGCTATTTTAAATACGTGCTATAAAAGGCTTAGTGAGAAAGAGTTTCTTTTACTGGTTTAAATAATTTTGAGTTATCTGTGGGAACTGAAAACCTTGTTTCTTCTATGATCTTTCCATTACCATGAAAAATGAGTATGTGTCTGGTTATAGGCCATGAAACAAAAACCTATTTCTTGAACTCTCTGTTTCGTTACCCAAACTGATCTGCTTCAATTTACAAAATGCTTCTTGTGCCTTATTCCCTGCCTAGATAATTATGTAACAAAACCAAGTTGGGTGTGAACAGATTCTGCTGCAGAAGATATAGATCTTATCTCTCACCATCTGCACGCACTAAAAAACTCATTCCACGTGCAACCACAGCACTTAAGCACCCTGTTAAGTATGAACCAACTATGATTTCTACTTCTCTTAGGATGTATTTTTTTGGCATGAACCAAGATTTGGTGAAGAAAGGTTTTCTTTTTTTGCTTTTACTTCTTTTGGTGCACAGTAAGTTGATCTGTGCAAACACTTTAAAGTTTTCCAAATTAACAAATATTTGTTTAAAAATTCAGATAAAACAATTATGTTCTAATAACGCAAAATTTTACAATCATTTTAGAATTGTTTAAGGAGTCTGGGGGAGGTATAAAAGGGCTTTGTAAAAAACTAGTTTGTTTTTCTTTAGGTGCACTGGCCAAAGCATTAAACCAGCTTTGACTATAGTTGCTATACTCCCTAGAGGGGTCACACCAACTGCAGTTCACAGTGTGTAGTGTAATATAAAATAGCCATGCTCGAAGTCTAAATTATTAAAAATACCTTTATCAATTTTATGTCAAAATAAATGTTTTACATATCCAAACTATTTTTGCCTTCTTGCTTATAGTTTTAATTTCTCACTTATAGTTTTAATTTAATTTTTAAATAAAATAGCATTTTATTTAAAAAACAACACAAAAATTAGCCTGTTCTATGGTTTGCATTCAATTTTCCTGAACTGCGAAAGCCACCTGATTTTTTCGCTTTTTCAAAAAGCGTGATTTACTATACATTAAAACCATAGCCATTCAATGCTTAGTATCACAAAATTAACACCCACAATAATAAGACAATCAATCACTGCTACTAAACAGTCTAATTCTTTAAAATATTTACAATGTACAATAGGAATATCTATCTGATTAAGCATTCTTCTTATTTTTTTAACATCATATTTCAACATTTTGGGAAAAGGCATTTAGAATCCACTCCCCACCCCGTCACCCCCACAAAAAGGTTTAAACATTGTTTTGGTTTAGGTGTTCATGCCCCAGCCAATTCTTTGCCATTAAATACGTAGCTCTTGGGAAATCAAAGAAAGTCTTAAGGCATGACTTTGTTCAGTTGATCTGTGCTCACATAGCCACACGATGAGAGAAACTCTTTGTCAGGCAAGGGCAAGGCAGTCGCATTGAGTATGAGGCCCTGTGGGGACTGTACTATATGAATGGAGGTATAATCTGGGACAGGCATCTCAGAACCTGGAACATGTTCTGCTGTCCCAGGCCTCCCAACAGTAGTGGTAAGGCTTTCTGTGGTGATATAAATGTCCTCTTGGTTAAAGCTTGGCTCTGTGTGTGATTCAACCTTGATGTGAGGAGCCACAGGGATGCACTTTTTGGCATCTGCCTCGCAGAAGTAGGCATTGTCCATAATGAAGTTTGCCTGGCAGAGTGAGGCCACTTCCGGATGCATGTCACACTGGGACATCCCTGCCTTATTCTTTTGGCCCGGGGAAAGGACCACACTCCCTGCTGGTGTAATGTCGCTCACCTGGGCATAAAAGTCAATGTTTGCCAGTGAACTTGGATTGCTTAGCTGAATATGGGCAACTTGATGAGTTGACTCAGCTCCATCAGTAAGAAGTGGTTGCGGTTTGTTTTTCTCTGCTTGGATAACACTGGGCTGATGAATAGCAGGGAAAGTATCATGATAAGGTGAGTTATTTTGATTCTTCTGGTCAAGGCACAAGAGATCTGCTTCTCCCTTTAACCTCTGTGGCTGAACAACCTCTGAGGTACCATCGTGTATGTCATTGGCATTGAAATCAGTCTCCAGCATGTCAGGTTCATAACAGCTGGTACGTCCAGAGTCGCCACCCTTCACCCGTAGGTTACTATGTGATTTCTCATGGTCACTGCTTAGAAGTCTGTCTGTGTCTGATCCCTCAGTCTTTTCATCTGGGTCCTCAATATCTAGCTCAATAAATTCAACCCAAGAGTCATCACTGTGGAATTCAGGTTTATAGCTATCATGAATGGCTAAGATTGTGTTCACCTCCTCTAATTTTCCTCCCTAGAAAATACAAAGAAAATGAAGATCTATGAAAAGAAACTCATAATAATTAAATGACTTAGCAAATAATGTTCAGAGATATGGTTACAATAAAAACAACAGTAACAAAAACATATAAAAACAAAACATAAATTATTATATAAAATTTAAATACTTATAACATTTTCTTATTTTTAAGAGATATAATATTTAAAAAAATTTTCTCCAGGAGATGAGATACAAGAAAATTGAATGTGATATATATATATATATATATGTGATATGTATATATGTGATATATATATATGATATGACATATATATATGATACAGAAAACCTTCAACATATAACAGCATTCTCCAGGTGTTAATTAGTACTATCTACAATTTAGATAAAATTATTAATTACCTTGAGGAGATCTGGATCAATTCCTTTAATCTTTGGAACTGGAACTGGGGGCAGAATCAGCATTTTAATCCTTGAAAACAAATAAAATTTTGGTTTTGACATCTTAAAGCTACATATTCTCACTTATAGCAAAAGATAGAAATAAAATATTGGCAATACTATTACGTATTCCAAATATTCTTGTACTTTATATAATTGGAGTATGAGAAACAGAAGGAAATACTAGACAAATTAGGAAGAAAAACTATAGAAGGAAAGAAAATAACAACAATTAAAAAACCCCCAAAGCCCTCATCTGATGTCTATTAAAAGAAAGTGTGGTTTTCCCACAATCTTTTTGTTCTTAATGTTTTTTATTGACAGTCAGATTTAGTATTTGAAAGTAAGAAATTTAATTTCATCTGAAGCTGATTTCCATGTCAGCTATAATGAAGGCAATTCTAGTGTACATCTCATCAGTAATTTGTATAGAAAAAAAAGGAAGAAAAAAGAGTCATGGAGCCAAGATTTTTGCATCCTTAAAAAGGGTAGACTTGGGTAGGTCAGCCATATAGTTCATATTAATCATGAAATTATCTAAGATGATCTTATTAACTAGGGTGTTACAGCAGGATTCATTTCAGGTTGGACAGACTAAATTTGAACTATCTCTAACTAATCAGTACGGATTTATATATACAATCCTAGGATGCATTTACATTTTTGGTTCCAAATCTTTAAATTATTTTTTGGTCATGAAACTGAATAAATCATTTATCTATTTTGAACAATTAATAGTGTAACTGGAGTTTACTGTGTTTTTAATTTTTTTTTTTGACTTTTTGAAACAGGGTCTTACTTTATTGCCCAGGCTAGAGTCCAGTGGTACAATCAAAATTCACTGCAGCTTCAAACCCCTGGGCCAAGTGATCTTCCTGTGTCAGCCTCCTAAGTAGCTAGGACTACAGGGTGTGCTAATTTTTATTGTTTTACTTTTTGTAATGGAGTCTTGCTCAAGTCATTGCCCAAGCTGTCTGGAACTCCTGGCCTCAGGGCAATCCTCCGCCCCATCCTCCCAACGTGCTGGATTTATATGCTATAAGCCACTGTATGTGGTCTGGAGTTTATTTTTTTTAAATCAAATTGTAGCACTGGAAAAAGGCTCAGAGATTATCTATTCCAAACAATTCATTTAATTTTTTAAAAAACTCATGAGTATTCAAAGATGACACTATTACGGAGAGATGGTAATCTGACTTTTGGATATTAGTTGCTATTCCACTCAGCGTGAATGGTCAGTCTAGTCCATTCCATAAGGAATACATTCTCTGAATATTTCCACTTGCCATTTTATCTAATCCAAGGAATAAGTAAAATTCCATTTTATAAATTGCATCAAGCAGCCTCTACTACTCAGTGGGGCAAGTGTTAAAGCAAACTGTTACTGATGAATTACAGATACAGAAATAAGCAATACAAATGATTTATAATAACTACCATCATTTTTTAGTGCTCCTGATAAATCAGGCACTGTGGGATATACTTTGCACTAAACTATGGGTCACTAAATTAAGGCCTGTGGGCCAAATCTGGACTGTCACCTATCTGTGTAGATAAAGTTTTATGAGAACACAAGCATCTTCATTCATTTACATATTGTCTATGACCACTTTCATGCCACGGTGGCAGAGTTGAGTAGTTGTGACAGAGATTGTATGACTTGAAAAGCCTAAAAATGTACTCTGACTGTGTAAAACAAGTTTGTGACCCCTGCACTAAACATTTCACTTAATCCTTATGACTCCCAGGGAGGCAGATGATATATCTGTGCAAAAACTTGGAAAATCAAGGAACATGTTCCAATCATGCACTCATATTTGGCATAGTTGGGGGCTCAAACCCAGAAATCCTGACTCCAAAATCCAGGTTCTTTGTATCGTGCTGCTGGTTTTTTTTTTTTTTCCTCCATCTTTAAATCTATGTTTCAAATTCTCAAAAACATAAACAGATGGAACATAACTCTAATTACAGGAAGCAAAGCTTTCCAAATGGCTGATGTTTGACTTTGTGCTTCTCCTTTTTGAATAGGATGATGCATTCAGGCATGTGTTATTGCTTTTCTAGAGGTTGTAGTGAGCTTATGTCACAGTGGCAGACCATAAACCTAAGGGGCCCAAGCAGGTCATGCAGATAAATGAAGCAGGCCAGTTGCAAAGTCATTAGGAGGAATGAGGACGGTGGCAAATTGAAGAATGTGTGCCCATTCCAAATAGGACAGCTGGTTGTCCGCTGCAGCATATGCTGCCTTGTCCAGTTTCACCACATCTTTCATTTTTTAAAAGATAATTCCCAAGTCTGGATTTTTGTGTGAAAATTCTCTATTTTACAAACACTTTGTTGGAAAATCTTCACTCTAAAATCAAAACTAATTAAAATAAAATAACAAAATATGAATCTGTAGGCTGAATTTGGTTTTTGGCTTGGAAGCTCTGTTTTAGGCTGATTCAGTTATTTCTTTCCTCAACTGGTAGCAGCTCAAAGGCTGGGTGGGTTGTATGGTAGCAATCAGTATAATAATAACCTGACTTGAAACTATGTTTGTGATTTTGTATCAAATACACATAAAATTATAATTTTTGCTAGAGGTGACTCTTAATTAACTGAATTAAAGCTGGGTGAAGTGGCGTGGATAATGAATTGTGAACTCGAAAGATTTCAAAGGCAGATAGGACCTGAAGCCACTTTCTAGCCCTAGAGTTCTAGACAAGATCTCTTCTTGGCAGTGTCATTTTAATTGCTGGAACTACGTGTTCTGTCCATACTTGCTGACAAATATTTGCTATTATTTCCTACTTTCAGTAGTACATGCAAATTTAGACAATGATAAGGGTTTTTATGGGCAAATGAAAGAAAAAAGTTAATTCTTTCCTACAGAGAATTCAATTTTAGTGCAGGAAATTCGGGAGAACAATAAAGATTTCAAATCAATTTTAGAATTTGGTGATTTTGACTAAACATCATAGTTAAGAATTTCATTATTTATAAAAATCACTTTATTAGAAGTAATATGTTTTCTTGGAAATCCTACTTTTTGAGATGATGATTTTTTCCCCCTAATATTGTTAGCTAATATAACTAAACAACATAACAAATTAACTTGGCCTTCACAATGGCTAGAAATTCACAGCTAATATTAAGAGCTAATTACTTTATATACCTCATGAGTTTATCTACCAAAGTTATATATGAATTATCCCACCAAATATACAGATTAATGAACTCAAATTAATCAGCAGCATAATTTTGCTCTTTTGTTGTTGGCATTACTTAAATATACAAATTACTTAAAATTCTAAAAATACATTTATTTATTTTCCTGAAACAACAGAAAATTGTGTTGTGATTTATGATAGCTGTTTTTTTGTAAAATAGAAATGTTGCCAGAAAGTTAGATGCAAAATGGAATTATGCAGAATGAATTTACTTTCCCATTAGTTTATACTATAAAATTGGACATGAAACTCTACTGCAAATAACCCTTTCTGCATTCAGACTTTTACACTCTAGAACTCTAGCATCCCAAGAATTCTTCTTCCTAATAAAATTCTATTTTGAAGTTTACAAATGCTATACTACGTCACAAAACAAATTAAAACCTTTTAAAATAAATTCACAACAGAGTGAGACTCCGTCTCAAGGAAAAAAATTTGACTGTATGTCAGGACTGCATCAGACTCAGCCAAAGGCTCAGTGATACTCTGAAGTCCTAGAATGAATGGGTCAACTTGTTGAGGACTTGAGGGGAAGAGGTAGCTATTGGATAAAGAGGTACATATCACAAGGTATGCATAGTCACTAGCCTAAGCCTCTTAATGTTCTGTACAAGTCTCAAGATAGAATCTAAACCTCCAAGTTGCCTATGATAAATACAACAAATTGAGTTTCATATAAATGGTAAATATATAACTGGAGATAAAAGTTTACTAGGTTAAAACCCAAATTAAAATTTCCACTCATAATTTACAAAAGAGAAACACACATGGAAATCTAAACAACTGGCAAAAAATACCAGAGAATACTACTTCATACCTACCTTTGCTGTTTAGAAAATAAAAATACAAATAGCATCACTGTTAGCCCAGATATTCCAAAGATAATAATTAAGAGCCATGGAAAGTAGAAATCTGAAACACACAAGAATATTTCCCTCTTAGAATTATGAATAGTTGAAGCACAGTTTACATTTCCCTTTCCCTTTTCACAAAAAATTCCTAATTTGTATTCCTAATAAAGTCAGTGATTTCTCTTGATAACCACTGAAACAGAATGCAAAAACTTAGTTTTATTCTGTTCTAAGAACATCTCTACTTTTCAAATCTCTTCACATTAAAAAAATACACTTCAAAAGAAAGAAATAGCATAGAGTTCAAAATCAACACGTGTTTTATGAAAACAAACAGTCTGCTTTAAGCGTATTATGTGTCAAGGGAGCAACATAAATGTTTCAGCTCCTGGTAAAAGGTGTTGTTTATTAACACACTGCATAAATAATGCCCACTCGGTTTTTTTTTTTTTTTTTAAGTGTGGTGATTTTCTTAGCCTCCAGATTGAAGATTTATCAAAAAGATGAAGGCAGAGTTTTCATTTATAAATCATGACAGAAACTTCTACACAAAGAACATATCTTTTACAGCTATAAATATATACATGTTTATATTAATAAATTAAATTATTAAAATATGATAAATATATCTCATGTATATTATATACATACAATTGACAGAAAGATCACTACTGAGGCTCCCATCTTCAGGTTTTAGTATACTTTATATCAGACTTGGGGGAACCTGTTTGTAAAACTTCTATTTCATTCCTTAAGAGTGAGTACCTCTCAGCTACTTTGCAGTTGGTTCCCAGTATTCTTACCACAGAGGCAGAGGTTAACTAGTTTTTCATAAAAATGAGAGATGGAATTTACTTTAATATTGCCTTTTAAAAAGTAGGCCTTTATGCTGAAATAGTATTTTCTCATTTAATAAGTTATTAAAATCTCCTAGGGAGATATTATAAACATTTTAAAGAATTGGTGGAGGAGAAAATATCATTTTTTTGGTCTTGTAGTATGTATAATTCTGTATCAGTGACATATTCAGGAAAATAACAAAGTTAGAGCTTATTTTTTTTGTTAATAACAGAAGGAAAAGCCTGTTTAAAAAATGTATGTTAAGTAAATTAAATGCCACTACACTAAGCTTAAGGGTGTATAGCAATTGTACTTTTAAGACCAGAATTGCATTAAATCAAATAGTTTGGAAACAAGAAGTTATTTAACTAGAGTTTAGAGAAAATGGTGCTATAGAAATTTTCATCCTAGTGCTATTTAGTATCATGAGATTCTACCTGTATAGTAAATGCAGAAATATAAATTTATTTTCTATGTAGCTTATGGTTGTTTCGTTAACAAACATATAGCCCTGTAATCTTTCTGTTTTCAGTGAAGATGGAAGAGAGCTGATTCCCATTTGAGAGTGATAATACTCTATACTTTCTTCTCATTATTAATCAGTTTTATTTATTTCTGTATCTAAAAGTTTTAATCCTTTTATTCTAAATTCATAGGTCCCATTTTAAAAAACATTAATCAGAGGGTTTTCAGATGTTCCACGTCTCCTTTGAGTGTCACTAGCACACTACTTGTTAGGCATTCCTCTAGGTAAAATCCACACTCCACTTTCTAAAACCATATGCACCTGCTGTTGACTACCTATGTTGACTCAATATTAGGTTTCCTCTTAGACGCCACATATCTATTTATCCATATAGATACACACTTTCTTCCCTAAGCATTAGAACAGCTTTTTCCTGATTATAAATTCAAAACAAACTTGCTATAGAAAATTTAGAAATATAAGAATATATAAAGAAAGAGAATCATCTGAATTCCACCATCCAGAGATTGCCACCATATTCCTGTCTCTGAACTTCCACCTGCCCCCGGACTTTTCCTGAATGAAAAATTTGGAAACTACATCTTCCTTCTGCTTTTGCAATGAGCAATATCTGTTACAGACAGTGAGCTCAAGGTCTCTCACCCTGATATCTGATGCTAATATATTTTGATTTAAACAACACGCTACCAGTGCAGGGATGAATCAACTGCTATATTGACAAAAGCCAGGTTAGCTGCTATTTTAGTCTTTGATTTCTTTTACCTTCTTCACATGTCAATTGGCTCATCTGAGGAAGTTTTACATACAGCACCTCGCTGAACTCGCCGTAATTTTCAGATTTTCGTTGTTTGGATCTCACACGCACTTCATATTCCTTATCCACTCTCAATGAGTACAGTGGAACTGATGTTGACGATATAGGGTCCATCTTTCAAGACAAAATATAAAGGCATATTGGCTAAAGAGTCAACAGCTCAACGCAATAAACACTACAGAATGGGTTTTTATAAAGTAGGTAATGTTTTAAAATGCATTGTGAGTGTTTGCTATTTAAAGAAAGATTGAGGCAAATAACTATGTAAAGAATTATTTTTTAAAATGGATAATAGTTCACAAATTAATTTGGTATAAACCCAAAGATATGATAGACTTGCTTAAAGAAATGCAGCTACAACTGTGCATTAGTCCTCTAGATATTTAATAAGATTAAAGCATATTAGAATTTTTCTGAATGGTAGAACTATAAAAAAGACTACAGATATGTTGCCTACATATGTGGCGTCTAATATCTGGGATATTACACTTTTGTATGAAGGGGAGACATAAGAACAGAAAAAACAAACATGTTTCCACACCAAAATAAGTTGTAGCCATAGCAAGTTGTATATAAGTGTTCAATGGAAATTCTGGGTGGTCATTCATATAATCACAGAATTGGAAAAGGTCCTAGAAAAATCATAATTGCCTTTAGTGAACTTTCAAATAGTTTTATTAAAAGCAACTACATACCTAATCTGCTTGTTCTGGAAGGCTTAAAGCACCACAAAATAGTTTGCTATTTAAAACCTGCAAAGAAAAGTCACTGGAGTCCTTTGCTAAGAAACATCTAGGTCTCACAACCCTTAAAGTCAGGATATTCCTTTACCTTCTCAGGGAAGGGTACAGTGAGACTGTTAGACTTTTAATACATACTGCTATCGAAGAGGTAGACTCAACTAGTGTTTTCCTCCAAGTCAAATACTCAAAGCAGATATTCAATGTGCTTTTCATACATCTTTTTTGGTAGAACACCTTGTTCTTGTTTATAGAAAACATGAAACACTCATTTTTTTTCAACAGCATGGATTTTCACATAAATAAAAGTCTCATAATTTGTTTTATTAAGTCAGCAGCTGGGCCTTCAGCTTCTAAAACAAGTTTTTCTTTTACCTCAATTAGCTTCTACTCACAAAGTACCTTTTTTGCCCCATGTCTATATGACAGGGTTTGTTTGTATTTTTAATAGGAGCCTCTGAATATATGGGATATTTGCATGCCTAAAATGCTCTCTTTAAAGTAGGATACTGAATAGTGAGCTTATTTTATTATTTTGCTTAAGGTTTTTTTAAAGCCTATGTTTGCATCCTCAAAGCCCTTATTTCTCTGCTATTGTTACCAAAACAATTTCTTAAATGATTTCACTAATAATAGAATCAAAAAAGGGCCCTCAGTGATGCAAGTGTGGTCCTCTCTCCATATTCCCTCAACTCTCCACAACAGCCAAACCAAACTCAGATTCCGAGTAGCTCCTACCCACTAGGCTCCTATCATACCTAACCCTGTCATCTGCCTGTGCGGGGCGCCTGTTTCTCATCCAAGTCTAAGTGCGAGTATTGAGCTGATATTCTAAGTCTTTGCTGGTACTTTCCCCCACTGTACTCTGCCAAATAATATACTTCTTCCATTATTAATTATATTTCACTGTGCAAATTTAGTTACACAAAGCTTTCTATGTTACATTGTAAATTTTCCAAGAGAACTCATTATTTTTCATCTCCAAAGCCCAGCACAATATCCAGTATCCAGTGGCTGCTCAAGGTATGGCACAGATATCATGAATAATTCCATGCTACCCATTAAGTCTTTTAAAAAAAACTTTAAGTTATTGGTTTACTAGATAAATAGTTGTAAACAACTACATGGTCATGCAAAATGTATTTAATAAAAAGGGTGGCTGGGTGCAGTGGCTCACGCCTATTATCCCAGAACTTTGGGAGGCCAAGGTTGGTGGATCAACTGAGGTCAGGAGTTCGAGACCAGCCTGGCCAACACGGTAAAGCACCATCTCTACTAAAAATACAAAAATTAGCTGTGTTAGCTGGGTGTGGTGGTGTGTGCCTGTAATCCCAGCTGCTCAGAAGTCCTAGGCATGATAATCGCTTGAACTCTGGAGGTGGAGGTTGCAGTAAGCTGAGATTCGGTCACTGCACACCAGCCTGGGGACAGAGCAAGACCCTGCCTCAACAAACAAACAAACAAACAAACAAAAAAAGACACACTGCTAAAAATTCATATTGCCAAATGGTAACATGAATTCCTGATACAAGCACTACACACCAGGTTTTCCCCTTTACTTATAAACCTTTTTTCTGCTTATGATGCCTGTGCTCCATAACCAATTATATTGTTTGTTTCTTCAAGAGATAAATTAATTATTACAGATAAGTCCCTGGTCTTTGTCCGAGACCTTTGCAAATTACCAAACTTATAAATATCATGAATAAAAGGTATAAAGAAAAAGTTCACTGACTTCTTTGGAGTACCTAATGAGATTTAGCAGAGGTGCCATGAAAAGGGCAACAAAGCCATGTTGGGATACAGCTCTGAACAGTTAACAGAGTTACATGCTCACAAGTACCTGGCGCAGGGTGGGAGTTTCAAAGTGGTGCCTCAGTGAGATGTAACTATATGCCATGGGCTTTTAGAGATGAAATGATGGTAACTGAATCGATGAATGTTAACATTCGGATTTATATCTTTGTTTTTCTATGTTGTTAACTATTTTGTTTTAGGACTACTTTACACTCTTAAAAATTAGAGGATCCTAAAGATTTTGGTTTAGTTGGGTTATACCTATCACTATTTACTGTATTAGAAATTGAAATGAAAAAATTTTAAAACCTATTTTTAAAAATAAAAACAATGAATTGATTTTATGTTAAAATAAATAATGCATTTTCATAAAAATTATTGTAGTTTCCCAAACAACAAAAATTAGAGTGAGAAAAGTGACACTGTTTTACATTTTTACAAATCTCTTTACTGTCTGACTTGAAAATGGCTGTATTTTTATAACTACTTCTTTTTTTTTTTATTTTTTTTATTGCATTTTAGGTTTGGGGGTACATGTGAAGAACATGGAAGATTGCTGCATAGGTACACACATGGCAGTGTGATTTGCTGCCTTCCTCCCCCATCGCCTATATCTGGTATTTCTCCCCATGCTATCCCTCCCCAACTCCCCCACCCCCCCACTATCCCTCCCCTTTTCCCCCCCAACAGACCCCAGTGTGTGATACTCCCCCTCCCTGTGTCCATGTGTTCGCATTGTTCAACACCTGCCTATGAGTGAGAACATGCGGTGTTTGATTTTCTGTTCTTGTGTCAGTTTATAACTACTTCTGAATTAAATCTATTACAATGTGCTGTTTGGTTGAAGTAAATGAATAAAACCTGGCCTCACACAGATAAATAGTGAGGAAAAGGAAGAATATTTTAATAAACTTTTTACATAATTGTGAACATTTCTGTTTAACAATACACTAAAACTCAAATGATAGTTTCTTAAAGGTTAGTGGAAATATGAAATCTGAAACTCTACCAATGAACTTTTTGTACTTTGTTAAATTAAAATTAACCATTCCTCACCAATAGACCTATCTTGCAAGAGCTGTTAAAGGGAGTTCTTTAGCTGAAAGCAAAGTGGGCTAATTAGTAACATAAAAACATATAAAAATGTAAAACTCACCGGTAAAAGTAAGTACATAGTCAAATTTGGAGTAGTCTAATATTTTCATGGTAATACGTAAATCACTTTTGATTTTAAATGAAAGTTAAAAGATACAATTATTAAAAATAATACTGGTACAATAATTTGTTAAGAAATATGCAATATAAAAAGATATAAGTGTGACATTGAAAATTTAGAATCTGTGGTGTGGGGGTATGTGGAGTGAAAGTGTGGAGATTTTTTATGCAAGAAAGTTAAATTGTTATCAGGTTGAAACAGCCTGTTATAGCCACGTGTACACACAGAAACCTAGGAATACATTTAATAAAGGAGGTGAAACAGCTTTATAAGTAGAACTACAAAAACACTGATGAAAGAAATGACAGAAAATGCAAATGAAAAACCATTCCATGCTTATGAATTAGAAGAATCAATATTGTTAAGATGACCATACTGCCCAAAATAATCTACATATTAAATGTAATGCTTATCAAATTGTCAATGTAATTTTTCACAGAATTAGAAAAAATAATTGTAAAATTCATATGGAAGCAAAAAAGAGCCCAAATAGTCAAAGAAATCCTAACTAAAAAGAATCAAGCCAGATGCATCACATTACCTGGCTTTAAATTATACTACAAGGCTACAGGAACCAAAACAATATGGTACTGGTTAAAAAAAAAAGACACATAGATCGATGGAACAGAATAGAAAACCCCAAAATAAAGCCTCATACCTACAACCAACTAATCTTTGACAAAGTTGACAAAAACAAGAAATGAGGAAAAGACTGTTTAGTAAATAGTGCTGGATAACTGGCCAGTTATATGCAGAAGATTGAAACTGGACCCTTTCCTTTCAGCATGTACACAAATCAACTGAAGATGGATTAAACATTTAAATGCAAAACCTGACTTCCACCAAGATGACAGAATAGGAACAGTTCCGGAGCACAGTTCCCAGTGAAAGCGACACATAAGGAAAGTGATCTCTGCATTTCCAACTGTGGTACCAGGTTCATCTCAATGGGACTGGCTGGAGAGTGGGTGTAGCCCAAGGAGGGCAAACTGAGGTAGGGTGGGGTGTTGCCTCACCCAGGAAGTGCAAGGGAACAGAGAACTCCCCCTCCTACCCAAGGGAGGCCATCGGGGACTTTTCCAGACATTCTGGCATTCCAGCTCAGATACTGTGCTTTTCCCATGATCTTTACAGCCCACAGACCAGGAGGTTCCTGCCAGTGGCAATACCACCAGTACTGTGGGTTTCCAGCACAAAAGTGGGTGGCTCTTTGAGCCAGTGCCATGGGTTTCCAGCACAAAACTGGGGGGGGCCGTTTTAGCGGGCACCTGGAGTGCCTACAAGACAGAACCACCCATCCCCCCCTGAGAAAAGGGAGGCTGAAGGCAGGGAGCCAAGTGATCTGGCTCAGTGGGTCCCACCCCCACAAAGACCAGCAAACTGAGACCCACTGGCGTGAGATTTTCACAGCCAGCACAGCAGTTTGAGCTCGACCTGGGATGGTTGAGCTCAGTGAGGGGCGGGGCATCCACCATTATTGAGGCAGTTCTAACCTTGCCTGTGTAAACAAAATTGCAAGGAAGTTTACACAGCAACTGGTCAGAGCCCATGGCAGCTCAGCAAGGCCTCTGCAGGCAGACTGTGACTAGACTCCCTCCTTGCTGGACAGGGCATCTCTGAAAAAAAGGCAGCAGCCTGTCAGGGACTTATAAATAAAGCCCCACCTTCCCAAGACAGAACAGCTGGGAAAAGGGGCAGTTGTGAGGTCCACTTCAGTAGACTTAAATGTCCCTGCCCAGAAGCTCTGAAGGGAGCAATGGAGCTCCCAGTATGGCACTTGAGCTCTGATAAGGGACAGACTGCCTCCTCAAGTGGCCTCCTGACTCCCATATATCCTAAGAGACACCTCATACAGGAGAGCTCTGGCTGACAACTGGTGGGTACCCTTCTGGGACGAAGCTACCAGAGGAAGGAACAGGCAGCAATCCTTGCTGTTCTGCAGCCTCCATGGGTGATTCCCAGACAAGCAGCGTCTGGAGTGGACCTCCAGCAGTTCTGCAGCAGAGGGGCCTGAGTGTTAGAAGTAAAACTAACAAACAGAAATAAATAGCTTCAACATCAACAGAAAGGATGTCCACTCAGAGACCCATCCTAAAGACAGCAACTTCAAAGACCAAAGGTAGATAAATCCCTGAAGATGGAAAGAGACTAGCACAAAAAGGCTGAAATCACCAAAAACTAGAATGCCTCTTCTCCACCAAGGGATCACAACTTCTCACTAGCAATGGAACAAAACTGGATGGAGAATGAGTTTGACGAATTGACAGAAGCAGGCTTCAGAAGGTGAGTAATAACAAACTTCTCTGAGCTAAAGGAGCATATTCTAACCCAGTGCAAAGAAACTAAGAACCTTAAAAAAAGATTAGACAAATGCTAACTAGAATAAACAGCTTAGAGAAGAACATAAGTGACTTGACGGAGCTGAAAAACACAGTACGAGAACTTCGTGAAGTACACACAAGTTTCGATAGCCAAACTGATCAAGCAGAAGAAAGAATATCAGTGACTGAAGATCAACTCAATGCAATAAAATGAGAAAACAAGATTAGAGAAAAAAGAGTGAAGACATGAACAAAGCCTCCAAGAAATACAGGATTATGTGAAAAGACCGAATCTACATTTCACTGCTGTACCTGAATGTGACAGGGTTCTCCCTGAAACCTAGTTGGAAAACACTCTTCAGGGTATTATCCAGGAGAACTTTCCTAATCTAGCAAGGCAGGCCAACATTCAAATCCAGGAAATACAGAGAACACCACAAAGATATTCCACAAGAAGAGCAACCCCAAGGCACATAATTGTCAGATTCACCAGTGTTGTAATGAAGGAAAAAATGCTAAGGGCAGCCAGAGAGAAAGGTTGGATTCACACAAAGGGAAACCAATCAGACTCACAACGGATCTCTTGTTAGAAACCCTGTAAGTCAGAAGAGTGTGGGGGCTAATATTCAACATCCTTTATGAAAAGAATTTCATATCCAGCCAAACTAAGCTTTGTAAGTGAAGGAGGAATAAAATTCTTTACAGACAAGCAATTGCAGGGAGATTTTGTCACCACGAGGCTTGCCTTACAAGAACTCCTGAAGGAAGTACTAAACATGGAAAGGAACCACCAGTACCAACCACTGCAAAAATGTACCAAATGGTAAAGACCATTGACACAATAAAGAAACTGCATCAACTAACAGGCAAAACAACCAGTTAGCATAATAATGGCAGGATCAAATTCCCACATAACAATATTAACCTTAAATGTAAAAGGGCTAAATGCCCAATCTAAAGACACAGACTGGCAAATTAGATAAAGAGTCAAGATGCACAGCTGTGCTGTATCAGGAGACCCATCTCATGTGCAAAGACACACATAGGTGCAAAATAAAGGGATGGAGGAAGATTTACCAAGCAAACGGAGAGCAAAAAAAGTAGGGGTTGCAGTCCTAGTCCTCGATATAACAGACTTTAAGCCAACAAAGATCAAAAGAGACAAAGAAGGGGCATTATATAATGGTAAATGGATCAATGCAACAAGAAGAGCTAACTTTCCTAAATATATACACACCCAATACAGGAGCACCCAGATACATAAAGCAAGTTCTTAATGACCTACAAAGAGACTTAGACTCACACACAATAATAGTGGGAGATGTTAACACTCCGCTGTCAATATTAGACAGATCAATGAGACAGAAAATTAACAAAGATATCCAGGACCTGAACTCAGATCTGGACTAAGCATACCTAACAGACATCTACAGAACTCTCCACCCCAAATTCACAGAATATACATTCTTCTCAGCACCACATCACACTTACTCTAAAATTGACCACATAATTGGAAGTAAAACACTCCTCAGCAAATGCAAACGAACAGAAATCATAACAACCAGTCTCTCAGACCACAGTGCAATCAAGTTAGAACTCAGGATTAATAAACTCACTTAAAACCACACAACTACATGGAAACTGAACAACCTGCTCCTGAATGACTACTGGATAAACAATGAAATGAAGGAAGAAATAAAGATGTTCTTCAAAACCAATGAGAATGAAGACACAACATACCAGAATCTCTGGGACACATTTAAAGCAGTGTCTACAGGGAAATTTATAGCTCTAAATGCCCACATGAGAAGTAAGGAAAGATCTAAAATTGACACCCTACTGTCACAATTAAAAGAACTAGAGGAGTAATATCAAACAAATTCAAAAGAAATAACTAAGATCAGAGCAGAACTGCAGGAGATAGAGACACAAAAAACTCTTCAAAAAATCAGTGAATCCAGGAGCTGGTTTTTGGAAATATCAACAAAATAGATAGACTGCTAGCCAGACTAATACAATAGAAAAGAGAGAAGAATCAAATAGATGCAATAAAAAATGATTAAGGGTATATCACCACTGATTCCACAGAAATACAAACTACCAACAGAGATTACTACCAACACCTCTATGCACATAAATCAGTAAATCTAGAAGAAATGCATAAATTACTGGACACTTACATCCTCCCAAGACTAAACCAGAAAGAAGCTGAAACCCAGAACAGACCAATAACAAGGTCTGAAGTTGAGGCAGCAATTAATAGCCTACCAACCAAAAAAAGTCCAGGACCAGATGGGTTCACAGCTGAATTCTACCAGAGTTACAAAGAGGAGGTGGTACCATTCCTTCTGAAACTATTCCAAGAAATACAAAAAGAGGGAATCCTCCCTAACTCATTTTATGAGACCAACATCTTTCTGATACCAAAAACCTGGCAGAGACACAACTAAAAAAGAAAATTTTAGGCCAATATCCATGATGAACATTGATGTGAATATCTTCGATAAAATACTGTCAAACTGAATCCAACAGCACATCAAAAAGCTTATCCATCACGATCAAGTGGTTTCATCCCAGGGATGTAAGGCTGGTTCAACATATGCAAGTCTATAAACGTAATCCATCACATAAACAGAACAAAGACAAAAAACACATGATTATCTCAATAGATGCAGAGAAGGTCTTTGACAAAATTCAATAGCCCTTTATGCTAAAAACTCTAAGAAACTATGTATCGATGGAACGTAACACAAAATAATAAAAGCTATTTATGACAAACCCACAGCCAATATCATACTGAATGGGGGAAAAACTGGAAGCATTCCCTTTGAAAACTGGCACTAGACAAGGATGCTCTTCTCGCCACTCCTATTCAACATAGTATTAGAAGTAATGGCCAGAGGAATCAGGCAAGAAAAAAATTAAAGTTATTCAATTAGGAAAAGAGGAAGTCAGATTGTCTCTATTTGTAGATGACATGATTGCATATTTAGAAGACCCAATCATCTCAGTCCAAAATCTCCTTAAGCTGATAAGCAAATTGAGCAAAGTTAAGAATACAAAATCAATGTACAAAAATTACAAGCATTCCTATACACCAATAACAGACAAAAGAGAGCAAATCATAAGCAAACTCCCATTCACAATTGCTACGAAGAGAATAATATACCTAGAAATATAACTAACAAGACATGTGAAGAATCTCTTCAAGGAGAACTAGAAACCACTGCTCAAGGAAGTAAGAGAAGACACAAACAGATGGAAAAACATTCCATGCTCATGGTTAGGAAGAATCAGTATTGTGAAAATGGCCATACTACCCAAAGTAATTTATAGATTCAATGCTATCCCCATCAAGCTACCATTGACCTTCTTCACAGAACTGGAAAAAACCACCTTAAGTTTCATATGGAACCAAAAAAGAGGCTGCATAGACAAGACAATCCTAAGTAAAAAAAAGAAAAAAAAAAAAACAAAGCTGGAGGCATCATGCTACCTGACTTCAAACTATACTACAAGGCTATAGTAATCAAAACAGGAAGGTACTGGTACCAAAACAGAGTTATAGACCAATGGAAGAGAACAAAGGCCTCGGAAGTAACACCACATATCTACTACCATCTGATCTTTGACAAATCTGACAAAAACAAGCAATGGGGAAAGGATTCCTTGTTTAATAAATGGTGTTGGGAAAACTGGCTAGCCATATGCAGAAAGCTGAAACTGGACCTCTTCATTACATCTTAAACAAAAATTAACTCCAGATGGATTAAAGATTTAAACATAAGACCTAGTACCCTAAAAACCTTAGAAGAAATCCTAGGCAATACCAATGAGGACCTAGGCATAAGCAAGGACTTCATGACTAAAACGCCAAAAGCAATGGCAACAAAAGCCAAAATAGACAAATGGGAACTAATTAAACTTAAGAGCTTCTGCACAGCAAAAGAAACTATCATTAGAGTGAACTGGCAACCAACAGAATGGGAAAAAATTTTTGCAATCTACCCATCTGACAAAGAGCTAATATCCAGAATTTACAAAGAAGTTAAACAGATTTACAAGAAAAAACAAACAAACCCATTCTAAAGTGGGCGAAGGATATGAACATTTTCAAAAGAAGACATTTATGCAGCCAACAAACATATGAAAAAATGCTCATCATCACTAATCATTAGAGAAATGCAAATCAAAACCACATTGAGATACCATCTCACTCCAGTTAGAATGGCGACCATTAAAAAATCAGGAGACAACAAATGCTGGAGAGGATGTGGAGAAATAGGAATGCTTTTACACTGTTGGTGGGAGTGTAAAGTAGTTCAACCACTGTGGAAGACGATGTGGTGATTCCTCAAGGATCTAGAAACAGAAATATCATTTGACCCAGCAATCCCATTACTGGGTATATACCCAAAGGATTATAAATTGTTCGATTATAAAGACCCATGCACATATATGTTCATTGTGGCACTGTTTACAATAGCAAAGACTTGGAACCAACCCAAATACCCATCAATGATAAACTGTATAAAGAAAATGTGGCAAATATACACCATGGAATACTACGCAGTCATAAAAAAGGATGAGTTTATGTCCTTTGCAGGGACATGGATGAATCTGGAAACCATCATTCTCAGCGAACTGACACAAGAATGGAAAATTGAACACTGCATGTTCTCACTCATAAGTGGGTGTTGAACAATCATGGAGGGGAACATCACACACTGGCACCTATTGGGGGCTGGGGGGATGGGGAGAGATAGCAGGGAATAGGGGGATTGGGGAGGGATAACATTAGGAGAAATACCTAATGAAGGTGACAGGGGGATGGATGCAGCAAACCACTATGGCATGTTTATACCTATGTAAAAATCCTGCACAATCTGCACATGTACCCCAGAACTTAAAGTGTAATGAAAAAAAAATAAATAAAATGCTCAATGAAAAAAGAATGCAAAACCCCCAAAATATAAAAATCCTAGAAGAAAACCTAGGGAATACCATTCTGGATATAGGCCCCAGCAAAGGTTTTGTGATGATACCAAAAGCAATTGCAACAAAAACAAAAATTGACAAACGAGATCTAAGTAAACTAAAGAGATTCTGCACAGCAAAAGAAATAACTGAAAAAACAGACAATCTATAGAATGGCTAAAAATATTTGCAAACTATACATCTGACAAAGGTCTAATATCCATCATCTATAAGGAACTTAAATAAATCAACAAGCCAAAACCAAACCCCATTCAAAAGTGGACAAAAGACATAAACAGACACTTTTCAAAAGAACACAAACATGTGACAAACAAGCATATGAAAAAATAGCAAACATTACTAATAATTAGAGAAAGGCATATCAAAACCACAATGAGATACCGCATCACAGCAATCAGAATGGCTATTACTAAAAAGTTAAAAAATAACAGATACTGGTGAGGTTGCAGAGAAAAGGAAACACTTATACACTGCTGGTAATAATGTAAATTAGTTCAGCCATTGTGGAAAGTAGTCTGGCAACTTCTCAAAGAACTTAAAACAGAACTGCCATTTGACCCAGCAATCCCATTTTGGGATGTATACCCAAAGGAATATAAAGCATTCTACCATAAAGACACATGTATGCATATGTTCATCATAGCACTATTCACAAAACAAAGTCATGGAATAAAGAAAATGGTAGACTGGATGAAGAAAATGTGGTATATGTACACCATGGAATACTACTCAGGCATAAAAAAAGAACAAGATCCTGAAGAGTGTTTTCCAGCTTGGATTCATTCTCTCCATCACATTCAGGTACACTTATCAAACATAGATTAGGTCTTTTCACAAAATCCTTAGTTCTTGGAGGCTTCGTTCATTTCTTTTCACTCTAGGCCTGCCTTACAAGAGCTCCTGAAAGAAGCACTAAACATAGAAAGGAACAACCAGTACCAGCCACTCCAAAAATGTATCAAATGGTAAAGAGCATCGACACAATGAAGTAACTGTGTCAACTAATGGGCAAAACAACCAACTAGCATCAAAATGCCACGATCAGATTCACATGTAACAATATTAACATTAAATGTAAATGGGCTAAATGCCCCAATTAAAAGACACAGACTGGCAAACTGGATAAAAGGTCAAAACCCATTGGTGTGCTGTATTCAGGAAATCCATCTCATGTGCAAGGACACAAATAGGCTCAAAATAAAGGGATGGAAGAAGATTTACCATGAAAATGGAGAGCAAAAAAGCAGGGGTTGCAATCCTAGTCTCTGGTAAAACAGACTTTAAACCAACAAAGATCAAAAGAGACAAAGAAGGGCATTACATAATGGTAAAATGATCAATGCAACAAGTAGAGCTAACGATCCTAAATATATACACACCCAATAAGGGAGCACCCAGATACATAAAGCAAGTTCTTAATGACCCACAAAGAGACTTAGACTCCCACGCAATAATAGTGGGAGACTTTAACACTCCACTGTCAATATTAGACAGATCAATGAGACAGAAAATTAACAAGGATATCCAGGACCTGAACTCAGATCTTGACCAAGAAGACCCAATAGACATCTATA
Organism: Ateles fusciceps; assembly: GCA_036589455.1. Taxonomy (NCBI): domain Eukaryota; kingdom Metazoa; phylum Chordata; class Mammalia; order Primates; family Atelidae; genus Ateles; species Ateles fusciceps. The sequence goes on from JAZHEH010000572.1 coordinate 895,480, forward strand.
GAACTCTTCACCCCAAATTCACAGAATATACTTTCTTCTCAAGAGTAAGTGCACCACATCGCACTTACTCTAAAACTGACCACATAATTGGAAGTAAATCACTTCTCAGCAAATGCAAAAGAATGGAAATCATAACAGTTTCTCAGACCACAGTGCAATCAAAAGAGAACTCAGTATTAAGAAACTCACCCAGAACCACACAACTTCATGAAACTGAACAACTGGCTCTTGAATGTTGACTGGATAAACAATGAAATGAAGGAAGAAATAAAGATGTTCTTTGAAACCAATGAGAACAAAAACACAACATACTAGTATCTCTGGGACACATTTAAAGTAGTGTCTAGAGGAAAATTTATAGCAATTTCCCACATGAGAATCAAGGAAAGATGTAAAATCGACACCCTATCACCAAAATTAAAAGAGCTAGAGGAGCAAGATCAAAAAAACTGAAAAGCCAGCAGAAGCCAAGAAATAACTAAAATCAGAGCAGAACTGCAGGAGATAGAGACACAAAAAAAAACCCTTCAAAAAATCAATAAATCCAGGATCTGGTGTTTTGAAAAGATCAATAAAATAGAGAGACCACTAACCAGATTAATAAAAAAGAAAGAGAGAAGAATCAAATAGATGCAATAAAAAACAATAAAGGGGATATAACCACTGATTCCACAGAAATACAAATTACCATCAGAGATTGCTACAAACAACTCTATGCACACAAATCAGTAAATCTGGAAGAAATGGATAAATTCCTGGACACTTGCACCCTCCCAAATCTAAACCAGGAAGAAGTTGAAACCCTGAACAGACCAATAACAAAGTCTGAAGTTGAGGCAGCAATTAATAGCCTACCAACCAAAAAAAGCCCAGGTCCAGATGGGTTCACAGCCAAATTCTACCAGACATACAAAGAGGAGCTGGCATCACTCCTTCTGAAACGATTCCAAACAATCCAGAAGAGGGAATCCTTCCCAAATCATTTTGTGAGACCAACATTGTCCTGATACCAAAATCTGGCAGAGACTCATCAAAAAGAAAACTTCAGGCCAATATCCTTGATGAACATAGATGCAAAAATCTTCAATAAAATACTGGCAAATCAATTGCAACAGCACATCAAAAAGCTTATCCATCATGATTAAGTAGGCTTCATCCCGGGGATGAAGGCTGGTTCAACATGCACAAGTCTCTAAATGTAATTCACCACATAAACAGAACCAAAGACAAAAACCACACGATTATCTAAATAGATGCAGAGAAGGCCTTTGACAAAATTCAACAGCCCTTTATGCTAAAAACTCTCAATAAACTAGGTATCGATGGAACGCATCACAAAACAATAAAAGCTATTTAAGACAAACCCACAGCCAATAGCATACTGAATGGGCAAAAACTGGAAGCATTCCCTTTGAAATCTGGCACAAGTCTGCCCTCTCTCACCACTCCTATTCAATATAGTATTGAAAGTTCTAGCCAGAGCAATCAGGCAAGAAAAAGAAATAAAGGGTATTCAATTAGGACAGGAGGAAGTAAGATTGTCTCTATTTGCAGATGACATGATTGTATATTTAGTAGAGTCCATCGTCTCAGCCCAAAATCTCCTTAAACTGATAAGTAACTTCAGCAACACTTCAGGATACAAAAATCAATGTGAACAAATCATAAGCATTCCTATACACCAATAACAAACTAAAAGAGAGCCAAATCAAGAGTGAATTGCCATTCACAATTACTACAAAAAGAATAAAATACCTAGAAATATAACTAACAAGGATGTAAAGGACCTCTTCAAGGAGAACTACAAACCACTGATCAAGGATATGAGAGAGGACACAAACAGATGGAGAAACATTCCATGCTCATGGTTAAGAAGAATCAATATCGTGAAAATGGCCATATTGCCCAAAGTAATTTATAGATTCAGTGCTATCCCCATCAAGCTACCTATGACCCTCTTCACAGAAATGGAAAAAACCACCTTAAACTTCATATGGAACCAAAAGAGAGTCCACATAGCCAAGACAATCCTAAGCAAAAAGAGCAAAGCTGGAGGCATCACACTACCTGACTTCAAACTATAATACAAGGCTACAGTAATCAAAACAGTATGGTACTGGTATCAAAACAGAAATATAGACCAATGGAACAGAACAGAGGCCTCAGAAGTAATGCCACACATCTACAACCATCTGATCTTTGACAAATCTGACAAAAACAAGAAACAGGGAAAGGTTTCCCCTGTTTAATAAATGGTGTTGGGAAAACTGGCTAGCCATGTACAGAAAGCAGAAACTGGACCCTTCCTGACACCTTACACTAAAATTAACTCCAGATGGATTAAAGACTTAAACATAAAACCTAACACCATAAAAACCCTAGAAGAAAACCCAGATAAAAACTCTTAATTAGATGTAGAAGGAATGTACTTCGACACAATAAAGGTCCACATATAACAAACCGACATCATCATAAATCGTGAAATGTGGAAAGCTTTTCTTCTAAGGTGAGGAACAAAACAAGGATGACTACTCTTACCACTTCTATTCAATGTAACTACTCTACTCTACTCTACACTCTATTGAAAATCCTAGCCAAAACAATTAAATAAGAGAGAGAAATGAAACGTATCCAAAATTGGAAAGGAAGAAGTTAAGTTGTCCTTGGTTGCAGATGACATGATTTTATATATAGAAAACCATAAAGACTTCAACAAAAAACTGCTAGAACAGAGAAACAAATTCAGTAAAGCTGCAGGACACAAAGTCAACATACAAAAATCAGTAATGTTTGTATACACTAATGAGGAAAAATCTGAGAAAGAAATAAAAAAAAAATACCTTTCACAATAGTTATAAAAATAAAAATAAAATAAAATACCTAGAAATAAATTTAAACAAGTAGGTGAAATACCTGTACATTAAAAACTGTAAACCATGAAGACAACACAAATAAATGAACAGATAGCCATGTTCATGGATTAGAAGAATTAATATTGTTCAAATGTCCCTGCTACCTAAAGTGATCTACAAATTCAATGCAATGCTTATCAAAATTCCAATGTCATTTTTCACAGAAATAGAAAAAGCAATTCTAAAATTTGTATGCAATCACAATAGACTATGAATAGCCAAAGCAATCTTGAACAAAAAGACCAAGGCTGGAATCATCACTCTACTGACCTCAAAATATACTTAAAGCTATAGTAATCAAAACAGCATGGTACTGGCATAAAAATGACATAAACCAATGTAAAAGAATAATAAGTTACAAATAAATAAGCTCAGAAATAAGTCTACACATTTATAGTTAATTGATTTATTACAAAGGTGCTAAGAACACACAATAATGGAAGGACTCTGTCTTTAAATGCTGTTGGGAAAATTGGATATCTATATGCAGAAGAATGAAATTATACCCTTATTTTACACCGTATACAAAAATAAAGTCAAAATTGATAAAGGCTTAAATGTAAAACCTGAAACTGTAGAACTACTAGAAGAAAATATAGGGGAAAAGCTCTATGACATTGGTTTGGGCAATGATATTTTGGATATGACTCCATTGGGCACAGACAACAAAAGTGGAAATAGATAAATGGGATTGCAAGAAAACCTTCTGCATAGCCAAGGAAACAATCAATAGAGTAAAGAGACAATCTATGGAATGGGAGACAATATTTACATACATCTGATAAGAGGTTAATATCTGAAATATATAAGGAACTAAATCAAACAATCCAATAGCAAGAAAATAAACAACCCAACTAAAAAACGGGCAAAGGACCTGAATAGAAAAAAAGAAGATACAGAAATAATCAAAAGGTATATGAAAAATGCTTGACATCTTTGATCATCAGTGAAATGTAAATTTAAACCACAATGAGATATCAGCTCACAGAAGGTATAGAGTGCACAAAGATGCTATAATGGTTAGTTCCAAAAAAAAAAGAACAGATAACAAGTGTTGGTAAGAATGTGGACGAAAGGGAATCCTTTCACACTATTAGTGGGAGTGTAAATTAGTATACCTTTTATGGAAAATAATATGAAGCTTCCTCAAAAAATTAAAAATAGGCCTACCACATCATCCATTATATTATTACTAAGTATATATCCAAAGAAAATGAAATCAGTATGTTGAAGAAATATCTGGACTCCCATGTTCATTACCTGTAACAGCCAATATATAGAATCAACTTACATTCCATTAATGGGTAAGTGGATAAAGAAAATATGGTATATATACACAATGGAATGCTATCAGCCTTTAAAAAAGAAGGATATCATGTCATTTGTGACAATACGGATGAACCTGGAGGATATGATATTAAGGAAAATGATCCAGACACAGAAAAACAAATACTGCATAATCTTACTTATTTGCAGAATCTAAAAATGTTGAACTCAGAAGTAGAGAGTTGAATGGTGGTTATCAGGGGTGGTGGGTAGTAGGGTGGAAGGCTGAGGAGATATTGATGAGAGAATTACAATTTTCAGTTAGGAAGAATGAGTTTAAGAAATCTACTGTATGAAATGGTTAATGCCTACCTATAGTTAATGACTATGTATTGCATTTTGAAAATCTCTAAATGAATAGATTTTAAGTATTCTCAACACACAAAAAATGCTGTGTGGTAATGCATATGTTATTTAGTGTGACAGAACCATTCTACAATGTATCCATATTTCAAAAAATAAAAGTTGTACACAATAAACACACAAAATATTTTTTGATCATTAAAAAAATTCACCATTCTACCTATTACTTTGAATGGATCATTTCCTCATGCATGATTTGATTATATCATATATTAGTCATTTGGAAAATATTGGTTAGCTGACTTGTAGATTTTCTAAATGTTCATACATTTTATTATACAATATAATTTAAAAGACACTTTCACTAATATCACCATCAATCTTTTCAAGAAAAGTCTTCAAATATTAAAACACTATCAAGCTCACGATTGCAGATACAAATTTTCCAAAAAGGCAAAATGAATTGCCTTGAAAAGTCAAATTTTTTCATGGAAGAAAATACTGTCAGTTGTTTTTCTTGAAGGGACAAGCTCGCTTCATTCTTTTTTGAGAAATGTTTGCCAATTCAAATATGAATAAGCATCTGCCAGTTTATCAGTTGTTCTTCCAAGTAAAAATGGTGCTCCAAGTAATAAAAGCAACTAGTTCAGCTGTCAACTCAGTCATTTAAACATTTTTCTTCAAGACCTCAGTATGTAGCAGACATGCTTAATGTGTAATTTCCACACGTCACACAGAATATTGATAAGTTTTGTACTCAGAGATCGAGGTTTAGTAAAATTAACAATTTTTACAGCTTCATCAATAACTTCATATGTGAAAGTGGCTTTTTTCCCCTTCTTTATTGTGAGTGCATGATGATGGAGAATACAATGACTATTAGTAAAATTTGATACTACTGCCTTGCTTCATGCTAATGTGACAGCAGTGTTTCCACTATTGCTTTTGTGCCATAAAGTTAAACTTCAACATAGTGAATAAAATAACATTTTAGAGTATTGTGAAAACAGTACTGAACTCCCTGAAAGGATCTCAGGGACCCTCAGGGGTCTGTCATTCCCACTTTGAGAACTGTTACCTTAGGTATTTAGCACAGTGCCTTCTGCATAGCAGTTATTCCAGTACCTGTTGCTGAATAATGTTTGATTGTAACTTGGATTTAGACACTCTTGTTTGACTTAGCATCCAACCAGGCATTTTATTTGTACCAAGTTACAGAACAGATATCTAAATTAAAATGATTCAGAAAATAGAGCCTCAAATCCCAGTATTGTAACTATTCAAAGTTCCTCCAAACTTAACTTTCTGCTAATGACAGAATTGGCATCTTTTTCAGTGGTTCACTAAATGGACAGAACTGGTCTCAAAATTCTGGGAGTAATCTGTGCCAGGCTGCTGGGCACCACCTGATGAGTGGGCCAGAAACTGCTTGGCTTGGCTGTGGATGTGGCTGTGGTTAAGACAGGGTTAGAATTAGTTATATTGGGAGCAGCATGATACTCCTGTTTTTCCTCTTGTTATGTGCCATGTGAAATTTGTCAAAGTGCTGAGTTCCGTATGCTTGGTAAGAAAGCGGGGGGTTCAGAAGTCAACCAGTACCATGTTCTCTAACTGCCTACATCAGAATCTCAGCTTGATTCTTCTCTGAGGTATGTAACAAAACATCCTTCTGAAACCTCTAAGAGACAAATGCCCTCCCTCTGTTTTCCTGTAGACACATATGAATTTATTTTAATGGGAGTCTTTTGAGCAGCAGCAACTAAAATCATGGGAAACTATTTGACCATAGTCTACTGTTGACTTTGATCACGAACTTTCCCATTTTTATCCACATCCCCAAAGACAGCTAAGTGGTCAGTCTATAATCTTACTCTAAGTTAAACAGGACAGTGAGAATGAGTGGAGAAATAGTTTTCTTTCCCTTCCACAGGCTTCCACGTATACATAAACATCTCCTGTCTTACAGAATTTCAAGTTAATATTTTACCGATTAAATCACGTTTTCTCAAATAAGAAATTATGACGCATACAGCATGGACTTGTGGTATTAGGTCAAAGGAAAGTCTAACGATAAATGAGAGAGAGGGTGCTGAAATAGAAAAGTCAAAGCGTAAGGTGTAGTGACATCTTACCATTTTCCACTGAGTCTCATTTACTTCTTTGTATTGAAGTTCATACTCCAGAACCATCCATCCTTTCTGAATATCTGCATTGTGTGGTGCTTCCCATCTCACTTGGATATCTGCATGAACCCCAGTTAAACTGATGTTCAGTAAAGTCCAGTTGAGGGCAGTGGGTGGATCTGGTTGCACTGTGCAATTCAACAGAGCATTAGTACACAGACAGACACAAGTCAGTATTAATGGAAGGCATTCTTCTCAAAAGAATAAATTACTTTCTACATTTTTTAATCATTCATACTCTTATTTCTTCCAATATTTTTCTTATTATAACTTTCACTTTGTAAGAGAGTAATATTTTCTACTCAAGGATGGCTTTTTAACTTTTAAATAAACCCTTAAAAAATTCCTTTTGGAGTCAAAAATCTAATCACTATTTTCAAGATCTGCCATATTTTATATTCCTTTTTGTTCTGATATCATAAATGCATTGGGATTTTGGCAAAGGAATTCATTTTCACTTGAAACTGAAAAGACAGACAGAAAGACCTACCAAATTTAGACATGGGGCTGCTTTGGAACTAGGGGTAATCTTTTTTCTTTCAACCATGTATGGCCTGGAGGCAGAGACCTTGTTTTACTCATTTCTGTGTTGCCACTCATACAATCTTCCTGCACAGTCTGCTAACGCTCCCTAGCTTTGTGGTCTTCCTAGCCACATGTGATACTTTCTTCTGACATAAGAAGGAAGAAGGCATTATGTTACTCTCTTAAATGGTGATGATTCAGTGTTTTCTTTTTTCTTAACTGTCATGTGAACAACTTGAAACATTGTTTTTCTCAGGTTCTATTGATATACTCTACATACTCAGGAAAATTTGTTGCATTCTGCTTATTAGGACCTCAAAGACCACAATTTCTCAGAGGCTGATGAAGAAAAATGTAGATTCCAAAGCTAGAAACTATATTTAAGTTTATATTCTAGATAGTTCCCAGTAAATTATTGCTAGTTGGATCTCATTATTGAGGGTTTTGAAAATCACTTGCAGATACAGAGTAAAATTTACTTTCTTTTTTTTTTTTTTTTTTTTGCCATATATAGAAGGTCACTTAGAGTGTTGCATAGTGTGCATCCCTAGGGTTGACTGGAGATAAGTCTACAGATACACATTATGAGGAGCTCTCACTGGCTGTCACATCTGGTGGCCAAAGGGGAGACTCTTGTGTGCACCAACAGTGAAAACAGACCTTACGGTGGAGGAGCATGCTGTTACCCACTGTGGGGTCGACACCACTTTTTTAAAAACAGGGAGAGTCAAAATTTGACGAATCATGACTACATTCTGAAAATTAAATCGGAAGGATATGCAAAATGGTCAAACTACATATGCCAATATAATGGCAGTAATCCCTCACCCTTCTGGATTTGTTGGGGATTCAGGAATCCTGAAAACAAAAGCTTAACCCTTTAAAGTGACCAAACTATAGAAATGTTTTTAATGGAAGATTTTCTATAACTTATTACTTATGCTGCATTTGAAAAATAGAGGATATGAGACAAGGTCCTTTTGGAAAAGGCTTGGTACCACCATTACAGGCATAATAATGGCCTCTCCTTTACCATTATACATACATCCACATGCTGTATTGACAACTCCTGTGAGATATTTTTAAAAATATCTGAAACTTAATATATCACCAAACAAACCCTTGCTCTTCCTCTCCAAAACCTGCTCTCCTTTCCTCTTTCCCATCGCTGTTAATGAGGACTGAATTCATATAGTTGTTCAGAATAAAAACAATGAACTCGTCCTTGGCTCATGTTTTCCTCATTAATCCTTATTCCGTCAGCTGTACTTTCAAGATATAACAGAATCCAACCACATCTTACTACCTGCACCTCTATAACCTGGTCCCAGCCATTAACTTTCTTCACTCTTCTTGCTGCATTTATCTCTCCACTATTCTCCTTTGGTCTTTGTCCCCTCCAGTCTATTCTGCAGGCAATCCTCAAGCAAACTGGCACAGTGATTACTAACACCTACATTAGATCACATCGCTCATCATCTAAAACCCTCTAAAGGCTTCCTACCTCACTCCAAGTGAAAACCAAAGTCGTTACAATGGTTGTGTGGATTTGACTGTCCTGTCTGTGGAATTTGATCTCATGCCAGTCTCCTCGCTCACTCTGTGCTCACTCCACCACCTGCCTGCCTTTCGTTGAGTGAGGAAAGGCATGCTCCTACTTTGGGATCTTTCCTCTGGCTGTGCCCCCTTGCTAAAATGCTGTTCCCTGAGACATACACATAATTATTCTCTCCAATCCTTCTTTATTCAGATGTCACTGACTCAGGGATGCCAATCCTGAAAACCCCATTTAACACTGCAACCTCTCCAACACTCCTATCCTCCTTTCCTACATTTCTCCATAGCATTGTTGCTTTCCACCCTCACTGAGATTAAATCCCACCAGAGAAGAAAGTTTCTATCCCCACCATAGAGAACACTTATTGGCCTGAGGGAAGAACATAATAAATATTTGCTGAATGAATTGAATGAATGACAAATGTGTAACGAATGTAGTACTTTAAGTCCAGAGAACAGCCCTGTGAGGTAGTACCATATATATGTAATAGACGAGGAAGCTGAGGCTTGTAATGATTGACACCTTTCTCAAGATCTACTAGGGTTACCTTAGTTCTTTGTTTTCTTTCACTCTCAGCACCTCCCCCCCACAACAACTGTGCTAATTGTAACTGCCTGTCATAATCTTTTTCCTTGATCATCTCAGTCTTTTAACCTCTTCTACCTCTAGTCCACCCCACTCCAATCTATGTTCCACATTGCAACAAGATCATTTGCTCAGAGGCATTAATAATGCAACAAGTGGCACTGCTTAGTCTCAAGAGTAAGAGCATGGACGCTGGAGGTTCAAATCCCAGCTCTACCTACTAGCTGTTTGACTTGAACTAGTCCTTCAACTGCTCTGCACCTCGGTTTTGTCATCTGTAAAGTGCAGATTGCAAAAGATGGTTTTTATAGCTGACATGTGGTAAGACTTCTGTGACTATTAGCTGTTACTATCCTCAAGTCATTTACCTATTTAAACATCCTCAAAGGTACCTCGTGACAGTTAAGTCCAAATTCCTTTTTGGGGCACAAAAGACTACTGATGATTTTTCCAGCTGACTAAGAGGGCTTCCTAACTGCTCCCGAGTCCTTGAACATGTGCTGTTTGTTACTGTTGGAACTCAGTAGTCACTGAAAGGCACAGTCCACTGTGGTACCTGACAACACTCGCTCATGCTTTTGACCACTGTGGGTCACCACTTTTTTAAAAATAGGGAGAGTCCAATTCCTGTTCAGAGGTAACTAAACTGTCATCATCTCTGTGCAGCCCTTCCTCATCCCTCAGGTCTAGTCAATCATTCACGCATTTGGCCACCACTTTGCAGCTCTGCATTCCACACATTTCCAGGCTAACACCTATCACACTAAACTGCAATTATTTGTGAACATCCCTGACTCCCCTCCTCACTGTATCATACTTATTCCATAACCACCACCAGCAGAGCAGTGCCTGAAACATGACAGGTGCTCAGTGAAAGTCAGCCAGGTAAATGAGTAGGACAGGCTACTGGCAGAGAAGAGGGCAAGAATATGGGTTTTAAAACAGTATTCTTGCTGCTATCCCATTCTGCTCTCTCATCTAGTTTTAGCACAACAGCCATACCCACTGATGTAAGGACACATACTAAATTGCCTTTCCAAAGCAATCTGGTTACCTTTACTGCTTGATACAGTTCTCTTAATTTTCTCCCTTAAGGTCAGGTTATTAGATTTTATTTGTTTCTATCTGTAACTTCTAGCCACATACTCGTATCTCTTCCAGTCTGCTGATGCCTAGAAAACCACATAAAAGAACAACGCATTTGGGAGAAGCAACAAGGAATTCCTATAAGCAACAAATGAGCTTTTATGGATAGATTTTGAGGCACCAGTTTCAGCTACACAAAGTCCTTCTTGGATTCTTTCTATTTTGCTATTGATACTATTATGGTATAAACATGAACATTCTAATTACAGTTGTTTGTTTTGCTTTATTTTGTTTCCACCTTGTGTCCATATGATGGGCGAAGGAGCCTCTCTTTGGATCTTTCACTTAGTTCACTGAGTTGATTGTCTCCAGTGTCTGTTCTGAGATCTTATAAACACGTCTTTAAAGTGACTGTGGCTGCTTTGCAAATGTGACATTCCAGAATGATGGTGCTTTGTGATAAAGAAAATCTAGGCTTTGATTATAGCAATGGTAGAGGTCAAAGGCCAACATATTTCAGTGAATCTGAATATAATCATCCTATCAAATAATTAGGAAATAAGAAATCCTAAGAATACGTTAAGTTCACCTTTTGCAGTAGTAGATAAAAACACAACCTAGCTTCAAAGATATCCTAAAGGAAAACACTCCACAAGGTTCCTATTCTTTTCTTCACAACATTTACTGCCAGGCTGCTTTATGTTAAAGTCAACTTAAGCTCCGCCTGCCCTTTTCCTCTTGTTCACTAGCTGATCCCATCTCCTATAAAATAGATCTCCATGTATCTATAGAACACTGTTACAACGTCTTCCTATTTGATCATACTTGGACATTGCAGCCTTCTCCATCTATTTAGTCTAAAACTATGTCAAATGAAACACAAACCTGTGATTTACCTATTTGGTTAACAGAGAAACACTCTTCATCCACTGTACCACCATTGCTAGTTAGCTTGATACAGTAAGGTATCCAGATGGAGGTAAATGACGAATTAAAGTAACAGCTGTTTTCCCCAGCAGAAACATAATCAGGGCATTCTTTCCATTCTTGAGTTCCTTCTTGAGTGTTCCTAAAAGGGAGGGTTAAAAAGATTAATTGTTCCAAAAATCATGCTTAAGTCCAAGTAAGTTGCTTGATAGTCTGATTCAATAAATTGGAACACAAATATTTTGTGAAGAGGCATTTTAGCAACACCGTTCACGAGTCGTATCACATTGGTGGACAACATCATCAGTGTCTAAAGATGGTTATGAGGCCATTTGGTACTTTTGCCTAAGGAAAAAGCTTTTGTTTATTGAATGCATATTCTATGCCTGCTCATAAATTGATTCCTATGGTAGGTAATTTATTATCCCTGTTCTATAGATGAAGGTTCTGAGACTTAGGGACATTTTAAAAATGTTCATTAAAACAGTACAGAGAGTCACCCCACAAACTAGAGAATCCCAGAGAACAGTGACGGTTTAGACCTGGCTGTTTCCCCAACCTATGGTAGAAGAAACTGAGGAGACAAACTGATGTATGCTCCAGGCAGAGTGATGCATTATATCCAGCACCAACACTGTGCAGGTATAAAGATAAGTAAGATTTGGTCCCCTACGTTCAGGCTAAAAGAAGACTCGGAAATTCCCATCTGAGTACTTTTTTGGGTCTCTCATATTCATTCCATTGATATTTAATGAGAATTGATTATGTCTAGAACATGATGCCAGACACTATGGGGGATTCATAGATGTTTAAGGAATTCCTCCTGCCTCAGAAGGAAGGAGTGAAAAATGGTATGGGTAAAAAAAGTAATATGGGTAAGTGCTCATTAGTAGTGCTCTTAAGGTCCCTTAAAAGTTCAGAAGAGGGAATGATTGCTCTGGCTCTTCATGGAAGCCTTCAAGGTGGAGGTATGTTTTAAGCATTCTTGAAGGATGGGTAAAAGTTTAATAGATGGCAATATGGCAAGGAAGGGAGGAAAAAAAGAGGTTAAAGGGATTAAGGTAAGGAAGTATGGGCATGAGTGTGCTGTGGGGAGAGAAGAGGCAATGGAATGACGGGAAAATTTTCTTAAATTAGAATTGCTACTTGGGCGAGGTAATTCATTATCCCCCTATCATTCAGTAGCCTGTGAGCTGAGAAGATAATTTATAAGTCAAAGGGACATAAAACCATGGAATCTGTGGTTGTGGAAGATGAGGTAGGAATGGCCCTGTGCAGGCAGAGGCACCAGTGGCCCCCAGGCCAGACTGCGGAGGTTTGGGACCATCCCTCTGTGGGATGGGTGCCGGGCAGCAGTGGACAATGAGAACACAGCAGCCTCGGGGGAAGGCAGGGCCTGGAAGGAAGGGATGCAAAGCTGGGAGAAGATGCATATTTCCTTCTTATAGCTATTTCTCAGGCTGGTCTGCTTGGTACTAGGAAAACACTTGTGTAGTATCAGGGGGTCCTTGAGACAGCTGCTCCTCAGCTGTTGGAAGGAAATTGGGATTAAAATGGCAGAGACTCCAGGGTCTGAGACAGTGAAATGCTGCTTTGGTTGAGATTCTTAAAAGTTGCATATGCTGGCAGGGCACAGTGGCTCATGCCTGTAATCCCAGAACTTTGGGAGGCTGAGGCAGGTGGATCATGAGGTTAGGAGTTTGAGACCAGCTTGGCCAACATGATGAAACCCCATCTCTACTAAAAATACAAAACTTAGCTGGGTGTGGTGGCGTGTGCCTGTGATCCCAGCTACCCAGTGAGCTGAGGCAGGAGAATTGCTTGAACCCGGGAGGCGGAGGTTGCAGTGAGCCAAGATTGCACCACTGCACTTCAGCCTGGGCAACAGAGAGAGACTCCGTCTAAAAAAGAAAAAGTTGCCTATGCTTGAATGAGAGACAGATTCATCTGTGATGCAAAAAGTAAGTGGGCAAAGGGCAGAAGAAAAGATGAGGTGTGTTTGTGTGTATGTATGTGTGGCTATATTTAGAGTCAGAAGAAAAATATTTAAAAAATTAGGACTAGGTGGGTGGTTCATTGAATTATAGTATGCTTAATTTGATACTTAATTTCAAACTAAATAAGAGTGCATTAAAGAGAGTAGTTGTAAGAAGATTACCCAGAAAATGAGGCTTTCACACAATAGAGGGGATATCAAAGTTATTGAGCATAAGTGACAGTAAAAAAGTTAGAAAACTCAAAGTATTAAGATGTTCCAAAGATGTGGATAGTGCTTAGTAGGTTTGGATTTCTAAAAGGAGATTAGCTCTTTCATGTTTCACAAAATTTCTCAACAGTGGCATGTCAGTACCTTGGTACCCATTAGGACTGTGTAAAAAACTATTTAGATTATCCCAAATCCATGAACTCCACAGGACAAACAAAGAGTTTATTTTAAGCATGATGGATCAGGAACAGCTAGTTCAAAACACAACTTCCAACCTCTTTCTTCATGAACTGATACTGAATTTCGTTTTAAATAAAGATTTAAAACTTATATTTTAAACTCTTAGATGTAGACAAGAACCCAAATGAGCTCATAAAACAGATACTGTGTCACCTGTCTTCACTGGGTTGAATGTCTCTACAGATGACCAAAATCAATTTCTGGAAGCTACCCTCTGCTCTTACTCCCAAAAGTGAAGTGGTTTAGGTTTGCTCCCAGACTGTCTTGAGAAATGGAAGGAGTGAGAACCATAGAAAGAGACTATTACTAAAAATAAGAACAAAGAGCAGACTAAACTTCATTTATTTTTTCATCTAAAGACAACCAATTGGAAAAGAAATAATAAAAATAAAACATCATTTATGTTTTAAGAGCAGCTGTTTTTATGACAGAAAGCTCATGTGCTTTTGGCTTTAAATTTAACTCTTTCATTTAAGAAAAATAAAAGTAATAATGCCCTTTATCCCTAATTTTCCACACAATCTTGCATAGAAAATGAAATTTCTCTTAAGACCAGGGTAATTTCTGAAGGGGGTTGAATGGGTATGGAAGAGGTGGGGAATGCAGCCTTAAGGACTGAGTGTTCATATGCCCACTTCCTTTAAAAACACAGCATTTACATGTAGGGAGCTGAGAGCAGAGCAGCTCTAACATGCTTCCCAGAGCCTCCTTTTGCCATGCCTGTGATTTGCATTCATCCTGAGTGCCCTGCAAGCTCAGAGGCTGAATTTGGCACTATTGCCATCACAGGATGGCAGAGACTATTTTGGGTCAGCTGCCCTAACATGCAGAGGCTGCCTATTCTGCCAGCTACCTGGCAAAGAGCAGAGCCAGGCAAAACACCCAGCTGCCTGTAGGGCTGTGCCTGGACTGTCCTGTTGACAGTCTGACATGTTCACATTCCGTTGTGCTTTAGATACTCAGGCCAGTAAACTGAAACAACTGCACCGTCCTTCTCTGCTCCTTTCTGCCTTCACTGACTCTGGTTTTGGATAAAATCATCTCACAATTTTGTTTCTGTGTCAGGATGCGAAGCATATTTCTATAGTTTCAGGAGTTGCCTAGCAACTGAGTTCTAAATAACAATGACAACAGTCAGAAAGTGCATTTGTATTGTCCTCTTTGTGAAGTGGGCAATGAGAAGTCAAATTTATTTGTACACTCATTAGTCTATTCCAGTCCTGATCCTCCTAATCCCTCAGTTCTACCCTTCTCAGACAAACTGGGCTGTGGGCTTATGGTAGTTTGGCTAAGATATTCAAAATAGTTATATTTTATAGAAAAAAACACAAAAATCTAATTCTGTAAGTTTGGGTTGGCACTTAATTATGAGGTTGTACTTATTCTCCTGGGACTCCAAACACTACCAGGGCAAAAACGAAGACATCCTTCCTAATATGTCTGAAATTTTCCCCTCTACCCAGTCACACCTTCAGCAGCTTCCTTGCTAGTATAGATCCTGGGTTTGAACCAGGGATGCTTAAATGACTGGGATGTACATAAGATGCCTGTAGATAGTTATATGGCCCTGATTGATGAGGACAAGGGACATATGTTTATGAAACCTTCATTCCTTTGGATTTCTCTTTTGCTCATTTCAAATTTGGTAAATATAGAGGTAGCAAAAAATTATTTTCATAAAGTGGACCCAGTTTAAGAAGTTATTCTGCTACTTTTCTCTACAGTTTGGCTAATTGTGCTCGTACAAATTGAGCTGGCTGTGAGATAAAGCATGAAAATCGCACCAAGTCTCCTCTCTTTTCTTTATTACAAAAAACATAATGAATTCTACACATTTAAAAAGTGTTATCAAACATACTAGCTTCATGTCTGAATGTATTTCTAGAAATCAACTTTGTTTACTGGCCCCACTCTCTCTGTGGTGTCAGCCTTAAGGAAACATATAGTATACTTGGTGCCCAAACACTTCATCTTCACTTCACTTCATCTAAGAGACCTCTCCTACACTGAAAGGTGGGGAAGGTCCTCGAAGTATTTTTTATCTCCAAATTAAGCTGCAGCTCTGTATTAAAATGGCCGTATACCAATAATTACACTAATTATAATAATTTATAGGTATAAATGGTCTTATACCACTTATAGTCATCTTTATAGTCCAGGAACTGGAATTATACATCATAATTATTTAAAATTATCACTGTAGTACCAATAACAAGAATACAAGCTACCATTTACTGAGTACTTATTACGTGTTAAGTACTGTGCTAAGTATTTTTCATGAATTATCTAAGACAATCCTCACAAGAAGCCATGAGGCAAGTCCATTATCTCCTTTTTGCAAATGAGGAGGCTTAGTTGTACACAAACTGGTTAATTTCTCAAGTATTCCTCGGTGAGAAAGTGCAGAACTACACTGAAGTGCAGGTTTGTTGGCTCTGAGCTCTATCCCTAAGTGCTGGCTGCATCTCCCTCCCTTTCCCAGCTCCTCTGTGGGTAGACAACATCATCCTCTGACTAATGAACAACTTGAGCTAAGGATAAAGGGTCCTTACTAACCCTGCATCTTGGCTTAGGTCTTCTCTGAGTTGGGTGGAAAAGAAGAGATAATGAAGAGTTTAAGCCTAAAATGTAAGAAAAGTAAAAATATACAGAATTAGAGTAAACAAAAACGAAAATAGTACCAGGTGACGGGGGAAGAAATAAACAACTTGGGTGGTACCTATATTGAGAGGTCTTTGTTTTACTCTTCCTCTGCTATTTTAGAGGGTCATTGGTAAAATTGAAAAAGTACTACAGTCTTTTATTAAATATATTTAAGAGACAGTGTATTATCTGCCTAGAAACCAAGTTGCATCTTTAAAACATACATCTTTTCCAAAAACACCTATAGTTTTCCACCACAGATAAAGTAAAATTCAAAGCCTTGCCCTTGCCTACGAGCTTTGGCATAGTCTGTCCCTAAGTAACTCTCTGATCCTGTCCCATATCACTATCCTCACTTTCAATCTTGTGCCTTCAGTGCTAGCGTTTTTCTTCCCTCAAATATGCCAAGACTGCCTCAGGGACTTTGTATGCAATTTCCTCTGCCTGGATAGCCTTTCCCCCAGATATTCAGGTGGCCGGTCCCATTTCACTTATGTCTCTGGTCTAGGGTGCCACAATAGAGAGGTCTCCTAGGACCCATTTCAATATCACTCAAGCCTCTTACACACACTCTCATCCACATGCATATGCCCATGTGTATCCATACACACTCTCACCCACACTTTGACACACTCCCACACACATACACATACTCCCAAACACTGCTGATATGCTGCTTTCTGGCTTTATTTTTCTTAATAACCTATATTACTAGCTGACATTTTATTCAATTTTTATTGTCTGTCTCCCTGTGTTGGAAGGAAATCTCCCTGAGACCAGGGATTTTGTCTTTTTGTAATCACTGCTATATGTCCAGTGCCTAAAACCGTACTCAGCACATAGGATGGTCTTGATTAATATTTTTTTCAATAAATGAGTGAGTGATACTCATTAATTACATAAATCACAACAAATCACTTCCATTCCTACACTACAATGTGACTCAGTGTACTTTAGTAGGTACATCCATAGAGAGGAAAATCAGAAAGGCATGAAGGCAGCACCTTCTAGTATAGAACAGCTGTATGGGTCCTGGGCTCTTTAAACCATGATGAACTGCATCTGTCCAGTGGCATGAAAAAGTCTCTAGCTCAGGTGAACGGCACTTGGTGAATTTAGGCTTCTTAGTAGAATCTGCAGAATGAAAAAAAAAAGGCAAGGCATGAAATCAGGTGGGTTATATATGATCCTAATGAGACACATATTTAAAGTGTGTAAAGAAACTACTGGGATGAAGCCAGCATATTCTGTGTCTAGGAGGTGATGTTGATGTCTTCCAGAAAAGTTTTTTTCCTGGGTCATAGTTTTAGAGCCTGTTGCTTGCCAGTGTCAGCCCTTTGTCCCAGAGACAAACCATTTTGCCTTTTATTTCAAGCATTTCTTAGGGCCTGTTTAAGAAACCAGAGCTAGCAACAAGGATGTGGATACAGGTAGTTCATCTGGAAGATGACTCTGGAACTGGGAGTGAGGGAAAGGGGAGAGTGGGAAGGAAAGGGAGAACAACTAATTTGTGTGTGTTAATGAGCTAGTTATCACAGTGGCTAATGGGGTCCAACCCCACTGAAGCTCCTCTGAGAAGCTGTGTAGAATATACACCACCATTGTTGTGCAGAAAGATGAGAGGCTAGGACATTTATCTGCCACTCCCAATATCCACTGGTTAAAGTGTGCCTCAGCGATGTTCACCCCCATGCAATTCTAGGCTGTACCTGCACATGAGCTAAGGGTCTTTGTTGAGGCAGGCACCTGAACACTCAGGTACACAGTGGCAAGATGCATAGTGGCAAATGGACACCACAGATGATTGTGCTGACATCAGGTGGATATGGGGGACGTAGTGTGGGAAGCACAGCATTTACTACAGGGCCATTTTTCTTTTCATGATTTTTGATCCCTGTCTTCCCTCATTCACAGCCTTATGTATTTCCTTCCTTTGAATAACTTGCTTTTAATCAAAAGAATATGGCAGCATGGAGCAGATGTCAGTTCTATGATTAGGTTATAAAAGATTGAGACTTCTTTCTAACTAGCAGACTCACCCTCTTGCTGGCTTTGATGAAGTAAGCTGCTGTGTGGTGAGACCCATACAGCACAGAACTAAGGCTGGCCTCTGGCCAACACCCAGCAAGAAGCAGAGGCCCTCAGTATAAAAACCCTTAAGGAACTGAATCTTGCCAACAATCATGTAAGTAAGCATTGGAGCCAATCCTTCCCTATCCAGCCTTCAGATGAGACCACAGCTCTAGCTGACACTTTGATTGCAGTCTTATGGGAGAGCCTGAAGCACGGGACAGAGCTGGTGGCTTAACTTGGAAAAAAGGGCAAGACATAATTAACTTTACTTAATATTTGAATGCTATTAATATAGAGTAAATGAATCTAATATATCAGAACTTGAAAGCAGTGCCCAAGAATGACATAAACCACTTTTCTTAGCAAATGGAATATATCACAGTGAGAAAGTGGGTAACACCTTTTATGGAGACAAAAAGAACTATATTGTGGCTGGCTGCTTAGTTTCTCCTTAATTACCTCTTGTCCCATCTAGTACCATTGTGCCATTGTGGCTGAAGCATTCCTAAAGTCCAACTCCTTAGTGTCATCTTGAGGCTTTCTAAGTCTGAGAGGAACTGCCATAATCTTAAAATGAGCACCTTTTTCACTTTGTCTAAAAATCCTATTAGAATCTTACTTTTTTGTTTCACTATGAAGACAAAAAATGACTACCATAGACTCTCAAGTCTTCTCTGATAAGTCAGGAACAGAAAATCATTTCTGAACTAGTAATATTTCTTGTTTCTTATGATTTTTAAAGGTTAAACCTAAAGACAGTGTAATTCAACATCCATTTATAGCACCTCTGAAAGGAATGTTGCAATTAAGGGAGCCTATCTTTGTCCCTAAAAGAATTATTACTAAGAGCAATGAGTGAAGTTGGAATACTCATTTCTGTTAGTGATAATGCTGATGAAATATTAGCATTAATGCTGCTTGGCACTCAAAAATCTAGGCAACAGATTTGGGATTCATTTTCATTTCTTCTTTGGAGACTTAATTTTAAAAATAAGGATTTTGATTTGTAGTAATATCTTTAGTTATTATTACTGTGTCCTATCATGTTACGTACTACATCATGTTGAATGCTTTGCACATATGATCTCATTTAATACTGACTACTTTAGAAGGTGGGTCTTATTTCAATTTGGAAATGGGTGAAACTAGAGGGGGAGATAAGTGAGGTTCCCACCTTTACAAAGGTAGCAAAGATGGGATTAAGACACAGGTCTGTGTGATTTCAAGCTAAGCTCTTTGCACTAGCAAAAAATAGTAGCTATTTTGTTCCCCAATCTCTCTTGCTTCTCAAAAAATTCCCACAAGAGAAATGATGAGCTCACATGTTCCCTTAATCAACACTCAGAAATTAGTAACCTGGCATGTCCCAAAAGCAACAATTCCCAACTGTAACTGCACATTGGAATCAAGGGAGGAGCTTAAAAAGTACTGATGCCTTGGTCTGTTCCCAGAGATTTGAATCAACCTGGGATGCAGGCTGGGTATTGTGATTTTTTAAAAGTTCCCCAGCTGCTTGCAAAGCATAGCCCATGTTGAGAACCACTACTGTAGAGAAATAAAGTTAGATGTAAGACTGAGAAGGTGGCTTTCCGTATTGTTAGATTCCATGATCAATTCCAGCAGAGATATGTATCAGGAGTGAAAATGTGGTGTGAACTCCCAAGAGTCTAGTTCAGGAGGGTGTGGGGAGGATATGATGAATATTGTCACTGCAGAAGAGTACAATGATGTTTTATAATGAATGCTTGAAGAGCTAAGATATTTTAACTATGTGTGCAAAGTAGTACATCCAACTGATACTTTTGCCTAAACCAATAGACTATAAACTGGCAATAAGAATTAATTAATTAAGAAGTTGTGGCCTGGATTATCATGGCACATAGGAGGCAGGACTAGACTGCAGCTCTGGACAGAGCAGCATGTGGAGGCTTGCATTGTTAATTTAAGCTCTGGATTGACTGTAAGACCAAACCAGCAATCCTGAGAGGACCCACAGACACTCTCAAGGAAGTGGACTGCTACCATAGGACCTGGGAGACACCCCAAATACTGTGAGTGCCCCAACTGTGGAAGTGGGAAAGAGACCCTCCTCTGCTGAACACACCCCCCCCCCCTGGAGAAACTGAAGGTGTGTTTGTGGGAGAAGTTTCCAATCTTACCTGAAGCTGAGTCAGTTTAGAGAGCTGAGCAAAATACAGAAGTAGAAGGAGCAGAAAGGCCCTAGGAGCTCGCTGGGTCCCCAAGAAGCCCACTCTGGTCTGGTGCCATGGGGATCCATAGGGAGGGTGGCAAGAGAAGCAGGGGGTAAAACTCCACAGGGAGAAGAAAATCTCTCGCTGAACTTTGTAACAATTTGAATGGGGAAGGAAGCCTCCTGGCCAAAACTTTGGGGAGGGCACAAAGCTAGTGTGCAGATTCCACAGGTAGGGGAAGAACAAAGCCCTTTCTTTTGCAACTGGGAGGCAGGTAGCCTGGGGCAAGTTTTCAAGCCCATCTTGCCCACTACCTGGAAATAGACTTGGGGCTGTCATGGGGTACATGGTGAGAGTGAGACTGGCCCTTTGGTTTGCATGGGAGGTGGGTGAGGACTGTGACTTCCCGCTTTCTCCCACTACCTTCATGACTCAGCAGAGGCAGATATAATCCTCCTAGGTACGTAGCTCCAGTGACCTGGGAATCCCACCCTCATTCCCTACAGCAGCCCCAGCAATACCTGCCCAAGGAAAGTCTGAGCTCAACCACACCTAGCTCTGCCTCCACCTGATGGTCCTTCCCTATCTACCTGGTAGCTGAAGACAAAGAGTATATAATCTTGGAAGTTATAAAGCCCCACCCACCACCTGTTCCTCTCCATACCACCACAGCTGATGCTATCTGGAAGGTGCCACCTCTTGGCAGGAGGCTAACCAGCACAAAATGGAGCATTAAACCACCAAAGTTAAAGTCCTTTGCACTCCACCCCCAACCATCCCACTGGAACAGGCACTGGTATTCACGGCTGAGAGACCTGTAAATGGTTCACATCACAGGACTCTGTGCAGACAACCCCCAGTACCAGCCCAGAGCCAGGTAGATTTGCTGGGTGCCTAGACCCAGAAAAGAGACAACAATCACAGCAGTTCAGCTCACAGGAAGCCATATCCATAGGAAAAGAGGAAGAGTACTACATCAAGGGAGCACCCTGTGGGAAAAGAATCTGAACAACAGCATTCAGCCCTGGACCTTCCCTTTGACAGAGCCTACCCAAATGAGAAGGAGCCAGGAAACCAACCTTGGTAATATGACAAAACAAGGCTCTTTAACATTCCCCCCCAAAATCACATTAATCCACTAGCAATAGATTCAAACAAACAAACAAACAAACAAATCCCTGATTTACCTGAAAAAAAATTCAGGAGGTTAGTTATTAAGCTAATCGGGGAGGCATCAGAGAAAGGTGAAGCCCAATGCAAGGAAATCCAAAAAAACAATATAAGAAGTGAAAGGAGAAATATCCAAAAAAATAGATAGCTAAAAAAAATCCACAAAAATTCAGAAAACTTTGTACACACTTAAAGAAATGTGAAATGCTCTGGAAAGTCTCAGTAACAGACTTGAATAAGTAGAAGAAAGAAATTCAGAGATTGAAGACAAGGCCTTCAAATTAATGCAATCCAAGAAAGACAAAGAACAAAGAATAAGAAAATATGAACAAAGCCTCCAAAAAGTCTCAGATTGTGTTAAACGACCAAACATAAGAATAATTGGTGTTCCTGAGGAAGAAGAGAATTCAAAAGCTTGGAAAACATATTTGGGAAAATAATTGAGGAAAACTTCCCTGGCCTTGCTACAGACCTAGACATCCAAATACAAGAAGCACAAGGAACACCTCAGCAATTCATTGCAAAAAGATCATTGCATGGGCACGTTGTCACCAGGTTACCAAAAGTTGAGATGATGATAAGAATCTTAAGAGCTGTGAGATAGAACCACAAGATACCTTATAAAGGAAAACCTGTCAGATTAACAGCAGATTTTGGCTGGGTGTGGTGGCTCACGCCTGTAATCGCAGCACTTTGGGAGGCCGAGACAGGTGGGTCATGAGGTCAAGAGATCGAGACCATCCCAGTCAACATGGAGAAACCACGTCTCTACTAAAAACACAAGAATTAGCTGGGTGTGGTGGCACGCGCCTGTAGTCCCAGCTACTCGGAAGGCTGAGGCAGGAGAACTGCTTGAACCAGGGAGGCGGAGGTTGTGGTGAGCTGAGATCACATCATTGCACTCCAGCCTGGGCAACAAGAGTGAAACTCCATCTCAAAAAAAAAAAAAAAAAAAATTAACAGCACATTTCTCAGCAGAAACACTACAAGCTTGAAGGGACTGGGGCCCTATCTTCAGCCTCCTCAAACAAAACAATTATCAGCCAAGAATTTTGTATCCAGTGAAACTAAGCATCATATATGAAGGAAAGATACAGTTGTTTTCAGACAAACAAATGCTGAGAGAATTTGCCATTACCAAGCCATCATTACAAGAAATGCTAAAAGGAGCTTTAAATCTGGAAACAAATCCTGGAAACACATCAAAACAGAACCTCTTTAAAGCATAAATCACAGGACCTATAAAACAAAAATACAAGTTAAAAACAAAAAACAACAACAAAAAAATACAAAGTACACAGGCAGCAAAGAGCATGATGAATGCAACGGTACCTCACATTTCAATACTAACATTGAATGTAGATGGCCTAAATGCTCCACTTAAAAGATACAGAACAGCTGAATGGATTAAAAACTCACCAACCAACTATCTGCTGTCTTCAGGAGACTCATCTAACACAAAGGACTCACATAAACTTAAAGTAAAGGGGTGGAAAAGGCATTTCATACAAATGGACACCAAAAGTAAGCAGGGGTATTCTTCTATCAGACAAAACAAACTTTAAAGCAACAGCAGTTAAAAAAGAAAAAGAGGGACATTATATGATGGTAAAAGGTCTTGTCCAACAGGAAAATATCATAATTATAAACATATATGCACCTAACACTGGAGCTCCCAAAGTTATAAAACAATTGCTAGACCTAAAAAATGAGATAGACAGCAACATAGTAACAGTGGGGGACTTCAATACTTCACTGTCAGCACTAGACAGGTCATCAAGACAGAAAGTCAACGAAAAAAACCAATGCATTTAAACTATACCCTGGAACAAATGAACTTAACAGATATATACAAAACATTTCATCTAACAACCATAGAATATACTTTCTATTCAACAGTGCATGAAACTTTCTCCAAGATAGACCATGTGATAGGCCATAAAACAGGCATCAACAAATTTAAGACAATTGAAATTATATCAAGCACTCTCTCAGACCACGGTGGAATAAAACTGGAAATCAACTCTAAAAGGGACCTTCAAAACCAGGCAAATACATGGAAATTAAATAACTTGCTCCCGAATAAGCATTGGTCAAAAAAGGAACTCAAGATGGAATTTAAAAAATTCTTCAGACTGAATGACAATAATGACACAACCTACCAAAACCTCTGAGATACAGCAAAGGTGGTACTAAGAGGAAAATTCATAGCTGGAAATGCCTACATCAGAAAGAATGAAAGAGCACAAACTGAAATTCTAAGGTCACACCTTAAGGAACTAAAGAAACAAGAACAATCCAAACCCAAACCCAGCAGAAGAAAAGAAATAGCCAAGGTCAGAATAGAACTAAAGGAAATTGAAACAAAAAAATACAAAAGATAAATGAAACAAAAAGCTGGTTCATTGAAAAGATGAATAAAATTGATAGACCATTAGTAAGAATAACCAAGAAAAGAAGAGAGGAAATCCAAATAACCTCACTAAGAAATGAAACAGAAGATATTACAACTGCCATACTGAAATACAAAAGATTATTCAAGGCTGTTATGAATGCCTTTATGCACATAAACTAGAAAACCTAGAAGAGATGGATACATTTTTGGAAAGATACAACCCTCCTACCTTAAATCAGGAAGAATTAGATACCTTGAACAGACCAATAACAAGCAGCAAGATTGGAGTGGTAACAAAAGAATTACCAATGACAACAAAAAACACCAGGGCCAGATGGATTTACACCAGAATTCTACCAGACATTCAAAGAATTGGTACCAATACTTTTCACAGTATTCCACAAGATAGAGAAGGAAGGAGGCCTCCTAATTCATTCTATAAAGCCAGCATCACCCTAATGCCAAAACCAGGGAAGGACATAACCAAAATAGAAGACTACAGACTGATATCCTTGATGAACAGAGATACTAAAATCCTTAACAAAATACTAGCTAACCGAATCCAACAACATTTCAAAAGGATAATCCACCATTATCAAGTGGGTTTCACACCAGGGATGCAGGGATGGTTTAACATATGCAAGTCAGTAAATGTGATACACCACATAAACAGAATTAAAAACAAAAATCACACGATCATCTCAATAGATGCTGAAAAAGCATTTGACAAAATCCAGCATCCCTTTATGATTAAAGCTCTCAGCAAAATCAGTGTACAAGGGACATACCTTAATGTAGTAAAAGCCATCTATGACAAACCCACAGCCAACATACTATTGAATGGGGGAAAAGTTGAAAGCATTCCCTCTGAGAACTGGAACAAGACAAGGATGCCCACTTCCATCACTCCTCTTCAACATAATACTGGTAGTCCAACCAGAGCAATCAGACAAGAGAAATAAAGGACATTCGAATAGGTAAATAGGAAGTCAAACTGTCACTGTTTGCTGCTGATATGATCGTTTACCTTGAAAACTCTAAAGACTCCTCCAGAAAACTCCTAGAACTGATTAAAAAAAACATTCATCAAAGTTTCTGGATACAAGATTAATATGTACACAAATCAGTGGCTCTTCTATACACCTACAGTGACTACACAGATAATCAAATCAAGAACTCAACCTCTTTTACAATTGCTGCAACAAACAAACAAACAAACAAAACTTAGGAATATATCTAACAAAAGAGTCAAAAGACCTTGATGAGGAAAACTACAAAACACTACTGAAATAAATCATAGATGATACAAACAAATGGAAACACATCTCATGCTCATAGATGGGTAGAATCAATATTGTGAAAATGACCATACTGCCAAAAGCAATCTACAAATTCAATGCAATTCCCATCAAAATACCACCATCATTCTTTACAGAATTAGAAAAAAAAAATTCTAAAATTCATATGGAAACCAAAAGGGCCCACATAGCCAAAGCAAGACTAAGCAAAAAGAACAAATCTTAGAGGAATCACACTACCTGATTTCAAACTATAGTATAAGGCCATACTCACCAAAACAGCAGGTACTCATAGAAAAATGGGCACATAGATGACCAATGAAACAGAATAGAGAACCTGGAAATAAATCCAAATACATACAGCCAACTGATCTTCAACAAAGCAAACAAAAACATAAAGTGGTGAAAGGACACCCCTTTTCAACAAATGGTGCTGGAATAACTGGCTAGCCACATGTAGGAGAATTAAACTGGATCCTCATCTCACCATATACAAAAGTCAATTCAAGATGGATTAACAACTTAAACCTAAAACTTGAAACTATAAAAATTCTATAAGATAACATTGAAAAAACTCTTCTAGACATTGGCGTAGGCAAGGATTTCTTTACCAAGAACCCAAAAGTAAATGCAAGCAAAACAAAGATAAACAGCTGGGACCTAATTAAACTAAAGAACTTTCTATGGCAAAAGGAACAGTCAGCAAAATAAGCAAACAACCCACAGAGTGGGAGAAAATCTTCACAATCTATACATCTGACAAAAAACTAATATTCAGAATCTACAATAAAAACAAATCAGTGAAAAAAAACAATCCCTTTAAAAAGTGGACTAAGGACATGAATAGACAAGTCTCAAAAGAAAATATACAGATGGCCAAAAAACATGAAAACATGCTCAACATCACTAATGATCAGGGAAATGCAAATCAAAACCACAATGCGACACCACCTTACTCCTGCGAGAATGGCCGTAATCAAAAAATCAAAAAACAGTAGATCAACATCTGCATGGCATGCATGTAGTGATCAGGGAACACTTCTACATTGCTGGTGGGAATGTAAACTAGTACAGCCACTATGGAAAACAGTGTGGAAATTCCTAAAAGAACTACAAGTATAACTGCCATTTGATCCAGCAATCACACTACTGGGTATCTACCCAGAGGAAAAGAAGTTATTATTCAAAAAGATATTTGCACATGCATGTTTATAGCAGCACAATTCACAACTGCAAAACTGTGGAACCAACCCAAATGCCCATCAACTGAGTGGATAAAGAAACTGTGATATATTTATATGTACAATGCAATACTACTCAGCCATAAAAAGGAATGAAATAATGGCATTTGCAGTGACCTGGATGAGATTGGAGACTATTATTCTAAATGAAGTAACTCAGGAATGGAAAAGCAAACATTGTATGTTCTCACTGATACGTGGGAGCTAAGCTGTAAGGACACAAAGGCATAAGAATGATACAATAGATTTTGGGGACTTGGGGAGAAGGGTGGGAGGGCGTCAAGGGATAAAAGACTATAAATATGGTGCAGTGTATACTGCTTGGGTGATGGGTGCACCAAACTCTCACAAATCACCGCTAAAGAACTTACTCATGTAACCAAATACCACCTGTACCCCAATAACTTATGGAAACAAAAGTTGTTATGCTGGTACTGCTCCTGAAATTGTGGTTTAGAAAGCTTGAAAATAATTTTACTAAATTCAAGTTTTTAAAACTAGATGAAACTTGATATTAAGTCTAAACCTACATTTGACAGTGTCAGAGGGAGCTTGGAGGCATTGCTGGCTGCCACATACCATCTTAACATGACTGTGACTGTTTTGCTGTTCAGATGGGCTAAGCAGGTTAATGTTGGCTTCCTCCTTCACCATCTAGTAGCTTTCCCCTTGGAGGAAAATTATCTTCTCAGATAGTATATAGAGGTAAGATCTCAAGCAGCTCTTATATACAGAAATATTAATTTGCTTTATTCTCTGTTCTCTCACTGGAGATTCTTTTTATGCACAACTCATAACAAGGCAGAAATAACAACCAAATGCAATCACATACAATTTCCCAAAGTTGGCTTGGGGTTTGGGACTAAGAAAGGAGCAAGAGGAGCAACTGAAGAGTGAGGGGAAATTTGGAGGGAGAGGAGTCTTTGAAGAAAAAGGACAGTCTTCTTCAGAGAGCTCCAGGTAGGGGAGCGAAAGGCACTCAGAAGCTATCTGTCCTTAAATGGAGGACCTCCACTGCACCATGTCCTATGGACCAGGCACTGTCCACAGTCTCTGACATTTTATCTTATTCTTGAACAGAGGGTAGGGGACTTAGCTATTTTTCATGGTATGGGGGCTTGAAGAGAAAACTGTACCCTCTGACCAAAGTGTAACTAAATATTACTAGTTGACAATTTCTTTTCAAGTTGGGGTGGCAGTAGACAAACATAAGGAAAGGAAGAAAACAAAACAAAACAATAGTTGTTAGCATGATTAAGAAATCCAGAGCTTTGAGAGGCCAAGGCATATCACTTGAGGCCGTGAGTTTGAGATCAGCATGGGCAACAAAGCAAGACCCCCATTTCTAGAAAAATTTTAAAAATTAGCAGGTGTAGTGGTATGCGCCTGTAGTCATAGCTACTCAGGAGGCTGAGGCAGGAGAACTGCTCGAATCCAGGAGTTCGAAGTTAAAGTAAGCTGTGATCACACCACTGCACTCCAGCCTGGGTGAAAGAGCAAGACTCCATCTCAAAAAACAAAAATGAATAAAAGAAAACCCACCAAATTAAACATGTGCAAAGAGATACTGAAGAAAACAATTTTTATAGAATAGGCAAATGATCTTCAAACATGACTTTAATCCTAAGTGAAAAAAGAAATTATTAGACCAAACCAGAGTATGTGGTTATATGGACATTAAAAATGAGAAGGGAAATACTGTAATGTAAGAAAAGCACATGGGATCAAGACTTTTGGCCCATTGTGGTGGATTTGGGTTCTGCTAAGCAATCTGCATATGCAGTCAAACAAGTTCAGTTTTAGAAAGGGATAGTTACCGCATGCTCACTCACCCTGATCTGGATAAAGAATGGCTATTATTGAACATAAGCCAAAGTGAGGAAATACTTATCGTCAACTGCAATCACTTTCATATGTTCTGAGGATTGCATAAGCACGTTGGCCAGGCCAACTGTCGTGAAACTGTAATGTTCCTTTCACAAATAATAAACAAGAGATGGTGATTGCAGCAGAGCTAGTCTACTTCTTGGACTATGCCTGCATAGGCTTTGGGTAAAATCTTAGGGTGACTGGCCTAAATGTATCAGTTATTTAAAAAAATCTTTTGTATTTAGCCTTTATATTTGGTTAAGACAATGTTACAGAATGAAACATGCATGATCTTCAAAGGTTTCATGAGCAAATAAGATGAGAATATGTAATTCTTCCATGAGTGAAGTAAGTTACGGCATTCAACATCATTACTTTTCCAAGTCTCCTTCTTAAGCAGGAACAGAATAATATGACAGCAGCTATAACTATTTTGGGGTCTCTGTCCTACACATTTTATATGTAATATAAAACTTGTTTAAAAATGAGGGAGGTACTATTATTCTCACTACTGAATAGATGAGGACACTGAGGCACAGAGAAGTAAAATAATTGGCCCAAAGTCACTTGGTTAAGTGGCACAGTCTTGATTCCAGCATTCTAACTCAACAGCGGTGCTTCAGAATTTGTATTCTTTTTTTTTTGTTGAGACAGAGTCTCACTCTGTCACCAGGCTGGAGTGCAGTGGCATGATCTCGGCTCATTGCAACCTTTGCCTCCCAGGTTCAAGTGATTCTCCTGCCTCAGCCTCCTGAGTAGCGGGGACTACAGGCGTGTGCCACCACACCCAGCTAAATTTTGTATTTTTAGTGAGACAGGGGCTTCACCATGTTGCCCAGGATGGTCTTGATCTCTTGACCTTGTGATCAACTGCCTTGACCTCCCAAAGTGCCAGGATTACAGGCGTGAACCATCACAGCTAGCCCAGAATTTGTATTCTTAACCACCATATATATATATGATTTATATATATATAAATTTTAAGTTTATAAATTTAAGTATATTAAAATAATATATATTAATAATATAATATAGTGTTAATATATTAAATATATTAAGTATATTATATATTATGTTTTAGTATATACTATATGTTATATAGTATATAACATACTTATATATAGTATATAATATATATAATGTACGATCATATACTTAATATATTACTAATTAATATATTGTTTATATATTATATTTATATATTGTTAATATAAATTAAAAACATTAATACATATTAACACATGTATTAATTATATTATTAATATATATACTTACATATTTAAACTTTAAATATATATTTAAACATTTTTAAATGTTTAAAAATGTTTTCACATATTTATTTATATGATGTATATACACATGTACATGTAAAATAAAATAACTCAAAATTACTAACTTATTGCCTGCATTGAATTCTGATTTCAATTTATAACTTATGCTGCTTGTGACTCTATAAATTGATTTACTAATAGGTCACTACTTTCAATTTGAGAAACACTGTGCATGAAGCTAATCTTGCCTCTATGAAAGTTGAAAATTGGTAAGATTGGTGGTCTATAATTCCCTCAAAGAAAGGCAAGAATGTTTCCTTTGTCTGGCAAAGATTATGAGATGCTCAATAGAACTGTATTTTCTAGCTAACTAAGAGTTACTCCTGAAATTATGTTTCCTAAAATATATTTTAAGATCCCTGAATCATTAACGAAATCTGTTAAACATTATTTAACGTTTTTTAAGGCTGCATGGGGATCAGGGATTATCCTGCTGAATTATGGTGTACCTATGTGCAAGGCTGCTGAGAGAGACTGGCATCTTATCCCTATACTAAGTAGATTCACCACTGTGATGTGATATTCATACTCTCACTGCAGCTTAGTATGATTCACACATAATTCATTTCTGGGAATGACATCATTTATTAAAAACAATAATTCTTTATCTCGAGAGAGAGTTGCCATGACAATTGATAGAAGTTACCAGGGAATTACTTTTGGTAATACTGGGTAGAGGCTGAGAGTGCTGACTTTGGTGCCAGACTTCTGAGTTCAAATCCTACCTCCATCACTTACAATCTGTAATCTTGGGCAAGTTACTTAACTTCTTCAGTTTCCTCACCTGTAAAACGGGGATAATAATGGTATGTCATAGGGTTATTGTAAAGATTAAGTGAGCAAATCTATGTAAAGTTCTTAGAACTGTGCCTGGTATACAGTAAGCATTATATAAATGCTCAATACTATTATTTCCATCCTCACAATCAGTTGTGATTGTCAACCTTTGATTTGTTAACTGTTGCTACCTAAGAAGAGCAAATGATGAACATTGCTAATTTGGAATTTCATCCTGTAACTATAAGTTCATTAGTAATAGCTGAAACATGTAATTATAAGTATATTGGTACTAGATGAAACATCCAAAGTATAGGCATACAATCTTTTGGCTTTCCTGGGCCACACTGGAAGAAGAGAATTGTCTTGAGAAACACCTAAAATATACTAACACTAACAATAGCTGATAAGCAAATTGCAAAAAAAAAATCTAATAATGTTTTAAGAAACAGAACAGAGACCCCAGAAGAAACACTACACATCTACAACCATCTGATCTTTGACAAACCCAGCAAAAGCAAGCAATGGGGGAAAGGACTCCATGTTTAATAAATGGTGTTAGGAAAACTGGCTAGCAATGTGCAGAAAGCAGAAACTGGACCCCTACCTGTCACCTTACACTAAAATTAACTCCAGATGGATCAAAGATTTAAACATAAAACCTAACACCATAAAAACACTAGAAGAAAATGTAGGCAAAACCATCCAGGACATAGGCATAGGCAAGGACTTCATGACTAAAACACCAAAAGCAATGGCAATAAAAGCCAAAATAGACAAATGGGATCTAATTAAACTCCAGAGCTTCTGTACAACAAAAGAAACCATCATTAGAGTGAATTGGCAATCAACAGAATGGGAAAAAATTTTTGCAATCTACCCATCTGACAAACGGCTAATATCCAGAATCTACAAAGAACTAAAACAGATATACAAGAAAAAAACAAACAACCCCATTCAAAAGTGGGCAAAGGATATGAACAGACACTTTTCAAAAGAGGACATATATGAGGCCAACAAACTTATGAAAAAGTGCTCATCATCACTGGTCATTAGAGAAATGCAAATCAAAACCACACTGAGATATCATCTCATGCTAGTTAGAATGGCGATCATTAAAAAATTGGGAGACAACAGATGCTGGAGAGGATGTGGAGAAATAGGAACACTCCTACACAGTTGGTGGGAGTGTCAGTTAGTTCAACCATTGTGGAAGACAGTGTGGCAATTTCTCAGGGATCTAGAAATAGAAATTCCATTTGACCCAGCAATCCCACTATTGGGTATATACCCAAAGAACTATAAATTGTTCTACTATAAAGACACATGCACACGTATGTTCATTGCAGCCCTGTGTATAATAGCAAAGACCTGGAACCAACACAAATGCCCATCAATGATAGACTGGACAAAAAAAATGTGGTAGGTACATATACACCATGGAATACTACGCAGCCATAAAAAACGATGAGTTCGTGTCCTTTGTAGGGACTTGGATGAATCTGGAAACCATCATTCTCCGCAAACTGACCCACGAACAGAAAGCCAAGCACCATATATTCTCACTCACAGGTGGGTGTTGAACAACGAGAACATGTGGACTCAGGGAGAGGAGCATCACACACAGGGGATAGTTGGAGGAGTAGGGGAGAGACAATGAGAAGTGGGGGAGGGAGGGTAGGGTAGGGAGGGATAACATGGGGAGAAATGCCAGATATAGTATGCACCTAAAGTAAAATAAATAATTTAAAAAAAATGAAACGTGATCTTGTCATTTTCTTATATTAACATTCCTTTACCCTTAACTTAGAGCAGATATAATCAGAAAATACCCGAAAGAACATTATTTTGCAGTTATGTAAAGAATGTTATGAGGGGGGAAAAAATCTGATTTTCTGAGAGGCACACTGACAGACCTAAGTTAAAATGATAGATAAAGAAAATGTATTCCCTGGGTAATCACATTTCCTCCACCTGCTGCATTATATTACAAAACTGCTTAATTTGCTTTTCAAATGCTAGCTAACAACTCATCTAAAGGTTTTTGTATTTTCTTTTAGTGGTCTGAAATTTGTATGTTGCTTTTAAACTGAATTGTCTGTTTGAAATAATAAAAATAAAATTATACAATGATGAGCTATATTAATAATTTTGTACATTATATACATTATATTGTAAATAGGTATTAATTTTATATGATTTCTCTAGATTAATATAATAAAAACAAGCATATTGTACTTTTGTGCAGGCTCTAAATAAACCAGACCCAAAAATATAGAATTGCCATATCATGTATATAAATATTTTAAATGTGCCATGATCAAAGTTAATAATATGTCAAACTTCATAAATATTTGATAAAAACTTTGTATAAATTCAGATCTTTTTAAGAATTTTTTCTTCAACAAGAAGTTGTACAATAAAATAATTCAATGTGTTTAAAAAAAAAAAGAAAGTTTATGAGTTTGTCTTGGGCGGCATTTAAAGCTATCCTGGACTACCTGCAGCCTGCTGGTTGCGGGTTGAACAAGCTTGGTGTAGGTGGTGATACTGTGGCAGCTATTTCCCTCATTGTTGAGAGGTGATTTTCTGTGGTTGTATACTAGATAGTCAAAGCCCGAGTTCTAGATAACTAGGAGAAGTTGCTATATTAGTACATATTAGAGTTAAACTTAACACTATTTGTTAGTTTTGTGTAGGTGGTGATACTGTGAACAAGTTTGGTGAAGGTGGTGATACTTTGGCAGCTATTTCCCTCACTGTTCAGAGGTGATTTTTCTGTGATTGTATACTAGACAGTTATAGCTATCAAAGCCTGAGTTCTAGATAACTAGGAGATGCTGCTATATTATTACATGTTAGAGTTAAAATTCACAGTATTTTTTATTTTTCTGTCTCAACGATATGTCTAATGCTGTTGAATTGAACCCAGTATTGTTGCATAATATGCTATGCAATGCTAGGCACTGCATAATATTCAGTGATACTGGGTTCAATTCAACAACATTATTGCATAGTGTATTATGCAATGATAATGGGTTCAATTTAACAGCTTTAGACATATCATTGAGGCAGAAAACTCATAAATAAATATGAGATTTTTTTTGTCCTTTTTAAAACTGTTGGTTTAAAACATCTTTTATCTGATGTAAGAATAGCTATCCCTGCCCCTTTTTGTTTTCCATTTGCATGGTAGATCTTTCTCCAACTCTACTTTGAGCCTAACATGTGGAATGGGTCTCTTGAAGACAGAAGATGGGTAATTCTTTTTTTTTTAATCCAATTTGCCATTCCGTGCCTCTTAAGTCAGACATTTAAACCATTTACTTTCGAGGTTGATATTGATATTAATATTGATACTAAGGTTTTGATCTTACCATGAAGTTGTTAGCTGGTTGTTTTGAGAAGCTTTTAGAAGGCTGGCACTTCTAATTTTTGTAATTATTTTCATGCAGGTAGAATTTTTTTTCTTTCTTTCTCTATATCAACAGTACTTTTAAAAACTTTTCCTTTTCATTTCCCTTCCTCCTTAGGGAGTGTTTCCATTACATGGCTACTTAATAGGATCTGTGGACTATGTACTTAAGTGTGTTTTTGTGGTAGTAGGTGTCCTTTTTTAATTTACATGTTTAGTATTCCCTTAAGGATCTCTTGTAAGGCTGGCTAGTGGTAACAGATTCCCTTAGTTCTTACTTGTCTGAAAGGATTTTATTTCTCCTTTGCTTATGAAGCTTAGTTGGGTGGGATATGAAATTCTTGGTAAGAATTTATAGTCTTTAAGAATGTTAAAAATAGGCCCCAATCTCTCT
Source organism: Ateles fusciceps (assembly GCA_036589455.1). Lineage (NCBI taxonomy): Eukaryota > Metazoa > Chordata > Mammalia > Primates > Atelidae > Ateles > Ateles fusciceps. Next base: position 930,129 of record JAZHEH010000572.1, read on the forward strand.
GGCCTGTAAGGTTTCTGCTGAGAAGTCTACTGTTAGCCTGATGGGGTTCCCTTTGTATATGATCTGGCCTTTTTTTTTTCTCTAGTTGCTTTTAAGATTTTTGTTGTTGTTGTTGTTAACATTGACTTTGGACAGTCTGGTCACTATATGCCTTGGTGCTTTTGTTTTGTACAGTATCTTGCAGGCGTCCTCTGGATTTCTTGTATCTGGATGACTACCTGTCTAACAAAATTGGAAAAATTTTCTTGAATTATTCCCTTATATATGTTTTCTAGGTTGTTTACTTTTTCTCCTTCATTCTCAGGAATGCCAATAATTCATAGGTTTAATCACTTTACGAAATTCCATAGGTCTTGGAGGCTGTTTATTTAAGTTTTTTCCCTTTATTTTTTGTCTGACTGGGTTAGTTTGAAAGGCTGGTCTTCAAGTTTTGAAATTCTTTCTTCTGCTTGGCCCAGTTTATTAATAAAGATTTCAATTTTATTTTGAAATTCCTTAAGTGTATCTTTCATTTCCAGATGCTCCGATTGATTTCTTCTTAGGATATTTACCTCTACTTTTATTTCCTGGATTTATTTAGAAATTTCTTTACGTTGATTTTCAACCTTGTCTTGGATCTCATTTAGCTTCCTTGCAATCCATGCTTTGAATGTTTTACCTGCCATTTCTGAGTTTCCATTTTTGTTAGAGACCATTGCTGGAGAGTGAGTGTGATACTTTGATGGTGTCATTACTTTTAGATTTTTCATGGTGTCAGAATTTTTGTGTTGTTTCCTTCTCATCTGAAGAGGCTGGCACTTCTAATTTTCATAATTATTTTCATGCAGCTAGAATTTTTTTAAAAGCACCATATTATTAGTGCTTTTAAAAACGTTCTTTCTCCTCCTCCCTAGGGAGTGAGTATTTCTTTAGAGAATGCTGGGTATTTTCAGCATTCTTTACTTCTATTGCCCTAAGCGCTTTTGGCTACAGGTTTTATATTGGGCTGTGCAGTTTGAACTACAATCTAGCAGATGATGCTTATGGGTAAGAGGCAGCTGCAGCCAATATAATCAATTATATTAACTGGGTATATAATTGATCATCTTTTACTGGTAGAAGCTCCTTGGTGCCTCAGATTCAGGAAGTGCACAGTGGTCTGAGTTACCTGCTTAGGCTAGTCAGGGAGGCAGGGGTCAAGATGGATGGAGCGGGATTTGGCAGGTCCACCTACAGATCCTCTGATGGCACACACAAGCACCATCTCTGAGGGAATGTCCAGTATGCAGTCACCCAGAACTAGGAAACCTCCTCAGCCCCAAGTTCTCTGCATTGGATGAGGGGTAGGGGGGCCTAAACTCCTAATCCAAGAGAGTGGGCATTCCAGATGCCTGCAGATCTACCTGGGTGTGAAGTGGAGAGGGCTCTTGGCATCAGGCTCTCTGCACAGGAAGAGTTGGGAGGCTCAGGTTGCTGCTTCAAGTGAGTGGGTGCTTTGAATGCCTGGAGAACTTTCTGCATATAGTGGAGCAGGAAGAGCCCTCCTGCACCAGGATGTCTGCAGGAAGAGTCAGGTGATTCTGGCTATTGAACCAGGCAAGCAGGTGCTTTGAATGCCTGGAGATCTCCCTGGGCATGAAGCGAAAGGCCTCCCTGCACCAGGATCTATGCAAAGGAAAGGTGGAGTGGCTTAGGTTGCTGATCCAGGTGAGGAGGTTCTGAATACCTGGTGATCTGCCTGGTCATGAAATGAGATCATGGTGACCACTCTCTTCTGACTTGTAGGGTTTCTGCAGAGAGATCCGCTGTTATTCTGATGGGCTTCCCTTTGTGGGTAACCGGACCTTTCTCTCTGGCTGCCTTAAACATTTTTTCCTTCATTTCAGCTTTGGTGAATCTGACGATTATGTGTCTTGGGGTTGCTCTTCTTGAGGAGTATCTTTGTGGTGTTTTCTGTATTTCCTGAATTTGAATTTTGGCCGGTCTTGCTAAGCTGAGGAAGATTTCCTGGATAATACCCTTAAGAGTATTTTCCAACTTGGTTTCATTCTCCCCATCACTTTCAGGTACATCAAACGTAGGTTTGGTCTTTTCGCATAGTCTCATGTTTCTTGGAGGCTTTGTTCTTCCTTTTTATTCTTTTTTCACTAATCTTCTCTTCACGGTTTGTCTCATTGAGTTGATCTTCAATCTCTGATATTCTTTCTTCCATTTGATCGATTTGGCTATTGATACTTATATATGCTTCACAAAGTTCTCATGCTGTGTTTTTCAGCTCCATCAGGTCATTTATGTTCTTCTCTAAACTGGTTATTTGACGTTGGTGACATTTGGTTGGGGTTTCTGAGTAACCTCCTTTTTGTTGATATTGATGCTATTCCTTTCTATTTGTTACTTTTCCTTCTAACAGTCAGACCCCTCTGCTGCAGGTCTTCTGGAGTTTGATGGAGGTCCACTCCAGACCCTCTTTGCCTGGGTATCACCAGTGGAGGCTGTACAACAGCAAAGATTGCTGCTTCTTCCTTCCTCTGGAAGCTTTGTCCCAGAAGCACACCTGCCAGATGCCCGCTAGAGCTCTCCTCTATGATGTGTCTGTTGGTACCTGCTGGGAGGTGTGTCTCAGTCAGGAGACATGGGGGTCAGGGACACACTTGAGAAGGCATTCTGACCCTTAGCAGAGCTTGAAGGCTGTGCTAGGAGATCTGTTTCTCTCTTCAGAGTCAGCTGGCAGGGACATTTAAGTTTGCTGAAGCAGCGCCCATAGCCACCCCTTCCCCCAGGTGCTCTGTCCCAGGGAGATGGGGGTTTTATCTATAAGCCCCTGACTGGGGCTGCTGCCTTTCTTTCAGAGATGCCCTGCCCAGAGAGGCGGAATCTAGAGAGGCAGTCTGGCTATAGTGGCTTCACTGAGCTGCGAAGGCTCCACCTGTTGGAAATTCCCCTTTGTTTACACTATGAGGGGGAAAGCCACCTACTCAAGCGTCAGTAATGGTGGATGTGCCTCTCCCCCACCAAGCTCGAGCATCCGAGGTCAACTTCAGACTGCTGTGCTGGCATGAGAATTTCAAGCCAGTGGATCTTAGCTTATTGGGCTCTGTGGGAGTGGGATCCACTGAGCTAGACCACTTGACTCCGTGTCCTCATTCCCCTTTCCAGGAGAGTGAACAGTTCTGTCTCACTGGCATTCCAGGCACCAATGGGGTATGAAAAACAACTCCTGCAGCTAGCTCCTTGTCTGCCCAAATGGCTGCCCAGTTTTGTGCTTGAAACCCAGGGTGCTGGTATCATAGGCACCTGAGGGAGTCTCCTGGTCCGTGTTGTAAAGACCGTGGGAAAAGCATAGTATCTGGGCCAGAGTGTATTGTTCCTCACGACACAGTCTCTCAAGGCTTCCCTTGGCTACGGGAAGGAGTTCCCTGATCCCTTTTGCTTCCTGTGAGAGGTGACGCCCCACCCTGCTTTGGCTTGCCCTCCGCAGGCTGCACCTGCTGTGTAACCAGTCTCAATCATATGAGCTGGGTACCTCAGTTGGAAATGCAGAAATCACTCACTTTCTGCATTGATCTCGCTTGGAGCCGCAGACCCGAGCTGTTCCTATTCGGCCATCTTGCCAGCCTTCCCGGTTAGGCCTATATTTTAATAGGGTTATTGGCTTTCTTCTTGTTATTGAGTAGATTGATTTCCTTGCACCTTTTGGAATATTAACCCCTTATCTAACATATAATTTGCAAATATTTTCTCTTAATTTGTAGGTTGTCTCTTTATTAGTTGTTTCATCTGCTGTGCAGACTTTTTCAGTCTGATGCAATGCCATTTGTCTATTTCTGCTTTGATTGTCTGTGCTTTTGGGGTCATATCCATGAAACTTCTACCCAGACTAATATCATGGAGCTTTTCCTCTATATTTTCTTCTAGTAGTTTTATAGTTTCAGGGCTTATGTTTAAGTCTTTAATCCATTTTGAGTTGATTCTTGTATAAGGGATGAGATAAGGGTCTAATTTCATTCTTCAGCATGTGGATATCCAGTTTTCTCAGCACCATTTATTGAAGACACTCTTTCTCCATTGTGTGTTCTTGGTATCTTTGTTGAAGATCAATTGATCATAGATGTGTGAGTTTATTTCTGGGCTCACTATTCTGTTTCAGTGGTTGATAGGTCTGTTTTTATGCCAGCAGTACGCTATTTTGAATATTGTAGCTTTGTAATATATTTTGAAATCTGATAATGTGAGGCTTCCAGCATTGTTCTTTTTGGTCAAGATTGCTTTGGCTATTCAGTATCTTTCATGGTTCTATATTAATTTTATGATTTTTTTCTACTTATATAAAAATGACATTGGAATTTTGATAGGATTGCACTGAATCTATAGATTGCTTTGGGTAATACAGATCTCTTAACAATATTAATTATTCCAATCCATGAACATTTATCTTTTCATTTATTTTTATCATCTTCAATTTCTTTCACCAACATTTCATGGTTTTCAGTAAACAGATATTTTCCTTCCTTGGTTAAATTTACTTCTAAGTATTTTATTTTTTTGATGCTTTAAAAAAATGGGATTGTTTTCTAAATTTCTTTTTCAGATAGTTTGATGTTAGTTGGGCATTTGATTTTTAAAAGTTCCCCAGTGATTTTAATGTGTAGCATTTGATGGTTAATTTGGGAACCACTGACTTACATCATTTTTTCCCTTCAGAGCTTAGAAGACATCCTGCTTGCTACCAATAGAGCCCTGTGTCTGGTTCTCACATGTCAAGTTTTTAGCCAGGAATGGTAGGAAAAAGTAAATGTGGGCATTCCAATCCAAGCCTGAAAGTATAGTGATGCTTTGCCAACATCAAATTTCTGTCACTGAAAAAATCTGAAGCCAATGAAGTCTAAGGGGAGCCTTCTATTGCCAGAAGAAACCAACTGAGAAATGAAACTCTGTTTTCTATCTTGTGATTTTGTTGAGGCCGTTTATTCCCATTGATGATAATATAGTCTTGCATGTAATTTCATTTCTGAGGCTTGAAGTTTCAAATGCAACAAAATAGGGTCTTTTGAGATGAGCACATTAAAGCTTTTTAGTTTCAGAGTTTAGAGATGCAGTTAACATTCATTCATTCTTCAATTATTCAACAAATAGTCATTGAACACCTGCTGATGTGCAGGCTTCGGCTTAACAGCACCGCTTGCTAAAACAGTATATTCAGTCCAAGGATCATAGCACACTGAACAAAATATTTTATGTAAAGGGGCTGGGCCAGTTTCCTGAGAATGAGAATCATTTCAGTCACTGCTTCTTAATAATTTTTGCTGCATGTACATTCTCTGGCTTGGTGGAATTACTACCACTACATTTAAAATTCCTAAGTCTATGTTCAGATTTAAAAAATGTTTCATATACAAATAGTCCCTGACTCATCATAGTTTGACTCAGGATTTTTTGACTTTATGATGAGTTAATCAGGGTATTAAATGCATTTTTAAGTTTTGATATTTCTGATTTCTGATTTTTTTTTTTATTTACAACAGGCTTATTGGGATGTAACCTCATAAGCTGAGGAGCATTGGCATGCAATATACCTCAATTTTTACGAAGAGAATAGCCAAGGTGATAAATACAAAGATAAATATTGTCTACAAGCACAAAGCCTCCAAAATGCAAGAACAGAGAAATTTTTTCTGTTAATATTTATAAATATACATATTGCTCAGAACATAGCTTGCCATTCTGTGTGTATGTTTTTAATTTTTAATTTTTTTTCAGGTATATATTAGTGCAGTAAGACAGCCATGTCACACTTCCATTTTTCTAAACTAAGGGTTCTCAACCATGCGTGAGTTTCCCAGCAGACATTTGGCAATGACTGGAGACATTTTTGGTTCTCAAAGGGTGATAATGGCATCTAGTGGGTTGAGGACAGGGATGCTGTGAAACATATTAAAACGCACAGGATGGCAGCCACAACAAAGAATGATCCAGTCCCAAATGTCAATAGTGCCCTGTTTCAAACAAATAATTAAAATCACTAAATTACAAAACAGTTCTTCAAAATTGAAATATGTAACCAGAGTAAAATAAACTAACACAAAAATGGAAAGCCTCAATATCTCCTAACCCCTTGCCTGTCTCAACTTTCTTTTTCTGTCCAACAAAGAAAAACGTGTTGCATTTTTAAGTCCTTTAGATATTTTTTGAGATGATCACATCAGATATTCCGTTTCAATTAATCAACAAGTGGAATTTGTGTGTAAGGCACTCTTTAGGTGCAGTGAAAATTATAAAAATGACATGTTACGTGGATCTACCTCGAAGAGCTACAATCCAGTAGAGGAAATAACTCTTTTACATAAGCATATACAGAAGTAGGTAACAATAAAAGGCAGTTGAAGATAATAGTTGCTTCAGAATATCAGAGAAAGTAGTGATTAATGAGAACCAGGAGTCTGAGGGAGAGACAAGTTTTCATGGAGGAGTAAGAATAGGGTCATCAAGTCAACCCAGTTTGCTGGAAATGGAAAGACACCGAGGATGATCACCAACCACATACCACAAGGGAAACATCTGTACACAAACGTGGGTTTATTTCCCCCCACACCTACTGGATCAGAATCTGCATTTTAATAAACCCCAAGTTATCTGGTATGCACATTAAAGCTTGAAATGCATTTATCTGGGCACCTGACTGCTAGCTAAGGCCTCCTTCTAATTGGACCAGTGATTTTCAACTCTGGCTGCACAGTATAATCACTTGGGGATCTTTAACAAAATACCTTCCACAGGTCTAATTTAATAGGATTGGGGTGATGCCTGGGCATTGGTATTTTTCAAAATGCCCCAGGTGATTCTAATGTGCAGCCAACGTTGAGGACCACTTAATTAGAACAATGAGCTTCTATGTTATATTAGTACAATGAATTCCTTAAACAAAAATATTGAAAGGCCTATCAGATACTGAGTTCTGTGAAAAACAAACCAAATAAGGATTAGCGAGGTGAAGCAGCATGCATTGAATCCCCAGGGGCATCTGGGCCAACCTCCATATAAGAGGATGTTGAGAGTGTCTGTGTTAGCTCTCAAGGGATGACAATGAGGCAGAAAACAAACACCATTCTTATGGGTGATCTTCCTGGATCTACTAGGGAGGTTTGACCTTAAATTCCACTTCTGTATAGCAGAAACATGTTCATGGCTGTGTTATAGTTGTTCTAAAGTTGCAATTTCAAATATATATGTAGTGGTGGGGTGTACAGCTGCCTTAATTGTGGTAGTCATGGAAGTCAGTGTTAGATTCTTTAACGCAGAGTAATAAAAAATGGATAGAGTTTAGGAAGTTGATTATAACAGGTATTATATTTCTAAATTCCCATTATGAGTGAAGAGAAGAGGTTAGGTGCATACTGGCAAGTATCTACTTATTCACTAGTGGACAATATCCCATTGGAGAACTCTCAAGAATAGAAGGAATAAAATCATGGTCCACATTTTCCTCTCTCTCTTTCCAGTCAGGATCTCTGCTTACTTCTAACCATCACCAAAGGGTAGATAGCTACATAGAAGAACTAGAGAAGCCATATTATTTCTGGCATTAAAAAGGACTCTGAAAACATTACTTTGGTAGAGAAAATCATTTATATGTAGTCACAGACTCTTAGGGCTGGAAGAGACCTTAACAGTCATCTGGACCTACCATTTCATTTTAGAAATGAAGAAAATGATGCCTCCAAAAGATGAATAAATTGCCCATTGTCCCATTTAAGAATTCATGCTGTGTTTTGCTGCCTCCATGAAGTAAAAATCATGGTCTCTAAACTGAGATGATCTCGTAATGATTACTCTTATGTATTTACTTCATATCCACCAACTTCTATGCCCTTACCCAGCTTCCAAATGTCGTGTTGATAGAAAATGAACCAAGGTTGATCCTGAGCACCAGATTCAATGATAGAATATTAGTACCATGTTCAGGGTTACAGTGATAAGAAAGACAGGACCCTGACTAGGCATTTTGTAAACTTGTAAGACCCCCAAAAAAGAATCATTTTGAGTACTGATATTCAACTACATAATAGGCTCAAAATTCCATGTATAATCAACATATTTTATTACACTAGATGGCAGCAAATAGGTAGCTAGACATATAGTCAGTTAATCAGGAAATGGAAAACAAAATGAAACTACACACGGATTGGGTCTAAATTTGCCTGAATAAAGTAAGTATCCATGAGCATTAAGCTCTTGCCTGCTCCCAAACATTCTTGAAGAAGTCATGATTGCATATATTTTTAAAATCAAGCTTCCTCCTCACACCTAGTAGGGTGCTAAACAATGCTGTGAACTACTTCAACTTTGAATTGTATAACTGCTGACTCCTTGCCAGGTAGGGCAATACAATATGTATTTTCAAGATTTTTCTCTGGTCATCAGAGCCAGCATAATAATAGAAAATGGGGGATGGACAGGAGTGCAAAGATAGGTTCTAGAGGAGATGTTGCAGGATATGACATCAGGATTCACAGGACAGAAAGGAACATTAACAAAAGCTAGCTGCAAATATTGGCAAACAGGTATTTGAAATTAAATAAAAATAGAGGCTACAGTTTACTGTCTTCAAAATGGACCATGCAAAACAATCCATTGGGTAATGAGAAGATACTAAAATGTTTATTTGTATGTGTTGTTTATCTTAAATAGGAAAGAAATGAAGGTTTTCTAGAACTGAGCAGTTACGAGTCACATAAAGCCTTCACTCAGCCTATGTCTGAGTCACATGCTGCATTTGCCAGAGAGGAATTTTACAGGAGTGGGAAGGCTACAGTTCAGAGGGGTTGTTTGTAGTATCTTTAGTTACCTCTTCATGTAACATGTTAGAGCATTTTTTTGCAGGTTCTGTATGACTTATTTTGTGGATAAATAGATTATACTGACTTACTATTGATTTAACTAATAATTGTGTGACAAATAAATGCCTTAAAAAATTCATCTAAAGAAACTTCATAGTAGAAGTAAAAACTAGTTATGCAAGCCCAAATCAATAATAAGAAAATGGTTGAGCGAATACTTTTCTTAATCCTAGAATAAGCTTTCATCAACTGTAATCAAATCTGAGAAGTTGTCTTCCAAAATAGGAAATTATCCCAAAGACTATTTGAAATAAAGATCTACTCCTACTGCTATTAAGAATAAACCTTTAACATGGTATATGTTGCACTTTCTTCAGAAATGAGACAGACAGCCACTAACGCCAATTTTATATTTAAAACCAAATTTATATATATATTTATGTTTTATAATGAAAAGAATATATTAGAATGTTGTACATATACATAACTTACACATATGTAAACATATGTATCATGTGTGTTCAAAAATTACTCTATTAATGGGATGTGGAGTACAAATTTTAGTGAGTTATGACTGAGCATAACCCCCTCATAGATGAATGAATAAAATAAGGCAAGAGGCTTAGAGACTTCCAATGTCACCACAGAGCATTGATGTCCAAATTCTTATTATCCAAACACTTTTTGTTTTATTCTACTTTGCTTCCACATCTTCCTCAGGTTTGTCTAATTAGGTAACATTTAGGTACAGAAATCAAAGGCAGAGATCTGGGCTCCTTATCCTCTTATAACTCTCCAAGTGCCTTCATCCTTAAATAATTGCTCGTTAGAAGCACAAAGGTGTGAAAAATATTAAAGAAACAGTATCTACCCAGCAAAGAAAATGAAACTATGTGGAAAGGAAGGGCCTAAATATTAGAGCAGAAAGATACTATAGGATAAGCTAAGCACTTATTCTTATAAAGAAATCTTTTTGGATGAACACCCATAAAGCAGGAGAATTTCTAAAGATGTATTCACTATTTTGGACTATATAGGAGAATGAGAAATGGCTTAAAAATGAGAGGTTGACTTGGGTATGGTGAAGATAGTCTGACATTCTGGCGAAGACAGAAGGGGATGAGGGGATGACAGAAAACCCCTCTCAGATGATGAGTTTCATGGCCCTGATAATTTTCTTACATGTTGGCTCCCTTTCCCTTATAGAGCCTTGCTGAGAGACTAGGCTGCAATCAATGGTCTGCACAAACTCTGCTAGAGTACGTATGTGCTCTTCCTACAGGCCAGTACTTGCAAAATGTGGTCTTGGGAGTCTGGTCCACCTGCAGCAGAAACACTGGGGTAGCTTGTTTAACATCAAGCCCCTGAGCTCAGGCCTACTGAGTCAAACTCTGGGAGGAGCTTAGGAATCTCCATTTTTGCCCCCTAGTTGATTTATATCTTTTTGGGTCTCAACTTTCAGGCAGAATGTGCTGTCTGGCAAACGGAAAAGGAGAAAAGACAAGATCAGAGGCTCTCTTATTGGCCTAAGGTAATCAGAGGCTCACATTTGGAAGATAGTATTATACTCATGTTATAAGTTTTGGTGAGATGTAAGACAACTTCTGGCTTACAAATTTATACCAGAACTGTATAAATTTAAGGAGAGATTACAAATCTTCATCTTGAAAAGAAGGATAACTCATTTTGGGTCTTTTGGGACATGCATTTGCCTACATGGGGGCAAGGCATTAGTACAGAATCAGTTACTATATGAAACTATGTTCCAGAAACAGAGACATTTAATGCTCAAAAAACTACAGAAGACAGTTAATGTTAGTCCCATTTTATAGATGGGGTATGTAAGACTTTCTGCTCTAATATTTGGGCCCTTCATTTCCACATAGTTGCATTTTCTTTGATGGGTAGATGCTGTTTCTTCAATATTTTTCACACCTTTGTGCTTCTAATAGAGCAATTATATAAGGATGAAGGCACTTGGAGAGTTGTAAGAGGATAAAGAGCCCAGGTCTCTGCCTTGGATTTGTGTAAAACATCTTACCTACATTCATTCAGTTAGTAAGAGACAATGATGGAATTTGAACCAGCATTCTGAAATTTACAACCTGCACATTTTCACCTGCCTTGTCCTACTACCTGTCTGGTTCTAAAATTTAGGGTACCATTGGTAAACGGATGAAGGAAAAAGTAAAAGCATAGAGGAGATAGGAAAAAGAGTGAATAGCTAATGTATCTGGCAAAAAGGAAATATGCAGGATTCACTGGGAACATTTGATAGAACTATAATAACTCTTACAACAATGAGAAGAAAAGGAATCTTTTTAAACTTATGACTTCATACCCTTGAAGCTGTAGGCCAACAAACAGGAAATATTCACTTGATTTGGACTAGAACACAGAGCTCCATCTTAGAAGAAATTTTATAGGATCATCAACAGCGACAAGCAGTCAGGTCAGCTGTTGAATTTCACATTTCCCATGGACAGAGAAGGCTTAATATCCCCCTAGAGCAATGGTCTAGCACTGATTCAAGAGCAATATCTTTCAATTAGGAGCCACAGATGCCACTTCCTATATCAACCAAGATTTTCTAAGTGGTCCCGTACCATTTTGTAATTATTAATGTGACTTTATTTATGGGTTCAGACAGGTCTTAGCACAGAGGTTAAGTGTGGTTGTTATGCACTATGCCAATACAGCTGAATTACATTTGTTACCATGTCCGTAATGCAATTTCACAAGCTCAATAAGAATTTCTCTTCTTTGATTTGTATTGATGCTTTTTGATCAATGACTAGGGCCTGGATGAACAAACCTGGGGTTTAGAACAAGATAGGGATGGTAGAAAGATCTGAGGTTAACCCGGGAAGTGCAACTGCCTGGAGGATCAGGGACTCCCCCCCACCACCCAGCACTCTGGTTCAGATACTGTGCTTTTCCCGTGCCCTCTGCAACCCACAGACCAGGAGATCCCCTCTGGGCTGAAAAGCACTGCAAGTTACCAACACAGATCTGAGTGGCAGCTCTGGCAGATGCCGCAGGTGGTTGGCACAGGTCTGGGCAAACATTTTGACTAGCACCAAGAGCGCCTGCAGGACAGAGCTACCTGCTCCCCCAGAAAGAGAGGGAGCTGAAAGCAGGGAGACAAGTGATATGGCTGGGCAGGTCTCACCCCCACAAAGACCAGCAAACTGAAGCCCTCTTGCTTGAGAGTTTCGCAGCTAGCACATCAGTTTGAGCTCAACCTGGGATGATGGAGCTCAGTGGAGGGGAAGGGCGTCCACCATTGTTGAGGCAGGTTTAAATCTACCTGTGTAAACAAAAGCCAGAGGAAGCTTACACAGCAGCTGGACTGAGTCTGTGGCACCCTGGCAGTGCCTCTGCAGGCAGGCAAGGGACAGACTGCCTCCTCCAGTGGCTCCCTGAGCCTTGTATAATGAGAAAGATGCCTCATACAGGAAAGCTCTGGCTGTCACCTGGCAGGTACCCCTCTGGGAGAAGCTACCAGAGGAAAGATCAGGCAGCAGTACTTGCTGATCTGCAATCCCCATGGGTGACTCCCAGGCAAGCAGTCCTACAGCAGAGGGACCTGTTAGAAGGAAAACTAAAAAACAGAAATAGCTTTAACATCAAAAGAAACGATGTCCGCTCAGAGACCTCATCCAAAATCACCAACTTCAAAGATCAAAGGTAGATAAATCCATGAAGATGGGAAGAAACCAGCGCAAAAATGATGAAGTCATCAAAGACTGGAATGGCTCTCCTCCTCCAAGGGATCACAACTCCTCACCAGCAAGGGAACAAAAGAGGATGGAGAATGAGTTTGATGAGTTGACAGAAGCAGGCTACAGAAGGTGGGTAATAAACTTCTCTGAAATAAAGGAACATGTTCTAACCCAATGCAAAGAAACTAAAAACCTTGAAAAAAGGTTAGACAAAATGCTAACTAGAATAACCAGTTTAGAGAAGAACATAAATGACTTGATGGAGTTGGAAAACAGCACGAGAACTTCACAAAGCATACACAAGTTTCAATAGTTGAATTGATCAAGCAGAAGAAAGGATATCAGAGATTGAAGATCAACTCAATGAAATGAAATGAGAAGGCAAGATTAGAGAGAAAAGAGTGAAAAGAAATGAACAAAGCCTCCAAGAAATATGGGATTATATGAAAAGACCTAATCTCTCCTTGATTGGTGTACCTGAATGTGACAGGAAGAATGAATCCAAGCTGGAAAACACTCTTCAGGATATTATCCAGGAGAACTTCCCCCAACCTAGCAAGGGAGGGCAACATCCAAATACAGGACATACAGAGAACACCACAAAGATACTCCTCAAGAAGAGCAACCCCAAGGCACATAACCATCAGATTCACAAGGGTTGAAATGAAGGAGAAAATGCTAAGGGAAGCCAGAGAGAAAAGTCGGGTCACCCACAAAGGGAAGCCCATCAGACTCACAGCAGATCTCTCAGCAGAAACCCTACAAGCCAGAAGAGAGTGGCGACAAATATTCAACATCCTTAAAGAAAAGAACTTTCATCCCAGAATTTCATATCCAGCCAAACTAAGCTTCATAAGTGAAGGAAAAATAAAATCCTTTATGGACAAGCAATTGCTGGGAGATTTCATCACCACGAGGCCTGCCTTACAAGAGCTTCTGAAGGAAACACTAAACATGAAAAGGAGCAACCAGGATTAGCCACTGCAAAAACTTACAAAATGGTAAAGACCAATGACACAATGAAGAAACTCATCAACTAATGGGCAAAGCAACCAACCAGTAACAAAATGGCAGGATGAAATTCACACATAACAATATTAACATTAAATGTAAATGGCCTAAATGCCCCAATCAAAAGACACAGACTGAAAACTGGATAAAAATTCAAGACCCATCAGTGTGCTGTATTCAGTAGACCCACCTCACATGCAAAGACATACATAGACTCAAAATAAAGGGATGTAAGAAGATTTACCAAGCAAATGGAGAGAAAGAAAAAAAAAAAAAAAAAAGCAGGGGTTGCAATTCTAGTCTCTGATAAAATGGACTTTAAATCAACAAAGATCAAAAGAGACATAGAAGGGCATTACATAATGGTAACAGGATCAATGCAACAAGAAGAGCTAACTATCCTAAATATATATGCACCCAATACAAGAGCACCCAGATATATAAATCAAGTTCTTAACAACCTAGAAAGAGACACAGACTCCCACACAATAATAGCGGGAGGCTTTAACATTCCAGTGTCAATATTAGACAGATCAACGAGACAGAAAATCAACAAGGATATCCAGGACTTGAGCACAGATCTGGACCAAGCAGACCTAATAGACTTCTACAGAACTCTCCACCCCAAATACACAGAATATACATTCTTCTCAGCACCACATTGCAGCTACTCTAAAATCGACCACATCATTGGAAGTAAATCACCCTCAGCAAATGCAAAAGAATGGAAATCATAACAAACAGTCTGTGAGACCACAGTGCAATCAAATTAGAACTCAGGATTAAGAAACTCGACCCAAACTGCCCAACTACATGGAAACTGAACAACCTGATCCTGAATGATGACTGGATAAACAATGAAATGAAGGCAGAGATAAAGATGCTCTCTGAAAACAATAAGAATGAAGACACAATGTACCAGAATCTCTGGGACACATTTAAAGCAGTTTCTAGAGGGAAACTTATAGCAATAAATGCCCACATGAGATGCAAGGAAAGGTCTAGAATCGACACCCTATCATCAAAATTGAAAGAGTTAGAGGAGCAAGATCAGAAAAATTCAAAAGCTAGCAGAAGACAAGAAACAACTAAGATTAGAGCAGAACTGTAGGAGACAGAGACACAAAAAACCCTTCAAAAAATCAAAGAATCCAGGAAGTGGTTTTTTGAAAAGATCAACAAAATATACAGACTGCTAGCCAGACTTATAAAAGAGAAAAGAGAGAAGAATCAAATGGATGCAATTAAAAATGATAAAAGGGATATCATCACCGATTCCACAGAAATACAAACTACCATCAGAGATTACTACAAACAACAACTCTATGCACACAAACCAGTAAACCTGGAAGAAATGGATAAATCCCTGGACACTTACATGCTCCCAAGACTAAACCAGGAAGAAGTTGAATCCCTGAATAGACCAATAACAAAGTATGAAGTTGAGGCAGCAATTAATAGCCTACCAACCAAAAAAAGTCCAGGTCCAGATGAGTTTACAGCCAAATTCTACCAGATGTACAAAGAGGAGCTCGTACAATTCCTTTTGAAACTATTCCAAACAATACAAAAGAGAGAATCCTCCCTAACTCATTTTATGAGACCAATAACCTTGTGATACCAAAACCTGGCAGAGACACAACTAAAAAACAAAACTTCAGGCCAATATCCATGATGGACATGGATGCAAAAATCTTCAACAAAATACAGGCAAACCAAATGCAACAGCACATCAAAAAGCCTATCCATCACTATCAAGTAGGCTTCATCCCCCAGGGATGCAAGGCTGCTTCAACATATGCAAATCTACAAACATAATCCATCACATAAACAGAACCAAAGACAAAAACCACATGATCATCTCAATAGATGAAGAGAAGGCCTTCGACAAAATTCAACAGCCCTTTATGCTAAAAACTCTCAATAAACTAGGTATCGACAGAACATATCTCAAAATAATAAAAATTATTTACGACAAACCCACAGCCAATATCATACTGAATGGGCAAAAACTGGAAGCATTCCCTTTGAAAATGTTCACTAGACAAGGATGCCCTCTCTCACCATTCCTATTCAATATAGTATTGGAAGTTCTAGCCAGAGCAATCAGGCAAAAGAAATAAGTAATGGGTATTCAGTTAGGAAAGAAGGAAATCAAATTGTCTCTATTTGCAGATAACTTGATTGTATATTTAGAAGACTCCGTCATCTCAGCCCAAAATCTCCTGAAGATGATAAGCAACTTCAGCAAAGTCTCAGGATACAAAATCAATGTGCAGAAATCACAAGCATTCCTATACACCAATAACAAACAAACAGAGAACCAAATCATGAGCGAACTCCCATTCCTAATTGCTACAAAGAGAA
The DNA here is from genome assembly GCA_036589455.1 of Ateles fusciceps. Classification (NCBI taxonomy): domain Eukaryota; kingdom Metazoa; phylum Chordata; class Mammalia; order Primates; family Atelidae; genus Ateles; species Ateles fusciceps. Next base: position 946,045 of record JAZHEH010000572.1, read on the forward strand.
TAAAATACCTAGTATACAACTAACAAAGGATGTGAAGGACCTCTTCAAAGAGAACTACAAACCACTGATCAAGTAAATAAGAGACTACACAAACAGATGGAAAAACATTCCATGCTCATGGTTAGGAAGAATCAATATCGTGAAAATGGCCATACTACCCAAAGTAATTTATAGATTCAATGCTATCCACATCAAGCTACCTATGACCCTCTTCACAGAAATGGAAAAAACCACCTTAAATTTCATATGGAACCAAAAGAGAGCCTGCATAGCCATGTCAATTCTAAGCAAAAAGAACAAAGCTGGAGGCATCATGCCACCTGACTTCAAACTATACTACAAGGCTACAGTTATCAAAACAGGAAGGTACTAGTACCAAAACAGAGATATAGACCAATGGAACAGAACAGAAGCCTCAGAAGTAACACCACACATCTACAACCATCTAATCTTTGACAAACCTGACAAAAACAAGCAATGGGGAAAGGATTCCCTGTTTAATAAATGGTATTGGAAGAACCAGCTAGCCATGTACAGAAAGCTGAAATTGGACCCCTTCTTTACACCTTACACTAAAATTAATTCCAGATGGATTAAAGATTTAAACATAAGACCTAACACCATAAAAACCCTAGAATAGCTAGGCAAAACCATTCAGGACACAGGCATAGGGAAGGACTTCATGACTAAAACACCAAAAGCAATGGCAATAAAAGCCAAAATACACAAATGGGATCTAATTAAACTTAAGAATTTCTGCACAGCAAAAGAAACAACCATCCAAATGAGCTGGCAACCAACAGAATGGGAAAGATTTTTGCAATCTACCCATCTGATGAAGGGCTAATATCCAGAATCTACAAAGAACTAAAGCAGATTTACAAGAAAAAAAATAAACAAACCCATTCAAAAGTGGGCAAAAGATATGAACAGACACTTTTCAAAAGAGGACATTTATGAGGCCAACAAACACATGAAAAAATGCTCATCATCACTGGTCATTAGAGAAATGCAAATCAAAACCACATTGAGATACCATCTCATGCCAGTTAGAATGGCAATCGTTAAAAAATCTGGAGACAACAGATGCTGGAGAGGATGTGGAGAAATAGGAACGTTTTTACACTGTTCGTGAGAGTGTAAATTAATTCAACCATTGTGGAAGACAGTGTGGTGATTCCTCAATGATCTAGAAATAGAAATTCCATTTGATCCATCAATCCTATTACTGGGTATATACCCAAAGGATTATAAATTTTTCTATTATAAAGACACATGCACATGTATGTTCATTGTGGCACTGTTTACAATAGCAAAGACCCGAACCAACCCAAATGCCCATCACTGATAGACTGGACAAAGAAAATGTGGCACATATACACCAAGGAATACTATGCAGCCATAAAAAAGGATGAGCTCATGTCCTTTGTAGGAACATGGATGAATCTGAAAACCATCATTCTCAGCAAACTGACACAAGAACAGAAAACCAAACACCACGTTATCACTTATAGGCGGGTGTTGAACAATGAGAACACACAGGCACAGGGAGGGGAACGTCACACACTGGGGTCTGTTGGGGGGCAGGGGGCTAGTGGAGGGACAGTGAGGGGTGGGGAGGTTGGGGAGGGATAACATTTGGAGAAATGGCTGTGTAGGTGATGGGGGGGATGGAGACAGTAAACCACCATGGCATGTGCGTACCTATGCAACAATCCTTCAAGATCTGCACATGTACTCTAGAACTTAAAGTACAATAAAAAAAAAAAAGAAGAAAGATCTGAGGTTTTGGGGTCAAGACACTCCAAGTTTGAATCCTTGCTTATTTGATTCTAGAAGACTAATACACTATCTTGTAGCCTGAGATTCCTCAAATTCAGTGAAATGGGGATGACAAGAGTAACCTTACCAAATTCTCAAAAGATAAACTCTAAAAAGTGCCTGCTTAACAAATGTTTAACATGTCTCATTCAGGAAATTTTGCTACTATTATCCACACACTAAAGTTGATTTTAACATATTTATGATGATAACAAGAGCTAATGTTTATTGGCACTGTGATCTGTCAGGCCCTGTTCTGACATCTTTTAGTATATGGTCTTGCTCAATTCTCCTAACAACAGTATGACATGGGGGCTGATAGTAAACCTTTTGTAAAGATGAGAAAACTTTGGCCCAGAGATGGATAGCACCATGCCCAGGACGTCCTACTTGAAAGCTCACACTGCTGCCCAATATTCTAGAAGAAGATTTCTACATCAGGAGGATGTAAAGAGGCACTGTAGCACAGTAGTACAGAGCAAGGATGCTTGAGTCAGGATGTCTGGATTTGAATCAAGGTCTACATTCAGCTGTGTGTGTTTTCAGCAAGTCATTTCTCTTCCTTGTGCCTCAGTCTCTTTATCTGTTAAAGAGGGGTAACAGTACCTACTTCAGAGGCTTGTTACAGCACTATTAAGGATTTAAAATATGTAAAGTGCTTAGAACTACTAAAGTGCTTAGTTTACTTGGTAAACACAATATAAATACTATCATGACAATGTTTTCATGTGGTAAATCTGATAATGAGTGTCGCAATGGAACTGCAAGCAGTCTGTATTTTCTTGATCCTTTCAATGACAACAAAACTTCCTTACAATTTTGCATCAAACAGTAACTTTGTTAGTGTTTCATGAACTAAATAAAACATCTTGGTTTCTTCTTAACACAGTAACCAATTTTGGCTTCTGTGTGAATTGAACAGCACTAAAAGCCACTTTAGGTCAATGAAATCACAGGATAAAAAAAGAGAAGAAATAAAAACATGGTCTTTAAAATTAAGCATCCATTTGACTTCTAGCCATACTATCACAAAGTGTCAATTCCACCACATGAAAATTGTAATTTTAAAAATCCACACTGTAGCAGTTTTATCAGTTTTATTTTTCAAGGCCCAAATCTTGAGTTTGGGATATAAAAGTTTGAAAGTTCAGAATTCCCTATAGTTGTCTAAACTATATGTGATACAAAATCTAGTACTTTTATTCTATCTGTTTGGTATAAGGAGTGAGATGTATGCAATACATTATTTAATTCTTGCAGCAGATAATTTATCAGATTACACTTTTGAACATTCCTCTGGTCCCACAAATCTTGGTTTATGATGTTGAATTTGAAATCTGTGGAGCAGTGTATCAATAAAATAGCATCTATACCTTTCCCCTTTTGCATGATCTTAAACTAAAAATACATACAATTGAATTATGCCCCCAAGTATTTTAAGATACAGCTTATTTATAGAATTTAAAATAGCACATTTTTTTTTTGTTTTGTATTTTTTTGGTTAATTTTTTTAAAGCCAAGAGTTTAATTTGTGAGTGAGGTGAATATACTAATGGATTTAGTACAATATTATAAAAATACTCATATTGGGATATAACACTGAAGATGATAGCAGAAGTCTCACCAAATAAAATCAGCTTTCCCTTTTAATAAAAAAAACTACCATTCATCTTCTAGATTAATAATGCCAGTCTGGAAAACTGTTAAAGACACAGGTACTGAACAGATGCAATAGGGGCAGTAGTGGAAATGGAGAAGCAGAGAGAGGAGAGAATGAAAACAGGTTAGTGTGTCACTTTAAGAAGTATGTCCTCTCCCATTTCTCATTGTTCCAGTATACTATAGCCTGGGTGAGAGAAGTCTGTCTCTTGGCCCATATCTGCCTATTCATGTAGGGCCACTGGATTGCTCCTCTCAAACCCCACTCATAGAGGGCTACCATGCACCAAAGCTTCTGTTTCATTCTCAACGCTGCACAGGATATTCATTTATTATTTAGCTCAGCCTTGAGAATCTAGAGGTTCCCTCAACCTTTTGGAATTTACAAGACACTGGAAAGGCAATACATAAGGATTAGAGGTATGGTTAGGTGGAGTTTGAAGGTAACTTAGGATCAAACAATTAAAAAATATGTAGACCCTTTGCCTCTCAGATGAGAACAAAGTACACCTTAGAGGAACACATGTGCAGTGTGGCTTCTTTGGCATCTAATCCTGAGTAGCTACAGCCTTGTCAACATTCCTGAAAGTCTCCCAGAATCATGAGTGGGGTCCTTAATGCCCAAGCAGAAATCTTTTTTTTTCTAGGATGAAGACATCAGGCAAATCCCATTACTATTATCTCTTTCCCCTATTCAACAACTCCAGTATTTTTCTAGCAAAGTCCTCATGGATTCATAGAATAAGACCAGCTTATCCTAATGAAGACCTATAAACTTTCAGACTTTAAAATCACCTTGGAGTTGGTAGCTGTAAGCTGACAATGCCTACTTAAATGCATTAATTACAATGCTTAAAAAAGTGCTCAAGACAAATGCTGTGTTACCTACTTATTTGGGCAGCAACAACTATAACAATCATATGCTTCATAGCCAAAGACTTTCATTCGCTATATGTTATCATTGCATTCACTCATCTAAAAGATTTTATTTCAACCACCAGTGTTACTTGATGTGATTACAAAGTAATAAAACTGATACTTTTAATTATTATGCCAGCAGTTTTACATATATATGTTATCTGCAAAAGTAAGTACATTGGGAAGTTTTAAATAAATTCCAATGATGTTATTACGACTTAAATGATTTTTAAACCATTTCTTTTGGAATTATCTTTAGAGTTAAATTAATTAATGACCCGTATAGGAAAATGAGCCTTATTACTTTTTAGTTCTAGCCAATCTAATTTAATACAGTGAAAGTTTTTGGAGAAATAAATTCATTATCTAGAACTGGTTGGTACTGGCATTTTCCTGTCCTTGCTTGCAAATCCCCCAGACAACTGCAGATAACTGGGATAGTGAATATAATGCAAGCATTTCAGTGTCACTGCTGCTTTCTGTAATATTACTCAGGAAATTTATGTGCCCTCTTATGTGACTTTGAGTAACATCATGGTCTAAGGAAAGTGGAGACAAGAGCCCTCGGTAGATTGTAAGTACTTAAGATCCACAGCCATATCTTTTTTCTTCCTGATAAACCTCCTCACTCACAACCCTTCCCTGGGTCATTTAAGATAAATGTATTCTTATAATAGGTGCTCAATCCATATTCTCACTTCACTAGATGGTTGAAAGTTAAAACCTACTAATTTTTTCTTCCAACTGAAGTCTATATTTCTTTTTTTTTAAATTTTTTATTGTACTTTAGTTTCTGGGGTACATGTGCAGATCATGCAAGATTGTTGCATAGGTACATTCATGGCAAGGTGGTTTGCTGCCTCCAACCCCCATCACCTATACCTGACATTTCTCCCCACGTTATCCCTCCCCACCCTCCCTCCCACTGTCCCTCCCCTAGCCCCCACAATGGACCCCAGTGTGTGATGCTCCCCTCTCTGTGTCCACTTGTTCTCATTGTTCTGAAGTCTACATTTCTTAAAGGAAAGAAAGGAAAGAGCTCTTAAAGGAAAGAGCTCTGGTTTCTCCTCTGGATGGCTGGCTCACCATTCAAGTAAACAAGATTTTAAGAAAATTTTCAGTTTTCTTAACCTGTCACATTGTTTTCTAGAAGTCAAACCAAATCCTTGTTTTAGGGCTACTTTATTTTCAAAATGTTTGCAGAAATCTCCCCACTCTATGCCCAGGAGAGCATGCTTTTAAGATGTAATTATTTTAACTAGTTTTGATAAATCATTTCATCTCTTAGTTATTCTGGATGTTCTGTTGTGTGAAGAATGCTGCTTATCCAGAGTAGGAACTAAGGTTCAAGAAAGAGATGATAGTTTTCCATACGTCTGTGGCCAAGAGCCTTTTAAAGTGAGCCAGCCATTTTGGCTTTGCTGCCTCTTAAATGTGGCTTTATGTCTTCTGTGTTACTTTGCAAATATCAAGTGACTTGTACCTTATTACTTTAATAATTTCCTCTTTTGCTTAATAATATCTTCAGTTTATTTTTTCCAAATTCATGAAGGAATTTTGTTTAGTAACTTTAATCATTGTTATTATTATTTAAAAAGTACTCTGTATTCCATTTACAAAATTCCAAATTAGAAAGAACCTCTTTAAAAAAATGTTCTGAAGAATCTCAGCTTTTGGGTTGGGTATATAGTTTTCCCTTATGTTAATGAAATATTAATGACTTACTACACTGCATATTTTCAGAGCTGAACACAAAAAGAAAGGAAACTAACATCATACTTGGTAAGAATTTTCATACGAGCTTATAAAGTAGGTTCTATTTATATTTGTTTATAGATAAGTAGCTAAAGGCTCAGAGGTTATGTGACTTGTCTAAAAATCCCACAGCTAGTAAGTATCAGTGTCAGAACTGAAGCCAAGTCTGTCTGACACAGAGTCTGAATGCTCCAGTTAGGCTTCTGAGGTGGCTCCTGAGTTCCATTTTTCAAATACTCCTTTCATTTGAAGGAAATGTTAGGAAAATCAGTTGTGCTTTTTGAACTACTCAGACAGAAAAGATTATCATTACACTTCAAGAAATAAGAAATATTGGTCAGGTTTAAGAGATAGGATTTTAAGGGCTAAAGATATTGCAGGTTATCACAGTTTGTTGAGGTTGCAATAAAATAAGCAAAGTCAGAAACAACCTAAATCTGCAGGCAGTTGCTATATAAACTGCCAGTCAGGTACAGGAAACCTCCCTCTTCAGCCTCTTACTGCTACTACCACTGCTACCACCACCACCACCACCACTACTAGTACCCTATTTCCATTTCTCCTCCTCTATCTCTTCATCCTCTTACTACTACCACCACTATTACCACACCATCACCAACACCACTACTAGGATGATGACTACCACTACCACTTATTATTACTGTTGTTATTATTATATATTTGGATCAGACCAGGGAGTAGGATAAGACAAGGATAACTGAATTTCCAGATTTCCGATATAAATAAAGAAGGGGGAGGGGTCTCTGTTTTGATGCTTTGTGTAAAGAGGAATAACAATCTTAAGAAAAGCCAGGAATAGAGATGAAGTCAGGAAGACAAATTATTTTCCCTTTATCCCCTAATACATGTGTTGTACATAAACATACACACCCACTCATCCACCCCACACACCCACATCCACACACTCACATGCCCTTTGTACTATTGGCCATGTCCCCTCACCCTAGAAAATAACCCAAAGGCCTGGGTACGTGACAGGGATTCCCTGCCACCCCGTTTAACTGTTTGGCGAGACCCACAGTTTCTTCTCCTTTGGGAGTAAACCTCAGAACTCTAAGACTTACAGAATCCTAGAATGCTTGTAAGAAACTTGCACCTTGTTATCACATGTGATCCATGTGATGGTTAGGGTGTAAATATAAAAATTCCCATTATGGAAATAAAGGAAACAGGCTTCAGGAGGTAGTGGCTTTTAAGTGGTGGAGCAGGTCCTCTAAGGCAGGGTTTTTGGCTATGATTTTTAAATTTCTTTATGTTTCTTGTTGCTAAAAATTTATCATCTTAAACTTTTTTTAAATACAGATAAACTTTACACACACTTAAAAGCTCACATTTAAGTTTATATTTCAAAATGTGACAAATGCATGTCATTAACACCTCAGTCATGATATAGAATGCTGTCTTCTTTAATTTATGGTAGCATAAAATCTAGAGCCACCTGACCGGTCTTTTAAAGAGAAAAGAAACCTATATTCAAGTAAACAAAATTTTCAAATAGACATTTGGTATAAATATGTAAGATACATTTCCAAATAGACATTTGGTATAAATATGTAAGATCCTTTGGCCAAGAGCAAAGAGGGGGAAAAGCAAGCTACAGGGTTGATTTTTCTAAGCTGGCTTTTCCTTGTAATTTCATTCATGCTTCCTTCAAGATGGTGAGTTTCTCCACTCTGCATTAGGCTTGCATGTAAGACTCTTAGGAGCATATGAAATTAAAAGCATCAAATTTTTCCTGCATTTTTACTTTGGCCCTTGATTTTTATTATATTATTAATATCATTGTACAAAGCTCTCAGTTGCAATTGGCTAATCAATTATTTGTATTGAAAAGTGATGCATAACTCCACCTTAAACTTTGCACAGTACAGCTCAGTGTTTTCTACTCAGACAATTCTCCACCAGAATGTTATAATTATACCATTTTCTCAGCAGCATCATTCACATACTATAATTATAGTCAAAGCTAAGGCTATGCTTATGGTGTACTGAGGTGGGTGGAATGGTTTCATTTTAGGTGATTCACTTACCTCCTCTGTTGGTAACAGAAATGCATGGTAATTGGACGAGTCATTGTCTTAATATGCTTTTCTGAACAACAATTTCAGATATCAAGAAACCAAAAAAAAAAAAAGGAAATAAAATCTCAAAATCCCAAGCTCCAATATGAGAAAGTACGCAAGACATGATTCCCAGTCTGGTACCACAATGATTCCCAATTTGAAAATCTAGGGTGGGCAAGGTAAAGGGAGGCTAGAACGCTGATGGTGACTATGGGGCCTCAGAGATACCTTTATTTGGTTTGCTTGCTGTAGGACATCACCAATCACCTCAAGTCAGTTTGCAGAATTGAAAGTGGGACCATATTTTCTATCTAGGCTCTGAGTCTATAGGATCATCACTTATCCAAGTGCAGAGAACATCTATCCTGCAGAACCATTCATTCCCTAAAGAAATACTTTATTTGTAGTCACGATGGCCCAGCCACCATTCTAGGTGTCAAGTATATAACAACAAATAAAGCAGACATTTTTGTCCCCATGGAACTTAATTCGAATGTATTTTAGATCTGTCTTTTGCTTATTTACCTGGGTAAATAAAAAGAAAGGTTTTACTTTTATTACAGGCGATGTACACTCACCCATAGTAGTTTGCAGGCCAAAACCTCACCCCATGAGCCAGACTGAAACTCACCATTTTCTTGATATGTGAGCATGGATCCCATATGGAAAAGAGAAGAATGGATAATGAGAGGAATATGCTGGGGTTCAATCTGCAGAGTTCATTTGTAATCAGCTATGAGATCAACTTCTAGTCCTGTGACATTAATAGGAGTAGAGACAGAAACTTCATTTTCAATGTACCTCTCTCTTCCTTCCCCAAATCCTCTGATCTAAAAAGTGTAGTAAAACCTTAATATTTTTCAATTTGCCCCACTCCATGGAAGCTTAGGGGAAGGAGGAATAGAAGATAATATTGTGGGAAATCCTAAAGTATTATTTGGTGGAAGGTGAGCCATGCCTCCTGGTTGTATTTTAGGAATTATTTTTAAGAGTGCATTTTTTTCTTTTTTCTTCTCAGAGAAGGCCAAGTAATGAATCAATTTTGTCGTATAGGCTAACAAGCAGATGCATATGGTGCAAATGCATACTATCCTCAGTTCTTAACTAAGAGCAAGCCTAGGGCTCCTAGAAATCAGTCAGCAAAACTAAGGGAACTGAGTAGTCCTTGAAATAAAATACTTTTTGGTGATTATTTGGATTTCATCTTGTTTATATGAGCTTGAATGACTATACTGCCTGCAATGCTGTCAGCCTCTAAGCCCGACCTGGGATAGGGGAGCAGAGGTAGTCAGGGAGAAAGTTAGGAAAGTGGCATGGACATGGGTGGGGTGGGCACATTTCAAATGTTCTCTCTGGGCCTGTATACACAAACTTGAAAGCTACAGTTTCAAGGGCAAAGAATTAGAATGCAGAAACAAACAAAAGCCTGCATGTAGAAAATGGCAACTAACAGGTTCTTTCCTCTCTCTCTCTCTATGGTTTTCAATTAAATCAAAAGCCTATTGGTTATCTTTCCTTTTTTTTGTTTTTGTTTGTTCAGGAGTGATGAAAGGGGATAGAATGTAAATGTTCCATGACCAAAAAATCTTGGAATCTCCATTGGGACATAGCAGTGTTTGCTATTATATGATTTCAATTCTAAGAAATATTTGATAGCTCACTTCAACAGAGCTTGTGCACAAGTAAATACCATCATGCCAGATAACAGCAGCAATGAGATCTTCCACCCAGGTTGATTGATTTCAAGAATGATCTTGCAAATTCTAGCTAAGACTTTTATTTTTCCTTGCCACTGGAAAGCACGTAATTCATTATCAACCCTTCAGGACCATGCACGTCAGAACAACTCATTCAATAACCAGTTAGCTAGAACTCAAATATTATCTGGTTTTCCCACAATAATTATCTAAACCAATTTGTTCATATAAGGACAATTCCCACATTTCAAGATAGAACTCTGTCCACTAGTTTTGAAGACAAAAGGAATGGTAGGATTCCATATATAATGAAATGAGATAGACATATATTTCATAATATTCTCATGGGTTCCACTGAGAATGTGGATTGTATTTACTTGGGGATGGAAGTTGAGATAATCTATTCATGAGGGTATGCTATTTTTATTTTAGAATTTGTAAAATAAACATAAAAATAGAAAATATATTTTAATTAATTCATATATGTTCATCACCAAGGTTCAACAATCTTCCACTATCTTTTTTTTTTTTAATAATAAGGTTTCACCCTTAACTATCTAGGTATGTATCTCTAAAAGCTAAAAACTTTATCACTTAAAAAAAAATCATACCAACATCATATCCAACAAATTAATAATGATTCCAGAATATCATAAAATACCTAGTTTATGCTCAAATTTCCCAAAATATTTCAAGAGACATCTTTTGACAGTTAATTTGTTTGATCAGGTTATAAATTAGATTCACACAGTGTCTCTTAAGTTTGTATAAATCCATAATTTTCCCTCTTTCTTCTTATTAAATAATTTTGTTGTTGTTACTGAAAAAAACCAGATAATTTCTTTCAGCTTACTGCATTCTTAAAGACTCTCTTAAAATGTTCCTCTATCCCTGTTATTTCCTATACACTGGCAGTTAGTCCTAGAGGTTTAGTTTGATTCAGATCAATTCTTATAGAAAGAATCCATCACAGGTGTTGCTGTGAATTATATGTTCATCACCAAGTTTCAACAATTATCAACATTTATTTGATATTTATTTTAAGTATTAGGCGACATATAATATTATGTGGTAAGACCGATGTGGGTCCAAGGTGTTATCAGCTTGATTCACCTAGAAGAGAGCATATCTAAATATTTTATAATTCATGAATCATCTTGCTTAAATCTGTTATGTCATTAGAGTTTGTAATGTAGTGATTTATCTAATCCTACCATTTCTTTTACATTTATTAACTGGAATATGTCTATTTTTAAAAAAACCAATTTTATTTCACCAACTATTCAGTTATCTTGAAATGCGATTCATGAAAAAATTCAAAATAGTTGCTTATTTCCCTTGAGGTATTAAATTTTAGAATAATGAGATGCCTGGTAACCTCTAAAATTAATTTTCATATCCAGCCAAACTAAGCTTCATAAGTGATGGAGAAATAAAATCCTCTATGGACAAGCAATTGCTGAGAGATTTTGTCACTATCAGACCTGACCTACAAGAGCTCCTGAAGGAAGCACTAAACACAGAAAGGAAAAACCAGTACCAGCCACTGCAAAAAAGAACCAAATGGTAAAGACCAATGACACAATGAAGAAATTACACCAACCAAAGGGCAAAACAACTAACCAATAACAAAATGGCAGGATCAAATTCACACATAACAATATTAACATTAAATATAAACAGACTAAATGCCCCAATCAAAAGACTCAGACTCACAAATTGGATAAAAAGCCAAGAACCATCAGTGTGCTGTATTCAGGAGACCCAGCTCATGTGCAAAGACACACATAGACTCAAAAATAAAGGGATGGAAGAAGATTTGCTAAACAAATAGAGAGTAAAAAAAAGCAGGGGTGGCAATCCTAGTCTCTGATAAAACAGACTTTAAACCCACAAAAATCAAAATAGACAAAGAAGGGCATTACATAATGGTAACAGGATCAATACAAGAAGAGCTAACTATTCTAAATATATATGCACCCAATACAGTAGCACCCAGAAACATAAAGCAAGTCCTTATTGATCTACAAAGAGACTTAGACTCCCATGCAATAATAGTGGGAGACTTTATCACTCCACTGTCAATATTAGACAGCTCAACGAGACAGAAAATCAACAAGGAAATCAAGCATTTGAATGCAGATCTGGACCAAGTGAACTTAATAGACATCTACAGAACTCTCAGCTCCAAATCCACAGAATATACATTTTTCTGAGCACCACATCACGCTTACTCTAAAATTGACCACATAATTGGAAGTAAATCAGTCCTCAGCAAATGCAAAAGAACAGAAATCATAACAAACAGTCTCTCAGACCACAGTGCAATCAAATTAGAACTCAGTATTAAGAAACTAACTCAAAACCACACAACTTCATGGAAAATGAACAACTGGCTCCTGAATGTTGACTGGATAAACAAAGAAATGAAGGCGGAAATAAAGATGTTCTTTGAAGCCAGTGAGAATGAAGACACAACATACCAGAATCTCTGGGACATATTTAAAGCACTGTCTAGAGGGAAATTTATAGCAATAAATGCCCACATGAGGAGAAAAGAAAGGTCTAGAATCGACATCCTATCATCAAAATTGAAAGAGTTAGAGGAGCAAGATCATAAAAACTCAAAACCTAGCATAAGACAAGAAATAACTAAGATCAGAGGAGAACTGAAGGAGATAGAAACAAAAAAAAAAAAAAAACTCTTCAAAAAATCAACAAATCCAGGAGGTGGTTTTTCAAAAAGATCAACAAAATAGATAGACCACTAGTCAGACTAATAAAAAGAAAAGAGAGAAGAATCAAATAAGTGCAATAAAAAACAATAAAGGAGATATCACCACCAACTCCACAGAAATACAAACTACCATCAGAGATTACTACAAACAACTCTATGCACATAAACCAGTAAATCTGGAAGAAATGGATAAATTCCCGGACACTTGCACTCTCCCAAGACTAAACCAGGAAGACACTGAAACCCTGAATAGACCAATAATAAGGGCTGAAGTTGAGGAAGCAATTAATAGCCTATCAACTAAAAAAGCCCAGGTCCAGATGGGTTTACAGCCGAATTCTACCGGACGTACAAAGAGGAGCTGGTACCATTCCTTCTGAATCTATTCCAAACAATACAAAAGAGGGAATCCTCCCTAACTCATTTTATGAGACCAACATCATCTTAATACCAAAACCGGGCAGAGACGCAACAAAAAAAGAAAACTTCAGGCCAATATCCATGATGAACATCAATGCAAAATCTTCAATAAAATACTGGCAAACAGAATGCAACAGCAAATCAAAAAGTTTATTCGTTATGATCATGTAGGCTTCATCCCAGGGATGCAAGCCTGGTTCAACATATGCAAGTCTATAAACGTAATCCATCACATAAACAGAACCAAAGACAAAAACCACATGATTATCTCAACAGATGCAGAGAAGGCCTTCGACAAAATTCAATGGCCCTTTATGCTAAAAACTCTCAATAAACTAGGTATCAATGGAATGTATCTCAAAATAATGAAAGCTATTTATGATAAACCCACAGCTAATATCATACTGAATGGGCAAAAACTGGAAGCATTATCTTTGAAATCTGGCACAAGACAAGGATGCCTGCTCTCACCACTCCTATTCAATATAGTACTGGAAGTTCTAGCCAGAGCAATCAGATAAGAAAAAGAAATAAAGGGGATTCAATTAGGAAAAGAGGAAGTCAAATTCTTTCTATTTGCAGATGACATGATTGTATATTTAGAAGACCCCATCATCTTAGCCCAAAATCTCCTGAAACTGACAAGCAACTTCAGCAAAATCTCAGGATACAAAATCAATGTGCAGAAATCACAAACATTTCTATACACCAATAACAGACAGAGAGTCAAATCAAAAGTGAACTCCATTCACAATTGCTACAAAGAGAATAAAATACATAGGAATACAGCTAACAAAGGATGTGAAGGACCTCTTCAAGGAGAACTACAAACCACTGCCCAATGAAATAGGAAAGGACACAAACAGATGGAAAAATATTCCATGCTCATGGTTGGGAAGAATCAACATTGTGAAAATGGCCATACTTCCAAAAGTAATTTTATAGATTCAATGCTATCCCCATTAGGCTACCAATGACCTTCTTCACAGAACTGTAAAAAAAACACTTCACTTCATATGGAACCAAAAGAGAGCCCGCATAGCCAAAACAATCCTAAGCAAAAGGAACAAAGCTGAAGGCATCAGGCTGCCTGACTTCAAACTATACTACAAGGCCACGGTAATCAAAACAGCATGGTACTGGAACCAAAACAGAGACATAGACCAATGGAACAGAACAGAGGCCTCGGAAGCAACACCACACGTCTACAATCATCTGATCTTTGACAAACATCACAAAAACAAGCAATAGGGAAAGGATTCCCTGTTTAATAAATGATGCTGGGAAAACTGGCTAGCCATGTGCAGAAAGCAGAAACTGGACCCCTTCCTGACACCTTACACTAAAATTAACTCCAGGTGGATTAAAGATCTAAACATAAGACCTAACACCATAAAAACCCTAGAAGAAAACTTAGGCAAAACCATTCAGGACATAGGCATAGGCAAGGACTTCATGGCTAAAACACCAAAAGCAATGACAACAAAAGCCAAAAATAGACAAATGGGATCTAATTAAACTCCAGAGCTTCTGTACAGCAAAAGAAACAATCATTAGAGTGAACCAGCAACCAACAGAATGGGAAAAAACTTTTGCAATCTATTCATCTGACAACGGGCTGATATCCAGATTCTACAAAGAACTATAACAGATTTACAAGAAAAAAACAAACAAACCCATTCAAAAGTGGGCAAAGGATATGAACAGACACTTTACAAAAGAAGACATCTATGAGGCCAACAAACATATGAAAAAATGCTCATCATCACTGGTCATTAGAGAAATGCAAATCAAAACCATATTGAGATACCGTCTCACGCCAGTTAGAATGGTGATCATTAAAATATCTGGAGACAACAGATGCTGGAGAGGATGTGGAGAAATAGGAACACTTTTACACTGTTGGTGGGAGTGCAAATTAGTGCAACCATTGTGGAAGACAGTGTGGCAATTCCTCAAGGACCTAGAAATAGAAATACCATGTGACCCAGCAATCCCATTACTGGGTATATATCCAAAGAATTATAAATTGCTCTATTATAAAGACACATGCACACGTATGTTCATTGCAGTACTGTTTATAATAGCAAAGACCTGGAACCAACCCAAATGTCCATGAACAGTAGACTGGATAAAGGAAATGTGGCACATATACAACATGGAATACTACACAGCCATAAAAAACGATGAGTTCACGTCCTTCATAGGGACATGGATGAATCTGGAAACCATCATTCTCAGCAAACTAACACAAGAACAGAAAACCAAACACCACATGTTATCACTCATAGGCGGGTGTTGAACAATTAGAACACGTGGACACAGGGAGGGGAGCATCACATACTGCAGTCAGTTGTGGGGAGCTAGGGGAGGGACAGCAGGAGGTGGGGAGGGATAACGAGGGGAGAAATACCAGATATAGGTGATGCGGGGGTGAAGGCAGCAAACCACCTTGCCATGTATGTACCTAAGCAACAATCCTGCATGATCTGCACATGTACCCCAGAACCTAAAGTACAACAACAAAAAAAGTGATTTTTTAAAAGTATCACTGTGAACTTCTGGATGAATTATGTACTGATACCAATTTTGTAGGAATAGAATTGTGGGAATAGAACTGATGAAGTCACTTCTCCCTTTTCAGATATTCTGGGCCGTTTCCAGGGAAAAAAGCATAATGTATTATCTTGGCCACCTCTGCTTCCATTGATGCTAATATTTCGCCAATTTCTCTCTACAAAAGTGGTTGAAGGCAAGAGTAAAGACTAGACATCTAAAAATCCATGTACATATACAAATCCTCTAGGAAAACCACTGCGGATATTTCATGAAGGATGTATGCTCATATCCAGGGAGAAGTCAGTGTAGACATTAACACCCTAAGTGTTTAGATACTCTGGTAGACTCACATACCTGACCCATGTCATGCCCATACCATTGAACATAGTTGGAAGTGACATGATCACTAGCAGCCTACATTCCTTTAGTCATTAGTGTCCAGTGAGGTAGTTAATAGGTAATCCCTTGAAAAGTAGTTCCCTGGTCAACTATTTCCTGGAAGTGTTGTGGTTCTTTTCTTTTTCTTGGACATTCATAATGCACACAAACGGATGAGAGCCTCTGAGAGGTTCTGCAATAAAGAAGCCTATTTTGCTTGAGCTTTGCATGTCCTAGAATTTCTACGTGCTAGAGAAATGGTGCGTTAAATGCGTTAAGGCCAACATTCTTTACAGGAGAATCAGTTGTGGGGTGAATTTTTCCCTTTAATACATATTTATAATGGGTTGAACTGTATCCTCCAAAGATATGTTCAAATCCTAAATCTTGGTACCTGTGAATATGACTTTAGTTGGGAAAAGGGTCTTTACAGATATAATTAAGGTAAGGATCTTAAAATGAGCTCCTTGTGTATTGGGATAGGCTCTAAATTCAGTGACAGGTATTCTTATAAGAGATAGAAAGGAGACCAGACACAGACGTAGGCAAGGTCAAGTGAAGACACAGCCAGAGATTGGAATGATGTTTCTGCAAATCAAAGAACACTAAAGATTGCTGGCAGTCACCAGAATCTAGGAGAGAGGCGTGGAACAGATTTTCCTCAGAGCTTCCAGAAGGAACCAATCCTGGTGGCACCTTGACTTTGGACTTTTAGCCTATGGAACTGTGACAGGATGAATTTCTCTTATTAAGCCACCAACTTTGTGGTAATTTGTTATAGCAGCTTAGGAAACAAATACAGTATGCCTGAGCTCCAGCAATGGAGTTCAATTCAGTACATCCGAGGTAGAGGTCCTGCATAAGTAATTACTGAAAATACTTATCCACAGATGATTCTGATAGACACACCTACCCAGAACCACCACTTCGGGATCTTAGTGGTTTCAGCCTGTCTATATTGACAACCCACTAGGATTTTAGGCTCTTGCTGTGGTCTAAACTCACCAATGAAGTCCCCTGAGCTGTTTCTCTCTCGCTCTCTGTCCTCTCTCTCTCTTGTAGCGAAAGTAATCACAAAGAAAATATTTTTGTGTCATGCCTTGAGGGGATCATAAGAACTAGTTATTTGTTATAGGTAGTGGTGATGACCAAGGCTGTGCAAATAGACGGAGGTGATTACGGGCTCAAAGTGGAGGAAAGAAATCAGCATTTGTGAAATTTATCATACAGATTTTACTAGAAGGGCATTCTCATTCTGCAGCCTGAGCAAGGCTGGACTTACTTTCTTTTGGTAATTTGGGAAATCTTGGTCTTCTATGACTTCTTGTCCTTCTAATCGTCTTCCAATCCTTCTGAACTCAGTTTCCATCTTTCCATCAGCTGCCTGAAAAGGCTGCTTCTTTATCCCCCAGGTTCTGTTCATCTGAAAACATATGATTTCTTCTCCCAGTTGTTTCTATTTAGCAGTCTGCCTCCTTGGGTATCTTTTTGAAGTACTTTTCCCTCTCAGTCTTTTGGTTTTTCCAAGAGGAACCAGAGATATCTCTTTGGTCCTGTCAATAACTAATGACTAATCAATTAGGCACCCACTCTTACAAAAACCTCAACAAGCAGAGGTTTGCAGGGCAGGAAAAAATTGGTGTCTGTATAGCCCTCTATTTTTCTGGTTTGTCAGCTTCTCACACTGAGGCTGACTATACTCTACAAGGTTATTTACTCATGGATTAACCAAGATTATTCAGTTAAAAACTAAGTTTTTGGGAAGTTATCCAAGAGAAATTTTACTTAATCCAAAATATTTGCCCCAGCTGGTCTTTCACAGGAAAAGCAGGGTAGGTGGGGTTGAATGTAGAGAGAGATGGGGAGTAGGGATAGTGAGGGTAGGATGAGATCATGTGGGAAATATTCCCTTGCCTTCTTTAGGCATCACAGGGCTCCAGACCTAGTTCACCCACCCAGCCGCAGTTCACCAGCAGCATGAATCAAACAGGCTGCCCTGGGCTAGCCTGAACACCTAACCACGAATTCACATATTATTTATTGCTGTTGTTAAAATTGATCATCAAAGCCTTCTTATTCCTGAACTTCTAAAGCAAAAATAAATTTGCAGTTAGAGACTCTAGGGGCTCGTACATATATACAAGAACCCCCACCAATACAAACAGTCTGTAATTATTGACAAATGACTCATCCAGGCAGTAAGTGTTCTAAAGCTTAGGGAAAATAGCTTTGGATTGAGTTTAGTCCAGTAAGGGGTGAAGATGCCTTTTGAAAAAGTAGAAGTTTGTTTTAATGGCATAGCTTTTAGCTATGTGTACAGCCTCATCTTTTTTTCTACCTAAGCAGAGTCTATCAGGGAAAGGAGAAAGGATAGGAAACAACATTTTACAAAGTGCCAAGCAATGTGTACATTTTATCTAATCATGCCTGAGGGCAGCCCTGAGTGAAGACTCTGAACCAATTAATTGTACCATCTCTCTTTTGGGTGCCTGCCTTTCCTGTCTTGGTGCCATGGGACTGGCACTATTAATTTGGAGTATGGTAAGCCTCTCAGCCCTGACTGCTTCTCCACTAGTAAAGGGACAACCTAAGCTATCTGTTGCCCAGACTAAGGTGCTGATAGCAGAACATAAAAGCTGGGATTCTCAAATGAGGGTCTTTCAGGCTAAAAAATTAAGTTTTGCATTTTTTGGTGGAAATACATGGCAATTAAAAGATACATACATACATATACACATATATATATAAAACACTGAATATTTTAATTTTTTTTTTCAATTTTGGCTGTAGAGGTCTTCTCTGGGGTTTGTAAAAAATTATTTATTTGAAAAATAAACTATTAAAATATAAAATGTGCTAATTAGATGCATGATCTTCTTATCCCTTAGAAAAATATAAATGAATTTATATAGGAAATAAGCTTTGGTGAATGAGGTGAAGGGATAAGCAGGGTCAGTGAGCCAGGCAACTCCTCCTCTTCCAGGAGTAGTAATAGTAATAGTAGTAGTAGTAATAGCAGTAGTAACGTGCCCTTCTACAAAAAGGACACAAGCACCGATATATTCATCACAGCACTATTCATAATAGTGAAAACACAAAATCAACCTATGTACTCATTAAAGGTGGACTGGATAAAGAAAATGTGGTACATATACACCATGAAAAGCTATGCAGCCACAAAATAGAATAAAATCATGTCCTTTGCAGCAACATGGATGCATGTGGAAGCCATCATCATAAGTGAATTAACACAGGAACAGAAAACCAAATACCATATGTTTTTACTTACAAGCAGGAGCTAAACACTGTATAAACATGGACATAAAGATGGCAATAGTAGACACTGCAGATTACTAGAGTGAGGAAGGTGGGAGGGGGATGTCAGTTGAAAAACATCAATTAATATGCTCAATACTAGGGTGACGGGATTATTCATACACCAAACCTCAGAGACATGCAATTTACCCATGTAACAAACCTGGACGTGTACCCCCTAAATCTAAAAAAAGTTGGAAAAAAAAAAAAGAATTAATTGCTTTTCTGTTTAGAATGGTTTTGGCATATATTTTTTTTAGAGGGGCAGATAGTAAATATTTTAGGTTTGTGGACCTATGCTTTGTGTCTTAGCTACTCAACTCTGCTACTGTAGCCTCAAAGTAGCCACAATCTGAAACAAACAGGCATGGCTGTGGTCCAGTAAAACTTTATTTACAAAAACAAGCTTCTGGTCTGAGGGCTAGTTTGCCAACCCTTGGTTTAAATATTTGTTGATCTAAAGAAAAAAACCACAGAGGTAGCTTACTTTGTACCAGATATTGTGAATTATAGGCAAATACATTTCCTATAAATCATATCATACTTTTAAAAGTCCTTTGGAAGTTATATAACATTTTTCCTAAGTAATAAATTCCTTCTTTAGCAAACAATCACTTCCTGTTATTTTTGGCTGAAATATGTATATCCTCATATTGCATGTATTTGCCATGAGACACACAATCACTTGAACTGCTAATGGTAAACACACTTGAACTCTTTATTAAAGCCATAAATCTTTTTGTAAATGTGATGTATGGTCTGCTTTCTCAGTGTGTAGGTTAAGTTGTATTCAAGTTTGGTTACACCTAAATAATAGATTCAAGATATTTTTCCAGTGTATAAACACATATTATTTGAAAAACCTGTTCCCTATAAGGAGGAGCCAATGTGAACAAAGGGCCTTTCTGGACTTCAGGTTACTACTATCAAAGAGTAGTTCAAGTCCTTTCCTGGCGAGAGGCACCTGTATGCAGAAGCTAGGCTCTCTTGGGAGCAGTGATTAGAGTTGGTTTTGAAGCTGTGGAAGTAAGCAGCAAATCAGTGGGCTGCAAGCTAGAAGAACTCAAAGGTTACAACCAACTGTTGGATGCTTTAACTTTCAAGAGTTACTAAAAAGTGTTCCCCACCCACTGGGGTCACTCAGGGTGAAAGAATGTTTGTCTTGGATTTTTCCCTTAAAAAATGTGTGTTATGCTTTGGCAGAGAAACCATGCTAGGAGTTAGTATATTGAGTATACACAGGCATAATGAAAATTTTAAGAAGATGCTTAATCATCCTTCTTAGGCTTTATAATTTTTTTTTTACTCACTTCTAAGATTAAGGCTTTTACAGACCTATGCCCACAAACAGATTTCTATTTTCTTATTGTTTGCATTCCAAAAAAAAAAAAAAAAAAAAATAGAAGACCTTGATATATGTTTACAACCAGAAGAAACCTGCATTTCAAAGGTTTCATTAACAGTGCCTAAGTCTATGCACAGATAAGAACAGGTCTCTTGTAAACTAAGTGGTAAATATCTGCTGACCACTTATCATTGCTCAGAAAATTGCTTGAAGTTGAAGGGGGATAAAAAAGTTAAGACCCAATATTTATCTTACAAAAAATTCTTATCTCACAGCAATTTCATGTGAAAGCAAAGCAGTATATAATAAAGCACGAACATGTATGAAACTAATGGCAGTCATTGTCTGAGTGTTTCAGGCTGGAAAAACGTCACTGCAAAGTCCATATTTTGAGATAAGTAAAGACAGTTGTTTCAATTATTAATATAGTTGTATGCACTGGCAATATCTTCTTCACTCTCTTGGGCTGTTAAGAGACTTAAGCTGTTTTCTCTGTAGCTCTATTTCTTCTTGCCTAAAGTGCATAATTTTACCTGCCTTCCTCTTATTTCAGAAAACAAGGAGGAGGGGATAAATACTAACCCTATGATGCTTGGTGTTATCTGGAGATTTGTGCTTATGTGAGTCAGGAAAGGCTGAGCACTAGGTTGGGCACAAGAGAGAGCCAACGTAAACGCTGTTTCCTTAAAGGGATTGCAAGAATCTATGTTTACTTACTAGATTGTTTATTGAATAGTTTATAAACAAGCAGACTGCCAAGAATTTATAATGTCAGCTTCCATGTCAGAATCTAATGTCAAAGCTGCTCTATATTGCTTGTCCAAAGCTCAAGGTTTTTTGGTAACAAATAAAGGCTGTGCATTCACTCTAAGACACCATCCCTGCCGGGGCACATTTCCCTTATGTTGTGCTTATTGTAGCTGCATTATCAGCTAATGAGTTCTTGATGTTGAAAATATCTGATAAAAAAGAATGAAAGCAGAGAGGGTCTTGTACCTTCTATGGAGGCAGTGGTGGGCCACAGGCAGGAGTAGGACTATTCAGGATTCCCTTGGTAGTTGAACTGACAGTAGGATACCATGGTGATACCATGGATATGTACTGCAACATTATCCAAGACCAACTCATGACACTAGGTCCCTGACCTGAAGGAAAGGTTCTGTGGAAGGCTTTTGGGAAAGGCCTAGTATTTATACTCAGCAATAGACAAAATAAAATTATCCTCCTATATGTCTTTATTGCTCTCCTTTCATAAATGACTGCTGAACAGCATGGAGGAAACTCCATGGTAGCCAAAGAATACTTAAGATACTGGCAAGGGCCTGGCTCCTATTTGTTTTTTGCATTTTGTGTGTGTGTGTGTGTGTGTGTGTGTGTGTGTGTGTGTGTGTGTGTAAAATTCAATAACCATCCATGAAATACTCAGCATTTATCAGGTATGTAGCAGGTACTGTAGGATACAATGATGTATAAATATAGTCCCTATTTTTAGAGATAGTTCAATTTATTAAGGGGGGTGTGCAAAAAGCACTACATTTGGTTGAACCAAATGACATAATGGTTTTAGGGTCCAATATAGAGTTGACATGGGCAATTTCATATGATTCATTTTAATACACATTGTAATAAAATAAGAGCCATGAGAGAATACAATAAATACCATGCAAGCTTACTATAGAGCCAGATACTATTCTAACTACTTTAAATATATCAACACTATAATTCTCACAACAATCTTATGAGGTAGGTACAATTAGCATCTTTATTTTAGAGATGGAAAAAAAACATGACACAGAGATCTTATCTAAATTTCATAATTTAGATAAGATCATATGAGAAAGTAAGCAGTAGAACTGGGACTTAAACTAAAGCTTACTCCAGAGGCTGAGTACTTAATCTGCGGTGCTACACCCTCTCTCCTTGTGTGAGAGTTAAAAAACAACTACAGAGATTCTAAAGCGGAAGTATGCATCCTCTTGGGGGAACTAGGCAAAGCTTTGTGGATAAAGTTATATTTGAAATATGGCTTATAGGACAGAGTCTATAAAGGACTGTTTCAGACTGAAAGGAAAGAAGAGGAAATTACTGGCAAAAGGATCAATGTAAATGGACATAATGAAGCGAGAATGCAGGGACTATAAACATAGGAGTACATAGGAGACAAGGGAGATAAGGCTGGAAAAGTGCGTAAGATCAATGCTGTAGAATTTTCTGAATGCCAGGGAGATAAATTTTTTCATCATTTAAAAAACAGTTTGGAGCTACTATAGATGATTGGGCAGATGAATCACTGAATCAGAGGTAGGCAGGAAGAATTAATCAAGAACAGAGTATGGTGGCTTGGAATAGGGAAAAATAGGAGGTAGGAAGAAAAATTAGGAAGCTAGGACAAGAGTCCAGCTAAGAATGTATAAGGACCTGGACAAGCAAGATGAAGTTTACTATATTAAATTTTTGTCCGGTAAAAGTTTTTTTATTGACGTTAATGTAACTCACAATTAGTTGAATGTTTGTGAACTTCTAGCATTCAAGCAATTCATTTGCTGTGACCGTCTAATATGATAATATTTTGGAATCCTTTCAAAACTTGCCTCTTACCTCAGCCATTAATATTCATGTTCAAATGCTTGTTTTCATGAAAGCTTAGACTAATTTGTGCTCCAAAAGGCAGTCAATAAAACTTGCTTCAGTTGGATATTCATTTTATTTTGTAAATATGTATAGTAAAAATGCTATCAATCACAAAATTTACACTTTTCTAGGAATCCATGACAAATTCAGTGAAAAGCAATGACTTTTTAAAATAGAGGAAATATCTTCCTCAGAAAGATGTGCAATCATCTAATGTTTTTCTCTATCTGTGTTTTGAAAAGTCTTATATATTTGGCCCAAATGCTCATCAAACCCTCTGCCAATAAACAATCATGACAGAGAAATACAATTCTTAAAAAAACACAAAGAACGTGCAACCACAGCACCCCAGCTGAGGTGCCTGTCTTATCTGGGAGTCCTAAACATTTTGCTTTTCTCTAGGAAATGGTAACTCTTCTTATCCTTCTCCCCCAGAAACAAAAAGAAGTTTTCTTTGTAGTAAAATTATAGCATTACTTCTTTAAAATATAAAAAGTTGTCTGCATACCTCTTTAAACTGTAAACTCCCTCAACATTCTTCTTATCCTAAGTATGTGTTTTTGCTCATATTTACCCTGGGCTGACTTTGCATAAGTGGAGTATGCTGCTACCCACATATGTGAACTGAAAGGTCCTTCTGGGGTTACTAACCAAAAATAGGTCTTTTTTTTTTTTTTCCAGAAAATGTTTCTTAAGAATCTAATCTGTGGAAGGCATGTTAGCATGTGCTCACTTATGCAAATATGCCCATTCACATGGATTAAGACCTTTTGCCAGCACAGCAAAGCTGTAAGGTCTTAGCAAATGGGACAGATAATTTTTGGTGAGCAAGAGAAGAAAGAGGTTACAGCAAGAGGTGATTCCTTAGGTGGTGCATAGCAAGGGTTAATTTTAGTTAGTCTGGTTTGACCTTATGTGTCTCTTCAGAGCTACTGATGCTTGGCCAATGCTATTTAACTAAAGATAAATGAGGTTCTGTAGTCATGGATCCGTGAGGTGGCTCATAACAAAATGCATCAGCCTGTCAACACTGATTAATAATATAATTGCATTTATGATTTGCACCTAGTTTTGGTGGAATCTGAGGGTTGTGATGTCTGATGGTTAAGGCTGGCCACAGAGCAAGACTGTGTCTACATGACCAGCTCACTAAAGGAGAGTTCACCATGGGTTGACTTTGGGCTTCCTGGTACTGAGGTGCTTGGGGAACACACAGTAGTGGTTCCAGACCTGGAGACAAAGTGTGATCTGTAGGATCCAGTAATGCCAGGACAAAAAGCCCTGAGATCCGGGTGAACACATATCCCCCCTCTACTATTGCTATTCTGTATCCTTTGCCTGTAATAAAGCTGTCTTGTTAGTATAAACCATTTGATCCCTATGTCTTTTCAGCAATGGAACATGTAAAGTAATGATATGTAAACACAGGTGAGGATATTTCAACCTCTATAAATGGCTCCAGCCAGACATGAGCCTCCATGGTAACAAAGGATGCTGTTGGGAACTGCTAAGTGTGAAGAAGGGTGGGTAACCAAGGAGCTATCATGGATACTTCTATTTAATTCATTTGTTTGCAATATCATTTATTACTTAAACTACAGTCAAAGTACCATTTTAGGGTCTATGAGTTATGTACAACTACGAATAAAACACAGCTGTTCATAATCCAGATAGGGAGACAAGAGATTTATGCAAATAACTGGACTCCAAAGCAGAATTTTATATATTCCTTAAGACTGGTGTTAGGGCTGAACTATACCCTCCCTGAAATTCATGTTGAAGACCTAACCCCCAGTACTTCAGAATGTGACTGTATTTAAAAAGAAAGTCTTTAAAAAAGTAATTAAGTAAAATAAGGTGATTAGGGTGAGTCTTAATCCAATATGACTAGTGTCCTTATAGGAAGAGAGGATTAGGATATAGACAAATACAGAGGGAAGACTGCGTGAAAACACAGGGAGAAGACAGCCAGCTACAAGGGGAGAGGCTCAGGAGAAATCAATATTGCCACCACCTTGGTCTCCGACTTCTAGCCTCCAGAACTCTGAGAAAAAAAATTTATGTTGTTTCTGGGGTGCTTTGTTGTGGCAGTTCTTGCAGACTAACACAAGTGTTATGAAATATCATGACCTCTCTCATAGAACAGCATGGTGAAGGGAGTGGTTGCTTCAGGCCATGAATATCAGGTTTTGACTGAAACTTAAAGGTGGGCAGGACTGATTTATATTTACAGAATGCAGGGTGGGTGGGGAGGAGAGATAGATTTGATGACACGAGCAGTGTACCAGAAGAGGGAAGATACAACGTGCCTGGGGGAATGGTAAGTAGCTTACATTTACAAGCTGGGGTGGGTGTTCAGGGTCTTGGGAAAGGTTTGACGCTTAATGCTTAGGTAGTAGGGAGAGCACTAAAGATATTTACCTAGAACAAAAGAAAATTGTCGTTGGCTGGGGAAGATGAATGCAAGGAAGGAGAGATAGGGCAGGGGGTGGAAGGACAGATGGGGCAGGGGCTGGAAGAGAGATGGGGCAGGTGGTGGAAGGAGAGAGGAGGGAGACAGCTGCTAAAGGGTCACTGCAGTAGGCCAAGTATAAACTAAAGGTGGCCTGGAGAGGGCAGTGGCATTTATTTTTTTGTGTTTGGTCAGTTCTGGCCAGGATTTGTCCTGACAGGGTTTTTGTTTCATTTTTCTTACATGGGGTTTTGTTTTGAATCTGAGAACTTAGAAAAGTACACATAAGAAATGTGTAAATTATAATTGTGTATTCTCAGGACATTTCATGTTAAACACTAACTTTTCATGTGAAATTATCTCTTTAGGGAGAATGTGAGCTGCTTGATGTCAGAGCAGTATCTTACTCTGTCTCCCTCAGGGTACATAGCTAAAGTTTGAGCACACAGCAGACTGTTAAATATTTGTGATATGGTAACAATGTACACAGTGACAGAGTGAGGTTATGTGAGCACATGGGTGTGTGACATCTGGATGTGATGCTTGCGATGATATGTTTCAAGCATGTGTACTATGGTAGGGGTGTCCGCTGCTACAGACACATCCGTTGATACAGGTTACTTTAGCCAATCATTCCTGGGACAGAGAGCAGGTGACTTTTGATAAGAAACAGCTGGAAGGATAGGGGAAGTCAGTGTCTATGTGATTTACCACATATGAATGATAATTAGCTAGTCATCTTACTTATCATGAAGACAGGAAATCAACATGTGCCAAATGACCGGGAGGAAAGTTGTTCAACACATCCTCCATACCTAGAGGTTCTATCTCAGCAAGGCACAATGTTTACGCTTCTTTAGACCCTGTGACCTAATAAAGGAAGTGACTCAGAGAAATCCTATTGCCACTTTAGGGGACAGTGGAGGGCAAAGTATTTTGTTTGTGTCTGGAGGATGGTTTCAATGTGAAGCATGTACCACTGGTAACACATTTTTAACTGTTTCCTTCTCATTTCCTTATAGAATATAAAGCAGATCACTCATCTGTTGAATGAAGTAAGGCTTTGGAATATACTGGCTAAGATAATCCAAACACAACCAGCCAGCCACTTCTTTTACAGCCCTTGTGTTAATTAGAGAGCAGCTTAACATGTCAGATGCTTCTTAAACAGGAGGGCTATAAAGGATTGTGGTCTGGCACAACTGACAATTGAATGACAGTTGTTAGAAACAGTACCAACCCTTCTTTTTGGTCATTTCCAAGGAAATAATGTTTAAATCTCACATTAGAAATTTATTCTGCAATTTAGTCATACAATTCAAATTATGATTTCACGACACCAGAATTACCAACAAGAATAGCAATATCTTAACTGAATTAGGTATACTGTCTTCCCTTCCCTTATTGCATAATATGGACTCTAGCATATACTTTCACGGATGAAAAATAACCATCCCCAAAATATAATTAAACAAGTATCTACTATTTGTTTAATTTTTTTTAGGAGATGTAAGGGATTTAGAAGAAATAAAATTTAGGCTTTGCCTTAAAGTTCAATAGAATTAATTCATTCATGCAGCCCACACAATCTGGTGCGTTGTATATGCAGGGCTAACACACACACTAAAATGTCAGGAGGTAAACGCTATCATGTAGTAAAGGACAAAGTTCAACGGAAGCAGAGAAAGCAGAAAATTGTTCAGGCCTAGAGAATTTGGAGAAGCTTCCTCACAGAGTTGCTGTTGGGCTTGGTCTTGTGGTTGAGAAGATTGTCAAAGGGCTAGGGGGGAATGTGTAAAGTCAGTTTAAGGGGAAGAGACACCTTAGAGGAAGGCATAATTTTGAAGCTTAAGGCAATTTGGTTGGAGAGATGAGTTTAACTTTCTACCAGTGTAATCATTAGATAAATACTTCAAGATAATAATGATAATAATTTTAAAAAGAATTTGTAAAAGAGGCAGTTTCCTAAATTCAAGAAATAATTGTTGATCCATGATGTATCATTTCCTCTTTTTCCTCCTTCATTAATTTGGCGTTACTTAACCTCCAAGCATAAGCAAAAATAGAAAAAAGCAGCCTTGCAGAGAAGTTGTATTAGTTTGTTTTCATTGCTATAAAACATACCTGAGGCTGGGTATAAAGAAAAGTGATTTAAGCGGCTCACAGTTCTGCAGGCTGTATTAGCATCTGCTTCTGGTGAAGGCCTCAGGAAGCCTACAATCATGGTGAAGGGGGAGCAGGTGTCTCACAGGGCAAGAGTGGGAGCAAGAGATTGAAGGTGGAGGTGCCACACACTTTTAAACAACCAGATCTCATGAGAACTCATTCACTATGGTGAGGACAGCCCAAAGAGGACGGTGCTAAATCATTCATGAGGAATCTGCTCACATGACCCAAACATCTCCTCCCAGGTTCTACCTCCAACACTGGGGAATACATGAGATTTGGAAGGGACATACATCCAAACTGTATCAGAAGTTAAAAACCAAATCCTTAAAAAGTGTTTTGTTTGCCTATAAAATTTCAATTCAGTCACTATTCCAGTTACTAATAACCCAAATAAGTAGAGAAAAGGTAGTAGCTTAATTACACTAAAACATGGAAAATATCATTGAAGGAAGAAAAAGGACTGAAATTCTTACTTGTCTTTAGGCCTGGATTAACACTTAGCAGACTCTGGGATACTCTGCTAAGGATAGCTGCTGTGGCTAAAACAGAAAGAGAAGAAAACCATTAGTCATCCCTGCCAAAACAATCTGATATGGCCCTGTGTAAACTAAAAATAAAACCCTAAGTTCCCTCAACCAACTGAATGGACCCTTCCTTGGCCAAGGAGACCCTGAGAAACCTGCAAACCTGGGTTCCTGGCCACAATGGGAAGGGAGGTCAGATATGCCTCCCCTTTGGAGTTTAGGCATAAATGACCAGCATTAATGTTAAAATAGAGATCATAAGATTGACCAAATAGACTCTTTGGGCAATAAGATACCAATTGTAAACTAGACCTTAGGCTATACAAGGCAAGGGTTAAGTCATACCTGTAGGCCATAAAGCTTGCTAAACAGGTCATTTTGTGGCTGACTCTGACATAGCATCCTTACCTTAATTTAAATATTTCTTTATGCTAACTCTAAGTTTTTGTACAAAGCTTTGTTCCTTTAACCAACTGCAGATTAAAGAATTTCTGAACCAAACTATGACCTGCAAGTCCCCACTTGAAGACATCCTGCTTTTTCACGCCAAACCAATGTATACTTTCCATGTACTGATTTATGTCTTTGCTTGTAACTCCTGCCTCCCTGAAACATACAGAACTAAACTGGAATCTGATCTAGAACAATTCCCACCAGCATCACAGATCCTTGCTACAAATCAGAGAACACTTTAAAGATTTCATTACTTCTTTCTCTAAGTTGAGCACTAAAATAAAACTTTTGATCAAGTTTCAATAAATTTATATAACTGACAACTATGTATTACTTGAGAAAGTTTTGATAGTTCAAAGGAAGAAGAAAATTAAGTTAATCAAAATAACAGAGAGTGAAAGTAAACTTCTGTAGGTGATAGATAGGTTTATGGCATACATGCAGTAATAATTTCATGGATGTATACTTATCTCCAAATTCATGAAGCTGTACACAGTAAATATTCACAGATTATTGTATGCCAACCATCCCTCCATAAAGTGGTTTTAAAAATATGTTAATTATGGGATAGCACATAAACATATGTGTTATTTTGGTCAAAATTACATTGGAAGTTTGTCTCAATTTTCAACTTGAATCTGAGAAAACTAACGGATGACAGTTTCCAGGCCTAACATCAGCAGTAAAGTTGACAAATTTTTCCACGATGGCAGAAATGGAATGTGGAGGTCAGTTATGAGACCCTAAGGAGAATGCAGAGCCAAAGCTCAGGCCTGGAAACACTTGGGGAGCCCTGGCCAGCCTCGAATCTTCACAAACTAGCATTTAATTTTTCTGGTGAACAGACATCTGGTAACTTCGCCTTTATTGTGCATTTGGTGACATTTTCACAAAGCAAAAAGTCTTAGTCAGCTAACGCTCCTGACAATATGTAATGAATCAAGACATAAAAGGAACAAATGGTACCCTCATGGAAAGACCACAGATTTGTACTCGTGCTAAGAGGGTGCTGGTTAAAAAGTAAATGACAATGAACAAAACTATGCTGGTTTAACAAATGGAAGTGTCATTCTCAGTCATCAATTTTAATTAGTGTCAGAGCCATGTGCCTAATGTCTAGAGGTGCTGAGCAGTAAGGGAAGACAGTAAGCAGAGAATCATATCCAATAGTAACAAAAAATAATGAAACCATCATGAACTGTGGTCTTGGTTATGATCTGCAAGGATTTCATTTATTAACTATTCCCAATAAATCAACAAATAGGCACTTTTAAATGCTGGGTTATAAAATAAACTAGCTGCAACCCCTAGCATCAGTGAGCCCACATTTTTCTGGGCAGGATCTATAAAGAAGTGGTCAAGCACTGGAGGAACAATGGAATACCTATTAACAAATCTGGACAAACTTCCTGGGGAAGGTGACTCCTTGAGACAGGTGCTAAATTGAGGATAAAGGGTAATGTAGAGGAAAAGAAAGGGCAGTTGGGGTCAAGGAAACAAAGGTACAGAAGGTACAAAGGTGCTGAAGACACAGCCTGGGCATGTAAAGAGCTGTGATCTGTTGGGAGTGCATGGATGGAGCTGGGGATGTGTTGAATTAGGGAAGAAGCAGGAGCACATCAGGGAGAACCTTGCCAAAGAACTTAATTTTGATTCTGAAAACACTGGGGAACTACTAATTTGCTATGCTCTGACGTGGAGTGCCTCACAGTGGCCCTACCAAGACTAGCATTGATTGCAGTTGAACTTTCCCCTGCTTACACCCAACCTTGTACTCAACTTCCCAACAGAAGCACACAGCTGGGCCTTGGCTAATCTGTCTTTAAAAAGGGGATAGTGAGGAGCTAGCAAGATGGCCAAATAGGAAAAGTTCCAGTCTGTAGTTCCCAGAGAGATCAACACAGAAGGTGAATGATCTCTGCATTTCCAACTGAAGCTGGGAAAAAAGAACAAAGCAGGAGGCATCACATCAGCTGATGTCAAACTATTCTACAAGGCTACAGTAACCAAAACAGCATGGTACTGGCACAAAAACAGATATATGGACCAATGGAACAGAACATAGGCCTCAGAAATAACACCACACATCTGCAAGCATCTGATCTTTGACAAACCTGACAAAAACAAGCAATGGGGAAAGGATTCCCTATTTAATAAATAGTGTTGGGAAAACTGGCTACCCATATGCAGAAAACTGAAACAGGACCCCTTCCTTACACCTTATATAATAATTAACTCAAGACAGATTAAAGTCTTACACATAAGACCTAAAACCATAAAAACCCTAGAAGTAAACCTAGACAATAGCACTCAGGGCATAGGCATGGGCAAGACTTCATGACTGAAACACCAAAAGCAATGGCAGCAAAAGCCAAAATTGACAAATGAGATTTAATTAAACTAAAGAACTTCTGCACATCAAAAGAACCTTTCATTAGAGTGAACAGGCAACCTACAGAATGGGAGAAAATCTTTGCAATCTATCCATCTGACAAAGGGCTAATATCAACAGTCTACAAGGAACTTAAACAAATTTACAAGAAAACAAACAACCCCATCAAAAAGTGGGAGAAGGATATGAACAGACACTTCTCAAAAGAAGACATTTATGCAGCCAACAAATATATGAAAAAATGCTCATCATCACTGGTCATTAGAGAAATACAAATCAAAACTACATTGAGATACCATCTCATGCCAGTTAGAATGGTGATCGTTAAAAACTCAGGAAACAACAGATGCTAGTGAGGCTGTGGAGAAATAGGAACACTTTTACACTGTTGATGGGAGTGTAAATTAGTTCCACCACTGTGGAAGACAGTGTGGCAATTCCTCAAGGATCTAGAACCAGAAATACCAATTGACTCATCAATCCCATTACTGGGTATATACCCAAAGAAATATCAATCATACTATTATAAAGACACATGCACACATATGTTTATTGCAGCACTATTCATAATAGCAAAGACTTGGAACCAACCCAAATGCCCATCAATGAAAGACTGGATAAAGAAAATGTGGCACATATACACCATGTAATACTATGCAGCCATAAACAAGGATGAGTTCATGTTCATATCCTTTCCAGGGACATAGATGAAGCTGGAAACGATCATTCCCAGCAAACTAACATAGGAACAGAAAACCAAACATCACAGGAGTTGAACAGTGAGAACACATGGACACAGGGAGGGGAACATCACATACTGGGGCCTATTGGGGGGTGGGGTGCTAGGGGAGGGGATAGAATTAGATAAATCTAATGTAGATGATCAGTTGATGGGTGCAGCAAATCACCAAGGCACATGTGTACCTATGTAACAAACCTGCAAATGTATCCCAGAACTTGAAGTATATATAAAAAAAAAAAAAGTTAAAAAAAATAGGGCAGTAAAGTATCTATCTATCATCTATCTATCTATCATCTATCTATCTATCTATCTATCTATCTATCTGTCTGGTTTAAATCAGTTAGTACATTCAAATAATTTAGTTTACAATACAATTTGTGGTTAGTAAATGTTATACGTGCTTTATCATTGTTACTGTTTTTGTCACTGTTTTTATTGCTAGCCACCACCTTGAAAGCAGGGGCCTGTGTTCTCTATGGAGAACTTGACAATGTTTCAAGTTCTTTGTACACTTAGGGTTTTGCTGATGTGAAAATGGGATGTTGCAATAAACCCAGCAAGACTATTCAGGCCATCCCTGTGCAGGCTGTACGTAGGCAGTGGGTTCTGTTCTCTAAGGGTGTTTGGCAAAGTGGTATCAGTAGAGTAGGGGATGGAAATCTACTTATATCAATGATTCAGCCTGAGACTAAATGATGCCAATCCCAGTTCTCTAGTGTGTTATTAAGGGAGCAAGAGTAGGTGAATCAATGTTCTGGCAGGAATCACAATTCACCAGTTGTGTGGCAATGGCATTGAGAACCACCCCTGAATAGACAGTGCAAACACAAGTAAACATAATACCATATACAGCAACAATTCTATACAATTACAGGAGGTAATGAGTATAAATGGCTTCACACAGCATCTGGCATAAAATAAGCATTGGATAATGTTAGCAATTGTTATTACTGTTAGTGTGGTTATGATAATGATAATGATCATGGTGATGTTATAATGGTCATGGAATTTTAATTTAAAGACTTCCTCTGAGAGCTTTTTCTTCTCTCTCAGGCAGCTTAGTTGCCCTCCACCCAGCAGCCCTTGTTAAAATCACATATTTGCCTGTGACCAGTGGTACCCAATCATTTCCTTGGGAGGGTATTGCAGCTTTCTTCTTTGTAACCTCTATAATAAGCACATGGTATGGTACCTAGTAGTATAATAAAGTTTGCTAAATAAATAAGGCAAGCAAAAATGAATTACAAATCCTTTGAACTTTGGGTTTTGGGCTAAAGGGAATCAAATAAAAATAGTCGATTCTCTTATTGAAGTCTATTTATCCTTGACCATATTCCAGACATTTTCTCTGCCCGGATCTCAACCTCTAAAGCTCTTTCCAGACCTACCTTTGCCTTTCTGTGCTTCCTTTCCATCAAACTATGATTACTATTCAGTTTAGAGTCCTCATCTGCCTCCAATCTGCCCTTGCAATAAAGATCAAGTTCAAGTTCATTGTTTGATCACACTGATGCCACGCTGTACACCATCTTGCTGCTCTGGACAGGCTAAGTACATTTTATGTATTTTCTCATTTTACCTTCAAAACAACCCCCTGAAATGGGTTATGTTTTGCAGATGAGGGATCTGAGGCTCAGAGAAGTTAAGTAACTTGTTTAAGGGTACCCAACAATCACATGGAAGAGCCCAAATGTGACCTGGAGCCAGATTCTGACCCCATCCCATCCCACTGTTTCCCAAACTTGCCTGATCATGAAGATCTCTGAGGCATTTATTAAACTTACCAAGTCTAGGGCCCTGGCCCAGAGTGACAGAGTCTGAACCTCTAGGTCCCTGGTCACTCTACATTTTGGAAAGGTCCTGGGAATGTGTATGCTTACCTTTCCCTTCCACGCCCCTCCCTGCCAGGTGATTCTTATGACAAGGCACAAAATATGTTTAGGAAACTTTTTGCTATACTTTGTTGCTCTGGTCAGAGTCACCATATTCTCTGCAGGGCTCTGCCTCTAGGGCTCCTCACTATGTGCCACAGTTGGTACTCATGAGGAGGTACTCGCTAAAGTACATACTGATTTGATTTATCTCAATGTCACAGGCATTCTGCAAATTTATATTGATAAAGCCAGGTTTCTGAGGCTTTGGGCAGTCATACCCTTCAGGGATCAATTCTCAAAGAACCAGGTGAGCAGCCAGGTCCCCTCCTTTTGCTCTGTGGTTGGATACCACTCAGCGGGTCCTGAGGCTGCAATCCTCTTTTTGGTCATGGCTACCCCTCGGCATACCAAGTCCACCAGGTCTGAGTACAGTGGCAGTTCTAACCTGGAATTTCCTTTCTTTTGTGGCTCAGTGAATTAATTGAATTTCCATCCACAGTTTCTCCTGAACCAAAGTGTATTATCTCGTACATGTTATGACTCTTGGCAGCTCTAAAGAAGCCTGTGTAATCTAAACAGGAAATCTCTGAGCCTTTCCAATAGACAGTATTACCTCCTCACATCTCCATGAGTGAGTGTTTTTCTTTTATACTTGAACAGTAAATCATACGGCATATTACATGAGCTAGAGAATTTAAACAAATAAAACAGGAACTGTGAAATGGCGCTGGTTGTTTCAAACACCTTTTAATGCTTTATGGAAAAATAGTAGATAACAAATTCGGAAGAGAAACCAGTGTCATAAAAAAAAGCACATGTTTAAATAAATCATCAGCCACATTTTGTTGTAAATGTATTTTGAGAGTAGCAGGGCTTCAAGGTAACAAGAATCAACGTGCAATGACAAAGACTTTCATTTCTCACAGGTCCTATCTGTGGCTTAGAGGGACGAATGTGGAGGTTTCCTAATAACTTCAAGCTTCACATATTTATTTCCTGCCTAGCAGTGCTCTGCTTGGTGAGTTTTTCATAAACATCTTCCTGACATAAGCTTATGCATATGCTGAGACGTCTGCTTCCCATTACAGACAGATACTAGAGTCTGGCTTTTCAAATGTATCTCCTAGCATGATAAGGCCAGTTAAAGGTGCAATAGTGACATCCAGGGAATACATTGGTGGTGGTGTTTATACAAAGAGTACTGAGAGGAGCAGTTAATATGAATGCTGGCTCTCAGCTAGCCTGTGTCTTCCTTCTGCAAAGCTTCCCAGTAATTCCTCCAACTTTTCCTTCCTACTGTTAAAAGAGCGGTGAAACATCTTGCCCAGCTAGCCACCCCAAAAGCTACTTTTCATTACAGAGAACAGCAGAGGTGTCAACACCAGGCCATAATCACTAAGAGAGTCTTCTAATGCCATGTGATAACAGGGGCGCAGATGATTAATCAGCAATGCTAAAAGGAATAAACAGAATCACAGTTTGGCACTGGGTCAAGATTAATCCTAGGTAGGCCAGCCAGGAGCATATGACTGAGATTGAAAGGATATTCAAAGAGACTATTAGAAGGTTAGATGGAGATGTAAGGGAGAATGACAGAAGTGTCTGTCTCTTCCCTTACAATGTTATCATAGATGCTTTTAAGACCAGTGAATTCACCCATTCAAAACAATAGTGAGGATGATTTAATTAAGTCTGGAGCTCAGATGGTGACTCATAGGTAGTGTGCTGGAGCCACCTTCTATTCTCGATTCTGTGTTCAGTTGCATCATGTTATCAACTTGAAATCAGCCACAGTGGGAATATTTCACCACAAAAATTGGCAAGTCCTACAAATAAAGACTTCCAACCTTCTAATCCTGTGTAAAACCACCCACCTTTCAAGGTCAGTCTGAGTATCTTCTTTAAGAAGCACTTTTTCTC
The DNA here is from genome assembly GCA_036589455.1 of Ateles fusciceps. Taxonomy (NCBI): domain Eukaryota; kingdom Metazoa; phylum Chordata; class Mammalia; order Primates; family Atelidae; genus Ateles; species Ateles fusciceps. Next base: position 981,890 of record JAZHEH010000572.1, read on the forward strand.
TCTCCCAGTTGGAATCCATCTCTGCATTCTTTGTGCTTCTACAACATTGATTTCATTTTTAATATCTGGACAATGGCACTTAATATTCTATGTCTGACATGTTAGTTATCTAACTGTATAATGAATAATAAGCTTGAAGCCTGAAGGTAATGATCATGGTTCATTTTCCTTTTGAGCCATCGCAGCGTTAGCACAGTTCCTTAATATAGGGAGGACTCAATACATATTTGTAAAATCACTAAATATTTTACTTTCAAAAAATGTTGTGAGGGATTATGATTTTACTTATATTATTACTTTGAATTTACCGTATATTTTGTGGTCTCTGAAGTCTCAATTTGCACAAAAGAATATTCTAAAGTACATCATCAGATCCTATAACAAGTCTCCTTCTAGAACCATGAATACTCAAATCTGAGGCCAAGTCAACATATTTTAACTAGGTTTATGATATCTAGTCCCTTGCTAGTGTTTGATAAGGGAAAAATAATAAAAATAAGATTTATTTCTTCCACTCCCTGTCACCCGCATGAATCATCTGTCTGGTTTCGCATGCAGCAGCATGTTTGTCTTTCGATACTGACGTGGTACTCACTGCTTGGTGCCTGTTTACTAGGCTGATACTGGTAGTAGTGACGCTTAAGTCCTAGGAATTAGTTGTTTTGGCAAATTCATAGATGTTCTTGTTCAGACCAGGTAGCATGCAGCATGTCAGAGGTGTCCTAAGAAAGCATATACTTTGGTAGACATTTTAAGGTGTATTTTTCCATCTATGGGCAAAGACATCTTTCATAAACAGGTTGGTCTGGGCTCCTGCCACTCTGCCTCTCATTTCCAAGGTCACGCTTCAATTCCCATCCAACATTTCTTGAATAAATTTCATTCTCTTGGAAGTAGGTATTTGAGAGCTAGAAAAAGTTATCCTGAGTTAGAGTTGCTGTGTGTGAGTACTTACAATGTGCCAGACACTGTCCTAGTTGCTGGGGATTCAGTCGTGAAAAGACCAGATGGAATTCTGCCTTCTTAGACCTGGGCATTCAATGGTGAAAAGAACAGATGGAATTCCTTTCCTGGTTCCAGTGTGTATGGGGGACAAACACATAAGCAAACAAACATGTATTATAATGTTTTAATAAATGTTTGTATTAAAGACAGCTGGGAAGATGTGGGGAGGGTGGCTCTATAGATCGGAAAGTGTGGTAATGAGCTGCACAGATGTTTTGTGGAAGAACATTCCAGGCAAAATGAAGCAAGAATATAGGTCCTGAAATGGGTGTGAGAAGTAGAAAGGAGGTGTGTGTGGCAGGAAGAGAGAGAGTGAGGGAAGAAGAGAAGGATTTGAGGTTGTAGAAGTGCAAGAGGCCAGAAGTTGCAGGGCCTTGCAGCCTGGGATGAACTTACAAAGTGCTCACCATGTCAGATTCCATGAAATATACCCCAGTGAGCTGGAATTGCTATTGTTTTTCCCCTAATGATGTATCTTTCCCACTTCAATCCTTAATTGTCAAGTTGGGAATTGGGAGGTCTTGGAGATGGGTCCTGAGGCTATGTGGTATGTGGCTTTACTTCACTAATTACTTTTATCCCATGGTGCTTGGTCTGAGTTACAGTTACAGACCAGAGGGCATTTGTTTTTTCAAGACATATTATTGAGCACCTGTTATGTACAAGGTAGTTTACTAGGCACTGGGATATGGTGGTGAACAGATTAATGCTGGCCCTAGGTTTCATTTCTTTCTATTCCCCTAAATGGATCCTTTGCCCCAAACCAATGTGTCTGCTCACCACCTGGCACATCCCTGATATTACATCTTTGTCTACCTTATACCATTCTCCTTGCTTTCTCCAGAATGGGGGAGAAGATCAGAGGCAATTCCCATCTATGAAATGGAAATAATATTTCAAAAGATGAAATAATATATGTGAAGCACTGAGTAGAATGCCTGGCACGTAGTAAGGTAAGTGCTTCTCATAATGATTGCCTGTGAATTAATGATATTTATTATATATGTACTCATCGGATAGTTAATTATGTCTTATGCTGTATCTTGCATTGTTTGCTTTGCATATGTTTATGTAGTTGCTCCCTCAATTAGATTGTAAATCTGTTGAAAGTAGCAACCTCGTTTTATCTCTTCCAACTCTCAGCAGACTCTCAATAAATATCTGTAATATGTTGACTATCTGACTTTTTATTCTGACAAACTCTTTTTAAATTAATAACAAGCAGTCTCAGCAGAAACATGCATACATTTAACTGATTTATCTGTTACATTTGTATGCAGTAAAACAGAAAACTGTGATGCAGCTCCCCCTCACATACTTGACTCAAATATTTTAGATTCACTTTCTAAAGGCCAATATTGGAAAGGAATTGTTGACATTATCTTTTGGCCAGCATGCAAGTGGTTCCAGAAACTATTTTTCAGTAGAAAACAGAAGCTCTACTAGAAAGTGAATGAAGGTGGATAAGGTGACAGTCTATCTAGACATGTCCTTGGGCAGGAAGGTACCTACCTGATGCCTAGTTTTCTGAACTTTGCCCTTTTTTGTTATGCCTCCTGTAGTTCTTGGCTCTATTGAGAATTATTCTTTATGGGTACTGAACTTTAAATCTAAATCTAACTTTAGTTAGAATTTTAAAAATGGACAGTTAAATGAGAGTCAAAATTGTAATCAAATCACACAACATTATTTAAAGTGGAAAATTATACCAGGTATGAAAAAAGTAGTTTATGACATTTTTCTGGCAGGAATATGTTTAAACTGAAAAGTAGATATATATACATATATATATATATATTTATAGATATAGGGCAGGCAAAGCCTTAAAGTCTAGAATATAAATTTTGTTTCCATGTTTGAATTCTAGTTACTGTGATGACAATACGACATAAAGAAAAAAGTCAAAAGCCTTATTGATAACCCATACATGGCCGCTCTACTGGGCCTAGATGCCTTGCACAGTGTGTCTTTGTGTCAGCCTGAAGGGGTACCCTGCCCCATAGGCGTTTTGGCAGAAGAGAGACACTGTATGGCTTTAAGTATTCCCCTAATCGAATGTGGGAAAAGAAGCAGTTAGCCAAGTTCTGAACACAGTATTTATTGTGCTGAGGCCAGGAGTCGGGGGAAAATGGGGAGGGACAGAACTGCCACACAATTTCTGCCTTGCTCCTCTACTTTCTGGTGGATGTAAATTAAGAAGGTTGACAAAGATACCTTTGGGTAGATGAGGCAAGGAGATCCAGGGCTTCAAGTACATAATTCGAGTTTATAATTCAAGTTTATGATCTGCAGCAAATGCTGTGTGTGTGTGTGTGTGTGTGTGTGTGTGTGTGTGTATAAAATGAACTTTCTAGCAGCAGCTGGTGCCACTGAAGATCAACAAAAATAGTGTGCGACCATCAGGATTACAAATGAGTTTGGTTTGCTATTTCCCCTAAATTAGAAAATCTAGTCTTTTTTTTTTTTTTTTAAGGCAATGAGCATGTACAAAAAGGGGATCTATAGAAGCCAGAAATGGTTGGGCCACCAACACCATTTCAAACAATAATCCCAACAAGACATTTCTCTTTCTAAAGAACACCACCAAAAAGGAATTAAAAACTTACATGGAAAGGATACTCTAGTTTTGGCTTCTTAGGGGTTGTGCTCCCAGAAATTTCCTTTCTATTTCTGGAAATTTTAAGTCCCTGTCTAAATGGCTGTCTCTACTTCCTAATTTCGCCTATTCTAAATCTACTTTGGTTTTACTTCTAATTCTTCCATTCCACTAAACCTGTTCTTGTCAAATCCAATAGTCCCTTCTCACTTTTTATATTACTTAACTTCTCAGATGCATTTGACCCAGCACATTACTGTCTTTTAAAAATATGCTCTTGGTTTAGCTTCCAGGATGCCTGATCCACTTGGTGTCCCTTCTAGCTCACTGACTGTTCTTTCTTGGTCTCCTTTATTAGCTTCTCTTCCTCTGCCTGACCCATAAATATTGTCCTGTCACAATTTTCCCTCAACTTTTCCAACTTTTTTTTTTTTTTCCTGCAAAGGGAATCTCATCAAGTCTCATGGCTTTAAATATCATCTATATGTTGATGGTTCTAAATTTCTATCTTCAGTCTGAGGAGTCTCTCCATTGAAATTCAGACTCTACTCAGCCTCTTCGGCATCTTCACTTGGTATCCAAAAGGCATCTCAATCCTAACACAGAACTCTTGACTAATGTCAGAAAAAACCTGTTCTTTCTAAATTCTTCTTTATCTCTGAAAATTGTTTCACCATCTACTCAGATACTTAAGCCAAAAACTTTTAAGTCATCTGTGTCATTTCACTTTCTCTAACTCCAACCAACTCATTTAACCATCAACTAGTTCTTTCAGTTCCATCTCAGTCCATTCACTTCTCTCCATCTCCTTTACTATTATTACAGCCCATGGACCCAGCACCTTTTTCCTGAACAATCAAATAGTTTCCTAACTGGTCTTCCTACTTCCACTTTTGCCTCCCTTCAATTCGCTACCAAAAATTAACCTTTTTAAGGCATAAATAAGATCATGCTACTTCACTGGTTAAAATTCTCTAGTGGCTTCCCATGTAATCAGAGTGAAGTCCAAATTCCTTATGGCCACCAAGATCCCCATGTGCTAAATATGATCACAGATCATTTGTATGTTCTTTCCTAAAAGAAAAACGTGACCCAAGTGTATGTTGTAAGCAAGCAGCATAACAGTGTGAGAGGATACTATGACTTCCAAAAAATTCTAGAAGTCATTTTAAATGTAGACTGTTTGTAATACTTGTGTCCAATCATTAGAATCTATCTAAAGCTTTCAGAATTTACATTGTTTTCCCTCTGCGAATATTTTCTTACAATAGATTGGCATATGTGGGTACATTTTAGAAATATTAAAATGTATAGTCACATAATTTTCTTTACAACTCAACTAATTATAATGTGTATATATACATATATATTTCAAATTTCTACTGCTAGGATACAGAAAGAAACCTTTTTTCTTGAGCTTACCATATTATGTGCTGACTATTCATAACCAGACACATATATAAAGGTAAGGGGATGATATATCCATACTTTTTGAAAATATCTCCCTTAAATCTATTTCTTGATGATGAAAAATATTGTGATGAAGAGCTGATTATACACAATCATTTGCCAATACATTTATAGTGAGCATTTCCTAAATGCCTAGCTCTTTACTAGGTTAGGACTAAGGAAAAATAGTTTAATACATGATTCCTGAGCTTAGAAGTTACAATGTAGTCAGGAAGCAAAACTAACAACAGAACAGATGTCACCAGAGGCTCCTAAGAGCTAAAATGTTTAGAACTAGCTGATGCCCAAGAGTGATACACTTCTGCTGAAAGTTTCTGTAATTAGTAACATGAAGAAATGAAAGTATAGCTCATTTTGTAAAGCCAGAAAAAAAATCCTTATTTTTTCTTTAGCAGTTTTTTTTTTTCTTTGCTTTAGAGTTTATAAAACTTCAAGGGTATATCTGTCAGGCCTCCATGTGCAAGCCAGGACCCAGAAAGTCTGAAGTCCTGCCTGCTTTGTCTGATCAACCCCCACGCCCCGCCTGGGTTCGCCATTATCGCTGATAGCCCAGCAGAGCTTCCCCCGGACATTAAGCTTCTCTCCCTACTCTGCCATCTTAACTGTTATTATGATAATGTGAATACTCCTCACCCCACCCTGCCATCTTAACTGTTCTTGCTCCGTGAATATCCCTCCGCCTCACCGTACCATCTTAACTACTCTTATGCCTTACCCGACCCGCCATTGTAACTGAAGTTATGGTAATGTATACTTCTTGCCCCTACCCCCACCACTGTAACTGATCTTACTCTGTAACTTTCCACTGCCCACCCCAAACCTATAAACCAACTCCTATCACACCACCCTTCCCTGATGCCCTTTCGGCCTCCAGCTCCACTTGCACCCTGGTGAATAAACAGCCGTATTGCTCACACAAAGCCTGTTTGGAGAATCTCTTCATTAATGCGTTTAATATTTGGTACTATTGGACGTGAATAACAATATCCTTGTTAACTGCCCATGTTTAAATTTCATGGGAGGCAAGTATGTATTTTTTGCATATCACCAGGGTGCAAAAATGCCACATTATTGTACTTCTCTAAAATGATTTAAGTCTGACTGTGAGCCTGCCCAACTTTTACCAGGTTAGTGGGATATTCAATTTCAGCCATCACTATGGCTCTATTTGCTCTACTGGGTCAAGGGAGGGTCCTTGGAGATCTTACATGGAGGTAAACATTTAAAAAAGCCTTCATAGTCTTTCTTTTTTTTTCTCCTTGGGTCTTAATTCTCCTTAACTCCAAAGATGCTCACATTTTTTTTTTTTTTTTTTTTTTGAGACAGAGTCTTGCTCTGTCGTTAGGCTGGAGTGCAGTGGTGTGATCTTGGCTAACTGCAACCTCCATTTCCTGGGTTCAAGTGATTCTCCTGCCTCAGCCTCCTGAGTAGCTGGGACTACAGGCACATGCTGCTACGCCCAGCTAATTTTTGTATTTTTAGTAGAGACAGGTTTTCACCATGTTGGACAGGATGCTCTCGATCTCTTGACCTCGTGATCCACCCGCCTCGGCCTCCCAAAGTGGCGGGGACAGGCCTGAGCCACCGTTCCCTGGCGGCCAATGCTCACTACTTTTCCACAATTTGTAAACAAACCTAGGAAGAAAAATCCCATCCTAGACTTTCAAACTCCCTAGAGCCAACAGAGTAAAAAGATTTGGCAGGAACAAAATGCAAATTAGTACATCAACAAATACGCCAGGCACATTTGAAATGTTAAATTGCAATGTTAACCTTCCATTCTTACTAAATGACTCAGAAGTGTTGAAACAGCAGTAATTTTCTTTAGTCATTATTTCCTTGGAATTGTGACCTAGAGTAGAGCAGTAATCTGTGCTCCATGCAAAAAAAAAAAAAAAAAAAAAAAAGTGCTCTATGGCCTATAAAGCTTGCTACTCAAAGTAGTGTGGTCTGTGGGCCAGGAGCATCAGCATCCCCTGGAAGCTGGTTAGAAATGCAGGATGTCAGGTCCCACCTCTGTCCTTCAGAATCTGAATCTGCAAGGTCCCCAGGTGATTCATGTGTGCCTTAAAGTTTGTGAAGCACTTTCCTAGGTGGTTTTCTTCCTTTTTCCTTTTCTATTTCTCAAACACAAGGCATAATCTTAGCATTTCTCATGGACCCTGAGAAAAACCTAGATGAATAATGAAAGCTAAGTTTTTTAAAAAGACTTCTTTCTATTCTCTAACATTTGGGTGAAAATGGTGTCACAACATCTGGGATTAAGAAATAAATAGACTTCCAATGGGAAAGAAACTTCACATTTTACTTCTGGAGGGAATGAAGCATAGTTATGCTCTGGTTCTAAATTTATTCTTCTAATTTTACTAAATTGTGTATGGAGGGACTTCTGAGTTGGGATTACTAAACTGTAATTTGAGAAATGAAAGTCCAGCATTTGGTTCAGGTCCCAAACACAGTTTACAGAATGCTTACTACAGACAGCAAGAAAATGTCTTTGAGCCAGGGTTCAATTAGCTTTCGACAGTCAATAGACTTGTGAAGATTCTATTTGGCCTATAAAATCTGCATTTGACTCAGTCATTTAGATAGCAATGCCAGTTTATTTTCCAACTAGATGATCCTTTCTCCTAATGTCCCCTTAGTAGGGCAAGAATCAGGAATGTTTGCCTGTTACAAATACCCCAGTTCTTCCCTATTCCCCATTCCCAATGGAGATTAATCAGAAAAGTAAAAAGGATTAGCTTAACATTTTGTATCATTTTCACATTTCCTGACATTTAGGCATGTCATTCACACATTCATTTATTTGTTCACACTTTTGTCTATTTGCTAATAACTGTTTTTAAGGCTCTTTTATGTCTTCAACATAATGTCAAAGTCAAATCCCTGAAATAATTTACAAGTGAATTTTCCTGTTTTTGAAATAATGCTCTCAAACTATGCAGCTTTCCACAGCGATGCTTAGTATAGAGGACTGCCAGGGACAAGACTTAATTTGTCCCTTTCTTAAGAACATTTGTCAAGAGCTATTATGTGTACCATCAGTTGTCAAACATACATTAACCAATATAAGAGACAAGGGTTGTAAGAAGTAGAGTATAAGATAAAGCACAGTGTTTAAGTAAATTACAGCTTAACTGGAGAGCTCAGATAGAAACACACACTGAGAAACAACAGCAGCAAGGATAACTTGGAATTAACAAAGTATTACTAGAGGACCCAACACACTGTCTGGTGAGTCATTACAAATTAGGTCAGTGATGTGGTTGGGATTGCCGAACGTTGGAACAGCTTAGGAAGGCTATATGGATAAAAAAGGCCTCGAAGTGGGCCCTGAAGGATGGCTAGGTAGGTGTTAGAGGAAGAGAAATACCAAGAGAGCCCAGTCAGAAATAACACTATGCATTTATGCAGACATTGAAACATCTCTATCTGAAATAATTATAAAAACAAACTCTCCTCTGGAAGACCAATTTGGAACAATTCCTGGCATTTTATGAGTAAGGGAGGTTTGATGTGCAGGAATTCTACATCCCAAATTTCTGCAGATAGAAGGGGAGATTCAGGGGCTATGCTGCATGCTTGGTAGGCTGAGGGTTTCTAACCAGAGGCCATTACAAACAACACTGTTTGTGAGGGTCAAGGCCTTGGAGTCAGATGGAAATCTGTCCTGGAAGGCACAGTTCTCATTCTGAGAGCAAGTGTAATTCTAAAATGAAAAAGGTCCATTTTAGACTAAAGTGTTTCTCCAAATAAACACTGAAGTGAAAATTTGAGATGGTAGCCTATCAAAAATATATCATGCCCTTTCTCTTTGTTTATACTCTTTGTTTCTGAGAATACAGATACTAAAAGAAAGAAATGACAAATAATTATACAAACTATAAAAATCAGTATCTATATTATTAATGATGATCTACAAGTCAAGGGGCTACCCATTTGTGATGTGAGACTATGTCTCAACCCACATCCTAGTTTGATATATTTTAAAAAAACAGTTAAATTCTAGAAGCCAGTGGTAACTACTGAAGAACTGTTTCAAAATAGTAACTGATTTACTATTCAGCCAGGTTTTCTTCCTAAAACTTAATTATGTATATAATAATATATAATATAATAGTGAAGGGCCTTCATCAATGCATTTCTTCATCTGGAAGATAAGATAATATTTTCAAATTCTTCCAGCACAACCCATCACTCCCAGAAGGTTTCAGTGGCAAATGTGGCAGCAATGAAAATGCATCTCTCAAGCCTCCTGTGGCAGAGTATAACTGGCCTATGCTCTCAGCTGCTATGCTCTGAAATCCACCCAGCCAGTGACTTTGCATGACAAGTACACCAAGGCAGGCCCATTCCGTGGGGGGATGACAGGGGGATTCCTCCTTCAAGTGACTTTGGTTTGAAGACTCCCTATCAGCCTTGCCAAAACTTTCTTGGTACTGCACTGATGTCTAAGACTTTCCCTCTTGCCCTACCTCTTTCCTTTCTTCCCTCCTTCTTTCCTTTTTCTCATTCCTTCTTTCCTTTTTTTCTCTCCATCATTGGGATTAGACTTGTACTGTAGTCTGACATCTCTTCCAGCCTCCTCCAGCTCCCTCTCCATTTTCCTTCATAGGCGTTTCCCTAAATAAATCTCTCACACATCTAATTTCCCGGTGAATCTCTTGCAGGGATGTATCTCAGAAAATCTAGGCTAACATGGCAGCCAAACCCTGTATTCCCAAAATCACAACATCTTGAGAAAAATAAATAATGTTACCTAGTCAGCCACTAGCTGGCTGTTGGAGAGACGCAAAAACATTGTCCATGAGCTTAGCAGTCACTTAGGTTCGTTTCTTCTTCTTAGAGTGAAGTACATGTACTGGGTAAAGAGGCTGGCAAGCTTTGCAATAAAAAGAGAGTCTCCAGGACTTAGAAGGGTTCAGATCTAATTAGTTCATTGCCAGTGGTGTGTTTGCCAAGGAGGAGCCAGCAGCTGCAAGAAGACAGCTAGTCTTGGCATCCAGGACATTTTCTCTTATTCTTCATGTTGCCCTTGAACATGCTATCCTTACATTCCTCTATACTCTTGTATAGAGGTTTCAGTGGCAAATGTGGCAGCAATGAAAATGCATCTCTCAAGCCTCCTATGGCAGAGTATAACTGGCCTATGCTCTCAGATGCTATGCTCTGAAATCCTGGAGGGAATAGGTGCCAGTGGCTGAACCCCGTCCCATTTTGGTTTTCTAAATTCTGCCATCATTTATACACCACCATAACATTTAGCAACTGATTATGTTGCCTTGTTATTTGCTATTATTTTGTGTTAGTTTTTTACCCCTAATTAGACAATAAGCTCTCTCAGAATAAGGGTAACAAAGCCTTTTCCCTAGCCCTTAGCACAGTTTGGAATACCTAGCTGATGTTTAAGAATTGGTTAATTCACACCAAAAATCCACGCTGGGCACATCACTTTATAATCAGGAAGGAAACCCAACTCCTAATTTTACCTTCTTAGAAGTTAAAGCATTGGGACCACACATATGGCACCTCGACTTTTATAGCTCCTCCCTGAGGGACTTGCCCCTTATATTATTATGTTTTCACACTGCTATAAAGAAACTACCTGAGACTGGGTAACATAAAGGAAAGAGGTTTAATTGACTCACTGTTCCACATGGCTGGGGAGGCCTGAGGAAACTTACAATCATGGTGGAAGGTGAAGGGGAAGCAAGGCACATCTTACATGGTAGCAGGAGAGAGGGAAAGTGAGCAAAGGGGGAACTGCTAACATTTTTAAAACCATCAGCTTTGGTCATAACTCACTCACTATCATGAGAACAGCATGGAAGAAACCATCCCCATGATCCAGTCACCTCCCACCATGTCCCTCCTTCAACACATGGGGATTACAATTTGAGATGAGATTTGGGTGGGGACACAGCCAGCCCACATCACCCCCAATTCACCTAGCTCTGGGAGGAGATAGGGCTCAGCATTTGAAAGTATCTCTGGACACAGAGAACAAGGTTGCAATTTTAAACAGGTGTGCAAGCACTTCCTACTCCAATTCCCTCAGGCTCAGTACAGAGTGAACAGGCAATATTGGCCAGCTCCTAGTTTCTCTCTGGTAGGGGTTTTACTGCAAACTTTCCCAGCTGCTGCCCAAGGATTAAAGCTCTATCTAGTCTAAAACTGGGAGCCTGGTTTTGATGAGGTTTGTTTGGCCCCACCAAGCCTCATGTTGAAATTTCATCCCCAGTGTAGGAAGTGGACCTTGTGGGAGGTGTCTGGGTCATAAGGAGGATCCCCTCATTTAAGGCTTGGTGCCCTTGTCAGGCAGTGGGTGAGTTCTCGAGTCTTAGTTTCTATAAGAGAACTGATTGTTGAAAAAAACATGGCACCTTCTACTCTTTCTTTCTTGCCTTCTCTACATATGAACTCTACATGCCAGCTCCCTTTAACCTTCCAGCATGAGTGGAAACAGCCTGAAACCGTCACTGGAAGCAGATGCTAGCACCATGCTTCCTGTTTAGTCTGCAGAACCATGAACCAAATAAACCTCTCTTCTTTATAAATTAGCCAGCAACAGATATTCTTATAGCATTACTAAGTGGACTAAGAGTCAATGGGGCAGGTAATTAGTAAGACCTCTGGGAGCCTGAAAGGATATGTGGGCAGTAGTGTGTGGGTATTTTCCTGTGCCTTCTGCCCCAGCTCAATCCAATGATAAAATCAGGCATCTAATCTCTCCTGTCCCTGGAAGTAGTTTGTCCATCCACTGAGCACCCCCAACTTTTACAGCTCCCACCTGAGAGATTGGTTCGTAAATCACCTAGCACTGGGAGCTAAGGGGGTCTGGTATTTATGAGTCCCCCCAAGACCACAAGGAACAAAGAAGTGGTTTTAAATGGGCTCAAGTGCACTACCAGCAGCTAGTTTCCCAAACTCAGTGCAGAGTGAGCAAGCAAAAAATCCAGCTCTCAGTTTCTCCCTGGATGGAGTTAGACTACATACATAATATTCTGACTTTACCAGCTGCTGCCCATGGATTAAGCTATTAATTAGCCTGCATCAGGGAGCTAGAGCAGGCAATTAGTAGACCTCTGGGAGTCTGAACAGGCATGAGGGCACTTTCTCTAGCTCTTCACTCCAGAAACATAACCAAGTTTCCAGCTAACTCACTTATCCAGGACAGCTAATGAGACATGCCATTTGCTAGGCCTCTAGGGGTGAGAGAGCAAAGTAAAGGTTTAAAGAGTGTATTGTCTTACTTAAATAGAGCACAAGCATTTGCCACAGATCCTCTCCCTGGCTTACTGCAGAGTGAGTGAGGCATAAAGTCCAGCTCCCCAGCTTATCCCTGCGGAGAGAGTAAGATGGACCACTCATCTAGAGCCCCAATATTTCTAGCTCCTTCTTGAGGGACAAGGTTCTGTCTTGGGCACTAACTTGGGACTTGGGACACCCTAATCTACTGAGGGCCACTAAGAACAAAACTGGTGGTTTGAATAAGCACAAAGTTTAAGCGGCACCTCAAATCTCTGGTCTAGTTGATAGGTGAGGTACCTCTGCTACACAAAGCCAATCTGACAAGACTGGGAGAGACGGCTATTTTATATAATTTAAAGAAAACACTAGATAATCAAGGAAAATAAAGAAACAGGAAAATACATTTCAAATAAAAGAACAAGATAAATCTCTATAAACTGATCCTAAGGAAATGGAGGTAAGTGATTTGACCAATGGAGAATTAAAAATAATAGCTATAAAAATGCTCGCTGAGTTTATGAGAGCAATGCATGAACAAAGTGAGATTTCAACAAAAAGATAGAAAATATTAAAAAGTACCAAACAGAAATCACAGAAATAAATAATACAATAAATAGACTAAAAAACAATAGAGGGGTGTGATATCATTTTATCCAATTCCTGGCTCATAACTCCCTTAGCTCTTTACAGTTTTTTATTATAATGATGGGGTGCTTTAGACATTAGAAGCAGGCCTCAGAAACAGAATCTCTCTCTCTGACCTTCTCTTACCCTCTATTCACCTGTTCCTTTTTCTCCATATGGCAGGCAATAGAAACTAAAAATACACTTAAGTCTTCCCCTGTCTCTGGTCATAAAGAAATTCTCTGACCTACTTTGTCTGATTGTAGGTCATAATATTCTCATTTCAAAAAAAGGTCCTGCCTTATTGCCTGGAGGAAAGAATGCTGCAGAGAAAGACTAAGAAGAATCTGAACAGACAGGCCTTTCTGGGTTTTCCATTCAGTCTGTTAGCACTAGCTAATATCCTTTTTGTCCAATACCATTTCCACATGATTGTTAATGATGCCTATCCACTGACAGTCTCCATAAAAGGCCAAAGAGTACGGGATTTAGAGAGCTTCTAGGTAGCTATACATGTGAAAGCTTACAGGAAGGTGAGCAAGAACTCATTTACATGTCGGAAGAGTTGTGCACCCCAACTCCACAAGAACAGAAGCTCCTGTACACATCATGACCCTTCCTGACCTTACCCTAGGCATCTCTTCTTCTGGCTGTTTATTTGTATCTTTTAAAATATCCTTTGTAATAAACTCATAAACATAAGTAAGTGTTTTCAGGTTCCATGAGCCACTCTAGCAAATTAATTGAACCTGAGAAGGGGGTTGTGAGAATGCCACTTTATAGCCAGTCAGTAAGAAGTACAGGCAAAATAACCTGGGGTTTGCAATTGGCTTTGGAAGTTGGTTGGGGAAGACAGTCTTGGGGACTGAGCCCGCAATCTGCAGGATGTCTCAGTAGAAGTGTTGGAATTGAATTAGACGATACCAAACTGGTATCTACTGCAGAACTGATTGCTTACTTGTTGTGTGGAGGAAACCAACTTTTTCCCCAAACACACATTTTGTCACAGAAGGCTCTGTTATTTATTGTTGTTGAAGTGTGAGAGCAGAGAAAAAACTGTTTGTTTGTTTTTAGTCAGAGGGATTCAAGAGAAGACTGAATCAAACAGAAGAAAAGATCAGCTAACTCAAAAACAGATTATTGAAGGTTATGTAGTCAGAGAAGCAAAAAGAAAAAAGAATGAAAAGAAGTAAAGCTAGCTTAAGGCAATTGTGGAATACCATCAAGTGAACCAATATACATATTATGGAATATACAAAAGGAGAAGAGAGAGAGAAAAACATTCAAAAAAATAATGTCTGAAAATTTCCAGTCCTGGGAAGAAAATAAACATCCAGATCCAGGAAGCCCAAAGGACTTCAAACAAGATGAATCCAAAGAGACCCACACCGGGACACATAATTGTTAAAAGTTAAAGACAAAGAGAATTTTGAAAGCAGCATGAGAAAAGTAACTTGCTATTTACAATGAAATCTCTGTAGTATGATCAGGCATTTCTTCTGCAGAAACTTTGCAGGCCTGAAGGGAGTTGGATGATATATTCCAAGTGCTGAAAAAAGAAAAAACCACCAAACCCAACAACCAAGACTGCTATATCCAGTAATTCTGTCCTTCAAAAATAAAGGCTAAAGAATCTCCCAGACAAACAAAAGCTGAGAGAGTTTATCACCTCTAGATTTGCCTTACAAGAAATGCCAAAGATAGCTCTCCAAATTGAAACAAAGCATCAGAGTAGGGAACACACTGGTAAAAAATAACAGAATACTGTGTTACTATAATAGTGGTAGGTAAATATGTTCATTCTACTATAAAAATAGACACAAGTACTAAAATAAGTATAACTCATTTATGTTAATAGATACATAATATGAACAGATATAAATAGGGATGTTAATAGCATATAATGTGGAAGAAGAGGTAAAAGCAGAGAGTTCATATATATATATATATATATATATATATATATATATTTTATTGCACTTTAGGTTCTGGGGTACCTGTGCAAAACATGCAGGACTATTGCATAGGTACATACATGGTAATGTGGTTTGCTGCCTCCATCAACCCATCACCTATATCTGGCATTTCTCCCCCTGCTATCCCCCCCAACCCCCCTACTCCTCCGCTGTGCCTCCCCTATTCCCCCCCCCCCAACAGACCCCAGTGTGTGGTGCTCCCCCTCCCCTGTGTCCATGTGTTCTCATTGTTCAACACCTGCCTATGAGTGAGAACATGTGGTGTTTGATTTTCTGTTCTTGTGTCAGTTTGCTGAGAATGATGGTTTCCAGATTCATCCATGTTCCTACAAAGGACACGAACTCATTGTTTTTATGGCTGCATAGTATTCCATGGTGTATATGTGCCATATTTTCCCTGTCCAGTCTTTCATCGATGGGCATTTGGGTTGGTTCCAAGTCTTTGCTATTGTAAACAGTGCTGCAATGAACATATGTGTGCATGTGTCTTTATAATAGAATGATTTATAATCCTTTGGATATATATCCAGTAATGGGATTGCTGGGTCAAATGGAATTTCTATTTCTAGATCCTGGAGGAATTGCCACACTGTCTTCCACAATGGTTGCACTAATTTGCACTTCCACCAACAGTGTAAAAGTGTTCCTATTTCTCCACATCCTCTTCAGGATCTGTTGTCTCCAGGTTTTTAATGATCACCATTCTAACTGGTGTGAGATGGTATCTCAATGTGGTTTTGATTTGCATTTCTCTAATGACCAGTGATGATGAGCACTTTATCATATGTTTGTTGATCTCATAAATGTCTTCTTTTGAAAAGTGTCTGTTCATGTCCTTTGCCCACTTTTGAATGGGTTTGTTTGTTTTTTTCTTGTAAATCTGTTATAGTTCTTTGTAGATTCTGGATATTAGTTCTTTGTCAGATGGGTAGATTGCAAAATTTTTTCCCATTCTGTTAGTTGCTGGGTCACTCTAATGATTGTTTCTTTTGCTGTACAGAAGCTCTGGAGTTTAATTAGATCCCATTTGTCTATTTTGGCTTTTGTTGCCATTGCTTTTGGTGTTTTAGTCATGAAGTCCTTGCCTATGCCTATGTCCTGAAGGGTTTTCCTAGGTTTTCTTCTAGCGTTTTTATGGTATTAGGTGTTATGTTTAAGTCTTTAATCCATCTGGAGTTAATTTTAGTGTAAGGTGTCAGGAAGGGGTCCAGTTTCTGCTTTCTGCACATGGCTAGCCAGTTTTCCCAACACCATTTATTACACAGGGAATCCTTTCCCCCATTGCTTGTTTTTGTCTTGTTTGTCAAGATCAGATGGTTGTAGACGTGTGGTGTTGCTTCCGAGGCCTCTGTTCTGTTGCAGTGGTCTATGTCTCTGTTTTGGTACCAGTCCCATGCTGTTTTGATTACTGCAGCCTTGTAGTATAGCTTGAAGTCAGGTAGCACGATGCCTCCAGCTTTGTTCTTTTTACTCAGGATTGTCTTGGGTATGCAGGCTCTCTTTGGTTCCATATGAAGTTTAAGGAGATTTTTTCCAGTTCTGTGAAGAGGGTCATAGGTAGCTTGATGGGGATACCACTGAATCTAAATTACTCTGGGCAGTATGGCCATTTTCACAATATTAATTCTTCCTAACCATGAGCATGGAAGGTTTTCCCATGTGTTTGTGTCCTCTCTTATTTCCTTGAGCAGTGGTTTGTAGTTCTCCTTGAAGAAGTCCTTTACAACCTTTGTTAGTTGTATTTCTAGGTATTTGATTCTCTTTGTAGCAATTGTGAATGGCAGTTCATTCTTGATTTCGCTCTCTGTTTGTCTGTTATTGGTGTATAGGAATGCTTGTGATTTCTGCACATTGATTTTGTATCTTGAGACTTTGCTGAAGTTGCTTATCAGTTTCAGGAGATTTTGGGCTGAGACGATAGGTTTTTCTAAATATACTATCACGCCGTCTGTAAATAGAGACAATTTGACTTCCTCCTTTCCTAATCGAATACCCTTTATTTCTTTTTTTAGTGCCTGATTGCTCTGGCTAGAACTTCCAATACTATATTGAATAGGAGTGGTGAGAGAGGGGCATCCTTATCTAGTGCCAGATTTCAAAGGGAATGCTTCCAGTTTTTGCACATTCAGTATGATATTGGCTGTGGGTTTGTCATAAATAGCTTTTATTATTTTGAGATATGTTCCATCGATACCTAGTTTATTGAAACTTTTTAGCATAAAGGGCTGTTGAATTTTGTCAAAGGCCTTCTCTGCATCTATTGAGAAAATCGTGTGGTTTTTGTCTTTGGTTCTGTTTATGTGGTGGATTACGTTTATAGACTTGTGTATATTGAACCAGCCTTGCATCCCCAGGATGAAGCCTTCTTGATCATGATGGATAAGCTTTTTGATGTGCTGTTGCCATTGATTTGCCAGTTTTTTATTGAAGATCTTTGCATCTATGTTCATCATGGATATTGGCCTGAAGTTTTCTTTTTTTGTTGAGTCTCTGCCAGGTTTTGGTATCAGGATGATGTTGGTCTCATAAAATGATTTGGGAAGGATTCCCTCTTTTGGATTGTTTGGAATAGGTTCAGAAGGAGTGGTACCAACTCCTCTTTGTATGTCTGGTAGAATTTGGCTGTGAACCTATCTGGACCTGGGCTTTTTTGGTTGGTAGGCTATTAATTGCTGCCTCAACTTCAGCCCTTGTTATTGGTCTATTCAGGGTTTTGGCTTCTTTCTGGTTTAGGCTTGGGAGGGTGCAAGTGTCCAGGAATGTATCCATTTCTTCCAGGTTTACTGGTTTGTGTGCATAGAGTTGTTTGTAGTAATCTCTGATGGTAGTTTGTATTTCTGTGGAATCGATGGTGATATCCCCTTTTTTGAAGCAGAGAGTTCTTATAAGCAAAGGAAGCTCAGTTGCTATCAGCATGAAATGGACAGTTACAATTCTAAAATATTTTATGTAAGCCCCTTGGTGACAACAAAGAAAAAAAATATAGAAGTTACTTGGCCGGGCTCACGCCTGTAATCCCAGAATTTTGGGTTACCGAGCCAGGCAGATCACAAGGTTAGAAGATATAAAAAATTAGCTGGGTGTGGTGGCATGTCCCAGCTACTTAGGAGGCTGAGGCAGGAGAATCGCTGGAAACTGGGAGGCAGAGGTTGCAGTGAGCTGAGATCGCATCACTGTACTCCAGCCTGGGCCACAGAGTGAGACTCTGTCTCAAAAAAAAAAAAGGAAAAAAAAAAGAAGTTATGCAAAAGAAGAAATAAAAACTTATCAATATAAAAAAAACCAGAAAACACTAAAGAAGAGAGCAAGAGAAAAAAGAATTATAAACAAATAGAAAACAGTTGAGAAAATGGCAATAGTAAATCCATTCTATCAATAATTACTTAAATTGTAAATGGACTAAACTCCTCAGTAAAAGGATACAGAATGGCTGAATGGGTAAGCAACAAAGATCCAACTGTATGTTTTCCACGAGAAAAGCACTTTAGATCTGAATATGTACATAAACTAAAAGGAAAGTAATGGAAAAAGATAGTCCATGCAAATGGTAGCAACCCTCACCCCCCATTTTCATGGGATATGTGAAAATGTAGTTCAAATGGTACAAAGTAGCAGTTATGAAGGATGAATAAGTCTGGGGATCTAATGTACAGCATGAGGACTATCATTAATAATATTGTATTGTATACCGGAAATTTGTTAATCCACACACATAAATACAAAAGATAACTATGTAGGAGTTGGATTTGTTAATTTGCTTGACTCTAGTAATCATAAAAAACGTTATGTGTATACCTTAAATATATGCAGGAAAAAATAAAACAATAATTTAAAAAGTATAGTTTAGTAGATAAAGTATTAGAGAAAAAAGAAATTGGTTAATTGTTAATAAATGCCAGATTCATTTTTATACTATCAGTTGGTTTCCCTCCCTCCTTCTTTTTATGTTTCTAAAATTCTCAGACCAGAGAAAGAAAGTTTTTGAATTACAAATCCCATTATAAACAACCTTTGATACACAGTAAGTTTTCATTAAATATTTATGAGATGAATCGAAAAGTTGAATGAAAGATAAGGAAGATAAAAACCAGCACAACTGAAATAGTAGCAGGTTTTTAGTACTTGACATCAAAGGACAATCATATTCTATATCTGTAATATAACATAAAATTATAATAAACCATTACAGTTCAGCAATTAATGTTAATCCTGTCAAGGATGAGAGAAAGCAGAGAACTAGCAGCAAAATTCCATTTGCGTTAATGCTTTAATAAGAATTTGGAAAATAACAAACTTACGATATGCTTTGAACTGCATTTTCTTACTTGGGACCACTGCTTCGGGACCACTGCTTCAGTTCCACTTAAAAAAATATAACTATTTTGGGTCAGGGTCTCTAAAATCCTTTTGGAAACACTATCCTTAAAATAATGGAGTGAAATTCTTTTAAATACCTGGGTAACAGTCCTCATGAACAGATTAAAATGAAATAAATAAAGGCAAAAAAGTTATACTAGTAATTATGTAAATCACAGTTTAAGACATCCAATTATTCATTGTGTGGTAAGCACCATAGACTTATAGGTTTGGGAAACACAAAGGAGAAGACAACAAAAGAGACAGAATTCTAGTCCTCAAAAAAGCATTCTTTTCTGAGGTTACAATAAAATATAAGAATAGATTTCACCCGCAATCCCAGCACTTTGGGAGGCCAAGGTGGGCGGATAATCTGAGGTCAGGATTTCAAAACCAGTCTGACCAATACGATGAAACTCCGTCTCTACTAAAAATACAAAAATTAGCTGGGTGTGGTGTCATGCACCTGTAATCCCAGCTACTCAGGAGGCTGAGACAGGAGAATCGCTTGAGCCTGGGAGGCAGAAGTTGTAGTGAGCCAAGATCGCACCATTGCACTCCAGACTGGGTAACAAGAGCAAAACTCCATCTCAAAAAAAAAAAAAAAAAAAGAATAGATTTCAATTTCTGGACACAGAACGGTAAAAGTTTGACAATGTACAACTATGTGAATATAAAAACAACTTCTTTAGTGACTGAGTTACAAGTCAGCAAATATTGGGCTAGAGCATACCATGGCATTAAACTCCACTCTTTAGGTTAGGACTTCCTTAATTCTGAATCAGTCCAGAGACTTTATCCACAGCCTGGGGTAAGCTATAGGCCAGGCGTCACACCCTAGGGGCTAAAGGCAGAGTTGATATTCATCTGTTGTCACTGGTACAGCTGCTGATTGTGATCACTCTGGTGTCCTGCCTAGATCCTGTTCAATGAAGGATTTCTTGTTTCAGATGCTGCAGGTGCTCCAGGCCAACAGCTTTCACTTCTTACTCCTTTGATGGATTGCTTCAGTGGCAGAGGATTGCCTTGCTCAAGAGCAAGACTCTTCCCACATTCAATGAGTGATGCATGTCAGAGTAGAATGGCCTGGCCATCTTGGTCCCATAGGAAACAATTATAAAGGAGCATTCTGGCTTCGGAGCTCTTCATGGAGCCATTTTAGGCTGACACCCGGCCTGCTTTGCAGCTCAACTTCTCTCTCTGCCCATTCTTGCTTCCTTTCTCTCTCTTCTACAGATATTGATCCTAGTGGCACCCCTTAATAAATGTCCTACATGTGAATCTCCATCTCCAGGGTCTACTTTCCTAGAAGATCCCACCGTGCCATAGGTTTTTAAACACTAAACATACTTCCATGCTAGCTGGTAAAAAGCTAATGAGCCATGCCTCTAAGCGCCTCACTTACCATAATCCCTCCCCAACTCCTTCCCTGGGACTTTCTGCACCTTCCCATGATCCCATAACTAAAAGAGTGATGTCTAGCGTAACAAGATATGCTCCAGGACCCTGTTATGGTGCACAAGTCTGGTGCCTTCTAACTGTTTGGTGTGCATGCAATAACTGTTATTTAATGTTTTAAACACGACCTTGGTATATTGAAGCCAAGTGAGTAGCAAAAATGGCTGAAGCACCCTGGAAAGGGACGGTGAAAAAGTAGAGAATGTTTGCCCCACCCAAAAGGGTCAGCAGCTACTTAAGTCTAGCCAACTGTTCAAAGAATGCAGGCCCAGGATTGTCCCAATAGCTAAAAAAAGCAGGACACAGAAATTTGTTGTTGTTGTTAAACGCTTCAAATTTTAAAAAATAACCAATTCACTTCATAAAAATATGGTGTGGGCCAAACCACATGCCTATGAGCTAGATTTGGCTCACAGGTATCAGTTCATGACCTCTGTGATAAGATCTCTCTGGTCTACATGGCCCTAGGATGGCAATTCTAGAAGGACATTTGGAAGCTTGCTGGTTTTTAAAGTTTCTGCCTAATCTGACATCTGTGGAAATGTGGAAACACCTGCAATTTATGCACCCAATCAGAAGACCAGGCTAGGGTCAAGAAGTTTAACTTAAAACTTATCTCAGATAGTCACTTCTTCCAATAAGGTATTAACCAAGCTTACACTAAAGAGCTCAATACACTAAAGAGCTCAATATTTCAACTTTATAATTTTTTTCTAACTACAAAATGGAGTAACCCAAAGCTTTGAAATGGTGCCAGATAATATGACCTTAAATGAAGTAGAGCTCCCCTGAGAAGCTTCAGCCTATAGATGCTTTTCATATTTTATATTCATATTTGCATCCTCCATTGACATCTATTTTAACTTTTTCCTTTAAAAATGTTCTCAAGTAATTTTTCCTTTTCAAAAAGAATGGTTTTAAAAGCCTTTGGCTGTGTGTATTACAAAATTTGCAACCCAATTTAAAGAAATACATTTCTTAAAGAAAATAAGACAAAGAAAATTCTAGAACTATAGGCAGAAAGAAGGTCTGGTAAATTTAAGATGTAAACATAAAGAAAGTTCCAGGGGCTCATAGCCATTTATGCACACTAAATTAACTTTAAAACTGAAAAGCAGTGGGCAGTAACTTAGGTGATAAAAGATTAATTCTCTTGGCTGAAGGTATGTTGCTTTTTCAATTTACCTTTTGGAATGGAACAGAATAAATATGAAGACTACTATTTTGGCAGTGAGAAAACATTCCTTTTAAGAACATGTTGAGGACAAGCCCTGAAAGACCACAGTGTTGAAATAGGAGGCAAGGGGAAAGCCTCAAGCCCTACCCAGCAGCCTGTGCACTAACTTGGGAAATTTCACCCATTATCCCCAGGAAATGGAGTGGTGCCCAGAGGTGTTTTCTTAATTCCTTCAAAAACACAAATCCCTGCTCATTTTAAGTTCTTGCTATTACTGAAAGGAAAAATTGGAAACTCCTCAGGATGGCATAAAATGCCCTCAACAACTTGGCCCTGAATCTCCTCTTCTTCCATTCTTGTTTCTAATTCCTGTCTGCCTGCTACCTAGGTACCCAAGAAGTCACCTGAACAATACTTACACACATTATGCTCTTTCACATTCCTACACTTTGTCTGCCTTGCTTCGTTTACCACAAATGTCCCCTCTCTCATCTTTCCCCTTCTACCTCACTGCTACCTGATCAGTCTTCTCTTGTCATCATTAAAGACCTAACTTCTTATTTGGTCATCATTAAAGACCTGATTCAAGTCATGTCTTCCTTTCTTTCTTTCTTCAGTATTCTCTGACTCATTTCTGATCTATAAAAATTTCTCCTTCATTTCTGCATATTAACTATTTTATGCTTGAATCCCTCCAAGACAAATGTTACCCAGATTGTCTTGAAATACTCAGTATGCCCTTTCCAACACCCAGCAGTGGTGGAGTTCTCAGTGACTATATCACTGAATTTCTTACTTAGTAGTGAATATGGCAGGAGAGAGCTGGAAGTCATTGCAATGTCTCTTGACACTACCACTCTGCTCTCAGTACCTCCCAGCCTCCTGGATGCATGGAGTTGTACCATCCAATATTGACAAATGAAGCTAACTGTCAGTCATAGATACTAGGACCTGAATATAAGCAAGCCATTCAGCACAACTCACTCTGTCTTCAGGCTGATAATTTCCCTGGCTACTGAAAGAGACTTGGAAGCAATACTGTAGGACTTAGTAAGTCTTTCCCTCGACACTGGCACTGGAACCATGGATGCCAGTCTTGGCACCTTTCAGAACAAAAGCCGAGAAGTATTTCTAGGTTGTTCTTATCTAGTAGTGTACTAGATCTAGCTCTTGCCAACTTATGGGTCTTTGGATTTTCAGAAATTCCATAAGCCAATTATTAACATGGTCTTTATTAAACAAAAAACTATGTCAACTTAAAATTAAATTATATTAAAAACAAATGTGATAAAACATTCAAAATCTGTCATTTCATAATCATTTTATTATTTAATAATTATCTGTGTTCTTGAGGTTATTTATGTCTCTTATCATGTATCTATATGGCTAAAATACTATATAACAGTGGGCTACTATGCCTCTCTTCCAAACTCTACTTTCAAACACATTGAAACTTAAAGTTGGTCATGTTGGGAGTATTTACACCATGGAAACTAGCAAGATGCTACAACTCAGAGCCTCCCTTCAACCCAGCACTCTTAAACATTTATAAGCACACCACTGAAAATAGTACTTCTCAATCAGCCTTGAGTAAACACAGTCTGCACCCCTGCTCATCACCCAGCCATTCCTAACCATCCTCCACTATGTCCTGTAGTGATACCACTGGCCAGCCTTATGGGTCTTACAGGTTGAAGTAGAACAGGTTACTAGCAGAGTGGGCTGTGATGCTTATAGGATACCCTCTCAATGAGGCTTCTGAGCTGAGAGTGAAGGACTATTTTGCTCAAGACTGATCTTTTCTTGGAAGTTGGCATCCAAGAAAAAGGAACTGGCTTCCTGACAAGTGCTATGGAAGAGTTCTAACCCAATCCTTAAGGCAATCAATTCCGTTCAACCTGAAGGTTGAAGGACCCCAGTCTCTCAATTATACCAGGAGAGCTGATAATACCTGCAACCACAAACACTGAACTGGCAAGATGAGGCTGGCATCAAAGTTCCAACACAATATATTTTTATTGTATCCTGGCTCCCAATGACACCAGGGAGGAGCCAATGCTGCACCAACTAGGTAACTTAAAAATCCCATGGTGTAAGGGCTCTGGTGCTCCAGGACTACTCATGTGTCGCACTAGAGTGTGAAAAGGCAGAGCAGTTGCACATCTGCTTCTGCTGCTGTTTTCATGGGTTTCCTCAATGACTGCTACTCCAGCAGTCATTTGGCTACTGTCCTTTTTTGTAAAACATTTTCAAAGCAATTTATACATATTTCATTTTATTTATTTGCCTGTGTTTTTTTTTTCCCCCATTTCCTTTGGAGGCAGGAACCCATTTCATCCGTTTAACACATTATGAAGCACCTACTCTGTGCTGTATACTGTGGTATGTTCCGCACACAGTGATGACAAAGGCAGACCTTGTGAGCAGCGGCCAATAAGTTGTTGTTATAGAGAATTAATTTTAATTGGAACAGATACAAAAAATAACTACCATTCACAGATTCTTCTTCATACCCTGACCTGCATATGCTGATAAACCTATTTCTATATATACCACTAGAACTTTCTCTAATTGGTCTCTCAGACTTTATTTTCTCCCTTTTAATTTATTTTAGAAACTGAAGTGAGAGTCCTTCCTTAATTGGAAATGGTTACTCCACTTTTCAGGAACAACTATCCCTCAGCTGCTGCTTCAATCAAATGAAAACATATTAAGGCAATGAGGTGCAGCACCACGTCAGGCGGATCTCCTTACTGTGCTCAGGACATCACTCACTCACTCCACAGCTGCATCTTCATTACAGCCGATCTCTCACATAAAACACCCCGCCTCTCCGGCAACCCACTTCCTTTCCCTCCTAATCTCCACTTAAGACCCATTTCATTAATGAAACCTGATACAGTTACCCTGCTTGATCTGCACCACTCAAGGTACTCAAGTAGTCCCTCTCAATTGGATCAAGTATCTTCTTTTCTCACTTACTCATTCATCCCCCACTGGCAATTGAATACACAACAAAACATATTAACAAATGCACAATAAAATATATTAAGAAAAACAAATCAGAACAAAAGAAAAATGAGACTTGAGAAATAAGATAATGCCAGGGAAAATCTTACATAGAAATAACGACATCAGGCCTTGAAGAATTTATAATAATTTGGATTGTCAGCTCTTGTCTTCCTGGTGGCCAAAGCAGACCAGAAAGCATAGTTGTAAAATTTATAGTGGCCATAAGATAAAAACACACCTATTCTGAGAGGAAGTATAGTTTTTACTGTAGCATTGAGTATTTCTCCTACAGATATACCATTTTGGCCAAGGATCATTATAAAATGAAACAGTGTATTCTACATCATTGTCAAACTTATAATAAAACATTTCATAGGGCTATTTCTTATAAAGTGCAAATCAGCAGAGACAATTCTCGAAGGCGGGTAGTAAAAGACTAAGCAAAACCAAGTGGTTAATAAACACACGCTGGCCTCTGTCTAAATTCATATATTTTTAGTATTATTGTAGGAAGCACTGTTAAGCTAGAATTTAGCATCATCTATTAGTATTTATGTTGGGCCTTAGAGTGTAAGTTTTTAGACGTTAGGGACTGTGTCATGAATATGTATTGTATTGGTGAGTTCACAAAGTCAAACTATTATTATTATGATAATATTAAAGCACTATTTGTCTCTTTCACACTCATTCTTCATGGGCATACCTTGGGGTTTTCCAGAGCCTACAAGACGTGATGATGCTCTGACAGCTAACATGTTGTTTTCAAATTTTCTTAGTTTTAATTTCTAAGACAGTAAGTATCAATAACAAAACCCCACATAAACAAAAGCTCTTTGGTGTCTTTAATAATCTGTAAGAATATATAAGGGACCCACCAGACAAAATAAAAGTCTCAGAACTGCTGTTCTCTGTAGGTTACCACATAAGTATAGAAAAGTGTTTTACATGTTATAACGCTTGTGTTCTAAGGACTTATTTTTACTAAAGTGTGCATTCTAAGAGAGTCCACAGTTGGCACTGCTATATCAGTGGCTAGGAAGAAAAGTCAGCATTAAACATAGCACTAGTAATGACATTATTTTAATAATATATCCAATGTAATCTTCGCGTTTTAAGAAAGATGCAAGGAAAGCATGAAGAAAAAAATCTCCAAAAAAGTGTTAAGAAGGGTTGGGATTATTTAAACCAAAACTGTTTTCCAAACTAAGGACTGTATCAACCTGTGTTGAAGTGAGAGTGGCGATAAAGGGTAGAGTTATTTAGATCTAAGAATCCATGTCACCTACAAGTATGTGTTTAATATCTCAATAAATAAAATTATAAATGAAAGTATAAGATGTGAGGGCTTTTGTACTTTTATCAACAGAAGTTGATACTAAAAGGGGTCACATTTGAAAAGTTTGGGAACTGCTGGTCTAGAAGTCAAGGAGGCTAAAGTGATAGAATACACATAGATATGAGGAATTTTCAGGAGCACATTGCTGATAAACTGTTGACAAAATTCATGAAGAGTCATTTAGGTAAGATACATAGAAAAATTCTTCAATGGCAAGGATTTTCAAACAGAAACAAGTCATGTGGGCAGTGCAATGGATTTATTTTCATATTCTAAGGATGGCTGAGGGACAATCTTGGGTGGCAGCGAGGTGGGAGGGAAGTTGGACTAGATAAATGACTCTTCATTCTAAGGTTCTGTTTATTGTTCTGTTCCCTTTTTATCTTTCAACTTTAAAACTCTGTTTCAGAAATCAGCATCTGAATTCCCAACCAGGAAGATTCATCACCATTTCAGAGCCTCAAGAATAGTTATTAGCATACTCAATTCAAATGAGGAAGTTAGGTTTAGATCAAATATCTGAAATCACTATCTATTTCTAGTTAAGGACATTCCCCCACAAGTGAAAAATGTGTATGATCTCTCAGGGCCTCACTCTAAATTCCAGTCCTAGGCTATACATTTCAGTGCACTGCCTTCATATAAACCCTCAACAGCACAAGTGGCCTCCTTAGGAGGCAGCTCTACCAACATAAGGTCTAGGACCCAATTAGGGAAGAAGACAGCACTAACAGTGCCTCATACTTCTTCAGATGCCCAGTGATCAGCACAGGGCCCTCGAATATAGGCAGGGCTCTATAAATGCTCACCAAATTAGGTAAATGTGTTTATTTGTACAAAAATAGTGAATTTGACATCAACATTTACATATAAGAACTTTTAAGAGACAGTTCCCATTGGCTTAATGCCCCACATCCTAAGGAAAACATAGAAAGCAAAATAAAACAAAAAACTGTATCTACTCATTAAACAAGCATTTATTAATTGCTTACTTTACACAAAGCACTTTGTTAAATGCAATGTAGATTTATAAGATATAGTACCTGACACAAGGCTTTTGCATCCAAGAAAATGATAAGGAATCACACAGCTGAAAATTTTAGTCTTATATTGATTATTATAAGGCTTTTTAAAAAATCTATTATTGGAAGCTGGGCACAGTGGCTCATGCCTGTAATCCCAGCACTTTGGGAGGGCAAGGTGGGTAGATCACTTGAGGTCAGGAGTTCAAGACCAGCCTGGCCAACATGGTGAAACCCCATCTCTACTAAAAATACAAAAAATTAGCCAGGTGTGGTGGCACGCACCTGTAATCCCAGCTGCTCAGGAGACTGAGGCAGAAGAATTGCTTGAACCTGGGAGGTGGAGGTTGCAGTGAGCTGAGATCGTGCCATTGCACTCTACCTGGGCAACAAGAGTGAAACTCCAGCTCAAACAAAAAAAAATGTATTATTGGAAACAACAAGTAATACTTGCATAATTAACTAGCATTTTCATAGGAATGAAGTTCCTGAACAGACACTTCTCAAAAGAAGTCATACACATGGACAATAAGCATATGAAAAAAATACTCAAGATCACTATTCACTAGAGAAATGCAAATCAAAACCACAATGAATACCATCTCACACCAGTCAGAATGGCTATTAGTAAAAACTCAAAAAATAATAGATGCTGGCAAGGTTGCAGAGAAAAGAGAATGTTTATACTGCTGGTAGGAATGTAAACTAGTTGACCCACTGTGGAAAGCAGGATGAAAATTTCTCAAATAACTTAAAACAGTACTGCTGTTTTACCCAACAATCCCATTATTGGGTATATATCCAAAGAATATAAACTGTTCTACCATAAAGACACAACCCACACAACACACATATATTCGTTGGGGACTACTCACAATAACAAAGACATGGGATAAACCTAAATGCCCACCAACAGTAGACTGGATAAA
This sequence comes from Ateles fusciceps, assembly GCA_036589455.1. Taxonomy (NCBI): domain Eukaryota; kingdom Metazoa; phylum Chordata; class Mammalia; order Primates; family Atelidae; genus Ateles; species Ateles fusciceps. The sequence continues at coordinate 1,010,105 of JAZHEH010000572.1, forward strand.
GAAAATGTGATACATATACCCCATGGAATACTATGCAGCCATCAACAAATGAGATCATGTCCTTTGCAGCCACATGGATGGTGCTGGAAGCCATTATCCTAAGCAAACTAACACAGGAACACAAAATTAAACACTGTATGTTCTCACTTATAAGTGGAAGCTAAACACTGAGTACACATGGACACAAATAAGGGAATAATAGACACTGGCACCCACTTGGGGGGTGGAGGATGGGAGCCAGATGAGGTTATATAAACTAACCTATTGGAAACCGTGTTTATTACCTGGGTGATGAAATCATTTATGCCCCAAACTCTCATGATATGCAATTTATCTATATAACAAACCTGCACATGTACCTCTGAAACTAAAATAAAAGTTAAATTAAAAAACACATGGGAGGGGTTAGGTTTAAGATGGCGGAGAGGGGCAGAACTAGCTTGCAGCACCTGCTCGGCACACAGAGCAGCGTGTGAAGACTCATATCATGAACTTTTGCTCCAAGTACCACCACAGCAACATATTAGGAAAGCTAAGAGAATCCAGAGACCTTTGAAGGAACTGGATTGCTGCTGCAGGCTCCCTGAAACACTGAAAAACTGTGAGTCTGCTTGCTTTCTCAGTGGGGGAGGCTCGTGGTCTGGGGCAAGTCTCAGCCCTGGTCACCGGCTGCCTGGAAATAGACTTGCTGTTGTTAGAGGGGCACAGTGGGAGTGAGACCAGCCTTTGGACTGCTAGTCCTCTATTAAAATGCACATACCCCTGAGAGAGTTAGCACATTCATAATACTTAATTAGTCATACCTCAGCACAAACTAGTTTACCTGTTTCTTTCCATGGCCATCAGTTTAAGACACAAACAGATGCTGAGGTGGAAGGGAAAGGTCAAAGTCTGGAGCTCTTTTGGGAGGGGCAGGCGGGTGAGGGAGCTGCAGAGGGATTCCCTGGTAGCAAGGACAGTAGGCAAGTGCTGAGTCTGAGGGGTATGGGAAGGGTCTGGAGACAGGGGAGGCAGAACCTCACAGAGAGAATTGTGGAGGCCTTTAGATGCTGAAAACCTTGGCAACTGCATGATACTCCCTAGATAGCACATCCGCGGATTAACGGGACAGTTGTTGATAGATTTCCTCACCCCTGCAGGATAGTGGGAAATACCAGCTTTCCTTCCTCACCTCCTGTCCCTTCCAATTGCAGCTATAAGAACTAGCTTACTTTTAATAACAGTCTAACAGTTTAAAAACCAAGGATCTTACCTGCTTGTTCTGAAAGAGAAAATCAGACTGGAGAATAACAGAACAAGATTCATGAGAGCCAGTTGTCTCAGACAGGGTCAAAAGTTCACTTCTTGAACCTAGCCGCTGCCACCCCTTTGATGACCAAATGCGGAAAGCGTCTGCCCCATTTCTGGGCATTATCAGTGCTGTCAGCAGCCTGCATAGCTCCTACAGACAACACTTGACTATGTCACAGCTGTTTCCTCGCCTGCCAAAACCGCTTTAACTTGCAGGGTTCTCTGCATTCTTTTTAATCAGGGCTGGAAGCTAAAGCTAATGGTAAATGATTCAGCTCGAGTGTTTTTAATTTTGATTGCAGGAGCGTACATTTGCCTAACGTGGAATGCTTCTACACAGAGTTCCCTTTTAAAGATTGTGAGGTGGGTGGCCAACAGGGAGTCTCTCCTGCTCAGATTTTACTGTGCTGAACTGAAAAACAAGTTGCTAGGCTTACATCAGGAAAATCAACTGCATTCCCTACAGCAAATGCACAGCTGGATAAAGAAATCCAAAAGAGAAAACAAGCAGTCATTTTACTTCCGTACACCTTGTTCCAGCCTCACCAGTTGTAGGCACACAACCATGTTTCTGAGCCTGAAAATCCATTCAAAGTCACCTGTTAGAATGTCAGTAAGCATGTATTTATTGTTATGAGTAACACTGCTTGTTAATATCAAGATGATCTCTTTTAAGGCTGCTCTACAGTCACATTTCTCACGGGTGAGTTTAAGTGGCAAAACCCAGATAATTGGCTGTAACAGAACACTTTTAACATCCTCCAGTTAGTGTGCAATCTGAGCATGTGGCAAACCTGAATGATCTGCGGTTGCTTTTGATGACCAAATGCAACCAAATTTAAGTGGCTTTTGAATATTGGATGCTGTTTCCATTTTCTTGATTCACATCTCTCTACGCTGCCAACACAGCAGTCCTCCCCATGATAAAGGCCAATAAGCAATGGAAGAAGAAAACTTTAAGAATCACACTGAGTATCTGAGTAGAAAACACTAGTTTTAAAAACTTTCCCTGGCAGAAACATTTCTCCTTCCCTTCTGATTTTAATCCTTAAATTTCTAAATGGTTATAGGTAAACTGTCCTGAAATCTTTTTTTTTAATTATTAGCATTTTGAAACACTACATTCGAAAGTAGAAGTTGTCTATTGCTTACTACTTTGACCAACTACTTAGTGTGTGTTCAGAACACAAAAGGATATTCATCTATGTACTTGCCCAGCTATAATTGAGAGTAAAGAGCAATTACTTCTCACTTATTCTCACCTTCTCATTTTATATGTCCCTCATCCTTTTCAGTGAAGCTAGGATGATGCCAGGCACACAACATGCTCCCAATAAGCATTTATGAAGGAGTAAAATGAAATAACCTAGTTAATGTTGCCTCTCTCCTCTCCAGCTTCCCAATGACTTGCTGCAGACCCTGGGGTCCGGAGCCATTCACCAGTGTTTTCACCTCCATATGGCCCTCTTTGGCTGTGAATTTCTCATCACCATCCCTGCCTACTTGAACTGAATGGTCTTTATTTCACTGGGTCTTTCTATGTAATGGTAACCCATCTGATGATCTGCTACGTCAAGATCGTAATTTTAAGATGTGTTACTTAACCCAAGCATAATAACTTGACTCAAAGAAATCACCTCCACATTAAACATCATGCATGGAAGCCTCTTAGTCCTCTTATATGTTGCACAAATGACCTTTTTAATTATTCACAATGTGCTAAAGAAAAAGGCCAAGTTGCCGGGCATGGTGGTTCACGCCTGTAATCCTAGGACTTTGGGAGGCTGAGGTGGGCGGATCATGAGGTCAGGAGATCGAGACCATCCTGACTAACACAGTGAAACACTGTCTCTACTTAAAATACAAAAAATTAGCTGGGTGTGGTGGTGGGCGCCTGTAATCTCAGTTGCTCGGGAGGCTGAGGCAGAGAATTGATTGAACCTGGGAGGCAGAGGTTACAGGCGAGCCGAGATCACACCACTGCACTCCAGCTTGGGCAACAGAGTGTGACTCCGTCTAATAAAAAAAAATTAAAAAAAGAAAGAAAAGAAAAAGGCCAAGTTAACACTAAAAATAATACAACTACCTATATATATATATATATTCCATAGACTATTTTTTCAACATGACACAGTAATCAATAGTTCAGAATTTTTCCATTTACAAGATAAAGCTATAAGCTGAGGTAAATTTTGTCTCATCTCAAAAGACTCCAAAATATTATAAAAACAACAAAAAAGATTATTCCACTCAGAGAAGAAAGGAAGGCAAAAGGAAACTCTTACAGAATTTTCTTCTTCTCGGGCAAGGACAATAACAAGAAGACTGGAGACTATTGAGGAAATGCATTAAGGAAACTGAAGTATAAAGCCAATAGGACAATGGGGCATATTTTTAAAGCCAACAATAAGTTCAAATGTTCAATATCAGATAAGTTATGTCCTGGATACTGAAAGCATAAATGGAACAATAAATGATTATTTCTTTGGATTTTTGGAGGACAGAAGACAGAAGATGCCAAATGTTTAACAGGTTAAAGATGGTGAATTTTTAAAACTATACTTTTGACCTGAGTCCCCATCAATAATTTAGAATGAACTGTTGGATTATTTCTGTGAGCCCAGAAAGGAAACAACAGGTCACCTGCAGCCAGCATGGTTCTTCACTAAGAACAAATCATTACAGGAAACATACTTCCTTTCTTTTTCATGAAAGGATTATTAATATGTGGTTTAGGGCAGCGTTGTTCATCTAATGTTTCTCAATTTTGGTGAAGCAGGTGATGTAGTTTCTTATAATATGTTGTAAGTAAAATATATTACTGTGGCCCGACTAAAGGTAAATGAATTCACTAATGGCTAAACAAATGACTCAAGAAATTAATTACGGAATGCTGAACAGCTTGGGGCATAATTTTCAAGTGTAGTTGGCAAAGCGATGAATTTGGTTTTGTTATAAAGGCTTTGGTAGAAAACAAACAAACAAAAGACAGGCTTATGGATTTATCAAACCCATAGGTGAGAGATACCTGGTAATTCAGTCATGGAATTTCCAGTCAGAAAGATCTCATTAGATTCAACCAGTGGACTAAAATGAACAAAATATGATTTACTTTGGAGAAAATAGAGAGTCTTGAGTTTGAATTCAAAATTCAACCGCAAAAGTATAGGTTACTTCTTACCACCATCCACCACTGCCTGACCTACAACTGGAAATGCAATTGCAGAAGCCTCCTGACACCTGCTGAATCTGTAACAGTATGATCTGACTTAAAGCATAATTCTATTTTGAAAATAAGACTCAATGCAGAAAGCAAATTATCACAATTTTAAACAATATACAATTTCACATTGAAAATCTTAGTCTCCCTGACTCAGTGCTCTCTGGCAAAGACAGATATCTGGCTAGGAGAAAAGACAAGTTCATTCACTTATCAGAAGCTCAGCCCTCCATCAGTGGGTCACCCTTTCTGGGCGATTATAACTCACAGAAAGGGGTAGACGTGTGACTCAGAGTGTGGAAGAGGCAGGAGTGGGGTAGTAGCGTGGCAAGATGAGGTGATGGTGGACAGGGAGCACGGTTCAGCTCCACCAGAAGGCATATGGTCCCATTCGTCTAAGCTTCTCACCTTGTTTTTCACTTGGTTTGTGGTCTCCCTGTGCCAGGGAAAGAGTTTGTTGGAGGAATAAGTCAAGTCTCTGTTTCTTAAAAAAAAGCAAATCTTTCTCCAAATTCATATTCCCATATGAAAGAGAAGGGAACAAACCTATACCACTAAACAGAAAGATCAGGCAGTTGTGTTTGTGCAAGACTCGCAGGGAAGAAGGAGGCAGAGTTGAGACCGGTGATGCATTCATAGCTTCCACCCTCGGGGGTGGCTTTCCCCTGACCCTCTGGTCTTGGGAGCTCTAGACCAAAATTTATCCTTTCTGGCTTTAACGAGGGAAAAGCAAATCAAAACCAAGAAGAGAAAGGGAAAGAGAAAACCTCCCAAGTTACCAATCTTCTGTTTATTCCTTGTCTTTTAGCCCAACTATCCCTCTGAGATGGGTGCTTTGTTTGGAGGAAAAGAAAACCATTTAAATAAGATCCCTAAATATTTCAGTTTCTGCAGCATCCTAGCCTTATACTGTCCTCAGAAGAGCATCATGCCTTCCTGGGGCTTCTTTATTGCTTTTGTTTTGTTTTTGTTCATTTGTTTGTCCTGACTGTAGACACATGTTTTTCAATTTATTTCATATAAAAGAGATTCTGTTTAAAAATGCTTACTGCCAAACTTACAAATGTCTTGATAAGAAAAAATAAGCCCAGCTGGAGTTAATTTTATTCAGGGGAGCTCGTGTGTGTGTGTGAGTGTATTACTTTTGGGTTCAGTATTAAAAATGGTGAGACTGACTTCAAATATTGAACAACTCTCAACAACTCAATATTTTGACCCTCTATCCCCCTTCCCCCTTTTCATGTTATTTATAAACCATTTCTCCAACAATCTTATCTGCTATACCCAGTGCCACATGCTCAGGCTTTTTTAGTCCTAAATTCTGCACCTTCATTTGGCTTTGGCTGTAGTCCCAGCCCTCTGGCTCAGATATACTTCATGGCCTGGCAAGAAGGGCCCCTTGAGGTCAGTGGGGCCTTGGTGAGGGCAGGGGAAGAGCAGAGGTCTGGAAAGACACCCAAAAGCACTAAAGGCCTGATGCTTCACTCTGCTTTTGGAATTTGACATACAAGTCACCTGTACAAAATTGAGCAGCTAAGACCAACAATTGATTAAATAAGACAAGTAGGTGTTGCAGATTAAACTTCTCTCCTAAAAGCATACATGTTACTCCCTTAATCTAGATCCCTGAGTACAACTGCCCTATCTTATCATCGAGCCAGTTTCCATCTTCAGAGGAATTACCCATGCAAAGAGAATGATCCATTAAAAAGTTAAAATCCGTTTCTTGAGAAATAAGCTTTTTCTTGCCATAAAGCCCATTACTGTTGAATACAGTCATGTTAGCTGAAAAGTGTACTTTACCCAAAAGCTTGGCACTCCCTGAAGTATGCATCTCTTATTTTCTTCTAAATACTTTTACTGACAATTCTTAAGTTGGAGGAAGAGAAATAGGAGGCAGGGATAGATTGAGAGGCAAGCATATTAAGATTAGAGAAGTCAGAAGAGGAGCAGGAAAGGAAAACATACATCTGAATCCCATCAAACTGAATGTCTTCCAGGTTCTCTTTCTTTAGTTTTGTAACAATAACAGCTTACATTTATTAAGCATTTGTGTGCCACATAGTTTTGGACATTCTTTGTATGTATCAACTTAATCTTCACAATCATTCTTCGCTATAATTATCTCCTTTTATGTATGAAGAAACTGAGGCACAGAGAAGGGAAGCAACGTCTCTGAGGTCACAAAACTAATCCTGGTAGAGCCAGGATGTAAATCCAGTCTAGTCTCTTAACTATGTTAGGCTTTATGCCTCCAGGCTATCCAGCCACCGATAATAGTCGCCAGGTCAGTAATGTTAGCTTAGATATTCTTCCCCTTCTCAATCTTACTGGCTCCCTTTTTTTCAAGTTTGTTATAAGCATTACCTTTGTACATGTACTGAGTATTTTATGCATCAAAAAATAAAAATATTCCTTGGAATCCTAAACTTTGGGGGGAGAGGGGGTAAGATCTGGGAGATTATGTTTTCTTGAAAAAAATTTTGATTCAAAACAAGTCAACTATGACAACAATAACAAACTTTTAAAATGTGCATAAAAAAGTGTGTGGCTGTACTTCTGAAATCCTGCTCATCAGTGCTTAGCTGCAAAAAGAAAACACAGGAGGGTTTTTTTGGAACATTCCAGGTGTGGAGATTGGATAGCAGCTAGCTGCTTGGAGCTCAGCCTTAAGCTATCTAGTCAGACATGCCCAACACCCTAAAACTCACAAACATAAAATAAGATGTCATTATTTACACAGGACTATTTGTTTTATAAAAGGCTCAATCGAGGGTTCTTTTACCTATAACAGTTTAGTGTTTGTTTATAGACTATTTATGAACCAGAAAAACCATAAGAAAGAAAATCCAATTGAAGGAATCCTCTGAGCTGAGTACCTATCAGAAAGGAAGGCAAAGCATCATTCATGCAAGCCAGTGGAAAACCAGATCCAACCAATGGCTATTTAATTTTAATTAACATGTTTTTTCATCTGACTATTCAGGGGCTTCAACTATTGCACAAATCAAGGTTTGGCTCAACTGAGGCACAGCTAAAGTTCATAGAAGTTTATTTACTTGGCCAAGGTAAAAATGTTTTTAGATGGTCAGAGGACAGAGAACTGGAAGCCAGACCCCAGGTACTATTCTTTCCACACTTTACCAGTTATGTGGAGAATAAAGGGTATATCTGAGACTCAAATCAAATTCTCTTACTATACAGAGGTATATTTCTACCATCAAAGAAAAAGAAAGCAGTTCTGTGCATGGACGTGTGTGTGTGTGTGTGTGTGTGTGTGCGCGCGTGTGTGTGTGTGTGTTTGTATATTCTAGATAAGAAGTTGAATAATCTGTATGAGTATTCTAATAACAATAATGATATGCAATACTAAGAAAAAAATTAGTCAAATGAAATTTTACATTGTTTATGATAGTTAAGGAAAAAATATATTCATAACAAATCACTTACCATGATATTAATAATCAAGGATAAAACTATGAAAAACCACTACACCAAAAGTGTTAATAATTGTGCAGAATCCTATGGGGGAAAGACACACACACATACACACACACACACACACACAACACACACATAGTTTATATCAGTGTTTGGAGTATGAGTTCTGCACTGCTGGTTAACATAGATAAATATTTAGTTTCTTCAAAGCTTGAGGGGATATATGGCATCTGCCCTGTGAAATCTAGTCTCAACTTTGCATCAGTGGTGTGGCTTCTGCTGTCTTTTCCTCCTACCCAAACTTACCCCCATTCCTACCATGTTCTTCTGCTAAAAGGAGTAATTGGAGATTATGTAGAGACACACTGATTATTAAACATTTATTTAAAAAAAGCTGAATGATTTTTGCTATATAGTACCATGAGCCTTAATAACATTTACCATAGAAGTTATTATTTATTACTTCATAGAAGACTAAATCATCACTAAACACCAAACAAGCGCATTTTAAAAATATGTAGGAGGTTTCCATCAGCCAGACCTGAGTTCTAGTGCTAGCTTTTCCACTTGTTTTGTGACATACTACAATCTTCTTAAACTCTCAACTTCAGTGCCTCCTAGAAAAAAGAAGACTACTAACGGACCTCAAAGAGACTTGGAGGAACGCTAGGAGAGCACAGTGTCCTTTACATGGTCAATGTTCAGTTCATGTAAATTCTGTGGTGACTGGAAGCTTCTAAACTGTAAGAATTAAAACATACATATCTTTATTTTTTGCATGATTTGAAAAGGTTAGGGGAGGCAGGAAAAAACCACCTTCTTTTGCAAGAAGTAGAATTTGGGTAAATGACAAAAGAAGAAAATGAGGGACAAAGAAACAAAAATATCCCAAGGGTAATCTTTTCCAGGTAGATTTTTGAAACATTTAAAAAGTCTCTAATAAATGCCAGGGTCTTTACAAAGTTCTGCTGTAAATGTGACTTGTGTGCAAATAGCATCCAAACAGCTTGAGGCCATCCTAATGATTTCTGGCATAGCTGTGGACGGTCATGCTGGGGACCTCGGTCTGACAAGTGTGAGCTAGCCTGCTCAAAGTGGTCACTTCCTTGCTGTTTCCGGTTAAATGTTTTGCTGCTTGTCAGCACTTCCACTAGAGGGCAGCAGGTGGAAAGGAGAGGATGTCAAAATAGATTCATGTTAATGCTTGGCAACAGCAATTGTCAAGGTGGAGCGCAAAGTAATGGGGTTGAATGGGCCTGGCTGACTGAAAGGAAAAGGTGAGATCTTGAGTAATTGGTGGGTTTCCATTTCTAAGTGAAGACAGAAATGGGAGAGGAGAAAGAGTTTAATGTCAGTAGAAAGCTGAAGCAAGGCTTCCCAAACTGCCTAATCTTCAGACTCATGTTTGGAGTTTTCGTCAAACAAACAAGCAAGCCTAACACAAAAAAACTACAGAGGATCATTCCGTTGCAGGATTCTTTGGGTGTTGCTTTTCCAACCAGAAACCTTTGTGTTTCCTTTCTGTGGCCAGTGGCACCTTTGCCCAAGTTTTGCTCGGGCCCACTGGGCTTGTTCTGCCAACCTGGCCTGGCAGGCTATACTTGGCTCATGCTACTGGGCTGCACCCCACACCTGCCAAGGGCAAGCCAGGTGTGGAGCAATGAGCGATGCGTGAGTGGGTAAGCATGGGGTCTGGCCACTCTGCACAGCCAGGTACACCAGCTGCTGCAGTGGGGTGAGCAGCTCCAGGCACCAGCACAGGCACCATCTCCATGCAAGCCTGCGGCTGGATCTGATGCACCACAAGTGGCTTCCATTGTGGAGAAGTGCACCTGGATGAGGGGAATGTGGTGATGACTGGGAGTTTGGAAATGCCAGAAACCACAGAGCCCCAAAGAAGTGTCACACAGGTCTGGGCTCCCCCAAAGGGCTGCAGCTCTTCTCTCCTTGTCACCCACAATGTGGTGAGCAGGAAAGGCATTTCTCAGCCCTGTTTGTGTTACAGCTTTTTCAGTCCTGCCATTAAGTGGGTCTTGAGTTCTTGTCCCACGTCCAGGAAGAATGAGGTATGCAGACAACTGGAAGGTGAGCAAGGCAAAGTACTTTACTGAGCAACTCTGGCTAAGTCCAGGGTTTTTATGAGATCAGAAGGGAGGAAGTGTGTGCTTATTCATCCATGGGTGGCTATGTGCAGGCCTGGAAAAAGCACCATAAGTTCTCACTCCAGGCCAAGCACTCCATCCAGAACTGATAGCTTGGCCACCAGGCTTCTGGCCATCCCTGGCTTGAAAGTGAAGAAGCTTCACTGGGAACCGGCCCTTTTCCACCCAGGAGCCTGTCTGCCTTCTGCTGCCATCTACATGTCATTCACAGCACCCAGCCTGTTCATGCCGAGGGGCGCCTGCAGGCCTGTGCCAAACCACCGTCAGTGCCCCCTCAGTCTCCCTCCCATGCTGGTTGGTGTTCAAGGTCCACAGAGTGCCAAGGTGGCAGGGGGCTGGTGTATCAGCACTGCCCAAGTGCGTGCACACCTGACCAGGTCATGACAGCATCCAGGCTCGGCCACAACTTTTCTTTACTGTGGAGCTGGGGCTGGGTGCGGGTGGAGAAAGAGGCCAGGGAGTGAGCCCAGGCACTTCTGAGCCTGCAGGAGCAGGGGGTGCTTCCTGGGCCTCCAAGAGCATAGAGATGCCCAGGTCTGGAGCTGCAGCTGGGTGGCTGCTACTGTGCCTAAAGAGCACTGGGCTCCAGCCCTGCCAACTCAGAAGGGGGCAGGCTTCCCACCTGTTCCTGGCTCCTGCCAGCTCTGTGGAGGGCACAGCCCCAGTTGTGCTACCCCCACTGCAGCCAACGTCTTTGCAGCAGTGGCTCCAGATGGGCCACTACTGCCATCAATTCCAGATCTTCCACATCAGAATCTCTAGGTATGAGGTTTCAGAATTTGTATTTTTCAGAAAACTCTCAGCTTATTCTAAGAAATAGCCACAGTTGTTCTAATATAGGACCTCTGAGGTCCCTTCCAACTTTCAGAAGACCAACTTCACTAACATAATATATGCTTAATGCAACCTTCAAAATAATGGTAAACTTGTCTATTCCGCTAGCAACCTGTCTTTAGAGAAAGAAAGGGCAGAGATAACTACAATAATTGTGTGGACTGCAATTTACAGTTTTCACAATTCCATAACAGACACAATCTCTCTTAACCTTTTAATCCTCACAACAAGCTTGCATGTAGGAAGATTCTAAACCCCACTGACAGTTGGGAAACTAAGTTCGAGCGAGGCTGCCTTAGGGTGGTGAGTCCAGAAGCCATGATTTTTGACTGGAGTTTATTCCTCTCCATCATAATGTGCAGTGCCTTTTCAGTTATGTTCTTACTCTGGACTTCTAAACAATCTTTTAATCAAATAATTTAGTGGAGCTCTAAGAATAATGGCCAAGTCCAAGTTATGTGCAGAATACGAATGGAGGCAAGAATTAGAAAGAGATTTGTGATGGCAATCAAGAGACACATCTTTCATCTTTTCTGCTGGTGCTTCGGGAAGCAGAAGGAAAATAGTGGTAATTTTCAAGGAATATGAAAGATGAATGAGGATGGGTGAGGTGTCAGTGGGCATACTTCTGCCACTGGAGAGAGGATAGTGATTTCATAGGGGTCCTGTCTGAACCTAACTCATAAACTTCAAAATCTTCTTTCTGCTGATGACTGCTCTGCAGTGAAGGAATAAGCACGCATTTCCTATTTTGTCATGTTTCAAACAGATTTTCAAATAAATTCTATCAACTAAACCACTTGCTGTTAAATGCTAACCTATTGAGAAAAGCACACCAGAGAAGCAGGTTGTGTGTCTTGGTCCTACCTCTGCCAGTAACTACTTAAAATCTCGGCTACACCATTGAAATCTTGGCTACAACATTTAATTCTCTGGGCCTCAGCTTCCTCATCAGTAAACAGTGAGGGCTGGTCCTGAGGCTTCCAGCCAGAGAGACCACAAAGATATTTAGTTTAGTTTCATATTGTTTTTAATTGGTTTCTAACATTTAGAACCTAGGAGATTTGTATAAAATATTCAAGATCAACTTTTGAGTATACTCAGATGAGGAACAAATGGGCAGTATTCCATAGCCCTTTCCATCTTATAAAATACTAGATAATTTATTATTTTTAGAGCCTATTGTCTGCCTCACATGCATGTCCTCCAGCCCAGAAACACACACATATCTCACTCAAGAAAGCAGCATTACTGTGGGAGTTTTTATCTCTTTTATTCATTAAGGCATTCCAAGCACCTAGAATAGTACCCTGTAGATAATAGGTCCTCAATAAATATTTGCTGCATTAATTAATTTTGACTTATTAAATTATAGTTTTTTAACTATAGTTTTTTCAAGTGAGGAAAGCTGAAGGCAACCAGATCAACCTAGAGATAAGACATAAATATGTCCTCTGAATCGTAATATGGATTTCACAGTGAACTGCCAAATAAAGGCTATGACACATACTTCTGCCTATAAATGATGTGTTTGTTTCTCATAATCAAGTTGTGAGTACAAATAATGTAGGAGAAATTCTCACATGAAAAACTTGAATATACCAATAGATCCACCTGTCAGCTGTTTGTTTCACTTGTAATGATTTAAAAAAAAACAGTATGGCATGGTTATTTTAAAGGCATGTGACAGTTCAGTATGTGGAATATTCCACATTAATGTAAACTGGAATACTGCAGATTGATTTCTCTGGTGGTAAAAAGCAGGTTTTAAGACTGATGAAATTTAATCTCACACCAATTATATAATATTTGGCATATATATATATATATATATATGTAAAATATATAACAGCTGGGTTTGCAGTTATCATACTCTCCTATGCTTTCTTTAATAAATGTTCCATGGATGTCTGCCAGTTTGCTCCACCAGCCTTTAATTCTCAGGGCTGTCAAGGGAGAAATGAAAGGAAGCATTTGTTAGAAGCACTCAAATGTGACCATGCATTCATGGGGATTTGTTAACTGATGTTTAAGTTGTTGCATTTCCCGTAAACAAGCATGAGTGACAGGCTTTAAGGGTGATCTTCCAAAACAAATGTGACTCATAACCATTAGTGCAGCACACGCTAAAGTTAACAACTCACATCCTACTCAACCTCTGAGTACTCCCTGGAACATGGAATTGGTCAAATTGCAGAGGAGGTTTAAAGAAGAAAATGCTACAACCTTTTACGTAAATATGGCTCCATCAAGCATGCCAGCTTTTATGTGGAATTTTCTTGTTAATGAATATTTAATATAGAGTACCCTGGAACAAGGTTGGGAAATTCTGGTAGGTTAGTGAAGACCAACTAAATCTCTGGTACCAGCAGATAATTACTTAGGCAGAATTCTATCTATCATCTATCTATCTATCATCTATCTGTCTATCTATCTATCATCTATCTAAATACAGTGTCAGATTTAGAGTTAAACAGGTTTTCTTGATAGTCCGAATGTTTCTTTTAGAATCAACAGAACTAAAACAGACTTAATTCTTCCACTTGAAGAACACATGGAGGACTGAATTTCTGCTTTGACATACTATTATTCCCTAATGTCTCTGATATTTATTGCTGTACTTAGGAAAATCTGAGATGAAATTTTGCTTTCGTTTTAATTTCTTTTTGTTTGATTGTTTGCTATCATTGGAGCCGGTGTGAAAAGACAGGGGAATTAATAGCTGTCTGTGACAACTTCAATTCTTGCTCATTCAGATTTGATACCACTTCAGTAGAGTCCCTGAAAAATGATAAGCATGAACCTTAACGACTTCTAGATTTAAAAACTACATGGACATATGACATTGTATAAAAGGGTATTAGTTACAATTAGTTAATTGGTAATTCCTATTATAGAGCTTCAACTGTATGGCCCAGTTGGTTTTCTATGATTTCATTCAGAGGCAGCCTTTCCTTTCTTGTGGTTCCCATAACAAAAACTTACAGAGACACATTTATTAAGGCACACCTGACATCATCTCTTTTTCTTCTAACCTCTTTGTTTACATGGCAAACCTTTGAGCCTCTTAAGGTTAATTTATTTATGGGTCTCCATCATCTGGCTCAAAAAATCTTAGATGAGTAACAAATGAAAAGAAGAGGTGTAATGTAACTATATGTATTTGTTTTACTTTTTAAAAAACTTAAAGTTTTACCTAATTTGATCCCCCACAACAATCCAGGGACTGTCAATTCAATATGTAACTATCCGATCTAGACTTGTGGTTCTCAAACAGGAACCATTTTGACCCCCAGAGGACACTTAGCAATGTCTGTTGTTTTGGTTGTTGCAATGGAGAAGGGGGCCTATTGGTATCCAGTGTGTATGAGGTCACAAATGCTGATAAACATGCTACAATGCATAGGACACACCTCCCACCATAGAAAAATTATCTAACCTAAAATCTCAATAGTGCCAAGGTTGAGAAATTCTCATTTAGCACCTTGCTTTCTGGAAACTATTGTAATCATATGTTCTGTGTGCTCTAGTCCAAAAATACTTTTCTGATTAAGTATATCCTATAGGCAGATTACTTAATGTACCATGTAAAACTACTTCTTGTATTGAATCATCTTCCTCAAAAATATACAAACAAGCTAACCACAAACAGAGGAACAGCAAGTTCATGGTTTGATTCCTAACTGTTGGACCCAGGATGAATGCTTGGTTTGTCAATCCTTTTTTTCTTTAGAAAAGGCTCTTGGGTGTAGCCAGCACCTGGGTAATTCCATGCATTTCAAGAAGAATGAATGCATTGAGCTCTTTTACAAAATTTGTTAAGTTCAGCTGTTTCTTAATATTAAAGTTCCTAGGAGAATAGCTAAAGAGGACGAGGTGGATTTAAACATCAGTTGTTTAAAACAAGCCCCAGAGTCAAAACTAGCAAGGGAATTCAATCATTTTCCTTTGAGAAAATGATATGTGGATGTGGGGGAAGTAAGCATGAAAATGATGGTTCTGTAGTCATGTAGACAACTATAAAGGGGTAGCCAGAAATACCTTTTGTTTCTCACAACTGAACATCTTTCTATAAGTTATTTTTAAAAAGATTTCCTGAGTAGATGTAATGTAGTAACCCATTTGAATCTTTTTATAACTCAATCTCTAGCAGTAACTGTGTGTTCCAGTGAATATCAATTCAAAGAACACACCAGGGCATCGACCAGGAAGAAAGGAACCTTAGGATCATCTTGTCCACTGGTTTTCTGCCTTTTTATATTTGCTGAATTAGTCATTTAAATATAATCTCGTGGAAACTGTGTATGAACAAAACAATTATATGAAGTGTATTTGGGCATACATTTCTATGTACTTCCATACAGAGTGCCCTGGAAGGTCTGCATACCCACACTTTAGTCTTGCCTAACCTAGAAATTCATTCTACTTTCTGATAATTGTAATTGTCATAAAGTATTTTCTCAGAAAAGCAACCTAATTTTCCTTGTTCTTCCTTCTTGATGAGATGGTAAATAAAGAGGAGATTGGTCTTTACTGAAAACCTCTTACCAGTAACTATACCAGGTATTGCACATGCTATCTCATTTAATTCTCATGGAAGGCTTTCTGAACAAGAATGAAGAAAATCACTCCCAGCATCAGAATCAACTCACCAAAGATCTACTTGCTGTGTTAATCTGATTTAATTTTATTAGAAGCCTAGAACTGGGAGTAGTACAATTTCATCAAACCCATCCTCTAAACACTGCTTCTTACAACTATAAATATAGAACAGTATCCTGTTTCATAAAGGCTTATGTTATCATGTCTTAAACATTAGAAACTTCTTCGAGATAGTTTTCTGTAGTCATTATTAAAATTATCGGTAGCTTCCAAAACCTCCTTGTGCAAATGAACCGCTTCTTTTAGGCATATATTGTTGTAAATCAAATTCTACATGTCAGTTTAGTTTGCATGTTTATTTAGGCCTCAGGGTTTGCAATAACTCAACTTGAGGACAATAACAGTAGTTACTAAATACAATTAGCCAATTGGTAATTCCAATTATAGGAATTATATATACTAATTATATAGAGCTTCCTGTAATTACAGGAATTATACATAATTCCTGTAATAAGAATTAGCAATTGACTAAGTGTATTCGGTAACTGTTCTCCCGTGTAGTAATCTCAATAGGTGCTTTACTTGCGTTACCTCATTGAAGCCTTTTTGAAAAAGTCATTTTCCTCCAACTTAACAAGTAAGAAAACTGAGGCTCAGAGAATGTAAGAAACTACCAAAGTCACTGTAGCAGATGCTGTCAGTGCTTTGCTGATGTTAAGCAAAGCACGGCTCTCTTGCTCCAATCAAGAATGCAGTGGGTCAGTGGTATGCAGAGGAGAAGGAATTCTATGTCTTAAATGTTAGCCAAACACAAAATGGTCCTCTCCTGAAAAATGACTTCTCATTTTTGGGAGCCAAGGCTCTGCAAAATATAATGTGGCAAACATCATCAATTCAGTGTCCACTAAGGTGAATTTGTTAATATTTACACATAGCACATGGTTATCTAATAGTCAATATTATTTCGCTTTCCACAAATTTGCAATGTTTTGCCAAAAAATTAAAAGATACACAAAGTATCATTTTTTCATATTCAGAGATCAAGAAATTAAAGATTTTATTAATATAAATTGACTTTTAACCTCAAGAGTTTCATAGTTCAAGATGTTCTCTCATTGGAAAATTAGAAAGACTTGATCTTTAAGGAATGGGGCTAAGAAAATTGACCCGGCTAGACACAGGATCCCTAGTTAGGGTCTTTTGTAATCTAAAGTTCAATGTCCAAAGGGGCAAAGAAAATTTGGATTTGGGATCTTCAGGCATCATTATGTCTGTCAATATTTGAGTAGATTTAATCAGGTAGGTGGGGGTAGAGATAAAGGTGGTATGCAGGCAGATGGTGCTGGGTGACCAGTTCACTTAATGCAGAGTGTTGGCCAGTGACTGGTGCATGGGGTTCAGAGTTCAGTCACCTGGAAAGAGGCTAACAAGACTTAGGAAGGACATCAAGCTTCCACTCATTAGTGTTTAGGGCAGAATGCTGATCTTGGTGGTATCTGGAGTCTATAGCAGGAAAATAAAATCATTCCATCCCCAGGGAAAGCCCACAAAGCCTAGCTTCTAAAGTGGCACAGGTATTTGTAGACCCCTCCCACTATAAGGGAATACTAATTCAACCCCTGTCTTGCTCAGAGCTAGAGATAAGAGCATCAGTGACAATTGCAGGAGAGAACTGAGGAAATCCAAGGATTTAGATGCTGATTCACTTATTCATTCAACAAATAAATGAAGACCCTCATCAGAATGCTGAATGCTGGGCATCAGGAATGAGCAAAATATCCTTTTTTAACATCTAGTGAGTTTTAATTCCATAACATTTTATTACACAGGGCATGCAATGGTCATTTTGTTCAGTTATTTGAAACCAATTAAATTGTATTTATTTCAAGCTCAATCCAAACTTTCCACACTCTTGAAACACAGGTGGCATTATCACTTCATTTAGAAGAGGGGCACACAACAAATGCAACCTTCTACCTGCCTCCTTCCCCCCAGCCCCCAGATCCATCTGAGTATAGCACCTCATGTACTTTCTATATTCTATCCCATCCCCCTGTGTCCTGCCTGTTAGTGAAAACTTCTGTAAAAACATCCTGAAACATTTCCCCTGTGTTTGAGACATGATCCACCATCTTCTAATACCTACAATCCTTCCATGGAAATGTAATGCGTACACTGTGAATGTTGAGGCTTAAGGTCAGTTAAATTGTTATATAAACAGAAACAGAGATTCTTGATAGATGTATCTGATGAAACACTGTGGCTTCATCCTGGGAACAAGGGACCAGAAAAAAATAGATTTGCAGCTAAAGCTGAAGAAGTCTCTAAGCCCTAAGGCCTTCTGGTCTGTCCAGAAGTTGCCAGACAAGGCACTAAGGAATACTCTCTTCGTAGGGTTAATTGCATCAGATTTCAAAGTGTGTATTTATGTTACACTTCATCACCATCTTTGTGCTGCTAACCACAGATGATGAGGAAGCTTTGCTTTGGGTTTGAAGATGACACTGTTGACAGCATTATTTAACAATCCATGAGGGTATTGCCAGAGAACTCAAAATGGAGCCACAATGCCTGCTGCTTGGGAAAGATGAGGGTAGAACCTTGTGTTGTGGCTGCTGGTGACTCAGCCTGATGACAAGCTAGGTGCATAGCAGTGTGGATAAGCAGGCAGTTTCAAGCCAAGTAGAGG
The DNA here is from genome assembly GCA_036589455.1 of Ateles fusciceps. NCBI lineage: Eukaryota > Metazoa > Chordata > Mammalia > Primates > Atelidae > Ateles > Ateles fusciceps. Next base: position 1,028,343 of record JAZHEH010000572.1, read on the forward strand.
CCCCAAAAGATGTCTTTATTGATGACTCTGAACTGCCTACAGTTCTTTATCACATACTGTGTAAGGTTAAGATTTAAAGGGAACCAGTTCTTGGTAAGTAACCCATTGACTTCAATGCACAATGAAGAGAAAATCACCAATGTCAAGTTCTTCATGAGATGGTTTTCCTAGGGAAAAGGGACTGGGGTGACTGAGGAACCCTGGGCCCCTTGTTGTAGGGAATGATTTCAGGCAGAGGCTGGCTGCTCCAGTAAAGGCCAACATGGACTTCTGCAGAGTTGAACCTGGGTTGGTCTCTAGCCAGAGGTGGCAACCAGGTATGTCTATGAACAGGTGCTCTTTGCAATCACCAAACACCAAATACATTATGTCAACCTCATTCCGTCTACCCCACAACAAGAGCCCCAGTTTAGGCTAAGGAACCAAAGTGGTGTGAAAACATTCTATTATACAACCAGGATTGGCTCTGGTCCTGTAAGAGCTGGCATCTAATGTGGAAGACCAGAAATATACTCTATCACTGGCATGTGTGAATTTAACTAACATTCAGGGTTCTGATTATTCTTAGGTGGTCCCACTCCTTCAATTTACTAATTAGCTGAGTCACAAATCTAATCACTCACACTGCCAGCATTTTTGTAGTGGTGAGTCACTCAGTTTCTGTGAAACCTAACCAACCTCCCAGATTCTGCCCAGCACACGGCTTTGCTGTTCTCAACTCATCCTGCATATATTTTATTGTATCCCATGAGGTAAGTACATACTCTAGCAATGATGAAATATTTGGGAGCTTGTCAAGGTCTTGGGATAGAGTCACAAATGTCCAGAGACTACAAGAGGAGGGAGTTCAGGTCTTTGTCCCTGCTGTAGACCCTCACTGCATAGTAGCTCGAGCCACACTGCAACCATACCACAGAGTTGAGCAGACAGCTGTGGGACCCAGGGTAGATACAGGCAGGAGGAGTTCAGGGAAATGGTACAAAAGAAGCATAGCTTAGACAGTCTGCTGTCATCCAGCCTCAGCGTGTTTCCTCCCCTACAGAGTTGTTCTGTGCAAGTACCACTTTAATGCTAATAGGCTGAGCTGTGCACCAGGAGTTCACTGCATTAAATGTGAGTCATTGCTGATGATCACATTAATTAAAAATGCAGAAACTTAGAAATGGATGGAAAAGAAAGCACTGATGGTTCCCCAAGTCAAAAATCGACAGGTTAATTGGACTCTCAGTACTGGCGATTCTCTCTTCTTAACATCCCCTGTGTTTGTGATCCATCTACATATTTTTTAATATATATATTTTATTGCATTTTACGTTTTGGGGTACATGTGAAGAACATGCAAGATTGTTGCATAGGTACATACATGGCAATGTGGTTTGCTGCCTTCCTCCCCCATCACCTATATCTGGCATTTCTCCCCATGTTATCTCTCCCTATCTATTTTTTTTATCATTCCTTAGACTATCTCTTTCCTGACCTATTGTCATCACCTTCCTTCTCTACATTCATCCCTTTCAAATTCACTTTTATCCTATTACTAGAGTTATTGCCAAAGAAAAAATCTAACAGTATTGTTACCTAGATTAAAGTCCTTTAAAAACCTAAAAGGATCACAATTAAATTATGTTTATTTCTCTGTTTTCTCTTCTAGAGATTGTGAACTCCATAAAGGCAAGAATATAAATTCAAAATTCTTCCTTGGGCTGGGCACAGTGGCTCATACCTATAATAACAGCTACTCTGCAGGCTGAAGAAGGATTATTTGAAGCTAGGAGAACTGTTTGGGCCTGCCCAACACAGCAAGTTCCCAACTCTAAAAGAAAAAAAAATGAATAAATGCATGCATGCATGCATGAATAAATAAATAAGTAAATAAAATTCCTCCTTGAATCTTTAAAATGATTTAATAAAAGCTTCTTGAAACACTTTTTTGTGTCATTACCTACATTGGCACCATCTAGATTAACCCAGCTTGTTGTGACCTGCTGAACTCCAACATCAAATAAAGTCTGCAATATCAGGAGAACAAGCGGATATAGGATTGCTGATGTACATGGACGCAGGCCGTGACACTAGAACACACCATAAGACTTCTTCTTACCTCTGAATGATGGTTAAGACAGCAGCAATCAAAAGCTCTGTGGCTTTCCCCCCACTTCCACTGTGAATGAAAAGCCTTGAATTGTTCCTTCTTGAACACATTTAACAGGCACATTCATTACTGTTTACGAACTGCAACCATGACTCTAATAATTTTGTGAACTATATCCAACATGTCTTGACATCCTCTCAGGGCTCTGTGTAACTTCAACTGTAGTGGGATAGAGTTTATTTTAAAAAATAAATGGTTCTGTATGCTGTGCCACTATTTCCTATCTGATAGCAATGAGAACAGTGTCTTTTCTTTTAAATAAGTGTTTTGTCAGTGTGCATAGGTTTATGAAAAATGTTCAAAATATAAAGAAAAAATAATTTAGAGCTCTTGGTTCCCTTAGGATGTGGCATCTCATTGCTAATGTAAGTTTCTTACCCTGAATGGTATAGAATGATATAACATCTTTTGCAGAATTAGAGTGATGTCAATTACGTGCTTTGCCTGCAAGCCATACCCAACTGGCATGCATATATGTACACCATATACATACAGCATACATATATATACACACTATATACATATATATATACATATATACGTATGTATGTATATATATGTATATATACATACATACGTATATATGTACACAAATACAAATATAAATATGTTTATGTAAATATTATATATCAATATTATACGTAAACTATATATGTTGCATATGAATATCACACGTAGGCATGTATACGCACACACTGTTCCATCGCGCAGGTAGCACTTTTTTTTTTTTTGAGACAGAGTTTCGTTCTGTTGCCAGGCTGGAGTGCAATGGCACAATCTGGGCTCACTGCAACCTCCGACTCCCAGGTTCAAGCGATTCTCCTGCCTCAGCCTCCTGAGTAGCTGGGACTATAGGTGCGCGCCACCATACCCGGCTAGTTTTTGTATTTTTAGTAGAGATCGGGTTTCACCGTGTTGGTCAGTATGGTTACGGTCTCCTGACCTCGTGATCCACCCGCCTCAGCTTTCCAAAGTGCTGAGATTACAGGCGTGAGCCATCATGCCCGGCTGCAGGTAGCATTTTTGTCTGGCCTCCAAGATTGAGGACTACTACTTGCTGGATATGGCATACACTTCCTCTTTCTTTTCTTCTTCTCCAAATGCTACCCATTCTTCAAGGGCTCAGCCTTTGCCATAATGCCTTTGCTATCTCTAGGCCTTCTATAATTTATCTCAAACCTATTGACCTAAGTTTGCTTCCAAAGTGAATAATTACAAATATAGCACCTACATACCACACACCCTGGCCAAATTAATGCTATGCCTTCCGCGAAGTAAGTGCTCAAGAAATATTTGTTGAATGTTAAATGCGTAAAATAGAACTATCCATTGCCTAGCACAGAGTTGGGTGTGTGTGTGTGTGTATGTGTGTGTGTGTATGTGTGTGTATATTGTAAACAGTAAGTGAATGAATTGTTCTGCATGGATATCTCATATCTGTACCTGTACAATTCTGTTTATGTTGTTGCTTTATCGAATAAATTTTTCCTGTAATAGCCTTCTGTTCTTCTCAGCCTTTTAAAATCTTAAACCCAACATTCCAGTCCCTACTGAAACAATGCCAACCTTCTTCATGAAGCTGTAATTCACCACAGCTGAGATATCCCTCCTGTCATCACCACTTCTATAAAGTGTGATTAAAGCCATTTTGATAGTTAATATACAATGCCTAATATCGTAATTGGTGTATATGCCTAATAGATTAACTCATGACAAATTCCTTCAGGGAAGAATCAATATATTCCTCATAGCCATAGGCGTAGGCTTTGAAAATAGGAAGCTCTTAGGAATTATCAGTACATTGAATTTGTTGAATTAACTATCCTAGTCCACCTTGATCTGTTCTTTTTCAGGGCATCTTGACCATTTGTCTTCATCACATAATCTAGACCTTAAAGCTATACAGTCTCTCATTAGTTTCTAGACATTCCTCACGTCCCAGCTAGACTGAACTACAAGACAGGGGATTGCCTTCTTCGACCTTAGGTTACCGAGGTCAAAGGATATATTCAAGGATGGACTGATTGAAATAGTACAAGTACAGATACATGACCTAATTTATAACCGGCACTCCCTGGAAGGACACTTACATCCGTCAGATCTTTAAGCACATTTCTCATGAGCAACATAATTCCAGCAGCAGCCATTTTGATACGATCCGTTGATAGGTCAACCACGTGAAGCCCTCTGAAAACGAGGCATTGTGGATCATCCCTGATTTTGGAATAAAAATTCTCCCCAAGACTACGTAACTGGCTTTGAGGAGCAGATATAGAGCTTCATATTAAGGATGAGAGACAGAAAGAAAACATTTATTACAACACTTTAGCTAACACAATAATGGCACTGTTCAAATTTAGTTCTCATTAAATTTCCCACAGGGCAATTAGATTTAATAATAAAAAAAAAATCCTCTCAGGGCCAGTATATTTCTAATTGTTCATCTGCCCAAGCAAGAAAATCCTGCTCAAGTGCCACCCTTCCCTATGCATACAGATCTGTCATCTTCTACCAGCTCCTGGGTGACTTTTCTCTAGGCGATGCTTCCAAGATCACCTACCCATCAGTGCCGTATCTTTAACTGACCAAACTGAATTCAATAGTATTATCTTTTCTTTTTTAAAAATTTTACCTATATTTTTAGTCTGCCTTATACAATAGGAGACACAATAAAAATAAAATGATTTGGCTACAATCCAGACCTGGCAGAAAAACAAACACATGGCCCATAAATGTCATCTGAGATTGACATGTGTCATGTTATGCGTTAACTTTGGCTGAACCCATGAACTCATTAGATAAGTGGCTAGAACTAGAACACACACACACACACACACACACACACACAGAGGCGAGCATGTACACACATGCTCGAACGTGCTTACATATGCCTTCTTACATAAACATCATACCGCATCCTTAATCCTCAGACAATATTAAGAAAGGATTCTGGAATACGCACATATTCCAAAGGAAAAAGAAATACTGGTTAGCTCAACAAGACAAAAAAAAGGAGACAAAAATGTTCTTCTTTGTTAAATTACTTCCTATGTGTAAGTACTGGTAGGATATTTGATTTGTGTCTAGTATAAACCATTGCATTTGCTTATATTCTGCTCTCTCTAAACAAATAAATGAATCAAACAAAATTATTAAAAAGAAAAATGAAAAGCAAGTATTAAAAGCAACTAATGATGTTTTCACTCTACTTAGGAAGTCAAAGGTTTACTACAATATTGAGGCAGCTGAAACAGATGCTCCTTTACTCTTTACAAACTTTCTAGTTCTAAAATATAATTTAAGCTCTAATCTCTCAGCTGGGGGATGCATTTTTAATTTTCTTTAAAGATTTCCTATGCCAAAGTTTTCATTTCAGGTTTTTAAAAATTCCTCAAATCTTGCCCAGTGGAGTGAAAGTCACCTTAATGAAGAAACAAGAGATTAAGCCACCATGACTTTGGAACAGCAGAGGATCTCAGCTGCAATTCTTTGGCTCAGAACCAGGGTCTAAAACCAGCTATGGGAAAAGCGTTGAAATGGAGCCTGCAATTCTCTCCATGTTTGACTTGCATAATGTTGACATTGTAACACCAGAGAGACCAAAAAATATTTCAAACAATTATGACTCTTTTCTATAAATATTTTTAAATTGCTTTAAGAGATAAAATAACATATTTTACTCTTCTCGTTTTCTAAGTGACTCTGGTCACCCTCAGCAGCTCACTAATACGGATTTATTTTTGGCTAAAAGGTCAGGGAGGACATCTGAAAGCGCTAAGTCTGCTGTTAAACTGTGTTTTCCAACATGAGCTGAATGGTGAGAAGGGAGTCAGACACTCTTAGAGCAACAACTAAATTCAGTGCCACAGTGTGGGAGAAATACATTGTTTCTTTCTTCTGTAGATGCCCAAGCAAGGAAAAATATTAAGTAGTCGTTTAAAAAAAATGTCTCCCGCCGTTTAGAGAGCACAGTTTTCTTTCTGACAGAAAAATTCTCTTCCCTTTCCCTTTCATTACTCTTCCTTGTTTTAGTTAGGTCTTCTATGAAACATAGTTTAAATATATTGAGATTGCTCTAGCAGGAGAGGGATATAAAAGAGGGAGAATTATAGAGATGGGGAAGGAAGTTCATCATTTCTGGGTATATCATTCAATTATTTTGGGTGTCTCTTTCCTCAACTTAGCCAAATGGTAATCACCCAGAGTGAAAGGTGAAATTCATTGGAAACCTGCAATTTCCTCTCTCAGTGAATATGATTAACAAGCCTGAATTCTGAGCTCTGGAAATAGACTATGATATCCTTAGCAACAGATGAGCTGAGTGAACAGTAAGCTAATAACCCTTCAGTGTAATTTCAGTATCTCTCCCAGAGACTGAGAACAAGAGACCTGGCTTGTCTTCAACATAAATGTCCTCAGCATGATTTGTAGCATTAATTTTTGATATGAAAACACCAGATGCCAAAGCTGACTACTGCATTCCTCCTAAACATCCACAGAAAAGTCCTACTAGTTTCTGATTTTAAAGCTAAGTCAAGTTTCCTATTTGCTGCTATGTAAAACTTTCATCTTTTAATTAAATTATCCAAAAAACTTGGATGTAACAAATACAGTTCGGTGTTATTTCAAAACACTGAGGGTGGAAATGGAAAAAGAGAACTTACTTTCACGTCCAGAAAAAGCATCACTTGATCCTGCCAGTGCCAAGGTCAACAGCAGCTGCCAGAGATCCATACCTGTAGGACCTGCAATCACAAAAAGGGTAAGGTAAGCCCAGCAATTAAAAGCAGACCATTATCATAAAATACTGTTTAAAGACTGGCTAAGTCATGAACGAGCTGATGAGTCAGTTCCAGAAGGAATCCTAGTAAGTCTTTCATTGCTCCAGAGTCTCATCATATTGTCCTACTTTTCATGAACTCAAACAGCAGGTTGTAATAAATTCCACTTCCTGTGAGTGCTTGTCTCAGGAAATAACATGAACACTAGAGATGTTCACATTCTGGCTCAAAGCCATAGAAACACCCCACAGCAAATGACCCCCATGGATGGATAACAGGACCAGTGAGGTTTACTTCAATTTTATCGGAAATAGAAAACCTTATTAGTAGTATCACCATGCATGGGGCTTTGAGCCGGACAGGCCACAAAAGGAAAAACAAAACAATCACGGTAATAGTAACATTTCATCAATATGTTTCCCAGTGAACAAAAGAGCTTAATTAACACTCAAAAGAAGGTGCTAATGAGCCATCCTAATGAGGTTTAACTAGAAAGGAAGCAGAAAGAAGGCGAGAAGCAAAAGAAAAGAAAAAACTCCTTAGTAAAACTAAAAACGCACAAGTACACAGTGTGCCGTAGAGAGTTTTTATTTTCATAAGGAATATAGATCTGAAAGATCCAGGAATGTGAACACCTCAGACACTAAGAGGGATGCGTTTGAGGCCTTGCTAGCCATTGAGAAGCCCAGGGTGGCCACACCTGGAGCCCCAGAGTCTAACGGAGAGAGTTGATCAATACATCTGTCAGCACACACCTCAGTGACCATACAAAGGAAATAAGCTTTTCTAGAAAAAATATACCAGAGTGTCCACATCCCAGATCTTCTGAGGCGAGTTTGGGCTGGTTGAAAATAAACTCAGCACATTGCCTTTTGTAGAGCTGTTGCTGTGTCTGACAACTAATGCCAACTATTTTAGAGCTAGCTGCAACATTTCCATAAAACTGCACTATTTACAGTTTTTACTACACCATTTACACTATTTTTTCAGGCACCTATCATTATACCAGGAGCTCCACCAGGACCTCTACTGGCTTCATTTTTGTTACCTTGCAATCCTGACCTGACAGAATAGCCCTTCATGGTATCCCTAATCAGGCTGAAATAATGAGCAAAGATGTTTGTTTTCATGGGCCTACAGATGTGGTTCTCTGGCAATGGCTGTGTAATTCTACATAGGTATAAAATTCTTGATGTTCTATACTTTAATTTCTAGAGAGCAGAGGGCCTGTCTTTTTTGTTGTTACATATAATTTTATGTTCTTAAAAAATTCTTTACAAAAACACATCTCTGTATAAATTGAATATCTTCCTGCATCTGAATCCCCCACGTGTACACCCACATGCATGAGGAACCCTCCTCCATACACTGCCTCATGGAGTCATTCATAGGATTTAGTGTAAACATGCAGATGAACACACTTTGTCAACGGTGAGATTTCAAATAAATGTGAGTTGTGGTTTTTACAACATCCATGTTTTTAATTTCTAACCTGGAAAGCCTTGAGCTGATGGTCTTGCATCATCCTTGTCTACCTTGCAAATCAGAACCACTGAGCATCTCTCCCTCCCAATGTCCTTTGCTCCTAGGTGAACAGGTTATGTAATCAGAGTTGGAAACCTCCAGCAGAAGTATGTTAAAAGGCTAAAAAAAAGTTACAGGCTAAAAATGCCATCCTGTTGGTAACTAAATATTTGCTTTGAATTTTATTCTTTTTTTTTGTCTCACTCTGTTGCCCAGCCTGGAGTGCAGTGGCATGATCTCGGCTCACTGCAACTTCTGCCTCCTAGGTTTAAGCGATTCTCCTGCCTCAGTCTCCCAAATAGCTGGGACTATATGTGTGCACCACCATGCCCAGCTATTTTTTGTATTTTGTAATTAAAGAACTGTAATTATCACAATTCCTTTATAAGCTGAACATATGTCTATAGAATGTGCTCTATCTCACAAAACAAAACAAAAAACAAAGAATCTTCAGTGCAAAATTAATCAGAAATCTGCACACTCCTACAGCAGAAAGAGTATTTAAAATTGTGGCGCTCCCAAATAGGAGGTGAGTGCAGTTCACTGCTGCTTGGAACACTGCCTAGGAACCTGACTCTAATGAGGTCCAGGGGCCAGGATGAGGATAAAGATGTGGATGGATTCAGCAGAAGCTAAGTGCTTTATTAGAATCTAACTCTTCCCTTTCTCTTCCACTGATGTTGGCTCAGTGAGAATGACTCCAGAAGTAGCCCCCTCTTCAGTCCTCTGGAGAACTCTCTCTAGCGCCCTCACATGAGCCAGGCCATGACACGTGACATTCAGTTGGATTCTAAGCTGCCCCATCATCTTTGCAGAGCCCAACATGGCAGCTCCTAGATGACAGAATCCTTCTTTATTAGGTTCTAACTGAGATAAAATGTCCCTAGGAAGGTCAGAGTGCTGACACACACGATTACATTGGAACTTTAACGTAATCTACCATTACAATATAATGATATGCCAGATGTGAGAAAAAGAAAGTCCTCTATTCCCCCTCTGCCAAGCCCTTTTTGCCCAGCTACCTAAACTTATTACGTTTACCTATTAACCCAGAGGTACAGGAGTCCACTCAAAACACCGTCCTAAGAGATTTTACATATAATCTAAGTAAAGGACAGCATTGTTCAGAGGAATCCACTAAATTGGACCTTGGCCCACTGGGTTTTTTAAGCTTGCAATATTTTCCTAGGGAAAATCCCTCTCTAAATTTCTTTTGATATTTACACATTCTTTGGCTGTAGCCTCATGGCAAGATTTTCAGCAGGAGGGGAAAAAAATGGGCTTCTATTCTTGCATAATGGAACTCACACCATTTCCACCCTCAAAGCCTGAGGGATTTTGCCTGCTCCCCTTCTTTCTCAAGAAAAAGCCAATTCAAAACCAGTGTAATGCAGCTGGCATGAATTTTAAATCTGTAGACTGCCCAGCAGAGGAGGCCTCCAAATTATATAATTAGGCCCATGATATACTAACTTATTCTTTGGCTATAAAACAGTTCATAAACACATGAGAAAAGATGAAGGTTAGAGATAATACTTTTTCCAACATGCTATAACCAACTTCAGGCATAGAAAACAATATCTTTAATTCTCTTTAATTTATAATTAGCAAGTATTTGTGAAACTACTAGTTCCTGCTAGCACTGAGCAAGGCACTATGGAGATTAATGCAAAAGCAATCAAAATCATGGCTCTTCAAGAATTAGGCAGTACAAACACATGAAACTGTGTAAAGAAGGGGAATACCCAAAAGTAGAAGGTCAGACTAGGGAAAAATCAGCTACTGAATCGAGAGGCTTAAAATTAGAACTAAATGACAGATAAGACTGTGGTGGGTATGGAAGGGAGAGAAACTGTGGTGAATTTGTATGGTAAAAGCTCAGAGCAAATGTTCTGGATATGACTATGATTTCTGAGTATGTTTAGGACAATATTCTGAGGAAGCTAGTGAATAAAGAACAAGGTTCAAATTTATGAATAAACGGGCATAAATTAGATTGGCAAGGTAGGGCCAGATTCAAACAGAATTTTGAACTCATATGGATCAGAAAGTTACTAGGGGTTTGGTGCCAAAGTGGGTTTTCCTTAGGATACAGCTGACTTTCATGCCTTCTTAAGATCACTGAGAAGTATTGACACGATTTTGATGGTGATTGGATATGAGAGATGATAGAGACATGTGTATCACAAATAACTAAGCATGTGTGGATGAGAGATAGTGCTCATGAAAGAAATAAGGATTTTGAGATTTGAGTTGGTTAGGGGGAGGAGAAGGTCACAGGACTGTTTTGGATACTTGGTGTTTTAAGGCAATTACAAAATTTTTGGAAATGTTAGAAATGACTAGTGGGAAGTTGAAGGTAAGAGACCAAAGATTGAGAGAGAAGGGAGATCACTACCGGATATGAGAGATAGCTACATAGAGATGAGGAGTATCCCATGAATTTAATGTGAAGACTAGACTATCTGGTGACAAGTCCCCATAACACCTTCATCAAAAATAATATTAAAAGTTCATTGGCCAGGCACGGTGGCTCACCCCTGTAATCCCAGCACTTTGGGAGGCCGAGGCGGGAAGATCATGAGATTAAGAGATTGAGACCATCCTGGCCAACATGGTAAAACCCTGTCTCTACTAAAAATGCAAAAAATTAGCTGAGTGTGGTGGCGCATGCCTGTAGTCTCAGCTACTCTGGAGGCTGAGGCGGGAGAATCGCTTAAACCCGGGAAGCGGAGGTTGCAGTGAGCCAAGATCGTGCCACTGTGCTCCAGCCTGCTGACAGAGCGACACTCCATTTCAAAAAAAAGAAAAAAGTTTATTAAGCCACACAGGGAAAAATATGCTGATATCTGGTTTGTAATTTTGCAGAAACGAAACAAACCACTACCTAAAATCACTCACACCCTCTAATTTGTATCAAGTATTTTTTTTTAAAGAGTGATTAAATCATCCTTAGAAGCATTCTTAAAAGTGTAATGTTAATATTAATATATAGGAAGAGTAAATGCCAGCATTGATTATTAAGAAATATTGAGAAATTGAATTGAGTTGATCTCCTTGGTGAAGCTTTTCTAGAACTCAGCACAGAAAAAGGAAGAGGCTAACCAAAAAGGGCCTTTAAAACTGCCGGTTATCATTAGCACCAGGCATGCATTGAAACAGCTTGCTTTCAGAGTTCATGTCATTACCAACTTTATAGTGATGATAATTTGGAAAATGGTCAGATCCAAAATGCCTTAGGTGAATTTATTTCCTTCCTATGAGTGAGGAAGGAAAAACTCACAGACAGCTTTGATATAACTCCTTTTGCTGAGATTTCTCTCCTTTTAGAGATCCAGTGGGGAATGCATCTAAATTCAGATGTGCTATAAGTATAAAATATACACGGAATTGAAAGCTTGGTACAAGAAGAAAGGATGCAAAATATCTTGATAATGTTTACATTGACTAAATGTTGAAATCATATTTTTGACTGCTGAGTGAAATAAAATCTATTATTAAAACAACTATCCTTCGTTTCTTATTTTTTTAAATGTGACTACAGTCATGCAACACTTACTGACAGGGATACATTGTGAAAAATGCATCATTAGGCAATTCCATGGTTCTGCAAACACCACAGAGTATATTTACACAAACTTAGAAGGTATATCCTACTACACATCTAGGGTATATAGGATAGCCTATTGCTTCTGGGCTACAGACTTGTACTCTACTAAATACCATAGGCAATTGTAACACAATATTAAGTATTTATGTATCTAAACATATTGAAACATAGAAAAGATATCATAAAAATATGATATTATAATTTTATGGAACCAGTCCATCGTGGACTGAAAAGTTGTTATGCAGTGCATGACTGTAGTTGAAATTTTAAATTACATATGCAGCTTGGACTGTATTTCTACTTGCAGCATTTGTATATACATTTTATGGTTTATATGTCTGCACTTGCATTCAAAAACATTAAATGATTACTGTGGGCATATTTGCTTTTGCAACAAAAATGAACAAATAAAATAATTTTTAAAAAATTCAAATGACACATAAACTCATTATGGTTATATTGCAAAATGTCCTCCAAAATACAGAATGATGGGGGACAAAAAATTCACTGAAGACTTAGGTGACTTATGTATGATTGTATCTGTGGAAGTTTGCTTTTTTTTAAAGGGTATTCAGTGTGCATTTTTTTACCTTCAAAAGTGTAAATTATTCACATTATGTCTCTATTTGGGTCATAGACTGGTGTACTTGGAAATGTTTAACACCTGTTTCTCTGGAATTTAAAAAAAAGGGTCATGATTGGTATAATTTGCCAATTTCTGTGGTGCAAATACCTCTCCCAAGGCTGATTTTAAGCTACCAACATTAATTCACTAACTGGATTCACAAGCCAGAAGCTGGATCCAGCACATCCTGACTGGGGAAGGGACTGACGCTATCTAGGCTTCATGTGAGGTAACAGGTACAAAGATTAGCAATCTACTAACATTGAAACAAAATGTAAGAGACAGTACTGTTGAGTAAACCCTGGACACTCGATTTCATTTGATGACATCTGATTCACTGGCAGCTGATCACATTTAGTTAATAATCATTGACAGATACTTTCCCAGGTCAAGGGACATTAGCTTCTACCACAGATGCTATCATTAATCTTCATTTACAGAGAAAGTGAGCTTGGGGTTAAATGAATGTGTTTTGGAGTCACAGAGGGCTAGGTTCAAATTCTAGCTTTACCAAACCTCAGTTTACTCATCTCTAATATTGATGTGATAATATTTTCCCTTTTTCATAAAAAAATCAGGATTAGATAATTTATTCAAACCATTTGGCATTCCCTTTGCATGTATCCAAAAGGGTTAGTTATTACACTTACTAAACTCTTCTTGGTAGTAGTAACAAATAGACTGTTTATGTTTTATAATGTTCCTATGGGGTATATTGAGACCCTCATTTACATGTCATGAAGTGGACATCTAGGCAGGTGGTAGAGCGATCAGCAAATGTGCTCTTGGCCAGCCGCAATATGTAAGACCTATTCCTACATCAAGCACTTACATCACATGAAGGTCCAGGGAAAGGAAAGGACAATAATAATGTAAAGTGTGTATCCCCTAGGATAAGGCAAGAATGCAGCCCATTTGTGCTTGGGTGTACAAGCAATTGCCTATCTTCTAAAGGGAGTTCCAATTGTGTAAGAAATACTTTAGGGGCTAATTCCTCCCTCATCTACTGTAAGAAAATTCTATGTGGTTGTTATTAGGTTAGTATAATTTGTTTTGTGAAATCATGGATTTCTAGAACTGAAAATTGTGTACATAAATCCCTGTGATAAGAAGCTTGGCTTGAAGATAAAACTTTTCTTGGGAGAACTCCAAAAGACAGCTGAGTTACAAGAACCCAAGTCTCTGTCTCTTCTTTTATGGAGGAGTGAAAGAAGGGGCAAGTCAGTAGCCAAATGCTTGGCCATACTCCGATCTTGGTATGCATAGTTATTCTATTGAGAGTGGAACTTTCTCAAAGAATGAAGCATTCTGTTTCACTAGCATTCTGTTTCACCCATATTACACTGCAATGCCTCCCCCACAACTATCCATGTGGATGTTTGTCAACCCAGTAAGCTTGATTCACTTGGTGCATTCATGGATTCACAATTTAGATGTGACTGTTACATGGAAGAGAAAATCAATTACATGGCTGCTTATTTGAACAGTATATTCCTTCTTATATCTTGCTTTACACCATTGTCCCTACCAAGTAATTTTTCCAAAACAGAATTTGAAAAATGAAGCCTCTTATTGACTTTCTATTTTTTTCTCTCTTCTACAAGTGACTCATTCTAAAACGGGATTTTTTAATTACTATGATAGATCATATAGATCATGGACAATATTTCTTATACAAATTTAAAGATGTTGGAATTTTCTTCAGACTCAAATTTGGAAATTTTGTATCACTTAATCTAAAAGGAGATAAGCTATAGGAGACAAGTTCTCATACAGTGAAGTCTTCAAACAAAAACATTCATTATCTCGGTGAGATACAATCTAACAATGATTACTATAATAATTTATAGTATACTAAATGCTTTTTATATCTTAAAGAAGTGCACGTGTTCCTGCCTTCTTTGGAGTTAACATAATAGAAGTGTAAGTTTTTAAAGAGAATTAGTTACTAGCATGCCCTAATAACATATGGAGCAAAAATTGGGAGAATCCCCCTCTTTCCCTTTATCACATCCAACATGGTACAGTTATTCTTTTAAGGTAAACAAGTTGGGAAACCAAGAGTGAGGCAATGTGATCTGGGAAAAGCATTACTAGAGGAAGAGTCAGCAATCCTGTAACCTGGCACCAGCCCAACATTTCCTGAGTTGGTCACTCAGATGGTCATTTAATCACTGTAGGTCTCAATTCCCTCACCTGAACACCATTCCAAAATTTTGTTATAAACCAAATCCTGCACTGTGCAGTGTAATAATAGCTGCCATTCATTGAGAGTTACTTATGTCCTGATGTTACCAGGCTCCTTGTCTTTCTCTTCTTTTAGTTGGAGGCAGTAGCTGTGTCTCACTCATGATTACATCCTAACAATTAGACATAGGCTTGCCACAGAGTAGATGTTCACCACAATATCTACCCAACAAACAAGTGTGCCAGGCACCTTCTTATTTTATTCAACCTTCACACAGACCTTGCAAGAGAAGGGCTCATTTCACAAATGAGTAAACGAAAGTTTAGAGGAGCTCAGAGAGGTTAAGCAAATCTCCTTCCAAACTCACAGACAGAATATTCCTGGGTAGGGTTTGGAACTGTGCTTGATGTCTCCAAAGCCTGCTTTGCTTTCCCATGCCTCTTAAATTGTGAACTAGGCAGACTAAACACACAATCAGGGTAGCAGTGAATCAGAACAAAATACAGAGAGCAAGAAAAAGACAAAGTAATGTTTAGATTTGAATTATAAAGAGAGGTAGACACCATAATATTTTCAGTGTACAGGGCCTTTCAAAGACAGTGATAATTCATAGGTGATGACATTGCAGTTTCTTCAAGGGCTGTATTACATTGCTCAAGGGATGCAATATTTATCACTATGCCTTAGAACCTCCAATAGCACCTGGTCTACTTTTGGGTACATTACGCAGGAGCTATGCAGTGTGCTCTCTCCATGACATGGGGTATTATCCTGCCTCCTTTAAGCTTCTATGTAAAAATAGAAGTTTATTTGGCCAGACTGACTGGCTGCCAGATAGATGGCAAATATAGGGCAGATCAATATCATGTCTCATCTCCAGGAAGTTTATAATGTACCCCTTCACTCTTCAAGATCAAAGGAGGTATAATAGCTTGGACTTGGACCATTCATTGTTAATAGCTTTAATAAAAAATACTCCCTAGAAAAGTGCTGTCTAACAGAAATATAATGTGAGCCGCAAATGCCAGCCACATACGTAGTTGTACATTTTCTAGTAACTACATTTAAAAAGTTAAAAATTGATAAATTTTTATAATGTACTTATTTAACTCAATTTATTTAAAATATTATTTCATCATGTAATCAATGTAAAAAGTATTAATTAGATATTTTGCACTCATTTTTTCATACCAAATTTTAGATTCTAGTATGCATTTTACACACACATACATCTCAATCGAAATAGTCCCATAAGTGTTCAATAGCTACATGTGGCTACTGGCCACTGCATTGTACCATGCAGCTCTGAAACACAGAGAGGTGGTAGACGTGCATGCGGCCAGCTGCCTAGCTAGTGTAGAATACATCTGTGTTTATTATGACTCACAAGGCAGGCCAAGCTTCTGAGAAGAGACCTTCATAGTTATTTTGCAAGGTCTGATAATTTTTTAAACTGGTAGAAAGGGTCTTACTAAAGCAGGAAGTGGGGTGTTTCAGATCTTCTCAACACGCACTTAGTACATAATTACTGAGCACTGAACTCTACAAACAATAAAACCATTAACTTTTTTTGTAGGACAGAACTTCAGTCTGTCACTAGTTATGGAACTTTATGTGACTCAGTTCTCATCCTCAGCCTCAACTTCTTTATCTCCAAAATAGAATGTCTGGGGCATATAAGTAGTTCTTAGCCTTGGCTGCATATTAGCAGCACCTGGGGAGCTTAAAAATCAATGCTCTGGCTTTATAACAGATAAATTGGATCTGTAGAGTAGGAACTGAGTGTTGATATTTGAAGATTTTTCTTGTGTAATTCTAAAGCATGGCCAGGATTGAGAATCGCTGATTCAGTGCAAACCAAATGTGCTATAACTTTTGTGACAATAGAACTCATCTGCCCCTCAAAGTTGTCCTCATCTGAGCAGAGGAAAAGAAATATCAATCTCCCCCTTTCAACCAGCCAATTAATGTGCTTTTTTGCAACAGATGATGATTTATGGATCTATATCAAGTAATTTTAATACCAAAATATGGAATTAAGATCAGAAAATATTGTCCTATAAAATGGCCAATAACAAGAATACACATGTGTAGATGAAATCAGCCAGCCACAGAAATGATCACACAAATAATGACAATATTTCAAAGTTTTGCTGATGAGACTGGGTAGACAGAATGCTAAAAGATCCCCCCCCCAGGATTACCATCTCTGGTTATTCAAACACTAATCTAGGTACTGCTGTGAAGGAACTTTGCAGATGTAATTAAGATGGCTAACCAACTGGCTTTAAAATAGGAAGATGATCTTGGATTATCTATATGAACTGATGTAATTACCTGAGCCTGTAAAAGAAGAACAAGATATGGTAGAAGGGGGAAGTCAGAGAGATTAGACACTTGAAAAGGAGTTGATCTTCTGTTGCTGGGAGGGGGCATACAGAAAGCATGAGATGCAATGCAGACAGCTTCTAGGAACAAAAACTGGCTCCCAGCTAACAGCCAGCAAGGAAATGGGGAACACGGTCCAACAATGGCAAGGAAGTCAGTTTGTGAAAACAACCGGAATGAGCTTGGAAGCAAATTTTTCCCTAGAGGCCCTAACAATACTGATTTCTGCCTTGCAAACTCTAAGCAAGAGGCTAGTTGGGCCACGGTATGCCCAGACTTCTCACATATAGAACTAAGAGACAATAAATGGGTATTGTTTAAGCCACTTAGTTTGTGGCAATTTGTTATGGAAGCAATAGAAAATGACTACAGCCTCTAAGAGTCCATTATAGAGCTTGAGATTGACCATAAACATTAATCAGGAAGATAGTAACCCAGTCACCACTGAAACATGTCCAAATTGAGAGGGTCATTTTTGCAGTGCCTAGCAATTTTACTCAGAAGGGACTTTAGAGACAATGTAGATCAATCAGTTAATAATTGATAAGGAAGTGTTGAAAAAATAGTAAATAATTTATGGATTGTCTCTTCCAACTACCTGGGACCAAAAAGAAACGTCCCAACACAGAGACAGGTACAGTAATTTCTCAAAGCTTGATGATGCTCTCCCCTAAAGTCATTAAGTTCCTTCTTTTCCAACTCCACAGTTGTCAAATGACCTTCTGATTCTGTTTTCTGGGTTCACTATCTTTCTGGAAAATGAACACAATAATCAGATGAAATGAAACTGCTTGACAGTGCAACAGAGAACAAACAAACATACTGGCATACTGGTGTATTGGCCCATCTCTTAAGTTTGGCTAGGATAAGAGTTTAGCCCCTAGAGTCTAATCACCTCTGGATCAAGTGATGCAATTTATTTATTTATTTTTATTTTTTGAACATGTAAACCAGCATGAGATGATCCCAGGGAGAGTGAGAAAGGCTGAAAGATCCTGTCTCTGTCAGTGTGCTAGCCTTGTTTTCCATCTTCACCTCAGGTCAAACCAGGAAACTTAACAGGCAATGTGTTAATAGGAAAGTAACAGCCAAGGTCAAAATCTACAACAGACTAGGGTAGGAGAAAAATAAGGAAAAGGAGCATGTATTTATGGGGGAAAAGATGATGTGGAAGTCGGAAGGCCAGTCTATCTTTGTAACATGCCTTTGCAAATCTTGGCTCAGAAGAGCTTGTCTTTGGTCCTCCTGAATTAAAAGTTCAGTTCCCAGGAGGCTTATGTTTACTCTCCTATGGGACCACCACAGAATAACTCAGAAAATTATAATTCAGTGACCTGGCCATGTTTCTCCTAAATCAGTTGGCTGGCTGAAGAGGTTTGAAATCAGAAGGCTGAGCCACTGTTGATCACAGAGACTGTCCACCTACCAGGAAGTTAAAACGACAAACATATAAACACATTTTTGTTATGGTCTGCTTAACTGAAATCAGTTTTCACATCCTGTAAACAGTACCAAACCATTCATGCTCCCGTCATTGAAAAGTTTTATAAATAACATTTTAACTTTCCAACTACTTGTGATCATGTTGCTAGTTAAAACTTTACTCTCAAATGAGGAAGAAAACTAGGGCAGTTTACATGTAGCATCATCATCAAAATGCTAAAGAACCAAAGGACGTGTGCTTCAGACATACAGGAATAATACACTTGGATGCCCATGGGTACCTAAAATAACCTCTGTCCAAATTAAAGTCAGCATTTCCTTCCTGCCTCTGATCCCTACATAATGAACATGCAGATTCATTTCTTCTATTTCTTATCTTGCTTAATGAGATCAGGGTTCACCCACTTGGTTTCTCCATCCCTTCTCACATTTAACTTGTCACCATGAGGGGGGACTCTACCTCTGCATTCTCTCTGAAATGTAGTACCTTCTCCTCGAGTCTTAGTCTCCTACCTTTTCTCTTCTCCAGACTTTCAACAGCCTTCTTGATGGTCAAGTTTCCTTTACTTTCAAGGCTACTGTTAGACAACTCAGAAATTTACCTACCCTTCAAAGTCACGTTCAAATATCACTATCTCCATTGAAGCCTTCCATACTCTCCACCAAGACTTAGCTGTTAACTCCTCTGTGCCTACATTGTTTTTTTTTAACTTTTACTATAAAATATTCCACAATACCCAGGTCACGAGATGATGAACCCCTGTGGGTGGAACAGATGAGTTCTTGGTGCCTGTGTTGCTGTTTGTAAAGTTTCCTCAGGGGAAGACACAGACCTACTGCATCAACTTATAATCCCCACTCTGTCCTCAACCACCAAAGCGCTGGGCTGTATTTGGTAAGTAAGCAGAAACGTGTTACATGTATGCATGCAGGAGGGGGCCTGTCAGTGGAAATGATGTCAGCCAGAGGCACTAGAAGTTCTCTTTCCACCTCAGAAACATCCAGACCACCATCTAGCTGTCATTTCTGGATCTTTAGAAGTGAGTTTCGATAAAAGAGAAAAGAGAGCGCTAGAAGTTGAGCCTCATGTTAAACTTTGGGCAGCAGAACATAACCTGAGGGTGTGCTGAGTGCTGGTGCAAGAGAATTTCAGGAAGGTATGGAAGGTGACAATAACATCAAAATTCTGCCTAGACTCCACCTGAACAGCTGCTATGTCAAATAAAGGCTGAACACATGCCCCTTTGTCAGCTGGCAGAACTCAGCTTCCCACAGTTCAGCCTCTCCCATTGGTGCCTACCCTCAATCTCCTCAGCATCCTCATCCAAACTCCTTTCTACTTTTGCAGGACGAACAGGCAGAAAAATTCAAGAGGATAAAAAGTGAAAAAACAGAGGAATTGAGATGTGTGAAGTGGTTCCTGTTTCCCTTTTGTCATCAGCTCAGGAGAGAACACCAATCACAATTGTTTTTCCTTAGAAAATTATTTTACGTGTTCACTAGATTAGAATCTTTAAGACATAACTGTACTTCTGGCTGACATTAACTGAAGATAAATGGTTTTCCTATTTCTCTATGAATCAGAATGTCTAGAAGCCTAGGGTTAGTGGTGATGGGGCCCAGGGGAACATTTGAGGAGGCAGAATCACAACGATGGAAGCTGGGGGATGGACACGACCCCAAGGGCAGTGTTAGTCGGAAGGTTTCATTTTATAAATGAGGTAAGTTAAGCCCAGAGAGGTGAAGTAATGTGTCTAAGGCCCCACGGCTGGTGCTGGCCAAGCTGGGAGCAGCATCAGGTCTCCCCGTCCCCAGTCCAGTGGGCTTTTTCAGTATTTCATGTTGTCTTCAGCCTGTATTTTCAAGAAGCACTTCAAGTAGCAAGAAGATTACCACGGGCTCAAATGTGCTGTCATAGTTAATATCATTCATCATCAGGCAGACAGTACAAATAAATCATAACAAGTGCGGGCACAAGGCGACCTAGCTCTTTGGCCTTCCCCAGCTGGCTGGTTGCTCGCCCAGCCTCCCTGAATGAGGCTGAGTTCCCCCTTTCTACTTTCTTTGAAGCAATCCAAAAGCCCTGGAGTGATTAAAGAAAGAAATTTACTCAAAACTAGCCCTGACATCTGGACTAAACTGGGCCTAAATTTCTGAAAATAATCCTAGTTAGAATCTTGCAAAAATCTATTCTTCATGCTGACATCACAGTGATTTTCTTAAATTACCAATTTATAGCCTCTGTTTCAAACTCCCCAGCACAAATGATAAACCTTTAGAGAGGTACATCAAGCCATGTGTGATCTGATCTGGCCTCTTCCTACATTTCCATTCCCATCTTCCACCATTTCCACAAACCTTCCCTTTCTTCTGTCCACAAAGGAATCTTCTTAGAAGGTTCCAGGCTATTCACACCTCTGGCCCTGCTGCCTCTTATCCTCTTCTCACTTAATCCATCTTTGTTACTCATTCCCTTAAACCTCCCTCAAGGACACTTCAACTTAGAAGCACCTTAGCAACAACCCCACTCCCAGGTGAAGTCAGGTGCCTCTCCTCTCTCCTTCTATCACAGCCTTGACAAACCTCTATTACAGCACCAAAAGGAATCAATGATATTCTCATCTCCCTTTGGTGGGTCATCTTTATATTCCGCACTACCTAGCACAACCAGTTTTAAACAAATTGTTGAAGAGAGGCCCATAGACATGATTTTAAAAGCGATATTTAGAAGAGGTGAGAGCATGTCCTTCTGTTGAAAGTTCATCTGAATGGTTTCCATTGAGATAGAATAAGTGGTGTTTCCCATCACATCAGGCAGGTTGAGATGGTTTTAATTAGGCATGCAGTAAGAAAACCAAAGCATCAGAGTTAATCTGCAAAGAGGTATAGCAAGAAGCAAAAGGAGAAAAAGCCTTCTTCTCTTTCCTTCAAAGTACTGACCATCTCTCAGACTAAAGATGCAAAACAAACATGCAATTGTGGTATCACTTCTTCTTTATAATACTTTTCTTAATGTAAACTGTTGAAATTTAACACATGAAACAGAATTAAAACCCTTAAGTATTTCCTGAGTGCAAATTACCACCTCTGTTGACTTTCTCAAAATGTATCTGCTCTCTAAATGCTCAGAAAAATAGTCCTTCCTTTAGAGAACAACCTTTAAAAACCCAAATTATATCTCGATGGTGACCAGACAAGGAGGAAGACAGCCAAAGGCTTTCTTTGCCTAATAAGAATACTTTATAAACTCCAGCACACACAAAAAGAAGTTTCGCTTACAGTAGAAAGGAAAAAGGCAGAGAAGTCACGGGAAGAGAGAACAATGAGAAATTAACCCAGAAGAGGGAAGAAAGAAGTGGGAGGAGAAAGAAAAACATCTGGCCTAAGCCATGTTGAAGATTTATATCTAAAAAATGCAAAAGTAAGTAGGAAAAAAAAACCCCTGATTATCAGTCTTTTTATCAAACAATAAATAACAATAAGGGAATACTAACCAACAGTCCGGCAGATATTGCTGAAATAGAGAGGCTGGGTTTTCAATATTGTTTCCTCCAGGCTTTATATCAAGAACCTTTTAAATTTCCTTTTCATTCACTCATGTATGCAAGCATATCACATCACACTGATTTGGTTAAAATCTGGCAGAGAGGGAGGGATTGGAAGTTTCTTGGTCACCACGTGGCATGTATTAATCGCTAACTTTTTGGTCTTTCTGCTTTGATATATAAATCTTCACAAAATCCCTCCAAAATCAGTCATTCTTTTTTATCTCTCTCTCTCATGTGCACACACACACATATCTGGTACCAGAAGAGTAAATTAAATTACACCAGACCATTGCCTCATATAACAAATCCCCTGACCTTTGCCCAGGACATCTCTGTGCTCTGCCTGCTGAAGTGAAGGCCAGGCCTGGGCTGGAGTCTCATGAGGCCTATTACAATGGAGGCAGCCAAATCAGCTGAGAAGAGGGCTAAGGTTAGTACTCAACAAAAGCTCTGATCTGGATGGGTTGAAAGCAGTGATAGATTATCTGAATTTGGTCCTTTCCCCTTCTCTAAGGAGTGCAAGAACAAAGGCAGAAGTGGCCATTTGTTGTGCTTACTGCTACCTCACGAAAGTATCCCAAGTGCCCAGAAGATAGCACATTGTACATTTTATAAATGAAGAAATTAATGAATAAATGAATTCTAAAACATCAGTGCTTATTAGAAATCCTAGCATACTTAATTTCATTGTAAATGTTTAACCATTTGTCAGCAGTATAAAGTAGTTGACCACAAAATCCCTAGAAAACCGGAATTCCTGAATATTAATTTAGCCCCTCATCCTAGCCCTTCAAAGTCCTAATCAACTAAGTACATTTTGATCAGTTGGGCAGAAGAACACAGAACTTAGAAAACGTAATTTAGGTTTTCTTTTATTACCTTCTAATAGAGGGAAATAGGCCTCTTTTAGAAAGGGCTCACAAGTCAACTAAAAGGTATAAAATACTAAACATTTAGTGAATTACATACTTGAGTGACATTAAAAAAAAAAAAGAACTGCTTTCTAGCTCTGGAACTTTGCCATAGTTCTTGTAGCTGCTCACACAGTTAGAGCAATCATGACGATTCCCATCATTGAGTGTGGAGTGAGTTGCTCTACACACAAGACTGTGTGACTCATTTTCCTGTGTGTGAGCAACAGCCCTGTCCACACTGTCAACACAAGAAGACTGTTGATGATTTATGACT
Source organism: Ateles fusciceps (assembly GCA_036589455.1). Classification (NCBI taxonomy): domain Eukaryota; kingdom Metazoa; phylum Chordata; class Mammalia; order Primates; family Atelidae; genus Ateles; species Ateles fusciceps. Next base: position 1,051,790 of record JAZHEH010000572.1, read on the forward strand.
GCTTCCAGAATTAGCTGGGCCTTTAGCTGGTTACTGGACTCCTCCCTGGCTTGCTTTCCCATGTTTAAGTGTAATAGACCATTCTGTGACGTGATACATGCAAACCCTTTAAGATGAGAAACACTCAGGGGGAAAATTCATTTCAATGGTTCAGTTGACAATGACTAGGTTTGAGAATTTCACTGGTGGTGAATTTGTGGCTAATATGTTTTGAAATCTTATTTTGAATGTGTAGAAACCACCAATCTGACAAATACCTCTAAAGCACATTTCTAAAACTAAACTTAGTGGTCCATAAACCCTGATCTCCAGAATTTGCAGTATAAATCAGAAACCTAGGAGTTATCTGGATGTCTTTTCTTCCTCATTTGCCCCTGTTTCATCTTTTGATGTTATTTCTTCTGTATCTTTTGAGTCCATTCCATCCCCTTTATCCTCACCACTGTCACTGACCACCGTTTCTCACTTGGATTTGAGAATGGCCTCCGAACACCCAGACAAGTTCTCTCCAATCCATTTATCTCTCTCTCTCTTTCAGTCTTTCTCTCACACACAATATGCTTTGAAACATAATTACCATCATGGCATCCCTCTGCATAAAACATTTAAATGACTTTCCTTGCTCATGGAATTAATATCACAATCCATGACTTGGACTAACTATTTACTAATTATCCCCAGTTTTTACTCTTCCCACTTTCAATTAGTAATAGAACCCAGTTAAAGGCATTTCTCAGCCAACCTTGCAGCTAACTGTGGTCACATAACTAGGTTCTGGCGAGCAGGACTTGAATGGAAGTGGCATATGCATTCTTCAAGGCAATGAGCATCCCCTCCACTTCTCCTCCTTCACCCTGCTGGCTGGGATGCTGATGGGCTGGATCACTGAACACATTGATGAGGGCTACCTAGACTTGTGGGACATGGAGACTCACTGTGATGCTGGATCCCAGACAATGAAGGGTTATAAAGATACAAAGGGCCAGCTTAGTCAGTGGTTTTGTAACCAGCCAACCTAGATCTTTCTAATTTACCCTTGAATGATAGTTTTTTTACCTCATTTGTCAGGCTCAATCGAAAGAGTAATGGGAAAGAGTAATCGCACAGCCTTGTGTGAAAACATAAGCTGAGATTTTATTCTTGATACCCATAAAGAAAAGAAAATGTACCTGAACACATGGGATTCTGATATGGCTTTTTAACGAGCTTTAGAAGATACTGCTTCCTCATGTCAGACAGCTATAAATCCTATTAGTGTGCTGAAACCAGAAGTATTTGGAACTGTCAGAACCCGTGAATAGTTTTTATTTGGGGGTAAATATTAAGGTCCACATAAATGCACATCTTTGTCACATAGAGGTTTTTTTTTTTTTGGTTTAATAAAAAATAGGTAATATGCTAAGCCATGTTGCCTCAAATCAAATTCCCAAACCCCAAGTTATTAGGGGCCTTATCAGATGTTACAAAATAATGGTCATACTAAGAGTAGGAAAGTGAGGGACCTTGGGAAAAGGAGCCTGAACTATAGCTTTGCAGGTTTGTACTCAAACCGCAAACAAGTTTTACAAGAAGCAATGTATTCTGAGATGATATTTGTTAAGGCAAAAATGAAGATTTTGGCTTCAAACAGAATCTTAATCGCAGACACTTCATATTTACATCAAGAAGATGAGCTAAATCATGAATAGGGGTACATGATATTTGCTTGCAAGATGATCATTTTCCACAGAGCTAATTTTGATATTTTTTCTGATTATAAATGCATAATACTTGCTTATGCAGAAATCCGTTAAAGACTAATATAGTATAAAATAAATTCTGGATTCCTTTTTGTCTCTAATAAAATATCTAAAGAAAATGGAAAACAAACTCCATATAAAAAATTGTCTCTTTATTATTTTTTATTTTTTTTCCGTTTAACATTAGAGACTCTCAAGTACTTGCCAATTATATTGCCACATTTTCTAGGAAATGCAGCTTTTAGCAATTCTTTGTTTATGCAAATTAACTCAACTTAGCTCAGCTAATATTAATTGAGTAGATTGACAATGAAGTCCTAATACCAAAGGCTGACCAGACAAAAATGCTTGAAATCAGACATTGAGTGATTCAGGCAGGTTCTATAAGGTTGGACAAATTGCAAGGGAGTGGACAGGGAGCTTGAGGACGTCACAAAAGAAATCACAAAGGACCCGTGATGTATTGAGAGAGAGATACATGAAAATGGCTGGGCAGAGTAGAACAGATCTGATATCATTACAGTAAATCTTCATTTATGGAAATATTATCTTTCTTGCTGGCTGAAGAAACATAGTACCCCTCCAACTACCCCCAAACAAAAACAACAAAAAAATTGTGAATATGAAATTTAATTCATATGCCATCATTTGCCTTTTACAGGCCATTCAGATTGGTACTTTTCAAACTGTGAGCCATAAACTACTCTTAGGTTGTAGGATCAATTTAGTGGGTCAAAGCTAGCTTTGATTATTGGCTTGTTCAAATGAATGGAATGGATTGAACAGTTTCCTTACATGGAACTTTTGGATGCATGGGTGTGTCTGTTGGGTTACTTTGTAGACCCAATATTTTCTTAACAGTGAGTAATAGTCAAAACAAGGGTGGGTCACAGATATAGATTGCTTCTAGTTTTTCAATATTATCAGTAATGTTACAATAAACATCTCTTGGGAGGTGGGGGAAAATTTGGTTTGTTATTTCCACTTATTGCCCAATGATTGATTCACAGAAGCAATATTGCTGCACGGAAGGTAGGATGTTTATGAGATTTTTCATAGATACTACCCAATTGCTTTCAAACTGCCCTAATTTAGACTCAAACTAGACAAGCAGAGAATTTCAATTTCAGTGTTACAATTGTCAGCAAAATGTTATTTTCCCCTATTGCCACTAATTTAATGGATAAAAATGATCTGCCATTTTTTGACATTTATTTGGGAATTAGCGAGGCTGAATATTCTTTGGAACATTTACTGTGAATTATCTAAGTATGACTTCCCACATTTGTTGGATTCCCTTTTTTCTTTCCGCTATTTTATACATATCTTTTTAAGGAAGGCTTCCTCACTATTCTTTAGGGATGAAGGCATAGCAGGAAAAGAAAAAGGGAAAGAGCATTTTAATCAGCTTGATTTTTGCCAAGCTGCCTTTAGGCTTTTATGCTTCCCTAGGTTTTGAGACCTGCTGCCTGATAAGGTATATTAACCTTAAAAATAACTTTAAAGAATAACCAATGCCAGAACAGCTGGTCAACGTGGCACTGCAAAGTTGTACTTTGAACTTCTTCTTCTGTGCCAAACACTGCAATATATATATATATTCAATTAAGACAGAAGTACTGAAAAATTTAAAAAGAGCAGTTATAGCCCTGGAGGACAGTTTGAGAAGCTCTTACACACATATGACGGGAATTCCAGAAAGACAGGAGTTAATTCACCTGCAAAGAATCAGTTTTAGAAAAGGTTATTATTGATAATTTTATAAAATCCAGTAATTGAGTTTGCAGATTAAAAGCCCACAGTAATCACTGAGGTAAAGTATAATAAAAAGTAGATCTATCATTTGGCATGGAGATACAGAAAAATCTTTAAAAGTACTTAAAATAAGAGGCAGATTACCTACTAATGAACGCAAATGGACTGGTGGAAGATTTTTCTTTAGTAACAATAGATGCCAGAACACAAATAAACTTTAAAAGTGTTAGAGAAAGAAACATCAATTCAGAATTTAGTATCCAACTAACCTGTCACTAAAGACTCTGTGTATATGTGTGTCAGCACACATGGAAACTAAGATAGTTTACCACCAAAAGACTCTCATTAAATAATACCTAAAAAAGGGAAATGCAAATTAAAACCATAATGATATGCCACCTTATCCTAGCCAGAATGGCCATTACAAAAAGACAGACAAACAAATGAAAACAATAAACAAACAATAAATGTTGGCGTAGTTGTGGTAAAAAGGGATTGCTTATATACTGCTGGTAGTGATGTAAATTAGTACAACTTCTATGGAAAACAATATAGAAATTTCTCAAATAACTAAAAGTAGATCTACCATTCAATCCAGCAATCCCACTACTAGGTATCTACCTAAAGAAAAATAAGTCATTATATCAAAAAGATACCTGCTCATGTATGTTTATCACAGCACAGTTCACAATTGCAAAGACAGAGAAACAATTTAATTGCCCATCAACCAATGAGTGGATAAATAAAATGTGGTATATATACACCATGGAATACTACTCAGCCATAAAAAAGGAGGAAATAATATATTTTGCAGCAACTTGGATGGAGCTGGAGGCCATTATTCTAAAAGTAGTAACTCAGGAATGGAAAATCAAATACCATTAAGTTCTTGCTCATAAGCGGGAGCTAAGCTATGGGTACGCAAAGGCATACAGAGTGATACAATGGACACTGGAGACTGAGGAGGGGGTAGGGGGTCTAAGGGATAAAAAGTGTATATTGGGTACAATGTACACTACTTGGGTGATGGATTAACTAAAATCTCAGACTTCATCACCACCATACAACTCAAACATGTAACTAAAAATCACTTGTACACCAGAAACGATTGAAATAGAAATATACATACATAAAATTTTAAAAAATACCTAAAGGAGCTATTTTTGCAAGAAGACAAGAATCACCTTACATGTGTGCTAAAATTCTCTCCTTTTAAAAAAAGGGGAAAAGATCTTTTCTCCTATTTCAGTTACTGCCCATGAAGTTACTGACCCACTTCTCTGCTCCCCCTCTAAATCAAAACTTCTTGAAGAAATTGTCTTACACTCCTATCTTTAATTCCTCTTTGCCCGATTTCTTAAACTTATTCAAATCAGGCTTTAATCTCCACTACACCAATGGAATAGTTTTTGCTCTAGTCACCAAAGACTTCCACGTTATGGCAAATTAATTCCTAATCATCTTATGTAACCTATGACTAACACTTGCCACAGTGGGTTACACCCCCTTCTTTGACACACTATCTTAATTTTGTATCTGGAACACTATTCTCCATTGATTCTTCCACCTCAGTAGGTACTTCATCTTGTTCAACTTCACTGTGTTCTCTTCATTTTCCAAACCACTTAGCATTGAAATATCACCAGAAATTATCTTCCTCTCCTCTTTTCTCTATGATTTTTCCCTAGATTATCTCATTCGGCATCATGACACTAATGCCACATATATGATGATGTTGTCCAAATCATAACTTTAATCCAGACCTCTTTCTTGAACTATAGGCTCATATGTCCAGTTGACTATTTAATAATTTCTTTGAATGTTGGATAGGCATCTCAAACTTATAAATCCCATGACCAGACTTTCAATTTTATCTCCTAATCTACTCATTCAAGAGTGTAGGCCATTTCAGTAAATATCACCTTCACCTTTTCAGATTCTCAGGCCTTTTATCTATTCTTTCAATGATATCGCATAACTAATCCTCCATCAACTAATTCTCTCAGACATACCTTCAAATTACATTCAGAATGTGGTCTCTTCTTACAATCTCCATCTTTATGTCCCTCAGCCAAGCCACCAACATTTATCTGGATTATTATAACAGTTTCTTAATGGCCTACCTGTGTTTGCTTTTGAATCTCCTTATTCCCAACACTCAAATTGGTCTCGCTAAAATAAGAACATGTTACTATTTTTTTTTCAGATCCCGTCATGGCATCCTATATTACTTAGAGTAAATAACAAAGTATTTACAGTGATCTGAAAGTCCTATATGATTTTTTCCCAACTGCACTCTCACCCACTATCTCTGCCTCCATTTACTGCTACATTCTTCTTCCTCATTCTGCTCCAAAAAAACTGGCCTCTTTGATTTTCCTTGAAGACTTTAAACAGTATATGCTATTCCCTCTCCTTGGGATACTTTTCTCCCAGAATTCCTTCAAGTATACATTCAAATGTCACCCATTTGTGAGCTCTTGCCTGACAATCTAGAGAAATAACAATCCTTATACTACTTAATTTTTCTCCATGGCACTTATTTTTGATATATATTTACTTGTTTATCATCTCTATTCTCTAACTAGATTGTCAACTATGTGAGTTCAGAGACGATTTTGTTGACTCCAGGCATGTACAAGTTATAGCAGGTCAATAGATGGCATGCAATAAGAATTTGTTAGATGAATAAACTAATGGTGAGAAAAAGGTAAAACGTGGTGGATAAATCAACTAGATATTGCTTGTAAAAAACAACATGGAACAGATTTCCTGTAGATCCAAAGATGAAAATAAATTCTGGACAACAAAAACAAGGAAAATAGTAGAGACTGTCTCAAAGGATAATTGAAATATGCTAGATCTGCTTTATTTGAGAGAAAAATAGATAATGCATGAAAAGTGGGAACACTGATATTGATTGTTGTGGGAGTGGGTAGTCTGACTGGGGGGGATGCAGGAGGACATGGGCATGGGTTGAGCATGGGCAATGTAGTTTGTGGTTGTTGTAGCCTTCTGCTGCATTAAGAAACAACTGCAGGGCAGCGGGGGAGCAGGGGCAGTGGTGGCAGGGGGGGAGGGGGGAAGGGGTATGACTCACGCTAGGGAGGGCTGGGGAGGGCAATCTACCCAGAGAGCCCAGGAAGTGAAGCTCAGCCTGATCATAACTTTTAGAAAAGTGACAGGCATCCCATAGGTTAGAAACAAAAGAAAGAAATGTTTTAGGCTTATGTTCTGTGAATGTTTTCATTCTCAATAGGTAGAAAATGGACAATCCTTATTCCTAGATGATTACTACATTTGAAATAAGTAGGTTTATGTTCTGTGAATGGTTTCATTCTCAACAGGTAGAAAATGAACAATCCTTATTCCTAGATAATTGCTATATTTGAAACAAGGTGAAATAAAAATCTTTGCATTTTTAACTTCTCAAAAAAATTTTCTGAAAATCAATACCTATAAAAAGCAAATTTACTAGATGTTCCAGAAGAGAGATAAAGAGAGGAAAAAAGATACAGAGAAAGAGAGAGAGGGAGAGAAAAAGAGAAAGAGAAAGAGAATACAGTAACACATCCCATTCATGTAAGATTTAGATTAAGAATGTAAGGAAAGGCAGATCTACCAATATAATCTATTACATTAATAATTTAAAAGTGGGAACCAAATGCTTATTTTAATGTATGGAAAAACCATTATTTATAGGCTAATACTTGTGATAAACTCTTTTAATAAACTAGAAATAGAGAGCAGTTTTCTTAATCTCACAAAAATAAGTCAGCCAAAAACCTATACAAACTTAATAGCATACTTAAAGTGAAATTTTGAAGCATTCTATTACTCAGTATAAAGTAAAAATGTTTAGTATAAACATATAGTACTTACACAATATGATATCTTGTTGGGATAGAAAATTTTAAACAGAACAAAAAATTTCAACAGAACAAAAAGAAATTCTAGTAAAGACAAAAGCATTTATGGGATCTTAATTTACAACCTACAAGAGGAGGCATTACAGAACAATGAAAAAAAGAATGTGTTACTCAGTAAATGTTGTTAGGATTATCATCTTAAAAAATAGATCTAGACTGCAAGAATGAGCCAGGAAGTCTGAGAAGACCCATCGACCCTCTGAAAGAAGTGGGCTGCTCCTGCAGGACACAGGAGACACACCAAATACTGTGCTGGTATCCATGGCTGAGAGACCCATAGACAGTTCACATCACAGGACTCTGTGCAGATAACCCCCAGTATCAGCTCAGAGCCAAGTAGACTTGTTGGGTGGCTAGACCCAGAAGAAAGATAACAATGGCTTCAGCTCAGCTCACAGGAAACCACATCCATAGGAAAACAGGGAAAGTACTATATCAAGGGAATACCCCATGGGACAAAGAAATCTGAACAACAGCCTTCAGCCCTGGACCTTTCCTCTGACAGAGCCTACCCAAATGAGAAGGAACTAGAAAACCAACTCTGGTAATATGACAGAACAAGGAAATTTAACACCTCCTAGAAATCACACTAGTCAACCAGCAATGAATCCAAACCAAGAAAAGAATCCCAGATTTACCTGAAAAAGAATTCAGGAAGCTAGTTATTAAGCTAATCAGGAAGGCACAGGAGAAAAACAAAGCCCAATACAATGAAATCCAAAAAACGATACAAGAAGTGAAAGGAGAAGTATTCAAGAAAATAGACAACATAGGAGAGAGATCCAAGATGGCCGATTAGCAGCAGCTCAGGATTGTAGCTCCCACTGAAAGCGCACAGAGTGAGTGGACGCCACATTTTCAGATGAATTTTCATTGCCCACGGACCAAGAGATTCTTGGCGGAAGAGCCCCCACGGGTCACCAGCGCGACCCTTTTGGAGGGCGCGGCCGTTTTGCAGGCACCCCGACGTGGTGGTTCTCAGTTCGGAGTATACAGGACTGAGTGCCTTTTGGTTGGCATGTGGAGCTCCCGGGAAGGCAGTCTCCCATTCAGCTGATTGAAAAGCGGTCTGAAGTGGGGAACCAGACTGGGAGGATTCCCGGGCAGAAAAGCGCCACGAATCTTAATGCTGCTGTTCGGCCGGCGTAGTGGGTCGCCGCAGGGGAAGGCTGGTACCCCCCTCCACAAAAATAAAAATAAAAACAGCAGTTGGAACTGCTGAAGATTGAGAGTTTCACAGCAAGTACAGCTGAACCCGGGAAGGTCCAGCTCTGTGGGGGGAGGGGCATCCACCAAAGGAAAATTAAGAAACAGAAAAAACTTTATCACCAACAAGCTGGACGTCCACTCAGAGACCTAATCTGAAAGTCAGCAATTACACAGATGACAGGTGGATAAATCCACAAAGATGGGAAGAAACCAGCGCAAAAAGGCTGAAAACACCCGAAATCAGAATGCCTCTCCTCCTACAGAGGATTGCAGTGCCTCATCACCAATTGAACAAGGCCTGATAGAAAATGAATGTGAGGAATCAACAGAATCAGGCTTCAGAAGGTGGATAATGAGAAACTTCTGTGAGCTAAAAGAACATGTTCTAGCCCAATGCAAGGAAACTAAGAACCTTGAAAAAAGGTTTCACGACATGTTCATGAGAATGGACAATTTAAAGAGGAATATAAGTGAATTAATGGAGCTGAAAAACAAAATACAAGAACTTTGAGAAGTATGCACAAGTTTTAACAGTCGAATTGATCAAGCAGAAGAAAGGATGTCAGAGGTCGAAGACCAACTTAACAAAATAAAACGAGAAGACAAGATTAGAGAAAAAAGGGTAAAAAGGAATGAGCAAAGTCTCCAAGAAGTATGGGACTATGTGAAAAGACCTAATCTATGTTTGATAGGTGTACCTGAATGTGACGAAGAGAATGAATCCAAGCTGGAAAATATTTTTCAGGATATTATCCAGGAAAACTTTCCTAACCTAGCAAGGCAAGACAATACCCAACTCCAGGTAATACAGAGAACACCACAAAGATATTCCTCAAAAAGAGCAACCCCAAGGCACATAATCATTAGATTCATCAGGGTTGAAACGAAGGAGAAAATACTACAGGCGGCTAGAGAGAAAGGTCAGGTTACCCACAAGGGGAAGCCTATCAGACTCACAGCAGATCTCTCAGCAGAAACCCTACAAGCCAGAAGAGAGTGGGGGCCAATATTCAACATCCTTAAAGAAAAGAACTTTCAACTCAGAATTTCATATCCAGCCAAACTAAGTTTCATAAGTGAAGGAAAAATAAAATTTTTTGCAAACAAGCAAGTACTCAGAGATTTCATTACCACCAGGCCTGCTTTACAAGAGCTTCTGAAAGAGGCACTATATATAGAAAGGAACAACCAGTATCAGCCACTTCAAAAAACCCATCAGTAAGCTGCATCCAGATCCATCTTACATGCAAGGATATACAGAGACTCAAAACAAAGGGATGGAGGAAGATTTGCCAACCAAATGGAGAGCAAAAAAAAAAAAAAAAAAAAAGCAGTAGTTGCAATTCTCATCTTTGATAAAAGAGACTTTAAAGTAATAGAAACCGAAAGAGATAAGAAGGACATTGTATAATGGTAGAGGGATCAATGTAACGGGAAGAGCTAACGACCTTAAGTCTATGCGCACACAATATAGGAGCACCCAGATACATAGGGCAACTTCTTGGTGACTTATAAAGAGACTTGGACTCCCACACAATAATAGTGGGAGACTTTAACATTACATTGTCAATATTGGAGAAATTAATGAGACAGAAGGTTAAGAAGGATACCCCGGGACTTGAACTTAAACCTCAAACAAGTAAACTTAATAAACATTTACAGAACTCTCTACTCCAAATCCACAAAACATACATTTTTTTTTTCAGTAACACATCACATTTATTCTAAAAGTGACCACATGGTTGGGAGTAAATCACTCCCTAGCAATTGCATAGCATTTCATAGGTTTAAATGAAATATTTGTTGGCTGTTTGTTTGTTATTTTCCTCCCTTATTCCTTCCTGTCTCCATTGTATAACACAATTATTAGTATAAAAAAGCTTTTAATATTCATTTGTAGACTGTATTCTAGCCTGGGCAATAGAGCAAGATTCCCGTTCTCTCTCCCTTTTTTTTTTCCTTCTTTTTCTCTTTATTTCATTCTTTTTCTTCTTCCTCTCTTTCTCTTTTTCTTTTTTTCTAAAAAAAAAAAAAAAGAAAATGCCACCATAAACTCATGAGAAAATGAAAGTGAATAAAGCAAATGATAAAAAAAAAAAAATGATCCATACATTGTGTTTGGTTGTGACGTCTCTTTAATTTGTAATAGACCCCTCCATTATTTTCGTGTCATTTGTTGGTTGAGGAAAGTCTATCATTTCTCCTGCAGCATTTCCCACTTTCTGGATTTGACTGATTATATCTTTGCAGTATTCAATTTTAACATGTTTCCCCATCTCTCTTATTTTCTGTAAGCTGATGGTTAGAAGTTTGATTAGATTCAATCTTTTTTTGCAAGAATATTCCACAGGTGGAGGAACATTATGCCTGGCTGTTTCACTTTTAGTTAAGGTTGATCAGTGGGTTCAAGTGTGGTCAGCCTGATCCATCCACTATAAAGTCCTCCATTAATATTTTATTTAATGGCTGCGGCAGGCAATTTGATCACCTCCTGGTTCTACTATTTCACAGTGATTTTCTAGTTCTGTCTTTCCTCCTGCATTTATTAGCTATGATTTTTCTATAGGGAAGAAATTTTCTTTTATAAAATATTTGGTTACCAAGAAATACAATCTGTACAGGAAAGGCAAGATAAAAGCTTTATACTTTCCTTTTGTAAAAAAAAAAGAAAGAAAGAAAATAGATAACATAAAGAAAAAACAATCAGAACTTCAGGAAACACTGGACAAACTTATGGAAATACAAAATGCTCTAACAGTCTTAGCAATAGAATTGAACAAGTATATGCAGAGCTCAAAGACAAAATCTTTGAATAAACCCAATCCAACAAAGACAAAAAATAAGAAAATATAAACAAAAATTCCAAGAAATCTGGGATTATGTTAAATGACTAAACTTAAGAATAATCACTGTTCCTGAGGAAGAAGAGAAATCTAAAAGTTTGGAAAACATATTTGAGGGAATAATTGTGTAAAACTTCCCCAGCCTTGCCAGAAACCTAGACATCTAAATACAAAAAATCCAAAGAACGTGTGGAAAATTCATCACAAAAAGATCATCACCCAGGCACATTGTCATCACGTTATCTAAAGTTAAGACAAAAGAAAGAATCTTAAGAGCTGTGAGACAAAAGCACTGGGTAACCTATAAAGGAAAACCTATCAGATTAACAGCAGATTTTTCAGCAGAAACCCTACAAGATAGAAAAGATTGAGCCCCTATCTTCAGCCTCCTCAAACAAAACAATTATTAGCCAAAACTTTTGTATTCAGCAAAACTAAGCATCATATATGAAGAAAAGATACAGTCGTTTTCAGACAAATGCTGAGATAATTCACCACTACCAAGTTTGCACTACAAGATCTGCTAAAAGGAGCTCTAAATCTTGAAACAAGTCCTGGAATCACATCAGAACAGAACCTCTTTAAAGCATAAATCACACAGTACCTATAAAACAAAAATACAAGTTAAAAAGCAAAAACAAAAAAACAAAAGTACACTGGCAGCAAATAGCACGATGAATGCAGCAGTACCACACATCTCATACTGACATTGAATGTAAATGACCTAAACGCTCCACTTAAAAGATACAACACAGCAAAAGGGATAAAAACTCACCAACCAACTATCTGCTGCCTTCAGGAGACTCACCTAACACATAAGGACTCACATAAACTTAAAGTAAAGGGGTGGAAAAAGGCATTTCATGTAAATGGACACCAAAAGCCAGCAGGAGTAGCTTTTCTTATATCAGACAAAACAAACTTTAAAGCAACAGCAGTTAAAGAGACAAAGAGCAACATTATATAATGGTAAAAAGCCTTGTCCAATAGGAAAATATCACAATCCTAAACATATGCACCTAACAGTGGAGCTCCCAAATTTATAAAACAATTACTAATAGACCTAAGAAATGAGATAGACAGCAACGCAATAATAGTGGGGACTTTAATATTGCACTGACAGCACTAGGCAGATTGTCCAGACAGAAAGTCAACAAAGAAACAATGGATTTAAACTGTATCTTGGAAAAAGTGGACCTAATAGATATATACAGAACATTTCATCCAACAACCACAGAATACATATTTTATATAACAGTGCATGGAACTTTCTCCAAGATAGGCCATATGATAGGCCATAAAATGAGCCTCAAAAAATTTAAGAAAATTGAAATTATATCACACACTGTCTCAGGCCACAGTGGAATAAACCTGGAAATCAACTCCAAAAGGAACCTTCAAAACCATGCAAATAATGGAAACTACATAAGCTACTCCTGAATGAGTATTGGGTCAAAAATGAAATCAACATGGTAAGTAAAAAATCCTGTGAACCGAACAACAATGACACAACCTATCAAAACCTCTGAGATACAACAAAGGTGATGCTAAGAGAAAACTTCATAGCCCTAAATGCCTACATCAAAGACTGAAAGAGCACAAACTGACATTCTAAGGTCACACCTCAAGGAACTAGGAAATCAAGGACAAACCAAACTCAAATCCAGGAGAAGAAAGGAAATAATCCAGAACAGAGAAGAACTAAATAAAATTAAAAGAAAAGAAAATACAAATGATAAATAAAACAAAAAGCTGGTTATTTTAAAAGATAAATAAAATTGGTAAACCATTAGCAAGATTAACCAAGAATAGAAGAGAGAAAATCCAAATAACCTCATTAAGAAACAAAATGGGAGATATTACAGCCGACACCACTGAAATACAAAATATCATTCAAGAGTACTATGGACACGTTTATGCACATAAACTAGAAAACCTAGAAGAGATGGATAAATTCTTGAAAAAACACAACCCTCCTAGCTTAAATCAGGAAGAGTTAGATACCCTGAGCAGACCAATAGTAAGCAGCTAGACTGAAATGGTAATTAAAGAATTATCAACAAAAAAAAGTCCAGAACTGGAAGGATTCACAGAAGAATTCTACCAGAAATTCAAAGAAAAATTAGTACCAATCCTTTTGATGCTATTCTATAGGATGAAGAGGGGGACCCTCCCTAATTCATTCTATGAAGCCAGCATCACCCTAATACCAAAATCAGGAAAGGACATAACCAAAAAAGAAAACTACAGACCAATATCCTTGATGAACATAGATGCTAAAATCCTCAACAAAATACTGGTTAACCAAATCCAACAACATATCAAAAAGACAATCCACCAGATCAAGTGGGTTTGATACGAGGGATGCCGAGGTGGTTCAACATGTGCAAATCAATAAATGTGACACATCACATAAACAGAATTAAAAAGAAAAATCACATGATCATCTCAGTAGATGCAGAAAAAGCATTTGACAAAATCCAGCATTCCTTTATGATTAAAACTCTCAGTGAAATTGGCATACAGGGGACATACCTCAATGTAATAAAAGCCATTTATGACAAACCCACAATCAACATAATACTGAATGGGTAAAAGTTGAAAGCATTCCCTCTGAAAACTGGAACAAGATAAGGTTGCCCACTCTCACCACTCCTCTTCAATATTGTACTGGAAGTCCTAGCCAGAACAATCAAACAAGAGAAAGAAATAAAGAGCATCCAAATTGTTAAAAAAGTAAGTCAAACTGTGTCTGTTGATGATATGATTGTTTAACTTGAAAACCCTAAAGACTCCTCCAGAAACCTCCTAGAATTGATAAAAGAATTCAGCAAATTTCTGGATACAAGATTAATGTACACAAATCAGTAGCTCTTCTATACAGCAACAGTGACCAAGCAGAGAATCAAATCAAGAACTGAGCCCCTTTTACAACTGCTGCGAAAAAATAAATAAATAAAATAGGAATATACTTAACAAAAGAGTCAAAAGACCTTGACAAGAAAAACTACAAAACACTGCTGAAAGAAATCATAGATGATCAAACAAATGAAAACACATCCCATGCTCATGGATGGGTAGAATCAATATTGTGAAAATGACCATACTGCCAAAAGCAATCTACAAGTTCAATGCAATCCCCATTAAAATACCCCCATCATTCTTCACAGAATTAGAAAAAAATAATTCTAAACTTCTTATGGAATCAAAAAAGAGCCTGCATAGCCAAAGCAAGACTAAGCAAAAAGAACAAATCTAGAGGCATCACATTACATGATTTCAAACTATACTATAAGGCCATAGTCACCAAAACAGCATGATACTGATATGAAAATAGGAACATAGACCAATGGAACATAATAGAGAAGCCAGAAAGAAACCCAAATATTACAGCCAACTGATTTTAGACAAAGCAAACAAAAACATAAAGTGGAGAAAGGACAACTTTTCATCAAATGGTGCTGGAATAATTGGCTAGCCACATGTAGGAGAATAAAACTGAATCCTCATCTCTCACCTTATACAAAAATCTACTCAAGATGGATTAAGGACTTATATCTAAGACCTGAAACTAATATTAGAAGATAACATTGGAAAAACCCTTCTAGACATTGGCTTAGGCAAGGATTTCATGTCCAAGAATACAAAAGCAAATGAAATAAAAACAAAGATAAATAGTTGTGACTTAATTAAACTAAAGAGCTTTTGCACAGCAAAAGGAAGAGTCAGCAGAGTAAACAGACAACCCACAGAGTGGGAGAAAATCTTTATAATCTATACATCTCACAAAGGATTAATATCCAAAATCTACAACAAACTCAAACAAATCAGTAAGAAATAAAACGATCTCATCAAAAAGTGGGCTAAGGACATGAATAGGCAATTCTCAAAAGAAGATATACAAATGACCAACAAATATATTAAATAGTGCTCAACATCACTAATGATCAGGGAAATGCAAATGAAAACCACAATGTGATACTACCTTGCTCCTGTAAGCATGGCCATAATAAAAAAAATTAAAAAAACAGTAGATGTTGGCATGGATGCGGTGATCAAGGAACACTTCTACACTGCTGGTGAGAATGTACACTAGTACAGCCACTATGGAAATGAGTGTGGAGATTCCTTAAAGAACTAAAAGAGGTACCACTATTTGATCCAGTAATCCCACTACTGGGTAACCAGAGGAAAAGAAGTTATTATACAAAAAAGATACTTGCACATGTATGTTTATAGCAGCACAATTCACAATTGCAAAATCATGGTACCAACCCAAATGCCCATCAATCAACAAGCGGATAAAGAAACTGTGGTATATATATATACACACAATGGAATACTACTCAACCATAGAAAGAAAGGAATGAATTAATGACATTTGCAATGACTTGGATGAGATTGGAGACTATTATTCTAAGTGAAGTAACTCAGGAATGGAAAATCAAACACGGTATGTTCTCAATGATAGGTGGGAGCTAAGCTATGAGGATGCAAAGGCATAAGAATGATACAGTGGAATTTGGGAACTTGGGGGGAAGGCTGGGAGGGCAGAGATGGATAAAAAGCTACAAATAGCATGCAGTGTATACTGCTCAGGTGATGGGTGCACCAAAATCTGACAAATTACCACTAAAAAACTTACTCATGTAACCAAATATCATCTGTACCCCATAACTTACAGAAAAATAAAAATAGAATAAAATAAAATATAATAAAACCATTCTCAATAGTAAAAAGAAATGATTTATGCCTTATCCCATACATAGAAAAAAAGTCCAGGTGAAACAAAGGTTGACATATTTAACATAAAACTATCATAAGTAAATTTAAAAAATTTAGATCACATGACCATGGAAAAGAAAGTCATTTCTTAAGCAATTCTCAAAATGTAGAGTAATGAAAAATATCAACTATATAAAAATTAAAAATCATATGTGTTAAAAGATGTCATGAATAAAATTAAAATGTCATCAGCAGATGGGGAGCAAACATTTCAACCTATATATAACAGACAAATATTTCAACATATATATATGAAATATGAACATAGATATTATACACATATCAGGATTACACATGCACACATTTCTATAAATTAATAAAGAGAAAAAAGATAATAGAAGAATCAACAAAGAGGAGAAATTAGGATAAGAGGAAATTTAAATGACCCTATAAAAGGTATGCCCAATTTTATAAATAATCAAAGTAATGAATACTAAAACAATGATAGAGCAATTCACATCCATTGACTGGCAGATAATTAAATCTGATAACAATCAAGTGTTGTTAACAACCTGGGAAAAAAGTTCTCATTCATTGCTGGTAGAAGTGGAAACTGGTATAAGTACTTTGCAGAGCAATTTGGCAATAACTAACAGACACGCAATTGGACATATCCTAAGACACAGAAAGTACACTGATATATATGTCAGAAAAACTCTATCACATGCATCCTAATAGAAATGTATAAGAACATTTATTTCAGCATCATTAATTTTAGTTAAAAACTTGTATCAATTCAAATTCTGATTAGTATGGGAATAAATTGTGGTATTTTCATAAGATGGAGTAATATATAGAAATTTTTAAAAAGATGAACTGGGATTATATATTAACAAGGGTAAATTCTGAAAACAAAATATTTGGTAGTAAAAGTAGCAAATTCCAGAATACATTCAACACTTATAGTAAAACAGGTATATTTTATGTTCATGTATGTAACAAGCATGCTTCATATATGTAGTAAAAATGGCAAAGTATAAAACAGAATTATATAAACACCTATGCAAGACAGTTGTTTTCTCTGGGATGGCAGAGAATAGGATGAGACTGGGGAAGGTAAAATGGGGGCCTTCAATTTTTTCTGTATAATTTGTTTCTTTACAAATAACAGCTAAGAAGCATATTTGGGAAAAATGTTTACATTTGATGAATTCATTTGGGTGACAGGTACATGAGTATATATTGCAGCCTCCTTTGTATGCTAAAATATATTTATATATATGTATGTATATGTATGTAATTAAATAAATCAAAAACCTCCAAATCTATACCCTTAGCTAGAGTCAAATGTAACAAGTTTTGTTAATAAACTTGTTAATTATAAATATTACACAGGAAAAGAAACAGAAGTTCTGATGACTTTCTATATGTAGGGCACATATCCCTGTGACAATCCTAAGAGGGGTAGCTGAGCTAGAATGTTTAGTCAGGTGAGTTCCAATCACTGAATTCATGACTCTCAACCCCACGTTCCTTCAACCTGCCCCCATGGCTCGAGTTGACCCTCACAAGACTTATTGTTTTATGACCAGGAAGAGCTTTCTCAATTCCAGTCTCTAGGCTGGGGAGCATTTTCTTCACAAATTCCAGAGAAAAGCCACAGTGTGTCCCTTCCAAGAAGAAAAGCAAATCATCTGTCTGATTGTACAGGCTGGATCTTGTCAGAAGGTTTCCCAGAGGTCTGGGTCAGCAGAGTTTTATTAATGCCAAAAAAAAAAAAAGCTGTTTTTCTCACTAGCCTATTGGAAATATACTAATTCAGCTGTCCAAGTACTCCAGCAAAAAACTCTAATTTAGGGATGCAGTGATTAACAGATAGTTCTCAATCTCTCTCCCCTGGAAGTCACACATAAACCAAGACTTTGGTGAGCTGTACCATGGGGTCATGTTTAATCACTGAATTGCAACAAATAGCAATGAATGGGTTGGTTCCTTTTACTTAAGTGGGACATTGTGAAACCTGCTAGCAAATACCCATTTAAACAAGAGCCAAAACATATTTCATATACTACAATATGATTCAGCTGGTCAAAAAACATCAAAATAATAATATAGTAACCATAAAAGGCAGCAAAAGGTGGAACCTCTGTATAGAACACAACAATCCAGGGTGAACTTCAAAATTCTGTGCATCGCTTGAGCCCAGGTGGAGGCTGCAGGGAGCTATGATCATACTACTGCACTCCAGCTTGGGTGACAGAGTGAGACCGAAACCCAGTCTCAAAAAAAAAAAATCTGTGGTCATCTGAGTTCCTAACTGCAAACATGCCAGAAAGCCCCATTCACTGTCTCAAGAGAAAATCCATAGTTTTCTTTTTTCTGTTACTAATAAGTGCTAGCCATCAAGAATTAGCTCAGAAGCCCCAGCTGAGAATTCCTTAGAAACAGAATCTGTGACTTTAAAAACTTATTTTACTTTTAAGCAATAATATATTATTCTAAAATAGGCATCCATTATATCTCAATGTATGCAGGAGCATTTCCTTTGTATATTTACTCTGTGTGTTATATAGTAATACCCCTCACAAACGTATGCCAAGGAGATGAGTAGAGCAGTTTCAACTGCATATCCAGAAATAGTCTATTTAGCTGTTTTTATTGAAAGAGGTGAAAAACCAAGAGAATAGTGCCTTACTTTGTAACAACATTCTATCTCTGAACATGACACAGCTTATGCAAAACTGGCATACCTTGAATGTTAATAAGAGGTTCAATGCTAGTAGCAATTTCCACAGCCCCAAATGAGTTGCATCAGTATTAAAAAACAAATTTAAACTTGCTACTTGTATTTCCCCTGGAAGGATAAAGGCCTTTTATTCTCTGAATTCTAACCTAGTCCCCCACTTTAGAGCAAAAAGGCAAACTAAGTAGTAGATTAGCTAAGGACACCATAGTTGCCATTCTGAGTTACAATCATGGCTCATCTTTCTACTTTAACTAAATTGGTAACTTGAATTATTGTGTAAGACAGTATTAGCATTTTCTTCCATGACAGCAGATTCAGAGGTAAGGGCTCCCATTCATTCATGAAAATTTGACTGAGTATTCCTCATACAGCTTGGATTTTGTCAGTTAATGCTTCTAAAATTAAACAGCTGCATGGCCATTTTTCTTCTTTCTCAGATTTTTTTTTTTTTTTTTTTGAGATGGAGTCTTGCTCTGTCGCCAGGCTAGAGTGCAGTGGCACGACCTTGGCACACTGCAACCTCTGCCTCCTGGGTTCAAGCAATTCCCCTGCCTCAGCCTCCTGAGTAGCTAGGACTACAGGTACATGCCACCATGCCCAGCTAATTTTTGTATTGTTAGTAGAGATGGGGTTTCACCATGTTGGCCAGGATGGTCTCAATCTGTTGATCTCGTGAGCCCCCCGCCTTGGCCTCCCAAAGTGCTGGGATTACAGGCAGGAGCCACTGTGCCCAGCCTCTTTCTCAGAATTTTAATTGAATTGTGTTGTAGCTAGTGTTCAAAAATGATTAAACTCCCTTACCTGCACACATACACACAAATGGTAACTGTGTGGTGAAGAATGTGTTAACTCGATTGTGATGATCATTATAAAATGTACACATATATCAAATCATCATGTCATACACCTTGAATATATACAACTTTTATTTGACAATCATGCCTACACAAAGCTGGAAAAATATAGATTTGCAAGGTAAAAAAGTGATTCACTTCTGAACTACTCTTTAATTTCCTATTCCCATTCTGGAAGAAGTTCATTCTATTTCTCTTTAGTGCTAATTCTACATTTAACTTATTATTGGGCCAGTGCAATAAATTCAGGGAAGAATGACTGAAGAGCATCCCCTACATAATAATGGAATGCTAAAAATTATATATCATCTATTTCCAAGTTGGAAAGAATGACAAGAGTAAATTTACTTCATAAACCTGCCTTAGACATATAGAATATTTCTTCTTTTTTTTTTTTCCTTTTTTGGGGGTATGATTTTTTTTTCTCATTTTTTTTTTATTGCATTTTAGGTTTGGGGGTACATGTGAAGAACATGGAAGATTGTTGCATAGGTACACACATGGCAGTGTGATTTGCTGCCTTCCTCCCCATCACCTATATCTGGCATTTCTCCCCATGCTATCCCTCCCCAACTCCCCACCCCCCACTATCCCTCCCCTTTTCCCCCCGACAGACCCCAGTGTGTGATACTCCCCTCCCTGTGTCCATGTGTTCCCATTGTTCAACACCCGCCTATGAGTGAGAACATGCGGTGTTTGATTTTCTGTTCCTGTGTCAGTTTGCTGAGAATGATGGTTTCCAGGTTCATCCATGTCCCTACAAAGGACACGAACTCATCGTTTTTGATGGCTGCATAATATTCCATGGTGTATATGTGCCACATTTTCCCTGTCCAGTCTATCATCGATGGGCATTTGGGTTGGTTCCAGGTCTTTGCTATTGTAAACTGTGCTGCAATGAACATTCGTGTGCATGTGTCCTTATAGTAGAACGATTTATAGCCTTTTGGATATATACCCAGTAATGGGATTGCTGGATCAAATGGAATTTCTATTTCTAGGTCCTTGAGGAATCGCCACACCATCTTCCACAATGGTTGAACTAATTTACACTCCCACCAACAGTGTAAAAGCGTTCCTATTTCTCCACATCCTCTCCAGCATCTGTTGTCTCCAGATTTTTTAATGATTGCCATTCTAACTGGCGTGAGATGGTATCTCAATGTAGTTTTGATTTGCATTTCTCTAATGACCAGTGATGATGAGCATTTTTTCATATGTTTGTTGGCTTCATGTATGTCTTCTTTTGTAAAGTGTCTGTTCATATCCTTCGCCCACTTTTGAATGGGCTTGTTTGTTTTTTCTTGTAAATGTGTTTCAGTTCTTTGTAGATTCTGGTTATCAGCCCTTTGTCAGATGGGTAGACTGCAAAAATTTTTTCCCATTCTGTTGGTTGCCGATTCACTCTAATGACTGTTTCTTTTGCTGTGCAGAAGCTATGGAGTTTGATTAGGTCCCATTTGTCTATTTTGGCTTTTGTTGCCACTGCTTTTGGTGTTTTGGTCATGAAGTCCTTGCCTACACCTATGTCCTGAATGGTTTTGCCTAGATTTTCTTCTAGGGTTTTTATGGTGTTAGGTCTTATGTTTAAGTCTTTAATCCATCTGGAGTTAATTTTAGTGTAAGGTGTCAGGAAGGGGTCCAGCTTCTGCTTTCTGCACATGACTAGCCAGTTTTCCCAACACCATTTATTAAACAGGAACTCGCTTCCACATTGTTTGTTTTTGTCAGGTTTGTCAAAGATCAGGTGGTTGTAGATGTGTTGTGTTGTGTCGGAGGTCTCTGTCCTGTTCCATTGGTCTATATCTCTGTTTTGGTACCAGTACCATGCTGTTTTGATTACTGTAGCTTTGTAGTATAATTTGAAGTCCGGGAGTGTGATGCCTCCAGCTTTGTTCTTTTTGCTTAGAATTGAATTGGCTATGTGGGCTCTCTTTTGGTTCCATATGAAGTTTAAGGTGGTTTTTTCCAGTTCTTCAAAGAAGGTCATTGGTAGCTTGATAGGGATAGCGTTGAAACTGTAAATTACTTTGGGCAGTATGGCCATTTTGACAATATTGATTCTTCCTAGCCATGAACATGGAATATTTCTCCATCTGTTTGTGTCCTCTCTTATTTCATTGAGCAGTGGTTTGTAGTTCTCCTTGAAGAGGTCCTTTACGTTCCTTGTTAGTTGTATTCCTAGGTATTTTATTCTCTTTGTAGCAATTGTGAATGGCAGTTGGTTCTTGATTTGGCTGTCTTTAAGTCTGTTATTGGTGTATAGGAATGCTTGTGATTTTTGCACATTGATTTTATATCCTGAGACTTTGCTGAAGTTGCTTATCAGTTTCAGGAGATTTTGGGCTGAGACGATGGAGTTTTCTAGATATACAATCATATCGTCTGCAAATAGAGACAATTTGACTTCCTCCTTTCCTATTTGAATACCC
Source organism: Ateles fusciceps (assembly GCA_036589455.1). Classification (NCBI taxonomy): domain Eukaryota; kingdom Metazoa; phylum Chordata; class Mammalia; order Primates; family Atelidae; genus Ateles; species Ateles fusciceps. The sequence continues at coordinate 1,074,022 of JAZHEH010000572.1, forward strand.
TTTATTTCTTTTTCTTGCCTGATTGCTCTGGCTAGAACTTCCAGTACTATATTGAATAGGAGTGGTGAGAGAGGACATCCTTGTCTAGTGCCAGATTTCAAAGGGAATGCTTCTAGTTTTTGCCCATTCAGTATGATATTGGCTGTTGGTTTGTCGTAAATAGCTTTTATCATTTTGAGATACGTTCCATCAATACCTAGTTTATTGAGAGTTTTTAGCATAAAGGGCTGTTGAATTTTGTCAAAGGCCTTCTCTGCATCAATTGAGATTATCATGTGGTTTTTGTCTTTGGTTCTGTTTATGTGGTGGATTATGTTTATAGATTTGCGTATGTTGAACCAGCCTTGCATCCCCGGGATGAAGCCTACTTGATCATGGTGGATAAGCTTTTTGATGTGCTGTTGCAATCGGTTTGCCAGTATTTTATTGAAGATTTTTGCATCTATGTTCATCATGGATATTGGCCTGAAGTTTTCTTTTCTTGCTGAGTCTCTGCCAGGTTTTGGTATCAGGATGATGTTGGTCTCATAAAATGATTTAGGAAGGATTCCCTCTCTTTGGATTGTTTGGAATCGTTTCAAAAGGAATGGTACCAGCTCCTCTTTGTATGTCTGGTAGAATTCGGCTGTGAACCCATCTGGACCTGGGCTTTTTTGGATGGTAGGCTCTTAATTGCTGCCTCCACTTCAGACCTTGTTATTGGTCTATTCAGGGTTTCGACTTCTTCCTGGTTTAGGCTTGGGAGGATGCATGTGTCCAGGAATTTATCCATTTCTTCCAGGTTTACTAGTTTATGTGCATAGAGTTGTTTGTAATAATCTCTGATGATGGTTTGAATTTCTGTGGAATCTGTGGTGATATCCCCTTTATCGTTTTTTGTTGCATTTATTTGATTATTTTCTCTTTTCTTTTTATTAATCTGGCTAGTGGTCTGTCTATTTTGTTGACCTTTTCAAAAAACCAGCTCCTGGATTTGTTGATTTTTTGAAGAGTTTTCGTGTCTCTATCTCCTTCAGTTCTGCTCTGATCTTAGTTATTTCTTGTCTTCTGCTAGGCTTTGAGTTTTTTTGATCTTGCTCCTCTAGCTCTTTCAATTTTGATGATAGGGTGTCAATTTTAGATCTCTCCTTGCTTCGCATGTGGGCATTTATTGATATATACTTTCCTCTAGAGACTGCTTTAAATGTGTCCCAGAGATTTTGGTATGTTGTGTCTTCGTTCTCGTTGGTTTCAAAGAACATCTTCATTTCTGCCTTCATTTCATTGTTTATCCAGTCAATATTCAAGAGCCAGTTGTTCAGTTTCCATGAAGCTGTGTGGTTCTGAGTCAGTTTCTGAGTTCTGAGTTCTAACTTGATTGCACTGTGGTCTGAGAGACTGTTTGTTATGATTTCTGTTCTTTTGCATTTGCTGAGGAGTGATTTACTTCCAATTATGTGGTCAATTTTAGAGTAGGTGTGATGTGGTGCTGAGAAGAATGTATATTCTGTGGATTTGGGGTGGAGAGTTCTGTAAATGTCTATTAGGTTTGCTTGATCCAGGTGTGAGTTCAAGTCCTGGATATCCTTGTTAATTTTCTGTCTTGTTGATCTGTCTAACATTGACAACGGGGTGTTCAAGTCTCCCACTATTATTGTGTGGGAATCTAAGTCTCTTTGTAAGTCATTAAGAACTTGCCTTATGTATCTGGGTGCTCCTGTATTGGGTGCGTATATATTTAGGATCGTTAGCTCTTCTTGTTGCATTGATCCTTTTACCATTATTTAATGTCCTTCTTTGTCTCTTTTGATCTTTGTTGGTTTAAAGTCTATTTTATCAGAGATGAGAATTGCAACTCCTGCTTTCTTTTGCTCTCCATTTGCTTGGTAAATCTTCCTCCATCCCTTTATTTTGAGCCTTTGTGTATCTCTGCATGTGAGATGGGTTTCCTGGATACAGCACAGCGATGGGTTTTGGCTTTTTATCCAGTTTGCCAGTCTATGTCTTTTAATTGGGGCATTTAGTCCATTTACATTTATGGTTAATATTGTTAGGTGTGAATTTGATCCTGCCATTTTGATGCTAGGTGGCTGTTTTGCCTGTTAGTTGATGCAGTTTCTTCATTGTGTTGATGGTCTTTACTGTTTGGTATGTTTTTGGAGTGGCTGGTACTGGTTGTTCCTTTCTATGTTTAGTGCCTCTTTCAGGAGCTCTTGTAAAGCAGGCCTGGTGGTGATGAAATCTCTGAGTACTTGCTCGTTCACAAAGGATTTTATTTTTCCTTCACTTATGAAGCTCAGTTTGGCTGGATATGAAATTCTGGGTTGAAAGTTCTTTTCTTTAAGGATGTTGAATATTGGCCCCCACTCTCTTCTGGCTTGTAGGGTTTCTGCTGAGAGATCTGCTGTGAGTCTGATGGGCTTCCCTTTGTGGGTAACCCGACCTTTCTCTCTGGCTGCCCTTAGCATTTTCTCCTTCATTTCAACCCTGGTGAATCTGCCGATTATGTGCCTTGGGGTTGCTCTTCTTGAGGAATATCTTTGTGGTGTTCTCTGTATTTCCTGGACTTGAATATTGGCCTGCTTTCCTATGTTGGGGAAGTTCTCCTGGATAATATCCTGAAGAGTATTTTCCAGCTTGGATTCATTCTCTCCTTCACATTCAGGTACACCTATCAAACGTAGATTAGGTCTTTTCACATAGTCCCATATTTCTTGGAGACTTTGTTCATTCCTTTTTACCCTTTTTTCTCTACTCTTTCCTTCTCGTTTTATTTCATTGAGTTGATCTTCGACCTCTGATATCCTTTCTTCTGCTTGGTCGATTCGGCTGTTGAAACTTGTGTATGCTTCGCAAAGTTCTTGTGTTGTGTTTTTCAGCTCCATCAATTCACTTACATTCCTCTCTAAGTTGGTTATTCTCATTAGCATTTCGTCAAATCTTTTTTGAAAGTTGTTAGTTTGTTTGCATTGGGTTAGAACATGTTCTTTTAGCTCACAGAAGTTTCTTACTACCCACCTTCTGAAGATTGATTCAGTCATTTCATCACACTCATTGTCCATCCAGTCTTCTTCCCTTGCTGGTGAGGAGTTGTGATCCCTTGTAGGAGGAGAGGCGTTCTGGTTTCGGGTGTTTACCTCCTTTTTGCGCTGGTTTCTTCCCATCTTTGTGGATTTATCTATGTGTGGTCTTTGTGGTTGGTGATTTTCAGATGGGGTCTCTCAGTGGACGTCCCGTTTGTTGATGATGAAGTTATTTATTTCTGTTTCTTAGTTTTCCTTCTCACAGTCTGGCCCCTCTGCTGTAGGACTGCTGAGGTCCACTCCCGGCCCTGCTTGCCTGGGGGGATCACCTGCAGCAGCCTCCGCGCTTTCACTGGGAGCTGCAATCCTCAGCTGCTCCTAATCGGCCATCTTGGATCCACCTCCTAGAATATTTCTATAGATGTGAAAAGCACTAAAACCTCAACCAAGCAGACTAAGTGACCCACCCAATAATTAAGCTGTGTCTGTGATAGGGGGCTTCAGTTATGCAAGGTGTGTAACATCTACTTTTTACATAGCCTGTTAAACTCAGAATTAGTCAGATGGATTCACCTTCAGGACTCAGACATCTGTGTAGTGGTAGAACAATGGAGTATGGTCAAAGGAACCCTGCAAATTCTAATGAGTCAGATAATAATGAGGTAACAATGATTTTAACAAGTAAAGAAGAATGTATGCCAAAATATAAACTTGAATACAGGCATACCTTGGAGATACTGCAGATCAGTTCCAGACCACTGCAATGAAGCAAATATCACAATAAAGCAAGCCACGCATTTTTTTTGGTTTCCTACTATATATAAAAGTTATATTTATAATATGTTATAGTCTAGTAAGTGTGCAAGAGCATTATGTCTAAAAAAACACAATGTATGTATCTTAATTTAAAAATACTTTATTGCTAAAAGTTCTGATGATCATCTGAGCCTTTAGTGAGTCATAATCTTTTTGCTGGGGGAGAGTCTTGTCTCAATGTTGACGCCTACTGACTGATCATGGTGGTGGTTGCTGGAGTCTGAGGTGGCTGTGGCAATTTCATAAAATGAGGCAACAGTAAAATTTGCCACATTGATTGATTCTTCCTTTCATAAAAGATTTCTCTGTAGCATGTGATACTCTTTGACAGCATTTACCCACAGAACTTCTTTTAAAATTGGAGCCAATCCAAATGCCCATCAATGATAGACTGGATAAAGAAAATGTGACACATATACACCATGGAATACTATGCAGCCATAAAAAGAATGAGTTCATGTCCTTTGCAGGGACATGGATGAAGCTGGAAACCATCATTCTCAGCAAACTAACACAAGAACAGAAAACCAAACACCACATGTTCTCACTCATAAGTGTGAGTTGAACAATGAGAACACATGGACACAGGGAGGGGAACATCACACACCAGGGCCTATTGTGGAGGGGGTAGGGGGCTAGGGGGAGGGATAGCATTAGGAGAAATACCTAATGTAGATGACAGGTTAATGGGTGCAGCAAACCACCATGGCACATGTATACCTATGTAACAAACCTGCACATTCTGCACATGTATTCCAGAACTTAAAGTATGATTTAAAAAAAAAGAAATAATATGAAAAAAGTTGGAGTCAATCTTCTCAAATCCAGCTGCTGTTTTATCAACTAAGTTTATGTAATGATCTAAATCTTTTGTCATTTCAACAGTGTTCATGGCATCTTCACCAGGAGTAGATTCCATCTCAAGAAACCATTTTCTTTGCTCACCCATAAGAAGCAACTACTCATCTGTTCAAGTTTTATCATGAGATTCTAGCAATTCAGTCACATCTTCAGGCTTCACTTCTAATTCAAGCTTTCTTGCTATTTCTACTACACATGCAGCTGAAATCTTGAATCAGTTCAAAGTAATCTATGAGAATTGGAATCAACTTCTTCTAAATGGCTGTTAAGGTTGATATTTTGATCTCCTCCTATGAATCATAAATGTTCTTAATGGTATCTAGGATGGCAAATCCTTTCCATAAGCTTTTTAATGCATTTTTCTTAGATTCATAAGAATAATCACTATCTATGGCAGCTATAGCCTTACAAAATGTATTTTTAAACAATAAGACTTAAAGGCCAATATTATTTCTTGAACCATAAGCTGTAGAATGGACATCGTCTTAATAGGTATGAAAACAACATTAACCTCCTTGTACAACTCCATCAGAGCCCTTTGGTGACAGGGTGCATTGTCAATGAGGAGTAATATTTTGAAAAAAAAATCTTTTTTTCTGTGCAGGAGGTCTCAACTGTGGCCTTAAACTATTCACCAAACCATACTGTAAACAGGTGTACTATTAAACATGTATTGTGTTCCATTTATAGAGAATAGACAGAGTAGATTTAGCATACTTCTTAAGGGCCCCAGGATTTTTGAAACTGTATGATTTCACTTCTTTTGCATTTGTTGAGAATTGTTTTTATTTGCAAGTATGTGATCAGTCTTGGGAGTATGTGCCATGTGGTGATGAGAAGAATGTATATTCTGTTATTTTTGGGTGGAGAGTTCTGTAAAGGTCTATCAGATTCATTTAGTCCCATGTTGAGTTTAGGACCTAAATATCTCTGTTAATTTTCTGACTCCATGATCTGTGTGATACTGTCAGTGGAGTGTTGAAGTCTCCCACTATTATTGTGTGGGAGTCTATGTCTCTTTGTAGGTATCTAAGACATTGCCTTATGATTATGGTGCTCTTGTGTTGGGCACATATATATTTAGGGTAGTTAGTTCTTCTTGTTGAATTGAACCCTTTACCATTATGTAATGCTCTTCTTTTTCTTTTTTGATCTTTGTTGGCTTCAAGTCTGTTTGTCTGAAATTTGGATTGCAACCCCTGCTTTTTCCTGTTTTCCATTTGCCTGGTGGATTTTCCTCCACTCCTTTATATTGAGGCTATGTGAGATGGGTCTCTTGAAGACACCATAGCATTGGTTCTTGCTTTTTTTATCCAGCTTGCCACTCTGTGCCTTTTGGGGCATTTAGCCCATTTACATTCAGGGTTAATATTGATATGTGTGAACTTGATCCTGTCACTGCGTTGTTAGCTATTTATTATGCTGGCTCGCTTTTGTGGTTGCTTTATAGTGTCACTGGTCTGTATATTTAAGTGGGTGTTTTAGTATTACCTAGTAGCTGTTTTTCCTTTTGATATTTAGTGCTCCTTTCAAGATCTCTCGTAAGGCAGGTCTGGTGGTAACAAACTCCCTCAACATTTGCTTCTCTGAATCTTCTTTCTCCTTCACACAGGAAGCTTAGTTTGGTCAGATATGAAATTCTTGGTTGAAGATTTGTTTCTTTAAGAATGTTGAATCTAGGCTCCCAATCTCTTCTAGCTTGTAGGGTTTTAGCTGAGAGGTCTGCCATTAGCCCAATGGGGTTCCTTTTGTAGGTGACCTGCCCTTGCTCTCTAGCTGCCTTTAACATCCTTTCTTTCATTTTGACCTTGGAAAATCTGATGATTATATGTCTTGGGTATGTTCTTCTTGTGTAGAATCTTGCAGGGGTTCTCTACATTTCTTGAATTTGACTTTTGGCCTCTCTAGCAAGACTGGGGAGAACTGGCTTCAACTTAAAGTCACCAACTGCATTAGCCCGTAACAAAAGGGTCAGCTTTCCCTTTGAAGTTTTGAAGCCAAGCATTGACTTTTCCTTTATAACTATGAAAGTCTTAGATCTTCTGTTGACATCTTCCTCCAATAGAAGGCTATTTTGTCTATATTGAAAATCTGTTGTTTACTAACCTTCACCACTGATCTTAGGTAAATCTTCTGGATAACTTTCTGCAGCCTCTATACTAGCACTTGCTGTTTCACCTTGCAATTTTGTGTTATTACACAGATGGCTGCTTAAACTTCCAATCTATGGTAGCTTCCAACATTTCCTCTGTAGCTTCCTTACCTCTCTCAGCTTACATAAAATTGAAGAGAGTTAGGTCCTTGCTCTGGATTAGGCTTTGGCTTAAAGAAATGTGGCTGGTTTGATTTTCTCTCCAGACCACTCAAACCTTTCTCCATATCAGCACTAAGGCTGTTTCACTTTTTTTTTTTTTTTTTTTTTTTTTTTTTTATCATTTGTGTATTCACTGGAATAGCACTTTTAATTTTCTTCAAGAACTTTTCTTTGCATTCATAACTTGGGTAACTCTTCGATGCAAGAAGCCTAGTTTTGGCCTATATTGGCTTTCAACATGCCTTCTGCACCAAGATAAATGGATTTAAACTGAGAGGCATGTGACTCTTACTTTCACTTTGACACTGTATTAGTTTGTTTTCAAGCTGCTGATAAAGACATACCCAAAACAGGGAATGAAAAGAGGTTTAATTGGATTTACAGTTCCACATGGCTGCGGAGGCCTCAGAATCACAGCAGGAGACAAAAGACACTTTTTACATGGTGGTGGCAAGAGAAAAATTAGGAAGAAGCAAAAGTGGAAACCCCTGATAAACTCATCAGATCTCATGAGACATTCATTATCACGAGAACGGCATGGGATTGACGGCCCCTATGATTCAATTACCTCCCCCTGAGTCCCTCCCACAACATGTGGGAATTCTGGGAGATACAATTCAAGTTGAGATTTGGGTGGGGACACAGTCAAACCATATCATTAAGTCCCTGGCCCCTCCAAATCTCTTGTCTTCACATTTCAAAACCAATAATGCCTTCCCAGCAGTTCCCCAAAGTCTTAACTCATTTCAGCATTAACCCAAAAGTCCACAGTCCAAAGCCTCACCAGAGACAAGGCAAATACCTTCTGTCAATAAGCCTGTAAAATGAAAAGCAAACTAGTTACTTCCTTGATACAATGGGGGTACAGGTATTGGGTAAATACAGCTGTTCCAAATGGAAGAAATTGGCCAAAACAAAGGGGTTACAGGGCCCATGCAAGTCTAAAATCCAGCAGGGCAGTCAAATTTTGAAGCTCAAAAGTGATTTCCTTTGACTCCAGGTCTCACATCCAGGTCATGCTGATGCAAGAGGTAGGTTCCCATGGTCTTGGGCAGCTGTGTCAGGTGGCTTTACAGAGTACAGCCTCCCTCCTGTCTGCTTTCATGGGCTGGCATTCTCTGCAGCTTTTCCAGGAGCACAGTGCAAGCTGTTGGTGGATCTACCATTCTGGGGTCTGGAGGAAAGTGGCCCTCTTCTCATAGCTCCACTAGGCAGTGCCCTAGTAGAGACTCTGTCTGGGAGCTCTGACCCCCATTTCCCTTCTGCACTGCCCTAGCACAGATTCTCCACGAGGGCCCCGTTCCTGCAGCAAACTTTTGCCTGGGTATCTAGGCATTTCCATACATCTTCTGAAATCTAGGTGGAAGTTCCCAAACCTCAGTTCTTGACTTTTATGCACCCTCTGGTTCAATACCACATGGAAGCTGCCAAGGCTTGGGCTTCCACCCTCTGAAGCCACAGCCCAAGCTCTATGTTGGCGTTTTTCAGCCATGGCTACAGCAGTTAGGACACAGGGCACCAAGTCCCTAGGCTGCACACAGCATGGAGACCCTGAGCCTGGTCCAGAAAACCACTTTTTCCTCCTGGGCCTCTGGGCCTGTGATGGGTGGGGCTGCCATGAAGGTCTCTGACATAGCCTGGAGACATTTTCCCCACGGTCTTGGGGATTAACATTAGGCTCCTTGCTACTCATGCAAATTTCTGCTGCCGGCTCGAATTTCTCCTCGAAAAATGGGTTTTCCTTTTCTACTGCATCATCATGCTGAAACTTTTCTGAACTTTCATGCTCTGCTTTCCTTTCAAAATGAAATGCTTTTAATAGCACCTAAGTCACCTCTTGAATGCTTTGTTATTTAGAATTTTCTTCTTCCAGATACCCTAAGTCATCTCTCAAGTTCAAAGTTCTGCAAATCTCTAGGGCAGGGGCAAAATGCTGCCAGTCTCCTTGCTAAAACATGATAACAGTTACCTTTGCTCCAGTTCCCAACAAGTTCCTCATCTCCATCTGAAGCCACCTCAGCCTGGACTTTATTGTCCATATCATTATCAGGCTTTGGGGTCAAAGCCATTCCAACAAGTCCCTGGAAAGTTCCAAACTTTCCCACATTTCCTGTCTTCTTCTGAACCCTCCAAACTGTTCCATCCTGTTACCCAGTTCCAAAGTCACTTCCACATTTTTGGGTATCTTTTCAGTAATGCCCCACTCTACTGGTGCCAATTTACTGTATTACTTTGTTTTCATGCTGCTGATAAAGACATACCCAAAACTGGGATCAAAAAGACGTTTCATTAGACTTACAGTTCCACATGGCTGGGGGAGGCCTTAGAATCATGGCTGGAGGCAAAAGGCCCTTGTTACATGGTGGCAGCAAGAGAAAAATGAGGAAGAAGCAAAAGTAGAAACCCCTGATAAACCCATTTGATCTTGTGAGATAAACCCATCAGATCTTGTGAGACTTATTCACTATCATGAGAATAGCATGGGAAAGACTGGCCCTGATGATTCAATTACTTCCCCCTGGGTCTCTCCCACAACACATGGAAATTCTGGGAGATACAATTCAAGTTAAGATTTGGGTTGGGCACAACCAAACCATATTAGACATGTAGAGGTCACTGTAGCATTATTAACTGGCCTAATTTCAATATTGCTGTGTTTCAGGGAATAGAGAAGCCAGAGGAGAGGGAGAGAGATAGAAGAAGAGTCAGTCAGTGGCACAGTCAGCATACACACACCATTTAGTGATTAAGTTCCCCAGCTTATATGGGTGCAATTCATGGTGTGCCAAAACAATATAATAATAGCATCAAAGTTCATTCATAACAGATCACCATAACAGATATAATAATAATGAAAAAGTCTGACATACTGCAAGAATTACCAATATGTAACACAGAGACACAAAATGAGCACAGCTGTTGGAAAAATGAAGCCAGAAGACTTGCTCATCACAGGGTTGCCACAAACCTTCAATTAGTAAAAAACAAGATTATCTACAAAATATAATAAAGCAAACCACAATAAAATGAGGTATATCTGTATATGGTTTACTGGTATTTATCAGCTGACTACTACCAGTAACATCCTTAGAGATTGTTTCTAATTCCACAGTTGAACCATCTAGAATGAATCCCATTGCAGTGAAACTCAATTGAATTGAGTTTTAATTGCTTTCTAAATGAAAACTACTATTTTGAAAGACACCAATATGTGATTGGTCGTAATCATATGCAAGAGTAACTTTATCTCTTTGCTCATTTTAGGAACTATTGCCACACAGTCCTCATTGGGTTTCCTGTTTTTCATCTGAAAATCTCTTTCTCATTCCTCAACCCCCAAAGGGAAATAGATCTAAGACTTCTGAAGCAAGACATCATTTTTGTCTTCTCTATTAATATCTTGCATAATGCCTAGAAAATTATAGGCCCTGATGCTTTTTTTCCCTTCAGTAGATGAGGACTTGGTTGAACAGAGGCATAGACAACCAACTCACCATAAGGTAAGTAATCTCTAGATTTTAAGACTTCTTCTTAAAACCAGAAAAATAATCTTGGAATTCAGATTCTTTTTTAAAACCAGAAAAATAATCTTGGAAGTAAGAAAAGTTGCTCAAACAGTAACCCCAAGGGAAACAAATCTTGGAAGCAGAGAACAGTGATGAGCAGATAGCAATCTCTTTTTCAGGATGAGCTGGGAGTTTGGTGTGGACTTTTTGAGTTGTCATATTAAGATCAGAGGTATAAGATTTGCCTCTGTATTTAAACAAAAAGCTTACGATTTGAAGTTAAACAGAATATGTCAGTTTTACTGTTAAACATATGTTTATATACAGCTATATATTGAGGGAATACATATATATGTGTATATATATGCATTGAGGGAATATATATGTATTGAGGGAATACATATTTATTGAGGGGAATACATACACACACACACACACACATATATATATGTGTATTCCCCTCAATATATATGGCTATATATATATGGCTAATATTGGAATATATATATTAATATTGGAATATATATATGGCAAATATTGAGGGAAGAAAGTGGTAAAAATTACAGGAAGATGAATCTATTAAAACTGAATTAATCTGTATTTGTATGGTCATTTTAACCTTCAAATAGAAAATGTCTTTAATCAAGATATTTCAACAGACTGCTAAAATCAGAAAATGCCCATGCTATTTCTTCTGGTACATACTAAAATGCATAAATTCTTACATGATGGATAAGAAAAAAATTTTTTTGAATATGATTTTTTCTTCTCTGTGTTGACAGAAATTTGGCAGTCAACATATACCACCCTTTACACACCAAGTGGCTCAATCAACAAATGGCATTTTAAAAAAAATCATAAATCTGGTAATCTGTGTCCCTTTAATAGAATAATGATAGGGATGTTTTCCTATGTGCAATACAAAACTATGGAGCAATGGGTGCTTATTTTGGCTCAGGGACTTTGAACAAAAGGTCCTATCTCTTCTCCCTTCATAAAATCCTGCTTATAAATTAATTACACCCAAAAAGTTGAGATGAGAAAAGCCAACACTTTAGATTTTCCTATTGGCCGAAACTGTTAATTTGGGAAATGCAAATGAGCTTTGCAAAATTATTTAAAAACAGCTAAGAGAATATGTGAACATGCTAAAAACTTCTCACCTTGAACTATTTCCAAAGATTGACTGCTCCATTTTTGATATACTTAACTTAGATAAATACATTTTATATAACTAGAACTCTCTTCTAAAATATCCTCTCTTCTAAAATAAGTCAATTTTCTCTCTTTCTTCATAAATAAGTTATCCAGCGAGGCAAACAATCAAAAGAAAACAAGCCAAAGTAATATGTGCCAAGTGTAGCTTCAGTGATCTGCTTTTTAAGTAGATGAGCTCTTTGGCAGATGAAAATCATTAGCAAGATAAAATGTAAAGCTTTCTAAAATGTATCTAAAATCTAAAGATACATTTCAGAGAAGATCCACAGCATGAATAGCTTTACAAATACAAAGCTAAATTCTAAATTATGTCTGAAAGCCAGTGCAGTGGACACCTGAAAGGCCTAGAATAAGAAATATGGATTCAATCCTGAAAAAGATACTGGCTTAAGCAATTACAGCTTCATAGTAGAGATCAAAGGAAGCCTATATTTGAGATGCCATCCTGTAATCTGAAAGGTCTGGATATTTGCATTCTTAGTGCCCATTGCTGTGCCTGGAAGAAAAATCTTCACACAAAGCAAATAGAATTTTGGGCTGAATCCAAGGCAAAAGCATCCTCGAGAACAGCCTGTGATACCTGCAAGAGGTTTTCTTCAGGCAAGATACACAATAGGACTCTTGACCTGTTCTCTTGGCCTCTCACCACCTGCTGTATTTGCATCCTGCTGATCATCCCGTAAGTATTTTTGAGCTCCTGTTGTGTACATACACTTTCCAGAGTACTCAAGACCAGTGTTAAAGGTTTCCTACTTCATGGAACTCTCAACTAGTGAAAGAAAATTGACAATAAAAATTTAAAGAAAAGGACACAATCAGGTAGAGAAAAATGCTGTAAAGGAAGCACAATAGGTGATGTGATAGAGAGCAATGGAGATCAGAAGGGGTGACTCATATGTAACTTCGGGTCAGAGAAATCCTTGCAGTTGAGCTAAGATCTCAATGACAAAAAGAAGCCTGCTATGCCAAAATCTGAGAGTGAAGCATTCCAGACAAGGGGACAGTTAGTTTGGTGGGTTAGAAACTAGGAGAGTCAAAGTGGCTGGAGCTCATTGAGTCAATCTTTCTTATTTCAATCATCTTTGATTGTGCATACTTATACTGCTGCTGTAACGTCCTCTTGAAACTTGGAGCAAAACAAGAAAACATAGGAACAAAAAAAGTACCCATGCTTGTAAAAATATCAAGAGGTCTTGGGGTCTTATACACATAATCATGACCCTAATAATCTTGATATCAAGTGCCTGTCATTCCAGTTTATTTTCCAATCCTGAGACATTTGACCAGTTTCTCAAGGTTGAAAGCACAGAGAGAATGAGTGGCAAGACAGTGCAGGGTTAAGGAGTGCAGGATGCAGCTATGAAAGGAATTGCATATAACTGCCTATCCCCATGAGATCTCTGACCATGAAGCTGTACCATAAAGATTTTCCTGATTGTTCAGGGGGATTTACACAAGATCACAAGGTATCTTGTCATACAATGATATCTATCCTGCTTTCAACTCTCACTTGGTTCTTCATTACAGTTCTCCTAGTATAACAGGTACTTTAGGATTTGTCTTGCCACTGTTAATCTATATGTGACTTCCTGTGGAGATTGGTCTTACTAATTGATCTCTCCTCGGTACCTAACACAGGGCCAGGAACATCACAGATGCTCAGTAAAGGATAAATTCTCTGGGATTGGCTTTGGCTGTATTGGACTAATATTCCAACTACAGGCACAGTAATTGTACTCAAATAATATAATTGTTTTGTTGTATATTAATAATAAATCCCCCAAAACTTCTGTGTTGCCCATCAAAGCAAAGAAATATTCACAACATTTCTACCAATACCTGGCATAAAGTAGAGACTCACTGAATACATGCATGTATGTCTTAGTGGACAAATCAATGAACAAATTGCAGTAAAAACAATTGTACTTATGGTCAATTAATTCATTCAACAATTAGTTTTTACCACACGTGTGATACTCTGCTGAACACTGAAGAGTCGGTGGTGAGGGGAGACAGACATAGGCCCTATTGTAAAGGAGTTTTCAGTCCAGTAGGTCAGCAGATGTGACTGAGGTCATCGCACATGAACGAGGCCTAAAAGAAGTGGTCAAATTTATTAAAATGTAGACAAGGGGTCAATGCCAGCATATAACCATGACATCGTTTTAGAAATCAGATCCACAGACATAGAGCAAGCGGTTAAGAAAGGTAACAACTGATGGTAGCTAAAGTTGCCTCTTGGTGACTTGGGACAGGTTACTGAGAGAATTTGCAGAATCTTTTCTTTGGCCATTTATAAAACTAGACCAGAGCTTTTTATGTGTGTCCTGATTGTGTGGGGTCATGTTTAAAGTTAGAAAGATATACTGAGAGACTCAAATTTGTCTTCTGCCAGTATTCTTTACCATATCAAGATTCTTTTACTAGTTCTAAACACTTTAAATGTAGCAGCTCAGCTATTTTTCTGAGGTATAATGGGAAAAATTAAAATTTATGAGCTGAAAAACAATGTATTGCCCTTATTCTCCCATAATTCAGGGAAAACAGCTAAGTGAAATTTTGGTCAAACTTTCCAAAAAGTTTTGGGCTGAAGACAAGCATGGAAAAATTCAAACCCAAAGGAGATATTTCCAGAAATTTAGAAGCAAGTGAAAACAGGGGGTTATAACAGTTCAGTATTTGCTGCCAGGAACAAAGTATATACGATATTATTTATTGCTGAAATCTTTTCAGAGAGACAGCATCTGGTTTCAGTGAGGTCTTGCTTTCATCCCATCCAGCAGCTGGACTAAACACTCCAGCACAAGGAGATCAACCAATTTGCCAAGGTGACACAGCGATTAGCGACTCTTTCCAGATTAGACCACAAGAGCCTCCTGACTCCTTGAATGCCAAGAAAAAGTCACATGACCAATGGAGAGTTTAACACTTTTTTTTTTCTATTTCAAGTGAATTCTTCAGCTTGAATTTTTATTTGTGTTTATATTTTCAGAGTCCCAAAGAGTGAGTCTTTCTCACTTTGCCACATTTCTCCAGTGGGAGGATCAGATATCAACTTGGTTGCTTGTGAATGCCAAAATGCCCCCGCCTCCTTCAAGGAGGCTTTATTCATCTAGGCCAAGCGTTCTCAAGGCAGAAGTCAGAAATGGTCATGCAATATTCACTCATACTGAGGCACAGCGAGACAATGATTCAAACGCTAGCTAACTCTGAACAGAGAGGTTGGGCACTCCACTTTGGTCATTCCAAAACTGCCTCTTTGAGGCAGGGGAAAAGCTGATGAAGATGAAGTTAACTCTGCCAGGAGAAAGCATCATAAACTTTTACTTCTCTTAGAGCTTTTTCTCTACCAGTACTATTTTTACAGAGCCCTGACTAGAGACAATGAGTTCCTTCATTCTTTTTGCATATGTCTTCCATACCGAAAAGAGAAAAGGAGGCTGTTTCCTTAGCCTATGTTTTCCTTATACCTCAAGAAGATCATGTTATTCAAGTTGCAAAGGGAACAAACAAGCAACAACACACACACACACACACACACACACACACACACACACACTCTTTTAATAAGAGGTTATGAAATTGATGTAATTTCCACCAATCTTTGTTTTCCTCTGTATGACTATCTGTCCGTACACACAATTATTGACACTATTATTAATCATTATTATGAATATATGCTATATTATATCATAACATATCATATTAATTATTAGAATAATAAATTCAAAAGGCCAACTTTAAGGAGAGAAAGGGAAGAGGGGGAGTGAAAGAAGAAGAGTATAACAATTCTTTTTCATTTCTAAACTTCAAGTTCATGCATGACAATCTAATACGAGAAGACCAGGGAATTGAGAGAACTGAGTCAATTGATTGTGTGAATAGACCTGGTGTATTCTAAACTGGCCAAAGAAAATCAGGAGGGGGAATAAGACCTCATGTGGTCCTTAGACCCCTCAATGGCAACAGACAGGGTACAGCATCAGGAGAAAACAAGTAAGCTTTTGTAATACAAGACAACATCCAGAAGACATGCTGTTTTAATAAGGCAAAACAAATGTCCCCTATGAGTGACAACAACCTAACTTCATTTTAAGTCTGAATGGATAATACTACTTAAGAAACTCACACAATTTCAATACAATAGCATTTAGAAATTTATTTTAAACTTACTGCAGATGTCAAAACATATAAATAAAGAATATTTCACTTTATGTTTCTTTTACATTACAATTTTCTTCTTTAATTGGAGCAGAAAAAAATAGGCCTTGACCATAAAAAAAGTGATTACATTTCAAGCATGTGGCTGGTGTTTCAGTTACAAATGCATGCTATTCCTTTTTGATTTTTTTTCCCCAAGGGACAGCCATGCTAATTTTAATACTGTATTCATTCATTCAGCATTTGCTGAATGCCTACTATGGGCTAGGTACTGATTTAGGCCCAAAGGTTATAATCATAAACAACAGAGACATATCTCCGCCTTCCTGGAGCTTTCAACTCAGCACTCTTGCTTCATTTCAAAGTTCACTTACTGTTTTGATAAAGCTCAGTTCAGGTTTTAAAAGAAAACCTCCATCCAAGGAAAATTCTGAAGTTATTGTTGTCTTTCCAAAATTTATTTTCTCAACCCTCCAATTAGTCCATTGGTATAAAACTCAGAGTAAATGTCATTCTTAGAGAAAAGAGCTTCAACATGATGGTTAATTTTTGGTTTGAGAAGATGAGTTTTAAATAATAAATGCTTAATGATTTAACCAGTAGGTTCTGCTGTTACATGCCAAACTAAGCGCTATAAAAAACACCAGGGCAGGCAGACTGAAAAAGATGCCTCCAAATTTTAAATGTAGTTCTTTCTCCCCCTAAAATCTACACTGACATCTTTAAGTGAACACTGGTAAATAATTACACATTCTGGCACTCATGTGCAAACAATGAGGTTTGAAGTTTGCCCCAACCAGCTGTCCATAAAAAAATCCTTTCACAGTGCCAATAGAGACCAATCTGACCACAAAGGACATGAGGCAACTGGCCAGGACATAAGTCACACAGGTCTACACGTCTGTTTCAATGCAATTTCCAATCCTCTTGCTGATGGGTTCCAAGGCTCTCCAAAGCCACATGAACACATGTATATATCTCTTCTCAGGAAAAACTGAAAATTAATTTTCTATTTTGAGGTTCTTCTACTTTTCTTCTTGAGCTTTCTCTGCATCTCCCACTTCCTTGTCCTCTTTCCTCCATTGTCTCTTCCCTACTTTCTCTCCAGAGTCAGATACTGCTTTCAGTTCTTTTCACGTATTTTCTCATTGGAGCCACATACAGCCCTATGAAGAAGCTCTGCAATCATGTCATGTTGCAAAAGGGAACCCTGAACCCCAGGGTCACACAGCTGGGAAGTAACGAAGCCAGGATTTCAACCAGCCCACCTTACTCCGGAGTCCACAATCACTGTACCGTATTGCCTCTAATGTGATTTTTCTGGCTTAAGTGTTTATGATAAAGTTGAACTGGTTTAAGTAGGCAAGTAGCAGTGACACCTAAGAAATTAATCTTAATCTCTGCTTTGCTAGAAAAAAATTTAACAAACTCTCACTTAACTAAACTGCTTTAAAGGTGAAAATCAAGGTGGCTAATTAATGGGCAATTTATTAAGGTTTTTGTACACCAGCTTTGAGAATTTTGTCTCTCCCATGTGGAAGCACACTGAGAAAAGTCAGGAACAAATACCAATTAGAGATTATAATGACTACAAAGAACAAAGAAAAAGAAGACAACAAAAATCTAACCTATTATGTTATTGCATTCTCTGTGCCCCCTCTAAAACCAAACCAAATGAAGTCTTTGTTTCTATTAACATCTATTACTGTTATTCATTTTATTAATTAGGAATAGTTTTCAGTGGGCTTATTCTTAGAATTAAACTAAACAACTTGATGGAGCAAATGTTAAAATACTAGCTCCTACAAGATCAACATACCTAATGAACTAATTTATAGGCTATGATAAAACTGAAGAAATGGAAAGGATACTACTGTCCTCCTTCCACCAAGGCCTTTTACAACCTCTACTCTCTTCTTCCTGGTTATGAAGGTTGGACCACCCACGAAAGTTTCTCCAGCTAAATAAACAGCTACGGCTGAAAAAAGTGCAAACTTCTTGGCTTACTGCTTTTATATCCACCCAGTGTTAATTCAAGAATGATTTTCAGCAGTTTATAGACTAAATCCAACAGAATAAAACTGGGATCTTACTTAAGGATTATCATTAAACGCATGAAATCATTAGGTTAGCCCTCAGCCTGCCTGTCTCCACCATTACTCTCTTTCTTCTGGAATAACACCTTGGTGCCTAGAAGCCAACACTATTTAGATGACATAGAACATAATGGCATTAATCCCATCCATGGAAAAAGAAAATGCAGCAGCTTATAAAGCAGATTCCATTGGTAAATTGACTGCGTTTAACAACAGGAAGAGAGTATACTGGGAGAAGAAAAAGGAAAAACATGTTAACAATTGTAAATAGTAGCTGTCTGCATGAAAGAGACACTAGCCTATGCCAAAATAAACTGCAAGGAAAAGAAAATCCTGCTGTTACCAACCAGTAAGGCAAAGCTGCCTTCTGGATTTGCAATCACTTTTCTTTAGAGTCATTCTTTGGTTTTCTGGAAGGGACCAGGTTTCTGTGGAACTCTGATGAGCTCTGGGGAAAAGCAGCAGCTAAGGTATATTTAGCAAACATATACTAAGAGTCTATGATGCTCAAGACACTGCATTTTGGTTAAGCCTGCATCATGCTTTATAGCCTTGTAGCCTAAGTATTCTTTGCAATTTCAGTCTGTGCTCTTGATAAAAGGTGACTGCCCTCTCCTGGCCACCTTTCATGAGACTGCTTGCTTTCAGATCTTATTAATAGTTGTCACCATCACCTGTCCCCCCGTCACTCTTCCTCATCTGAGATGCCAAAAACTGCCAGGGAAATGCAGTGTATGATCAGTTTTTAAAGGTCTAATCATGTATGAGGCTAAACACAGGAAAACTTGCGTACATAGTTCTTTTACCAATGAAATGGGGGGACTTCCCACTGACGTTCACACAATCTTTTCTTTCTATCCTCCTCTCCCAACCTGCAATGACTACAGACCCCCATTAATGTCCCCACTGTGGCAGAAATCCAGACCCAGGCCTGGGCATTACATTACCAGAGCTCTCCCTCTAGTCACTGTCTTTGCCTCCAATCTTTCTTATGCCCTGACCCAATTGTCCACCTCTATTTCTCAAACCCAGCACCTGGTTCTGCTGAATTACCCTTTTATATCGGTTATAGGGTATCCCAATATCTCTGAATATCTTCTTATTTTTTTGTACCTAGAACCATTTATGTATATGGTGGTGGATAGCGGGGGAGTTTGAATAAACCCAGATATAACTCACTTTTTGAAGGTCATAAATTCTAATAGGACAGAAGAGAGGCATGGTTATCAGAGGAGCAAGGCTGAAGATCTTAACAAGGGGGGAAGTATGAATTTATCTTCCCAACGTGGACTCCTTGGGTTTGCCAATCCAAAGAGGTGACCTTGGTCATGGGAGATTTGTAGAATAAATCTTGCCTGTGAACTTGCACTCTTGTAGGCAGTCAATACAGAATCCAAAAATTACTTGTAAGATGTGCCCAGTGAATTCAGCAAATGTTTTATTTTAGACATTTGTCTTGAAGTTCAGTTCTGGTTAAAGAAGTTGCTCATTTTTACTAGAAGAAAAAAAATAAATTCTGGGGTGAAGTAAGTTTTATTTTATTTTTCTTTTCCAGTGAGTAATAAAATAATTTTTTTCAAGGACTTTCAGGATAGAAAAGATTTTTTAATATTTACTCCACTAAAGTTTGCAGTCAACTAATCTCTAGAAATAGGAAACAAAGAAGGGAAGAGAGGAAGGTTAACATACATGAGCTAAAATCATAGCTAATCCTCAAACGTCTTAATCAAGTTTTAACCTCACCCTGCTAAGCCTGTTGTGTTTGTTTGAGATGGAATTTTGCTCTTGTTGTCCAGGCTGGAGTGCAAAGGCGCAACCTCAGCTCACCACAACCTCCGCCTCCTGGATTCAAGAGATTCTCCTGCCTCAGCCTCCGGAGTAGCAGGGATTACAGGCATGTGCCACCACCAGCTAATTTTGCATTTTTAGTAGAGAAAGGGTTTCTCCATGTTGGTCAGGCTGCTCTTGAACTCCCGACCTCAGTTGATTCTCCCACCTCGGTCTCCCAAAGTGCTGGGATTACAGGTGTGAGCCACCACACCTGGCCCCTATTAAGCCTTTAATCAGAGCTGCTAAGAAATAACCAATGTGACATATTTAAGCTTCATCTCATCTATTTCCTCTCCATGTCCCAATTTGGGCTGCTAATGAGCCATGAAGTGGCCGAAGATAACCGGCCTCTCTATGGGAGAGAGAATAGAGCTGGATAATCCACAATGTCATTTGGATTCTTAGCAAAGGCTGGATATTTCCTATTATAGCTCTAGGAGATGATTTAAGAAGGGGAAAGGGCATTTTCTCCCAAATAACTACTCCTACACAATTGAAATTTTACCAAAGAGGTAGATTTCTTTGTGTTAAATCATCATGTCTCTGGTAGTCTTTGATTATCTAAATTTTGCTCAATCAACTGAGATTGAGAAATGTGAAGCAGCTTGCCAATGATACACAACCTTTATTGGCAGAGCTGGGACTCAGATCGTAGGAGTTATTGTTTTAATCATAAAACTCCAAGAATCTCTCTAATTCTACCTTATAGAGATCCCTTTAAAAAAATATATCCCAGAGCTGTAAGTTCAGGACATCAAAGTAATAACCTCAGGGTGTACAAAAATGTTGGCAGAGTCGGGGGGTGATACGACCAAAGGTTGCACCATGAATCATACCTGGCAGAAGGGAAAGGAGACCAGAGAAAGAAAATGGATCAAAGTTTTTAATTCTAATACAAAAAAATGTTACTGAATGGTTACTTATGCCATTATGGTAATCAATGAACAGTTTGTAAAGTTAGTTTTCAATGGGCCACCTGATAGTCAAGCGCAGGGCCCTAAAGGATTTGAAGACAGTGTAAGTATTGCTGTAAAGAAAATGCAGAAATGTATATTGATAGTTTGTTTAGACACATAAACAAGTAGGTTTTCTATATATATGTGTCAGGCACTTATCTGAGTACTAGGGACAGGGGCATGCTCTCTGGTCACACAGCCTTATAGCTGACAGTTTGGAAAAGCCAGGGAGGGATCAGATGAGAGAGGTAAGGAGTGAGTAAATGAATCTGAATGTATCACCAAAAATCTTTGCTAGCTGTATAGTTAGATTAATTCCAAAATCTTCATGGCATATGCACCTAGCGCTCTCTCTTCTGCCTAACCTATACCCCACAGCCAGCCCCATGCCTAATGAGTCACCATTTCCTGAACACATCAGAAATCTGTACTTTGTGTTTTTGAATATGTGGATTCCTGGATCCCCCACCATTCTGTGCCTTGAGAACCCCTGAGTCCATTTTCTCACACTGCTTTCATCACCACCCTTGTGAAGCCTTGTCTAGCTCCAGAGGGTGTTTATCACCATCTCCCTGCTCCTTTATAACATCAGCACAAGCCAGCACTGTGGCTATCACTTTGGAGTACTGGAATGACCTATTTTTTGACCATACACAGAGATTGGTAGAGGGTAAAGAAGCAATTAATTCAAATTTCACCAAATATTGATTTTCCAGCAACCCACTAGCAGCTCAAACATAGGATCTATCTGCAGTCTGTGGACTTCATTTTTAATTGTTAGCATAAGAGCTCGGATTCCTAGAATAGGAGCAGGGAGTGGTTATGATAATAGAGGGTGCAAAAAGATAAATTCAACCCATATCACAATGTTTTTCCAGGCTAGAACTTATGGTCAAGGGAGATCATTAACATTGCTGAAATATTAAGACTTTAAATGTCTGAATATCCCCAAGGATAGTGTGGTAGGTATAAAACAGAATGAAATTCTGATGCATACTAAGGAAGAGATAAAACCAGGTTTGAAAAAATTCATTCTCCCCTTTCTCTCTGTCTCTCTCTCTCACACACACACACACACGCATGCGCACACACACACACACACATGCAAACATATAAACAAAATCAGTAAATAAAGAAAGACAAATTATTCCCTAACAAAAAAAGCCAGATGACAGATAATAAAAAAAAAAGCAAAAAAAAAAAATAAATAAATAAACAAACCCCCAAAAGCCCCCAAAACCCAGATGATTGTTTGTAATGGAGTTTGAGCTTCATTCATTCAACATTTAGTAAATGCTTCGTGTGTGCTGGGCCTTTTCCAGGCACTGAAGATACAATAGTGAAAAACAAAGGAAGAAAACAAGTTTAAAAACCCACAAGTCTTGCCTTCACGGATCTTAATACTTTCAGCCGATACATGAATAATACAATACATCAGATGATGATAAATACTATGGGGGAAAAATAAACTATGATGTAGAGAATGTTGGTGGGAGGGTGTTGTTCTTTTAAATTAGCTGGGTAGAGATGTTGAAACTATGAAAAATATTTTTAAATAAAGATCTGAAATAGATGAAGAAATCCATGAGGATTTCCGGAGGGAGAGCCTTCCAGGGAGGGAAAGACCAGTAGCAAAAATCACAAGGTGGGGGCTCACCTGACACATGGGAATTAGCAAAGAGGACAGCAGAGGGTACAGTCTGTTCTATTACAGCATGTGTTTCTGTAACAGCAAGCAGCTCATATGCTATTGGTAAATAGTGGGATAATATTGGCATAACATGGAAACAAGATTTTTCTTAGGCAAGAGGAGCTAGAATAGCAGAACAGAATTACAACCTTAGCAGGAAAAGAAAAATCCCTGAAGTTGGCTGCTGCGCAGTCTGCAGTGATTTCAGGTGTCTTAAGAGAATTAAAGATGAGCACCTGCACCCAGAGGTGTCTCCCCCCAGAAATATGCCTTCTCCTACCAGGCAAAGCTATCTGCTCAGGGCTGGTTGAACTTCCTCCTATGACCACCTTAGTGGTAGGCCCTCTAGCTCAGAGCTCTATTCATCTGCCTCATCTCAGCTCTCCAGCCAGCATCTCCACGCTACTGTTTTTGTGCATTTTTAATATTCCTTGAGTTGCCTCCAGTCAATCTGAGCTGCCCGCCTGCCTGTTATCTCCCAAAGTATCTATTATTGCTTTGGTTATTCCTATAGTTTTTTATGTTGTATAAGATGAGAGCGTTCTGCTCCAATCGTAATTTTACCATAAGCCCTGTTATTTTTCAAAGTACATCTTGCAGAACAAAAAGTTTTACAGAACACATAAATAGTGTTATAGCAGAAACATCTGCCCACATGAAGTCAAGGATTTCAGGGAACCAGATCACAAAGGACAGTACAGGCCATCATGAAATGGGAAGGCACTGGAAGGCTTTGAGTAGAGGCATGAGATGATATAATGTGCTGAAAACAAAATAGGACTGGAGGGAGAAAAAATGAGTGAATATAAAAGCAGATAGAATAGGTAAGGGTCTTTGCAATAATGCAAGTGAATGAGGATGGTGGCTGGGACCAGGACAGTAGCAGTGAAAATGTGAGAAACGGTTAGTATTTGCCAATAAACTGGCTTTGGGGAATGAGAGAAAGAAAGGAGTCAAGGGGGACTCCAACATTTTTTAACTGAAGCAACCAAAGAATGGAATGTCACCAACTGCAATGGGATAACTGAAGGATGAGGCAGCAAAGGGGGTGATCCATTCAGTACAGGTGTCTTTAAGGCACGCAGGTGGAAATGCCAACTAGGAGGTGAACAGAAATGTTTAGAATTCACAGGAGATAAACTCTCAAGTTTTTATTGTACAGACATTGTTTAAAGCTACAAGAGCAAATGTATTCAAATACCCATCAAATACTGATTTTCCAAAGACCCACTAGGAGCTAGAGCACAGGTGAATACTTACAAAGCTTGTGGTTTAATCTGTAACTGTTAGCATTAAAACCTGGATTCCTAAAACAGGAGCAGGGGGTGCTAATAGTGGAAGAAGTGTACAAAAAAAGCAGGTTTGAGGCCTGTGCTTCTAAGTCATTCTAACAGAAGTTGGGGTGATGAGCAAAAAGAGCACAGGGAGCCAACAAGAAGGACCCATGAGGTGTGAGGAAAATCAGGAAAGTGTAGTGTCATGGAGACACAGGGCTTACGGTAAATAACAGGGCTTATGGTAAAATTAAGATTGGGGCAGAACACTCCTATCTTATACAACATAAAAAACTATAGGACTAACCAAAGCAATACTAAATACCTTGGGAGATAACAGTAAAGAAGGGTGGGTGATCAAATGGGTCAAAGAAAATGAGAATTGAGGATCTGCTACTAGATTTAGCAACCAGGATAGAATGAGCCATTGTCACAGCAGCTAAGCAGTTTCCATCTGCTGTCCCATCACAATCAATGGAGTATAGAAAACTCTCCCAATACATTTTGCTAAAAATGGGGACAGAAAAATGGGGTAGTAGCTAAAGGAAGGCACAGGATTAACAAGTGTATACTAATTTTTAAAATAAGATTAGGGATATTTCAGTGTGTTTATATGTCAATTGCAATGATCTGGTGGAGGGAGAAAATAAATAATATAAGAAAGGAGAAAATTGCTGAGCTAATGTCCCTGGATAAAATGCAAGAGGGAAAGAAAGTGTCAGTGAAGAGGTTCATCTTTGATAATAATTCTCTGTTAACAGAAGGAAGGCAAACCATATGGTCACTGAGGCTGAGAGATGAGTAGATGTGGTGGGAGCTTGTGAATTAACATCTGATTACTTCTGGGCTTTTTGCAGTGAAATAGGAAAAAAGGTTATCTGCACAGAGGTAGGGTGTGGGAAGTAAGTGTTGGAGACTTGAAGAGAGAGGAGCTGTAACATCGTTGTCCAGGAGACTAGGAAAGTGAGTGGATTAGAGAAATATGGAAGAGTTGCCAGTCATTACTAATAAATGGCTCAGTGAGGTTAGGGCCCATGGATTGAAAGTGAAACTAGTTACCTTACTGTCCATTTTCCACAGTAACATTGAGCTCTCAGGTATAGGCAGGGTATAGATGGAAAGCAGGATTAAATCTGGGTTGGAATTTTGTCAGGCAATAGTATGATGAAGAAGAGAAGTACAAAATAATACTGAAAATGAATCATGGAGTAAAGCGTAAAGGTGTGAGGTAAGGATGTTTATTTCTTGTCTGCTGCTAAAGGAAAGTACAGGATTTAATTATTTACCATGTAGTAAATGACCAGTACAGGATTTAATTATTTACCATGTAGTCAATGACCACTCATAGATACAAATTTCATAGCACAGTGATATCTTTTTTTCTTTTCTTTTAAAAATATTCATTTCCTTTTAAATTGGTGAAACAACAGTGACATCAAAAACAAACTTTCTGCTAGGAGATAGGTGTGATGTGTGGTATCTCCATTCATGCTGAGAGTAATCATCTCTTAGGGCTCACTATAATAAACAATATACCAATCCTGCTTTCAAATGAAGCCTCTAGAAGATTGTAGAGGCTGGCAAGAGTGTGGGTCAGAACATTATCACATAGTTTTGAAAACATCATAAGTCATTTTTATGCACCTGTCTCCTTCAGGCTTCCTTATACTATTATTCCATGGCTACTTACTGTTCTTTCTGGACAGATTCTCAATGACTTTTCTCTTTATTTTATCTTCCTTGGGAAAGTCCCCCCTTTGGTGAGTTATCAGACCAGCCCTGTCAGCTCCATAACCACCTATGTACCTCAGTGATGAAGCTGAGACAGGCTGAACTGACCAGCAATTCTCCTGGCTGCCGTCAGATGCTTACAAGGGTATTTGGAAGAAAGTATCAGAAAATGGATGCAAATCCAAGATCAAATGAGGTCAGGGCCCTGAATTCCTTGAATATGCCATTCTTTTTTGGCAGTGTATGAGGTCTAAAATAGCATTTCCCATCTGGACTAGTTACTCTCTGTTTGGCCCTCCTCCTATAGCATATCCATTCCAGGTCTTCCTCTGTTCTGCACTCAGGAGGCTGACTGCTGTGGGCTGACTCTCCAGGCTCAATGCTGGCTGACTTCCTACTGGGTTTGAACAATGGAAATTAGAAGGTTGACAGAGAGGTCAGGGATGTCTTCCCCCACATTCCTATGCTCTGGTTGAGCCTATGTCTTTCCAGAACTCTAGCTTCTGTCACAAGACCCCTCCTCCTCCATAGCTCCTGCTCTCTCAGGACTAGAGTAACAAGGTTTCCTTCTTCTGCAGCTCCAGGCCCAGGGGGAGATAATAGCTTCTCATGGCAGCTAGGGTCCAAGTACCTCAGCATTCCTTGCTGGCAACTTCAATCTTACCCACACTTCCGTACATTTCCCTTAAAGTCTCTTGAAACTTCTGAATTAGATTGTGTGTCTTGCCAGGACCTGACTGATGTACACCACTTCAAATTCCACCATGTGGAATTTGAATTATAATTGCACTTCAGTACTGAAGCTGCTAGTCCAGTGAAACACCAGAGGAAGGAGATTAAATCCCAAGCATACGTAATGTGCTCATTCATTCATTCTTTTAGTCTGGGTGAATATGCTAACATTCATATCTTGTTAAAAGTAGAGATAGGATTCTTAATTTTAAAAACTTCAGAAAGGTCCACCAGGGAACCAGCTCTGCAAATAGTTTTTTCAATAAAAGTTTCACTTCTTGAATGAAAGGATAGTTACAAAGACTAATGGTAACCTTCACCGAAATATTTTTCTGTTAACTATGACCCTGAAACTGCAATCATTTTGACAACAAAGCTGATTTGATATTGTAGACAATTATTCAACTAGTCATTAGATTATTTGGGAGGTTCTCCAGCCTAATAAAAGGCTTTAAGATTCTGTATCAGAGAAAGAGGCATACAGGAAATGAGAAGAATTTTAATGTACTTTCATAAGTTTCCAACAGTAACAACTGGCCCATTTGATAGCTAATTTATGCTAAATGTCAATAGATTAATAATATAATCTTATATTTACCCAAGATTAGCAGTTTGGCTATAAAGAGTGAGGTCAAAGAATACTGCTGTTAATTTTCAATGAATTTGCTTAATAATCAACTGTTTATGACCACATCCTTGTTTTCTTGTAATGACCCAGACTTTCAGGATTTTGAAAGTCTGAGATCTGCTATTACCCATGTGTACTAAGGTCAACGTAAGATTTCTACAGGGGATATATGATTCTAATAGGCTCTTATCTAAAAGGATACGCTTGACCAGTGTCACCAGTGATGTCAACATGAAACAAACACCAACATTAAATTGAAGCTACTTCTATTTTCATGTACTGAGTACATAGTCTGTAAAGTCTGGCTAGAGGGACTAAAAATATATTCCTGTTAAAAGTTAATAAATAGTGAATCTATCATTCATTCTAGTAATAGATCAAATATATTTTGCTATTAAAAAATGGAAAGAACTAATGACCATATGTTAGAAACTTTTAAAATTTTTTTCTCCAAGAAGAATGGTAGGGCGAGCATTGTTAAATAAAACAAATCTCAGTTCAAGTCCTGAATTTGCTTTTGTTAGTTCATTAATCTTGGTCATGTAAATTAACCTCTCTATGCCTCAACTTTACCATCAGAAATATAGAAAAATATTTATTTCCCTTGTTTCAAAGACATCCTCAATTATAAGAGGTCCATCTCACTTAGAAAGGGCTTTTGGGAAAAATTTCCCCATTAAATATATTTATAAACTATATAATACATTCTGATTTCAGAAATATTAAACTGTGTAAAATATGGCCTAGGATCTAGAACACAAGACAAGGTTATCTGTCTCACTGAGTATGCAGCATGGAGTAAATAATATAATGTCAAGAACCCAGCATGGCTCATGGCTCCAGAGCAAGTCCTAAATAACTACTGATATTTCATTGTTATCGTTAATATTACTAATAAGAAGGGGAAGCATGCATTGAAGCCTTATTCAATACATTTTGGTTCAAAATACCATGGAAGTTTGGAGACAAATTGTAGAAAGTCTGTTCCCTTCACTTTATAGGTAATATACATGAATGGTGTGATAAAGTCAAGTGACTTATTGAAACTAAATAATTGTAGAATCAAGATTATAACCCACACCTTCTAATTATTTGTCCAGTAAATAATAATATGATAAGTGCTTACTATAAGCATGCATTATACTGGTTGCTTTGCTTATAAATATTATCAAGTTATCACAGCAATTCAATGTGACAGTGTAATGGGTACTATTAACCCGTTTTACAGAAGAGGAAGCTGAGGCCCACAAAGGATAAGCAAAATCTCACAAAAGCACACTCTTGGTTAGAGTCTGAGCTCTGACTTAAACCCAGGTCCAGTTAATTCCAAAGCCTGGACTCTTTCCACTGAGCTAATGTCTCCTACCTGACTTTGTACTCGCTCCTTCTGGATTGCTTTACTGATTGAAGTCTTATCTTTTAAACAAATGTATTAATTCCACAAGCACAGATATAGTGTTACCTATTTTTTTTTTCACATTCATGGTACAGGGCTGGGCATTGTGTACATGCTCAAAAAAATGTTTGCTGAGTATATGATAGCATTAAAAAAAATATTACTTGTAAAAGTAAAAAAAAAACCAAAACCAAAAACATAAACACTTAAGCAAGGAAAATGTGCACCAAATTGCTCAAGTAATGACTTGTAACTGGATGCCATCCCTTTTTAGGAAGCACTTCCTTGCTTCTTGATACAGCAGTCCAAGGACTGGGCTAGAACAGAAATTCTCCTCAGTTTAAGAAATAGAATTCAAGCATATTCTCCGCTAATCCTAAGCCAGTCCTGCTTTCTCTAACAGTCAACAGCTCCCAACATACATGTTTAACAACTTCGAAGGCAGGGAAAGCCTAAGAGGCGCATAGTTAAAATCTAACTGTCCTTGAAAACAGGGGAGCCACTTTCCACTGGTACATGTGACTGTGTTTAAGGTTAAGCATTCAAAAATCTGGAGCAATTCTTAGCCCTGGGCTAATAGGGCTAGCAGACACCTTTCTTGCTTTCACATTTAAAGAGAAAGAAGCCCTCTTGAGATAAGGAAGAGATGCAGAATATAAGGTAAGTCTCTTTTGGAAAGATGCTATGATTGAGGTCTTCAGCATTCTTAGAATTTCCTTAGCTTGGAAAAGACTTAATATCTTTAGAACAACATACTGCTTATACTGAAGACTGGGGTAGAAGATCACATGAGGGATGTGGAAGCAACATAGAGCCAGGAAAGATGGGATTTACATGCATTCAACTCTTCTGCATTTCCTCTTTGACACTATCCCCATTTCTTCCTGCCTGGCCTAGCAAGCTCCCTTCTTACCAAAAATTGGGCATAAAATTTGATGAACTGGACTAGGGCCTATAGTAGTCAAAATGTGGTCATATCACTTTCCAACTCGAATTAATAACATTCAACCTGGGCAATGCATGTGAACTATTGCTTCCTGAGTTAGATAAGCTTTGCAGGATAACTCCAAAAGAATACCATGTTCATTACAACTATGCTAAAACAAAAGATGATGTTGCTTATTACTAGCGCTATGGGTCTGATACTTAAAAAAAGTAAGAAATTTGCAGACACATAATCCAATATGATGGTTTATCAAATCAGTGCTGTGGCCACAGTTTAATGCTTTCCCAAAGCTCCCCTCTTTTCTTTTATCCCAACCCTTTCATTCTAAGCATATATAAGCCTGCTAAGAGTCCTAATCAGTTTCCTATTATAACTTGTATAACAGCCTCTGACATCTTCCCCCAAATATCCATAAGCCTCACCCTTTTATTTCCTTCAGTTCTATTTTGTTTTAAAGTCACCTAATTAGAGAGGCATTCCCTGACAATCTTATATAAAATATGAACTCCTTGGTCTGATCCTGCTCCACCTAGCCCCCTCACCCTATTTTGTTTTTCCCCATGGCACTTATCTCTATATGACATAACATATGTTTGTTTAGAGGTGATCTCCCTTCACGAAATGTAAGAAAGGGCTCTGTTTTGTTCATTGTGGAATCTCTACCACCTATCATGGTGACACTCACAGCAGGTTCTTCATAAATACTGTTAAATGCACCAACAGTCTTTCAAGCCATTCTTTATTCACATCATTGCTAAAAAGTGACAGTATAGTCAATCGTGTTTTAGGTAAAAATGTCACATTTCTTTCAACCACTTCTCACCTTAAAATCTAGGATGAACTGCAGTCCCATGCCTCTCGCCCATCCCAAACAAATTTTGTTTTGTTCTGTCTTGTTTTTGTTTTCTTTAAGTGAATTGTACTTATTTTACTAGCTTATTCCATATTTTGACACTATACCCATTTCTGAATGAGATCAACCTCAAAGTCCAAAACAAAGTCAAAGGCATTACCTGAAGTATTTCAAAAACCTTCATACCATGCCACAGTAGCAAGCTGTCCTTGTACTGCTCAGAAGGTTGAACATAGGAAGAGATTTGGAACATGCCAAGAGCAAAATGAGCTCTATACCTGACCCTGGTGAGTTGTCTCAGAGACCCTGGTAATCACAAGCTAAAGTTAGCTGAGGCACCATACCAGGCAGCAAGAATACATCTTGTAATCACAACATGTACATACCAGTAGAACATGCTGTACCTTTCTTTTGGTGATGTCATCTCCCAGTTAAACACTGTCTGAACCTGATAATTTTCCAGCCTTGCTCTTTCTCCTTTAGATCAACAACTAACCACATAGAGAAAACATAAATTTTATATGTGCATATATAAACTAATAATTATTTTAAGAAATATAATTATAATTTTAATTAAACAATTTAAATAACTTATAAATATAATTATAATAATCTCACAATTATAATTCAATCAAAATAATTATAATTAAATTAATAATAAATTAATAAAATATATTTTAAATATATATATGTTTAAAGATATTTTGAGTTTAAAATGTACAATTAGCTGTTTTCTCCAATTAGTAAAAGAAAATTTGGATATAGGGATGGGCATCCTATGCCAACAGGATGACTTTGGTCACATTGCCTTAATTTATAAACCGGGCAGAGATGACAGTGCTGCATGAAGATGCGAGAGAGAGAGGGTGAGAATATTTTTCTGACTAAAGAACAAATCAATTATTTAAGCCATTATTCCTTTCAAGTTCGAGCCATAATTTATTTAGTAGGCATAATTTCTAAATATGATTAGGCAAATTAATGGAAATCTATCATTCACAATTGGCTGATATTACACAGTTATGTGTTATAAAGAGCAAACAAATATAAGATTCTAGATCCTAAAGCAGAAGGCACACAGAGGGTATCCTCAATTCTTTAAACCTTCCATTTGAAAAGTATTTTTTATTTTGACCCTGCTTTGTCTTACTTATGCCTAAAACCTTGACCATTGCCATAAGAACATAATTTTAAACATTTTACTCAATAATAGTTATATGTTCTGTGCCTATATTGTTGAAGATTCCAGGCTAAGGGCTGAATCACCAAGGTTTATCACAGCAATTTGTGCTGCAAATTCCATTCTCTGGACCTCTGTGCCTTGTCCTTTAAAACAAGAAAAGTGGACGTGAAAAGCTGAGGTCGCTCTCTGCTCTATGAATCCCTAACTCTCACCCTCTGAGTTTTTAGATGCGAGCACCAATGGGCAAGCAAAGCTCTGAAAGAAGTCTGGATGCGTACTGCAAAGGAGGGGATACAAGTGGGCTGGATGATGACCCACACTTTTAGACTGGTTTATTTAATGGCAATTAACACAACACATGAACAAAGCGGCTGCTAGCAAAAACACCAGTTGCCAAGCATGGTGATTTTAGGGTCTTTGGCTAAGCATTTTGGCAGGATAGCTTGTGGAAGAGCTTATTTTCAAAATCCTTCCATCTCTAGGGCACTTTTTGCCTCTGGGAGGAAAAACACTTCTGTGTTTAAAAATCTGCCTACTTTTCTTAGTCTAGAGTAATGGTTCTCAGCAGGGAAGATTTTCTCCCCCAGGTGGCATTACAGCAATGTCTAGCGATATTTTTGGTTGTCACGAGTGAGGGGGAAGGATGTCACTAGCATCTAGTGGGTAGAGGCCAAAGATGCTGCTAAATAGCCTACAAAGCACAGGGTAGACCCCAGAACAAAGAATTAT
Source organism: Ateles fusciceps (assembly GCA_036589455.1). Taxonomy (NCBI): domain Eukaryota; kingdom Metazoa; phylum Chordata; class Mammalia; order Primates; family Atelidae; genus Ateles; species Ateles fusciceps. The sequence goes on from JAZHEH010000572.1 coordinate 1,105,944, forward strand.
CTGGCCCAAAATGTCAACAGTACAAAGACTGAGATACCTTGCTCTAGAGGAAGAAGCTTTAGATTGAAGGTAGCTGGACCAAGTCCATGTTAAACAAGTAAGAATATGAGTTTTGGGGACAATCTTTGTCTTTGGGGTCTCATAGACACTCTTAATATTCATTTAGGGCCTAATGACATCAATGTCATGATTTAAAAAAAGCTTATTTAAATGCAGGTGGAACTAAATAAACTTTTTTGGATTCTCTTTCTGGACATGTTTTAAAGTAAGTATGACAGGTTCACACTTCTTTATAAAACATTATTGAACACTTGAATATGATTGGATCTGTCAGAGCAATACTACTGGATTTAGTCTTATTTCAACTCAAGTCCTTGGAGTCAACCACAGATTTCATTACGGTCAGTACTAAGCTAACACCCTCCTCCTCGTATAGTCTCAGTGCTAGGAACCAAATTTTTTATGCAGAACCTGATGCATCTTAGATTCGAACAACTGTGACAGTCTTTAAAGATGGAGTATCAACTTTGTAGCCCACCTTCCAGAGAATGAGCCAGCGTAGAAAATAAACTCAAGGAATTGAATACTTGCCACTTTAAGCTCCCACGCTTTTTAGTTGTTTTCACTGTAAGTTATTCTAAAATGTACCTTGCACATGTTTGTCGTTTGCAACAGATGATACTGAACTTAATTTAATCTTTTCTTAATGGTTTTAGGATAGCATTGTTATGGATGTCAGCTGTCCACCTGTGCAAGTGTCTTATGCAGGGAAACAAAATCAGTGGTTCAAGCAGAGTGTTTACTTCATTTGTTCCTGTAGCCTTAGTAGGCCAGTTGGTAAGCAATGCTTACTATTTTGAGTTCTCTGTCTTCACAGTGACCAAAGAGGCATAAGCATTTCCCCTAGAAGCAGAAAATAATCATGAAGGTCTGACATGCATTCTTCCATTCATTTCATATGCTGTGAATTCTCTAAGTGTAAAAAATCAGATTTTCACGTGATTTTGGTATTTTATAACACTAAGTGCTACGTGCCACCCTCTGTAGAGCTATGTGTTTGTCCCACATTATTGATTTTATCCTCATAACAACCCTGTGAGGTAGGTACAAGTATTTATCTTCATTTTACAAATAGAGGAGGCTGAGGCAGAGAACTACTGCCTCATTTGCCTGAAGGGCAGAACCCAGATTTAAACCCAGGTGATCTGACCCCAGAGCTTTGTTTTCACCACAACCACAGAAGCTGCAAAATAATAGCCTATGGGCTGAGTGTGGCCCACAGTTATGTTTTGTTTGGCTCATGTACCACTGATAACTTCTGGGCCCACTGTCTACAGTTGGGCAGCTTGTGTCTGGCACGAAGTCTCAGTTAAGAATGAGAATAAGGGCTGAAACCCAGCCCACACTCAACTGGCACAGCTACAGGGCTGCCATGAAGGAAGGGCTGCTGTTTCCTGATTTGGACAAGGGCCCAAATGAGCTACTGTCATCCTAGTTGTCAACACTAACAAACTGGGTTATTCACACAAAATTCCAAGCCTCTGGCTTTTTACAGGAGTGGAGGGGCGGAGATTAGAACCAGCATTCCTCTGTGGCAATAATTTCTCTGGAAGGAACATGTGCTTGCCTGTGTGCAACTGGTGTGTTTCACACATTTATGTGATCTTCCAAGACACCACAGGCTTTCCGAGTTTGTGACCTCTATATGTACTACGTTACACTTGTGACATTTCATTTTAAAATATTCTCTCTCCCATTCTCAAAAAAAGGTTCAGTCATGGTGCTTCAGCTAAGCATCATAACTGAACTAAGTTTCAGCCCCCTGTTTCAGAGCAACAGAAAACATGTCCAGCCTTCCCGAGCTTGATTCCATAAGTGACCAAGCAAGGTGGATTTAGTTTTCTTCTGCAGGCTGGAATTCTTGTTTTTTAGGACAGACACACTGTTCTGTTGTGGCTCTATGCCTGGAGCAAAAAACAAAAAACAAAATCAATAGCGTTGCCATGGGTAGCCAGGTATGGACAAAGACAGAGGCATCTGATAGCTGTTCCCCTTCTAGCATTTCCTTACCAATGTGAAAACTGTATACATGAGTGTTCACATTTTGGAGATATCTCTGTTCCCTTTTCCATATACCACAACAGGGACCACCCAGGCCTGGAGCTTGTGGACAATCAACGAAGAGCCACAGGGAATGGTGACCAGAAGATAAAAGTTAGTGCTGACTGAACAGTAGTCAACTCAACTTGTGGTTCAACTTGTGGGTGCCAGGCAATTACCTACCCAGCTAAAGCTCCAGTATATGCTACATTTTTCTCAGCCAAGCTGATGCAATCCAATAGTCCCGAGTGCCCGCTTCATGCCCTTACCAAAGGGATTGCTGCCCTGATCTACAGAGACACCTGCTGCCAGGACATAGCTGGGAGACTTAGAGCGTCAACACTCTTCCCCACATTTCGCTAAGTATTTGTGCCAGTTGCCACTCTTCACTGGCACATGCTTTGGTTTGCTATGGAAGCCAGAAGGAAATCATTCCATCTGTTACCTCTCTGTCTCATACCCGAGAGATTAGAGAAGAACAATAATCTTTATTCTATCAAGTTCATCCTAAATGAAGGCAAGAGAGACCTGTAAGAGTTTAGACCAGAAATTGTCAATCTTCCCAGGTACCAGAATGACCTCTTGAAACAGAGACTTTAAGTTGCCTGTTAATAATGATTTTCTCCTGCTTCTGTACCTACAGAGTACATTTTTATGGAGGTGGAAAGGTGCCCAGCTTAACACAAACAAATTTCCACATTTTCCAGGTTCCCTTGCTATGATGCAGACTAACGAGACAGAAGCTGAAGTTACCAAGCAAAACATCTTGGAAAGAGAACAAACTTGGCTGGCTTGTTCATTTACCTTTTGCCTTTTACTCTGTACCTTCTTCTCATCTAGAAACAGGATGCTTGGATCTCCTCTAACCATTTTGTGAGCATGGAGGAAAAAGCTAGAAGAAGCTCATGACATTTGCTATGAGGCTATAATGCTTATAGCACGGGGACTTTGCAATTTACTTAATTTTTCTGAGTCTCAGTTTTCCAAAGTATATTATCACCCTTGTAGGGTTTTAATGGGGATTTAAATGAGATAATGTGGGTAGAATTGCCGCATAATTACAATATAAAGTAGTCAATCCAGTCAACAAATAAATCATCCCTTTCTCCCTTTTACCCTTCCAATCAGATCTCCAGACTCAAGGGGAAATTAAGCCAGACTTATTTGCTGCTAGCTAGCACTTTCCAAGCAGGCTTCTGTCTAAAGTGCTTTTTGACTTGGTGTCAACTGGCACAGACCTGAACTGAATAAACAAGCCTCTAGGCATATGAAAGAGATTCCCTTTAAGCTGAGCAGCAGGAACCCAAGGTAAGTAGCACGTTGGGCCATGCCAGGCTGAGGCACAGAGAAGGTGTGACCTTCACTACAGAGAATCTAAGAATATCTGAGATAAAGTATCAGGAAGTATCCAAATGCTCTTCTGGCTCAAAATATTTACCCACTTCCAATGCCCCCTCTCTTGGCAAAATTACGGCAAAATGGAAAAGTGAAGAGGAAAAGCAATCCATTGATTGTATGACTTCAGGGCCTGAAGATACTGACACAGTGAGAAGGCCTATCATTCCTTCCTCAACCTCCAAGCATGTACATTATTTTGATACATACAGAAATGTAAATCACCTATAAACAGGTGACGCTTTTCCAATGTTTTCCACTCTTTAAGAAAATTGTAGAATTCTACAATATGTCTTTCATAGCCAGCAGTTCTTTGGCACCGTATGAATCTGATGACTTCCTCTTCTTCAAAGCAGAGATCAGCAAACACTTTTTCTGTAAAGAGTCAGATAGTAAATATTCTAGGTTATGAGCTGGAGGTGCATAAAGTCTGTGTTTTAACTACAAAACTCTGCCCTTGTAGTGAGAAAGGAGCCATAGATGATATACAAATGAATGGGAATGGCAGCGTTCCAATTAAATGGCATCTCCAAAAACAGGTGGCCTGTAGTTTGGCAATCCTTGCTTTAAAAGACATTGAAACTATGCAAAACGAAAAAGAAACACTTGTTAATAGATAATACTCTCACCAATAATCATTGCCATGAAACAACCAGAGGGCTTAAAATCAAAACCAACAGAAAGGGATGAAATGAGAAAGTGAGGCATTCCTATAACGTTAGAAACCATTAGAAACAGTACTATCATGTACCGCTGAAGACTCAAATGTTCCAACGTTAATGTAAACTCTGATAAGCAAGGAAAGTCCAAAGAATGCTGCCCTGATCTACAGAGACACCTGCTGCCAGGACATAGCTGGGAGACTTAGAGTGTCAACACTCTTCTCCACGTTTCGCTAAGTATTTGTGCCACAGCATGGTGGCTCCACATGAAGGCCAAAGTAAATTAGGATGAATGGGAAACACCGATAAGAATTTCAATCTTTGACTCCTGAAGCAGAAAAATAGGATACGAGGCAGATATGTGGTAAGGACTTGGGGCTGTAGCAGAACATAAGGACCAAACAGATGTCCCTTAAAAAAATGTGGAAGGCCCCTCTCTCCTGGCCCCAAGAGCACTGAATATTGGTGTAACTGCTTTGCTTTCTCTTCTTATTTATATGCAAAGTGTTCCTCTGCTGCAAATAACTTGCATGTGACCCAACAGAGTGTATAGTTCCAACCTGGTCAAAGATTTGTTTTGAAATTTTACCATTCAGCCCTGGGTTTCTGCAAGACAAAGAAATGAGGTAAAATTAGTTAAGATACGAAGAAACCACACTGACTAAAATGGAGTATGAAAAGTAAATGCCCTGCACTGGGCTCATCTTTCAACTAAGGGGATAAATGACAGACCAGAGTAAATGGATTTCCTGTCAAAATATACCCTATTCTGGCATGGGTACCAATTGTCCTGAAGACAATCTGTTCTTTAACAGCTGTAACAAGTATTCTGTGGAACAAGACATATCTGACACAAACTCCATAGGCGAAACGATGATGCCCCAACTTTCAGAATTCGGGTTCCCACAACACAGTGGCCTGGATTTCCAGCCAGCATCTCAAGATCAAGCACACCTCTCTATGGATCTACATCTTTTTTTTTTCCCTGAGACTCGTTGCCCAAGCTGGAGTGCAATGGCGTGATCTCAACTCATTGCAACCTCTGCCTCCTGGGTTCAAGAGATTCTCCTGCCTCAGCCTCCCGAGTAGCTGGGATTACAGGCATGCACCAGAACACCCAGCTAATTTTTTGTATTTTTAATAGAAACAGGGTTTCACCATGTTAGCCAGGCTGGCCTCGAACTCCTGACCTCAGGTGATCTGCCCATCTTGGCCTCCCAAAGTGATGGAATTATAGGCATAAGCCACTATACCAGCCCATGGATCTGCATATAGATGCACATGCTATATCCAGCCTTAAACTTTCTCGTGCTTTATCACTAACACTGCACCAAGATTTTTTTTTTTAAATAATTGCTTGAATTTGCTATGTTACCTTCTAAGAGAGAACAAGTCATGGGAAATGATGAAGAAACCTGGTACACTGAATTAGTTGACAATACTTCTGACCTTAATTTGCAGTGATTGTTCACCAATCAAGAAGAACCAATTCTCTCTGCTTTGAAAGCCTAAGTCCTATAGTGCTTATACTGTTCCTTCCAACATAAAGTGTCTCTTCACAAACTACAGAGATTTCCAATTGCATCGCCTCAACTGTCTTGACAGGAGAAGAGATGAATCACAGGAGCAGTCTGGCACCATCTCAATTTGTAATACTCTTTACCAAGGGCTAAATCACAACAAGGCAGATGCCAGGAGTGTTTAATTTTCTTCTTCTCCATCTTCTTCTTGTTAACAAAAGGAGAGGTGTTCACAGAAGCTCAGTCCTACTTGACAGAATTAGTAGACAGAGTAGCTGTCAAGGGCGGATCTATGTATCCAAAGAAGGCATGCATAGATAAGTCTGACTTAATCTTCAGGAAAGTTTTTCATGATGGCCCAAAACTAATCTGTAGCAAGAGATGAAATATTCAACATAATCTGCATAATGGAGACTTCTAGAGCTAAATGCATCTGAGATTCCCGAGTTCACCTGCATTAGACCACTACATGCTCTGGCTGTCATGCTTCCTTTACTGCAAAAGTTTCTTCTTGAAATTGAAAAATGTGTATATAAGTTTCAAACAGCTCTCTACCCAATCCAAATGAACCTACCATACCATATGTCTTTGTTGGCCTGGTTCTGACACCAGTGCATCCTTTTTTCTGATCACATGGTAATATGGTAGCCATGAGAGGCCAACAAAAGAAAGAAAAAAGAATGGTGACTAGGGGTGGTGGTGAACTAATACAGGATGAATAACATACATTAGGAACATGTGTAAATAAATAGGGTAACCACTATTAATAACCCACTATGCTGGCAAGCAAAGGTAAAATGATTGTAATCCTGGTGGAAAAAGAGCTAATAAATAATTCATCAATCAGTGAGGGGATGGAGACAAAAATTTATATTCACTCTTCAGACCTACAATGTCACTCTTATAGGAGTCTATTGCTATGTCCTTTTTCTGTGTGCACATCTCCCAGTACATACTTGGTTCCTGAAACACTCTAAAAGTACTTTCTAGATAGACTAAGTGGCCTGAATGTGGTGTGGGCATATCTTCCTTCTAGATATTATTTGCTGCTCTCTTTCTTGCTTACCTATAAGAAAGAACAAGTTCCGAGGGGGAGGATCCAAGATGGCCGATTAGGAGCAGCTGAGGATTGCAGCTCCCAGTGAAAGCATGGAGGGTGAGTGGACGCCGCATTCCCAGATGGATTTTTATTGCCCACAGACCAGGAGATTCCCAGGGGGGAGGAGCCCCACGGGTCGCCAGCACAGCTGGTTTGGCCGGCGCAGCTATTTTTGCCAGCGCGGCTGTTTTTGCCAGCGCCGCTGTTTTGGGAGGTGCCCTGGCGCTGCCGTTCCCTATACAAAATACGTGGGTCCGGGTGCCGTTTTAGCTGGCAATTGGAACTCCGGGAAGGCAGAGCCGCCCATTCATCTGATTAAAAAAGGGGACTAAAACAAGCAGCCAGTCCAGGAGATTTCCCAGGCAAAAAAAAACACCACGAATCTCAGCGCCTGCTGTTTCAGCCAGAGCAGTGGGTTGCAGCACGGGAAATCACACAGATTCCGGCGCCTTTTCAACAGGCGACTGGAACACCTGGGAGACAGTCGACCATTCAACTTAAAAAAAAAAAAAGCCTCTGAGGCAGGGAGCCAGGTGATCAGGCTCAGCCGGTCCCACCCGACAAAACAACAGGAATCGGAAACGCTCTGGATCTAGAGTTTCACAGCAGGCACAGCTGAACCCGGGATGGTCCAGCTCTGTGGGAGAGGGGCGTCCGCCATTACTGAGGCAGTCTGCCACTACAGAGGTAGTTTGCTGTTGCAGAGGCAGCCCGCCATTGCTGAGACAGTTCTAACTACACCGGCATAAACAGGACTGCAGGGAAGTTCACACGGCAGCTGGGAGGAGCCCACAGCAGCTCAGCAAAGCCTCTGCAGGCAGTGACTAGGCTGCCTCATCGCTGGGCAAGGCAGCCCTGAGAAAAAGGCAGCAGCATAAGGGAAACTCATAAATAAAGCCCTAACTCCCCGGGACAGAGCACCTGGGAAAAAAAAGGGGTTTATGAGTTCTGCTGCAGCAGACTTAAACGTACCTGCCCAGCAACTCTGAATGAACAACAGAGCTCACAGCCTAGCACTTGAGCTCCTATAAAGGACACTCTGTCTCCTCAAGCAGCTCCTTGACCCCCGTATATTCAAGGAGTCACCTCATAAAGGAGAGCTCAGACTGACATCTGGCGGGTACTCTTCTGGGACAAAGATAGCAGAAGAAGAAACTGGCAGCAACCCTTACTATTCTGCAGCCGCTGCAGGTGATCCCCAGGCAAGCAGGGCCGGGAGTGGACCTCAGCAGTCCTACAGCAGAGGGGCCAGACTGTGAGAAGGAAAACTAAGAAACAGAAAGAAATAACTTCATCATCAACAAACTGGACGTCCACTGAGAGACCCCATCTGAAAATCACCAACCACAAAGACCACACATAGATAAATCCACAAAGATGGGAAGAAACCAGTGCAAAAAGGAGGAAAACACCTGAAACCAGAACGCCTCTCCTCCTACAAGGGATCACAACTCCTCACCAGCAAGGGAACAAGGCTGGATGGACAATGAGTGTGATGAAATGACAGAATCAGGCTTCAGAAGGTGGGTAATAAGAAACTTCTGTGAGCTAAAAGAACATGTTCTAAACCAATGCAAAGAAACTAAGAACTTGAAAAAAGATTTGACGAAATGCTAACGAGAATAACCAACTTAGAGAGGAATATAAGTGAATTGATGGAGCTGAAAAACACAACACAAGAACTTTGCGAAGCATACACAAGTTTCAACAGCTGAATCGACCAAGCAGAAGAAAGGATATCAGAGGTCGAAGATCAACTCAATGAAATAAAACGAGAAGGCAAGAGTAGAGAAAAAAGGGTAAAAAGGAATGAACAAAGTCTCCAAAAAATATGGGACTATGTGAAAAGACCTCATCTACGTTTGATAGGTGTACCTGAATGTGACAGAGGGAATGAAACCAAGCTGGAAAATACTCTTCAGGATATTATCCAGGAGAACTTCCCCAACCTAGGAAGGCAGGCCAATATTCAAGTCCAGGAAATACAGAGAACACCACAAAGATATTCCTCAAGAAGAGCAACCCCAAGGCACATAATCGGCAGATTCACCAGGGTTGAAATGAAGGAGAAAATGATAACGGCAGCCAGAGAGAAAGGTCGGGTTACCCACAAAGGGAAGCCCATCAGACTCACAGCAGATCTCTCAGCAGAAACCCTACAGGCCAGAAGAGAGTGGGGGCCAATATTCAACATCCTTAAAGAAAAGAACTTTCAACCCAGAATTTCATATCCAGCCAAACTAAGCTTCATAAGTGAAGGAAAAATAAAATCCTTTGCAAACAAGCAAGTACTCAGAGATTTCATCACCACCAGGCCTGCTTTACAAGAGCTCCTGAAAGAGGCACTAAACATAGAAAGGAACAACCAGTACCAGCCACTCCAAAAACATACCAAATGGCAAAGAGCAGCAACACAATGAAGAAATTGGATCAACTAACCAGCAAAACAGCCAGCTAGCATCAAAATGGCAGGATCAAATTCACACATAACAATATTAATGCTAAATGTAAATGGGCTAAATGCCCCAATCAAAAGATATAGACTGGCAAACTGGATAAAAAGCCAAAACCCGTCGGTGTGCTGTGTCCAGGAAACCCATCTCCCATGCAAAGATACACAAAGGCTCAAAATAAAGGGATGGAGGAAGATTTACCAAGCAAATGGAGAGCAAAAAAAAGCAGGAGTTGCAATTCTCATCTCTGATAAAATAGACTTTAAACCAACAAAGATCAAAAGAGACAAAGAAGGACATTACATAATGGTAAAAGGATTAATGCAACAAGAAGAGCTAATGATCCAAAATATATACGCACCCAATATAGGAGCACCCAGATACATAAGGCAAGTTCTTAATGACTTACAAAGAGACTTAGACTCCCACACAATAATAGTGGGAGACTTGAACACCCCATTGTCAATATTAGACAGATCAACAAGACAGAAAATTAACAAGGATATCCAGGACTTGAACTCAGACCTGGATCAAGCAAACCTAATAGACATTTACAGAACTCTCCACCCCAAATCCACAGAATATACATTCTTCTCAGCACCACATCACACCTACTCTAAAATTGACCACATAATTGGAAGTAAACCACTCCTCAGCAAATGCAAAAGAACGGAAATCATCACAAACAGTCTCTCAGACCACAGTGCAATCAAGTTAGAACTCAGAATTCAGAAACTAACTGAGAACCACACAGATTCATGGAAACTGAACAACTGGCTCTTGAATGTTAACTGGATAAACAATGAAATGAAGGCAGAAATAAAGACGTTCTTTGAAACCAACGAGAATGAAGACACAACACAGCAGAATCTCTGGGACACATTTAAAGCAGTCTCTAGAGGAAAATATACAGCAATAAATGCCCACATGCGAAGCAAGGAGAGATCTAAAATTGACACCCTATCATCAAAATTGAAAGAGCTAGAGGAGCAAGATCAAAAAAACTCAAAACCTAGCAGAAGACAAGAAATAACTAAGATCAGAGCAGAACTGAAGGAGATAGAGACACGAAAAACCCTTCAAAAAATCAATAAATCCAGGAGCTGGTTTTTCGAAAAGGTCAACAAAATAGACAGACCACTAGCCAGATTAATAAAAAAGAAAAGAGAAAATAATCAAATAGATGCAATAAAAAATGATAAAGGGGATGTCACCGCAGATTCCACAGAAATTCAAACCATCATCAGAGATTATTACAAACAACTCTATGCACATAAACTAGTAAACCTGGAAGAAATGGATAAATTCCTGGAAACTTGCATCCTCCCAAGCCTAAACCAGGAAGAAGTCAAAACCCTGAATAGACCAATAACCAGGTCTGAAGTTGAGGCAGCAATTAATAGCCTACCACCCAAAAAAGCCCAGGTCCAGATGGGTTCACAGCCGAATTCTACCAGACGTACAAAGAGGAGCTGGTACCATTCCTTCTGAAACTATTCCAAACAATCCAAAAGAGGGGAATCCTTCCCAAATCATTTTATGAGACCAACATCATCCTGATACCAAAACCCGGCAGAGATTCAGCAAGAAAAGAAAACTTCAGGCCAATATCCATGATGAACACAGATGCAAAAATCTTCAATAAAATACTGGCAAACCGATTGCAATAGCACATCAAAAAGCTTATCCACCATGATCAAGTAGGCTTCATCCTGGGGATACAAGGCTGGTTCAACATATGCAAATCTATAAACATAATTCACCACATAAACAGAACCAAAGACAAAAACCACATGATAATCTCAATTGATGCAGAGAAGGCCTTTGACAAAATTCAACAGCCCTTTATGCTAAAAACCCTCAATAAACTAGGTATTGACGGAACGTATCTCAAAATGATAAAAGCTATTTACGACAAACCAACAGCCAATATCATACTGAATGGGCAAAAACTAGAAGCATTCCCTTTGAAATCTGGCACTAGACAAGGATGTCCTCTCACACCACTCCTATTCAATATAGTACTGGAAGTTCTAGCCAGAGCAATCAGGCAAGAAAAAGAAATAAAGCGTATTCGAATAGGAAAGGAGGAAGTCAAATTGTCTCTATTTGCAGACGACATGATTGTATATCTAGAAGACTCCATCATCTCAGCCCAAAATCTCCTGAAACTGATAAGCAAATTCAGCCAAGTCTCAGGATACAAAATCAGTGTGCAAAAATCACAAGCATTCCTATACACCAATAATAGACTTAAAGACAGCCAAATCAAGAACCAACTGCCATTCACAATTACTACAAAAGAGAATAAAATACCTAGGAATACAACTAACAAGGAACGTAAAGGACCTCTTCAAGGAGAACTACAAACCACTGCTCAACGAAGTAAGAGAGGACCACAGATGGAGAAACATTCCATGTTCATGGCTAGGAAGAATCAATATTGTGAAAATGGCCATACTGCCCAAAGTAATTTACAGATTCAATGCTATCCCTATCAAGCTACCAATGACCTTCTTCGCAGAACTGGAAAAAACCACCTTAAACTTCATATGGAACCAAAGAGAGCCCGCATAGCCAAGTCAATTCTAAGCAAAAAGAACAAAGCTGGAGGCATCACACTCCCGGACTTCAAACTATACTACAAAGCTACAGTAATCAAAACAGCATGGTACTGGTACCAAAACAGAGATATAGACCAATGGAAAAGAACAGAGGCCTCCGAGGCAACACAACACGTCTACAACCATTCGATCTTTGACAAACCTGACAAATACAAGCAATGTGGAAAGGAGTCCCTGTTTAATAAATGGTGTTGGGAAAACTGGCTAGCCATGTGCAGAAAGCAGAAACTGGACCCCTTCCTGACACCTTACACTAAAATTAACTCCAGATGGATTAAAGACTTAAACATAAGACCTAACACCATAAAAACCCTAGAAGAATATCTAGGCAAAACCATTCAAGACATAGGCGTAGGCAAGGACTTCATGACCAAAACACCAAAAGCATTGGCAACAAAAGCCAAAATAGACAAATGGGACCTAATCAAACTCCACAGCTTCTGCACAGCAAAAGAAACAGTCATTAGAGTGAATCGGCAACCAACAGAATGGGAAAAAATTTTTGCAGTCTACCTATCTGACAAAGGGCTGATATCCAGAATCTACAAAGAACTGAAACAGATTTACAAGAAAAAACAAACAAGCCGATTCAAAAGTGGGCGAAGGATATGAACAGACACTTTACAAAAGAAGATATACATGAAGCCAACAAACATATGAAAAAATGCTCATCATCACTGGTCATTAGAGAAATGCAAATCAAAACTACATTGAGATACCATCTCATGCCAGTTAGAATGGCGATCATTAAAAAATTTGGAGACAACAGATGCTGGAGACGATGTGGAGAAATAGGAACACTTTTACACTGTTGGTGGGAGTGTAAATTAGTTCAACCATTGTGGAAGACAGTGTGGCGATTCCTCAAGGACCTAGAAATAGAAATTCCATTTGATCCAGCAATCCCATTACTGGGTATATATCCAAAGGAATATAAATCATTCTACTATAAGGACACATGCACATGAATGTTCATTGCAGCACAGTTTACAATAGCAAAGACCTGGAACCAACCCAAATGCCCATCGATGATAGACTTGGACAGGGAAAATGTGGCACATATACACCATGGAATATTATGCAGCCATCAAAAAGGATGAGTTCGTGTCCTTTGTAGGGACATGGATGAACCTGGAAACCATCATTCTCAGCAAACTGACACAAGAACAGAAAATCAAACACCGCATATTCTCACTCATAGGCAGGTGTTGAACAATGCAAACACATGGACACAGGGAGGGGAGCATCACACACTGGGATCTGCCGGGGGGAAAAAGGGGAGGGTCGGCGGGGGGTGGGGAGTTGGGGAGGGATAGCATGGGGAGAAATGCCAGATATAGGTGATGGGGGAGGAAGGCAGCAAATCACACTGCCATGTGTGTACCTATGCAACAATCTTGCATGTTCTTCACATGTACCCCCAAACCTAAAATGCAATAAAATATATATATATATTTTAAAAAAAATTCCACATGAAAAAAAAAAAAGAAAGAACAAGTTCCTTCAAGCAATATCTATACCTTATAAATGTAATCTACCTGCAAAGAAAACAGGAGTGGGGGAGGAAATGGCAGATGTGTCACTTAGTTCTACACCTGTGAAATAATACAACATGGAGACTAGCATGTTGCCTCAGTGAGAGAGCAGATACTCAGAAACAGGAATACCAAGATATGGGAGCTTCCATCACCCTTCTAAGGGGATGCTAAATTGGAAATTTAGTTCCAACTACCTACATATTTGGCTCTGATGGTCAAGGAGCTCACCAAAAAGAACTAATGCATTTTTATAGTAGCAGTGAATGTCTTCATTGCATTTCACTCCTCTATAAAGGCAATAAGCAGAAATAAAAATTTACCATTTCAAGAAGTGTCTACTGAACTTTTAAATTCTGGGTAAGCATGTCGTCAACCTGGCTAAGGATCAGTTAGCCCTACAGAATTATTCAGGAAATACACTTTCTCTCTTATCCTCCCATACATGCTAAGTTGGGCTTGAAGGTACACAGAGATGCCTGTGGCTGACTCATAGCAAATTCCCAGAAGCGAGAGTGCTAAGTGAATGCTTAGGATTATAGCACACTTTATTTCTAGGGTTAGTTACATAGATGGTATGTCTTCTGGATACTGCCACTATCATATATCCATCCACACTTGATGGTACTGGAAAAGTTTTAAACAAAAGAGGACGCAAGGAGACATTTTTTCCTCAACATGTTCGAATAATGAGAGTTGGTTTCTGAATATCGAGAATTTGAATAGGACTTCACTACTTCTTAAGGTAGGTTATTAGAACCCAAGAAGAAGGAAAATAGGGAGGCAAGAACTTATGACCTCTTTCCCCTGAAAATCACCATTCCTCCACTTCCAATCAGCCAGGATATGGTTGCCGGATAGTTCCAACAGGAAGGGAAGTGTTACACTAGCAAGAAAGCCTAAAAATCCAGTCTTGGAGCTGGTGTTCCCTTTAGTTCCTATTATTCCGTTTGAGCTCCTAAATTATTTCAGCTATAGAATGTATGGAGAGGTTTCCATGATAGGTAGAATTAAGTATATGCTAAGCTATGGGACTTATACTCTCTCAAGCATTTACGGAGCATCCATTAGAGCACATAAACTCTGCTGCAGAGAGGGATATTCCCAAGAAACTTACAAGATTCATTTTCTTCCCTCCAAGAGCTCAATGCCAGTCTCTGAAATGACTTCCCTATGTTAATTACACAAAACTATATTAGCTGGCCTCTACCTACCTCAGCCAAAAAACTGTAATGGAGAGTCTGCAGCATGACTATAGCATAGGCAAAAGAAGGAAAACTTATTTGCCCTGGTTGTATAACGTAATTACATTGTATCTTGACAAATAAAAGCTGAATCAAACATTTCAAGCCTACAACATGTAAAAATGCCTGTAAAACTTGTAATTGGGCATATGCATACAAAAGTTGAACTTTTAGAAATACTTCTTTTGCTCTAAATTTGTAGGCATTAAAGGATCCTAAAATTAACTTTTTTTTCTGCTATTACTCTATACAGTTCCATTAACAAGATATAGATAATGTACAACCCTTCTCATTATGTTAGCTCAATGCATAAAATCATTTATTATTGGATACCATAGACCTCCTAGAAAGTCGTAGACACAGTTCTCAAACTATGTAGCTTATCTATCCATATAAATACTTAAAATAATTTTTAGGAATAAGTTTCCTTTAAAAAAAAATCAGAGCCTGAAACTGTCCAACTACTTAGGCAGTAGTTTAAAATAAATACTTGATAATCAAACTTAAAAAAATCTACTCTTCAAAGAACACTTATTTTTGATAATATGCTAATATCAAATTCCTTCTTCATTCTACAGAAATGCCAGCTTTATGCTAAGCAATAGATTTCATTTAACTTATCTCTCTACCTCCATTGACACACTTGGCAGTAAAAATTGTTTTCTGCCTGCAGAATCACCGAAACCAGAAAACGCCCCAATCACTCATCCACTGGGAGGCCTAACCCTTTGAAAACACAATTTTTATTTTATCTTAAATGTACCAAATAATGGAGTTTCTACACAATAATATGAATTTTTCCTGACAGCATAGATGTTGACTTCCCATTACACATTCCTGTTAGTGATTCAAATGATTTCTTACACTCCTTGATGCTTCCACCCTTTACATACTTGTAGGCTTATCTGCATTTTAAGTCAGTTTTTGCCTATTGTTTTCCAAATTCCCACTTAGCTCTCAAAACCTTTACCCTGGCAACAGAGTTTGAGTCTTATCTTGAATTTGAATGCGTGTGAAATGTGTCTTTTCAGGTTGCCCCATTTGTAAAGCTTTCTCTTAAGAGTACCTTTAAGCTGTGATATTAAAATGTGCTCCCTAAAGTGATGTTTAACCATTCCTAATGTATTTCGCCAAAGATTTTTTCTAAATCAGTAGTAAATATAAAATTTGATTTATAATCAGTCTTTGCTAGTGTTAGTTCATAATTACAACTAGTTAATTACTTTTAAAAATTACTATTTCCTTCACATATATCTATTTCCTTACACAAAATAGAACCACAGCCTTATTCAGCGTCACCTCTCTAGGTTTACCTCAACCACTTCTGCCTACAGCAGAGAACCTCCAGCTGCCTATAGAAAAACAGCCTTCAGTATCTTCATGAACACACATTCGCATAAAGAACTGACAATGAAAACAGCCCCAGTCCATTTTTAACAACATATCTCAGATACATTGCTCTATTAATCAAAATTTCTCTATGGCTGTAAGATGAATAATAAGCAGTCCCTTCCCTATATTTTCACTTTAATTTTTATTTATACCACCCATATTTTATTTATCTCTTTCCTAATCTTCTCATTCTCCAGTATTAGCCACTAATATTTTCCACTGTGATCCATTATATGCATTTGCTGCTCTTATAAATTCAATCAGCCTTTTGCTAGATCATTACAGGTTCACAATCTAGTAGTTTGAAAAGTAAAACTACAGGCTTCATGGTGGCGATACAAAGGCAGACATAAAAAGTAATACCGTTATGCACTCTGCCTTCTTAAAATTGCTCACACAAACAGTAAAAGGAAAAGCCAGAACTGTCTGTCCATGATGTGGGAAAGAGAGGTGAAAGAGAAAAGAGGCCTTGAGATTTATCTTTTACTCCAGCTAGTAGTCATTCTTCCATTCATTCCTCAGTCGGCTTGCTATTCAATGTCCCATATCTAGGCTGATCTAAAACTTCCTAATCTTTTGCCTTTAAAATGCCACTTGCATTCCTGTCGTAATTCCTTGGCCAGACCTACACCTGCTCCTGGAATGCCCTCTCCCTCTGCCTGGTTGGTGAAGGCCCACCCACATATCTTGCCTTAGCTCCAGCCCATCCCTTGGACAGCAGACTTCCTCATCCATGCTGCCTTTCTTCTTGAGGGGAATTCTCTGATTGTACCTTTCATTTAGCACTTTCCATATTCTGCTTTATAGAATGTATACAATAAGGTATGCCTGTTGTAGAAAAATAGCTACCTTGTTGTAGTGGTCTAAGTATCTGTAAATATTTCTAATTCTCAATAGAACTCTGCTGCATAGTTAGTATCTACCCTTTATAGAAAAGGAAACTGAGACTCAGAAAATTTAAGTGATGGGCCCAAGGCCATACTTAGGAGAAGCAGAATTTGAATTCTGGTCCACTTGCCTCTGCCTCTGAAACTCATCTCTGTTCCATTATGCTACATTGCCTCTGTAGCGAAAGTAAACTCCTTGCATCAGGCCTGTGTTTTATACCCACCACTCTGTTTCTTCAGCTTATACTCTATGAGTACTTAGTAAATATTAATAGAAAAGTTTATATTCAAATGAGATGACATTTTCTGAGTATACCTCTAGAGAGGAAGATGGCCAAGAGGCAGAAGAATGTAACTTCAGGATTCAATTTTCTGCAGATAATCCACAAAGTGAATAATCCTCAAGCATGATAATCCAGTGTTCACTAGATATCCAACTCTGCAGAATTCTTCTGCTTGATTTCATAATATCACAGCATAAGCACCGCACCAGTGTTTACTTCTATGGCTGTTTCTGCTCATCCAGCGAATTTGCTGGGCCTGGAATTAATCCTCAGTGGATGTTAGAAATATTATGACAACAGCTGGCACTGTCATTTGCAGCATCCAAAACGGAACTTCCTTTTTTTTTCCAAGTAAAATGTATATGTTTCTCTTCAAGTGTTAGACTTACTTAAATATTAAAACCTTCACTTTCCCTTCAGTAGTTAAATTTTATGATAACGTAAAACACAGAAAAATGGCTTTATAACATCAAACTACCCTCCATATTATAGGCTATGATATCTGTATTTTATGGTTCACAGTTATACTTCAGCAAATGTACTTGTGACTTATTTTTGAATCTGTGCAATTATAAGATGGATACTACCACATCACTTTTGGTAGGAAACATAAGGCAATCTTTATTTCTTTTAAAAAAGGACAAATCTGCAAAATTACTTTTTTAAAGCAACAAATGTGTCATGGGAATTTCAGTCCAGAAAGGTAAAGCAGGATATTGGGGGCCATATTAAAGCTGAGACGCTGTTTACTTGGGTAGCTATATCTGTGGATTGTGGACCCCTAATCATATCATGCTGATCTTTCATTTTGCATTCAAAGCACAGCAAAGAGGCATATGCCAATGAAGGCCAGCCCGGCTGTCACAAATGGAGATATAATCAGGTGGATTCGATTGTCCAGCATGGCACTGCCAACATAGCTCAGATTTCTACATCAGGGCTATAATCATAGTTACAATTTTGAGATATTAGTGCAGTCTTTCTATGCACAAGATCGTGAACCAGAATGTGGCGATCCCATTACTAAGAATCAATGTGGTCTCTGGCAGCATACAACATAATCCTGGAAGAAATAAGGTAGAAACCACAGGGATATGAACCATTCCAGTGTTTCAGTAAGGAAATTCTAGAGCTCTGTGAACATCTCAGTACACAAAAACCTATCCACACCATTCCAGGAGCTAAGAAGTTCATTGCATGTTTTCTCTTCCAAGTTCTACTGATTAGGTGCAAATACTTGCCCAATTTTTATAGCTTTCTATGTGAGATTCTCTTACCAAAATCTTCCTGTTATATTTTCTTTTAGAATCTACTGTAATTGCTTTTTTTCCTCATCTTCTTTAGAGAAAAAAAAGGAGTACATTTAAATGAGGTTTAGAGTTCAAAGTTAAATAGAAAGGGCAGTTTATTCAGCTGGCTATATCCAACACTGCTTTGAAATAGTTATTTTATGACTTTGCCTTTTTAAAAAAGTCTTATTTGTAATGATGAATTGCCATAACCTCTAGATTTGTAGCTAAATAAATTTATCAAAATGCCTAAGACCAGACATCCAGACTAATAAAACTTCAATGATAATTCATATCAATGCACAATGATCTCTAAAGCAACTGACTACATGATGGAACAAAGGAAATAACACAAAGTGATGAGCCCATTAATGTCTCTGTATGATGATAATAACTTAAAAATTCTTTTGTAGTGTTTGCATTTCCAAAAATATGCTGCTCAGTAAATGGCAACCAAAGCATAAAACAAGTTTATGTGTGTGTGGATGTGTTTTAAATAAAAAAAAGAAATAAGTGCTTTATTTAACTACTTAGAAATTATGGAGACCAAGATGTTATAGTCCTCCTTATGTATGTTTCTAATAGAAAAAGTAAAGAGATTCATTTCAATTTCATATTCTACTTCTGTTTTCACCTAGCACATTATCATTTTATTATGGTTAGGATATGGTATTGCCAAGAGAGTTGGAGAACCTATTATCAAGCTTGAAGTTACTTTTTAAAAAGAAATATATAAGAGGTAAAAAAGTGAAAAAGAGAAGAAAAGGAGACTAGGAAAATGAGATAACAGCAGTTGGGAGGCAGGATAGGACAGAATGAGAACAAAATTGAGAAACGGAGGATAAGGCAGAGAAGATTGAAGACTGACCAGGTATGTATAGGGCAGACAATGAGAAGTAGAGAAACAAGATAAGAAGGCAAAGAGGACAGACAGTGAAGAATGGAAGGAACAGGAAATAAGTGGAACTCTAGATTCCACTGAGAAGTGTGGGGTAGTTAACTGTGTGGACAGACTTGTAGATAGATTGGTGTTGGGTAGACTTGAACCTATCACATAAAACTTGATGAACTTGGGCTAGTTTTTTAACCTTGGGGGATAGCAACATAATCTACATTATAGGTTATTGTGAAGACTAAATAAAATGATCCATGCACATGTTTGGTGCATGATGAGCACTACCCATATGTTAGCTGTAGTGATAAAGATGGGATGACTTTTCTGGGTCAAGTATATACGTGCTTGGCTCAATGTGGAGTCCCTAATTGAGCAATTAATAGTTTCTGCCCTCTACATACTTACAATATAAAGAAAGATAAAATAGGTAGGCAAAATAATCCCATTTCACAAAATATTCGGTAGGTCTTTCATATTAATACATATGTTAAAGAGTTCAAAACACCAGTACATCAAAACCCTGCCAAGGTACAAAAAAAAAAAATTGAGATGTCATAATACAGAGCAGATGAAATGAGAATAAGGTGTTGTATTTTAGAGAGCAAGTAGGAATATAGTAATTATGTGCATAGCAGTTAAAAGAGTAGGCTTTAGAATTGCAGGTGTTTTATTTTAGAGAGCAAATAGGAATACAATAATTGTGTACATAGCAGTTAAAAGGGTGGGCTTTAGAATTGCAGGAACCTGGGTTTTAATCCCAGGTAAGCCATTTACTTACGAGTTAACTTTGAAAATGTTATTTTTATCCTGGACCACAGCTTTCCCATTTATAAAAGGGGAATGAAAATTCCTACCTTACAGAATTGTCATGTGTACTAAATTAAAAGATGAGCTGAGCACAGTGTTTTCATAAATGAAGTTCTGATTACTTTATTATGAGTTTAGTACTGTAGTCAGAGTTCATAAAAGTTTTACTAATGATACTCTGAATGAGGAAACCAAATAAAACCAGGCTAACTAAGCTGGAGGTAAAGGAGACAGGAGCCAGAGCATGCACACAGCAAGTAGACTGTGTGTGCGCAGCTGGTATTGGGCAGTAGGAGGCAAGAGTAAAAGCATGTTAAGAGCTGTTCTATCAAACAAAGATGAGCAGCTGTCCTCAGTTCACACGGTGACCAAAATAAGCCTGAAAGAGTTTAAGGTTAAATTTTGAGGGAGAGTTTCATGACATGCAAGTGTTCAAAGCCACTGACAAATATCATCAACAGTATAAGGTTTATGTGTAGAGTTGGAGCATTTTTAGAGATATAGGCAATCACCTTTGTTAGTATTTTAAATACAATTCCACCTAAGGCTGATGGATGAAATATATAAACATAATCTCTCAGTAGGATCTTCCTATATCAGAAGACAAATGGTATTTCCCTCCTGGTTACAATGTGGTCTTGGCAGGCATCATGGAAAAAGAAAGAATGAGGAAGAAATATGGGCCACTGACTAGAGTGCATCTGGAAACCTGACATGGCAGATTACTTGTGTTGATTCGTAGTGATTTCTCAATCTGGTCCATTATAATTATCTTTTTTTGTTGTCTTAGTTCATGATCTCTATTCATGTTAATCCTACTGATGAAATGTGGAGTGACAGCTAAGTTCTTTATTAGCAAATTTGGAAACTGAGGCACAAGGAAATTAAATGTAGAGCTTTTCTCTACATTTAAATTAAGTAAACCTTTTTGCAAAAGCTTATCTAAAAAATAGCATAGTCAATTGCCAATGTGTTATCAGACATAGAAAATACTATTAACAATATAAGTAGGAATGAGTCAAACAAAGAATAACTGGGTAAGATTCATTACAAGTA
The DNA here is from genome assembly GCA_036589455.1 of Ateles fusciceps. Lineage (NCBI taxonomy): Eukaryota > Metazoa > Chordata > Mammalia > Primates > Atelidae > Ateles > Ateles fusciceps. Next base: position 1,127,186 of record JAZHEH010000572.1, read on the forward strand.
ATCAGGATTAATGAAGTGACATGAACACAGATGAAAAGCGTAAGAGAAGGACAAAGCATCCTTACATAGCAAAGTCCTTAAGGAGGGAGAACATCATTAGAATGCAAAGTAGTTCATTGCGAAATATTTCAGAGTACATCAGTTCTCCCTACTCCCCTCCACTGGTTAACTACACAAGACTGGAGTGCCTTTGCCTGAGATACCGATGATACTGCAATGCCTCACCGGGAAACAAACTCAGGTCAGTGAACTAGACATGCTATGCTAATTCCTGGAGAAACTATCTCGTATGAGACTACAGAAATGTAAAAAGAAAGTTAACTCTTTTGTGGTTTCTCATTAGTCTCTTCCACCCACATCCATTAAAAAAAGTTAAACCTTGGCTTCTTACTTTTGCTGTCTACAAGCCAATTCCCAAATTACAGAAATGTAGTTCCTAGCCAACTGAGTTGAATCTGAAATTGTCAAGCATTCTTACAGAAAATAATTTTGCTTACAATTATTAGAATCTTAAATAGTACAACTGAGAAAGAATCAGTTTTTGTTTGTTTTTTTGTTTTTTTGATATGGAGTTTCGCTTTTGTTTCCCAGGCTAGAGTGCAGTGGCACGATCTTGAAACACTGCCACCTCTGCCTCCTGGGTTCAAGGGATTCTCCTGCCTCAGTCTCCTGAATTGCTGGGATTACAGGCGCCTGCCACCATGTCCAGCTAATTTTTGTATTTTTGGTAGAGACGGGGTTTCACCATGTTGGCCAGGCTGGTCTCGAACTCCTGATCTCAGGTGATCCGCCTGCCTTGGCCTCCCAAAGTTCTGGGATTACAGGCGTGAGCCACCGTGCCTGGCCAAAAGGAGCAGTTTTATCAGTAAAGCAGATGAGAATAAAAAGCAATAGAGACGGTGATATAAAAAGATGCAAAGAGAGACGAGTTAAAGGAAGGTCCTGAAATAGATGAAGTGAGATGGGATTAAAGCTCCTCGTGAGAGGGTTCAGCCTTAGAATAGACTGAATTCTCACTCCCAGAAGGAGAGCAAGGATAAACATCCAGAGAAGATGTATTGGAGAAGACATCCTATCGCAGAGGATAACCTAAATCAGAGGTTCTCAAAGCGTAGTCCTCAGACCAGCTATGTTGCCATCACCTGGGAGCTTATTAGAACAGAGCATTCACGAGTCCCACCCTGACCCACCGAATCAGAATTCCTGGGAAAGGCCCAGGAAACTATGTTAGAAAGAGCTCTGCAAGTGATTTTTATACATATTAAAGTTTGAGAATTATTGATGTAAATCTTCTCAGAGCAGGTAAACAAATCATCGGCTGAGAGCAAGCAGGTAGGGCTGGACTTCAGTAGAACAGATTTAAAACAAGTGCCAGGTGGAATACAGAATGGAGGTGAAAAAAATCAGTGAAAGGTTAGCACTCAGGTGAAGTTGTTTACATATCTTTCCAAAGTAAGTCTTGTTGTGAGCTGGCTTCTAATCTCCATGCACAGTAATAATGAATCTATGTAAAACTGCATTATCATTTACATATGGCTGACTATGACCGTGGAATGACAGTCTGATTATAATTTAGAAACTTCACATGTGTGGAATAAGTCAACCTAAGGAAAAACAGAAAAGAAGAAAAGGTTTTTCTTAAGAAGACTAGAGAAGAAAACACACTAGAACGAAAGTCACCATATTCAGAATGAAGTCCATAACTCTTGTAACTGTGTAGTCTTGGGCAAGTCATTAAACTTCAGAGCTCATTTTTCTCATCTGTAACGTTGGATCTGGCATGCATTTAATCAAAGAACAAAGAAGGGGGAAAAAACAAATAAGTACATAAATAACTACAACACAAAGCATATTATGATGAAGGCCATTATGGGAGTATTAATTCTTAGAAAGCAGTGAGGAATTAGCAATTAATTCTAAAAAAGGAAAACAAGGAAGCCTTCATAACTGAAGATGAAATAGAGCTAGACCAGGAAGGGTGAGAGAAAATGTACCAGGTGAAATACTATAAAGGTAAAGGGTAGGAGAAGGCAGAGCAAACAAGGAATGGAAATAGCCCCATGTGAATTTATAACAGCAAGACCATGGTAAGGGACAGAGTCTCATTTAGCTCCCAGATCGATTTTTCAAACAATGTTCAACAACCTGAAAATAATGGGCAAATTTGATAGGGTAAGCAACTCAGTGCTAGGATACATTTTTCATTTTTCAGCATGTAGTTCATAAATATTGAACTTTCGGTAAAGGCCTCTGTCAGGATTCTCCCGCCTGGCTGTAAAGTAAAGGAATCAGAGGTATAATTTCTGAAGGAAGTATTCATCCCTTCCATTTCCTATACTCTTGACGTGGAGATTATGGGTACTTTAGAGCCATTTGGCAGAAGGATTGTCTCTTTGAAAAATATTGCTGCTCTGAGGCTAGAATTTAAATTGATTCCATAGGAAATTGTAGAGGAAAGGAAGAATATACTACAACGAATTTCTGATTAACTTTTTAAAAGTGGGTGAACTTTTTATTCTCCAAGTCAAATTCATATATTGAGTCCCTAGCAAAGAGCTCCTCTTAAGCACCTTTTTCCTGGGGCATGCCTCAGTGGACCTGAGTGAACAGAAAGTAGCTGTCCTTTGAATTCAAAAACAGTTCTGGACTCTCATCAGGGCAGCATGGTTACACTTAAGACAAAAGGGCAGCAGGCTGCATATTTCTGGAAGAGAATGCAAGGAAAGCATTTTTTAAAATTGTGATCTGATTTCACATTTCCAGTACTAAGCAACAGGCTGATCAATCACAATTTCATACCTCCCTCTTCTGGAAAATGCTTATTTCCGATGCATTTACTGTTTACAATATCTGAAAATCTTCCAAACTACCAGACCTAAAGAAAAAAAAGAATATCCTAATGGTAGATACGTTGATACCTGCGGTCCTACTAAAGGTAAAATATGAATCATATTTTTAGTTAATGAATTATACACCACACACATGAGTCTTGAAAGTTTAGTCCAAAGAACAGCATTTCATTGGATTCTAAGTTCACATGTAAGGAGTCACATATCAATTCATAAAGATACATTTTCTGGGCTTTTTAAGGATATCCACAGTATGAAAACTCTAAAAAGGAAAGAACTGCCTCAAGGCAAAGTGCTTATGATATACACTTATAAACATGATCCGTCTATGTGCTGGCCAGCAAGCATTATTAAATACCTACTTTGTGCTCTCTCTGCACAGAGACAACAGTAGGCTGGTTCTAAGCATAAGATAAAAATCTGAGTCAAATCCTAGTCCTGGAATACAGCCCAATATGTTACAGCTGCGTTTTCAAACCTTGTGAAGGTTCTTTCCTCTGAAATCACCCTAACAGAATGAGAGTGCTTGATTTTTGAGAGTTCAGATCTAGGTAAACCGATCATGTGATTACCCTTTCCCTTGGCAAACTGTCTTTATGTTAATGACAATGTTCTGGAGAAGGGCTAAGAGATCCCTCTATAAGTTTTTCTCAACTCTTGATATAGCACTTGGCTTCATTAAATGGGCATCACTTTTAGATTTAATTCTTTCCCCTGTTAACTAGGTATCATTTAGGAAATGGTTGATATCATGCATGATTTCCCTATTCCTCAAAAATAACTGTTAACACCAATAAAATATTTATTTTGGATGTTGTAAAGAAACACACAGTTTTTTTTTTAACATGTCCAAATAAAATATATCTTTAAAGTCTCATAGAATCATAAACACACAGATGGGGCTGAAATGAACTTGTATTCACCAGGCTCAGGCTTCTTGGGCAGGTTTCTCATTTGCAAGCTGTGTATGCTGATAATTCAAAAGAGAGTAAGTGCCCAGCCATGGAGCCTCATGTCTGTAAACCCAGCTCTTTGGGAGGACAAGGTGGGCAGATTGCTTGATCCCACGTGTTGGAGACCAGCCTGGGCAACATGGCAAAACCCTGGCTCTACAAAAAATACAAAAATTAGCCAGGGGTGGTGGTACACACCTGAAGTCCTAGCTATTTGAATCCCTTAAGCCCCAGAGGTGGAGGCTGCAGTGAGTTGAGATTGCGCCACTGCACTCCAGCCTGGGTGACAAAGTGAGACCCTGTTTCAAAAAATAAATTAATAGAGAGTAAGGGTGAATGCTAGCACGAACCACAAGTGTGTGTGAGAAGAGATGGAGTAGAAGGCAGAAAAGAAAGACCATCCCCTATCAGGGTTTTATTGATAGACTATTAGAGGTAGTGACACCTGAAACACGGTATAAATTGCTTGAACTTCTAAAGCCTCAAATTTCCATTGAATTTCTGTTGGCCAGTATTTCTCTCTCAGAAAGAAACTTTAGAAAAAGGCTTTGTAATTATAAAAAATAGTAGAAGAAAAGAACACAGTTTTCAAACAATTTCTCTCTTCGGTCAGGAGTTTCTCATGATTTTCATAAGTATTCGTCGATTTGCATTACTTTTAAGAATTTGCTATTTTTAAAAAGAATTTAGGCCAGGCCTGTAATTCCACTTTGGGAGGCCAAGGCAGGCGGATCACGAGATCAGGAGATTGAGATCATCCTGGTCAACATGGTAAAACTCTGTCTCTACTGAAATACAAAAAATTAGCTGGGCATGGTGGCGTGTGCCTAAAGTCCCAGCTGCTCAGGAGGCTGGGGCAGAGGCATCTTCTGAACCCAGGGGGCAGAGGTTGCAGTGAGCCAAGATTGTGCCAGTGTACTCCAGCCTGGCAACAGAGCAAGACTCGGTCTCAAAAAACAAAGCAAAACAACAACAAAAAAGAATTTAATCTGATGTGTATGTCTCGATTCATAATACCCTTTGCATGGAATTCTTTTTTAAAATAAACCCTAAAGAAGGGAGCAAAAAGCCCCATTTTCCCACTGTCAGATGCTGTTGGGATGATTCCAATTTGCTCTCACTCATCCCATCACAACATTTTGATTGCTGACTCTGACTTTTGGCTGATTCTGCTACATAGGCAATTTCCAAATTGTTACTCATTCCATTCCTACAACCAGTGGAAGATCCCTGTTTTTAGGGCCTGAAACTTATACAATTTGGTGGGGGGTCCTTTTTAAGAAAAAAAATACACAATTACAAATACAAAATGTCCATGATCACTTTAATGCCAACCAACTAGAAATGGAAGGAGAAAGGAGGGAGAGTTTAATTGGAAGAAGACAATAATCTTAACAAATCATGGCTGAAACACATTATGTTTTGCAATTTTTATTAAAAAAATGACCATGATAACACATTGGTAGGGTCCCTTCCAGAACCTGGAAGGGATCTCGGCAAGTGAGGAACCCCGAGGCTTCAGCTTCTATATGCACAAATCTGCCTCTGTTATAAACCCAAGTCTCCACTGCTTTCATTACATCCAAACCTAGAAGGAAACTGCAGCCCAAGCATAAATCCAATGCTCTTTATTCGTTCCCCTTAACCCATAGAAAGACTTGAATTTTCACAAAAGACAGTTAAAAATCAAGAACAGGCCGGGCGTGGTGGCTCACACCTGTAATCCCAGTACTTTGGGAGGCCAAGGCGGGCAGATTACTTAAGGTCAGGAGTTCAAGATCAGCCTAGCCAACATGGCGAAACCTCATTTCTACCAAAAATACAAAAATTAGCCGGGCATGATGGCAGGCGCCTGTAATCCCAGCTACTCGGGAGGATGAGGCAGGAGCATCACTTAAACCCAGGAGGCGGAAGTTGCAGTGAGCCAAGATCGCACCACTGCACTCCAGCCTGGGCGACAGAGGAAGACTGCCTCAGGAAAAAAAAAAAGTCAAAAGCAAAAACAAAGAAAAAATGTTGTAGAAAATTATTACATAGTTAAAAATCAAGGGTGAAAAAAGAAAAAACAGTAGACAAATACATGTTTCTAAAAATTCAGGTTTTACTCCTCAGTAAACCACCCATTACTCTTTGATTGTGTTGTATAAGCATTGTTTGTATAGACTACATATTATCAAAATGTTCCTCTTCATGTTCTTAGTGACCAAAATCCATTTCTCTCTTAAGTTCCTCACCTTTTTTATTCTTTTTAAGTTCAAACAGTATCTTTCATTGTGGTTCCAAGGCTCAGGTCAGACAGACATGCAGATATGCTTCATTCAGAAATAACTGGTCAAAGACCTCTGCTTGCTTCTGAAGGTATTTGCAATGCCCCTCACCAAGGGTGTCTTATAGAAGTCCAATCCTGACTACTCTCCAGACAGCAGGTAGAGCACACTGCCATCCGAAACCAGGCATTTCCACGGTCAGAAGAGGGGCCTTCGTAGAAACAGGTTGGCAGACAGACACTTTTATTTTATTTTAGTTTTTTGAGAGACAGAGTCTTGCTGTGTTGCCCAGGCTGGAGTGCAGTGGCATGATCTCGGCTCACTGCAACCCCCTCCTCCCGGTTCAAGTGATTCTTCTGCCTAACCCTCCTAAGCAGCTGGGATTATAGGCATGCACCACGAAACCCCACTAATTTTTTGTAGTTTTGGTAGAGATGGGGTTTCATAATGTTGGCCAAGCTGGTTTTGAACTCCTGACCTCAAGTGATCTGCCCACCTCAGCCTCCCAAAGTGCTAGGGTTATAGGCGTGAGCCACCGCGCCCAGCCAGACACTCTTCAACAGACCTTCCTAATTTGCTTAACAGCTTTTCTGAGCTTTCCCTTAAGAATAAGGCCTCATTATTAAACCACATATTCCAGTGTTCACTGCCATGAATTTACCAAGTTAGGCTGAAGGTAACATCCTGCTATATATCCAACACAGAGCTAGTATAAAAATTATTTCTATCAATAGAGAAAAATATTATCTTTGGGTTATTCGTACCTCTTAGAAACAGTGGTTTCATTCTTTGACTCAACTGCTTCTGTGTTAAAAATCATTGTCACAGCCGTTCGCCCAATCTTAAGGCATACACTGACTTTTAACATTATTTAGAATAACCAACCTAAGGTAGGTGACATCCAAGTCATAAAATCACAGAGTAACAGAATCTTGGAACACAAGGAACCTCTGAGGTGACCTGGTTGTACCTCCTATCCAGCAGAAGGAGTCTAATCTCCAGAGCTCAGGCGTTTGTTCAGCTGGCCCCACCTAACACATCCACTCACAAGGAGCTCTTTCCCTTAGCGGCCAGGCTGTTTCTTTGGGGATTGATTCTAATATTTAGAAACTCTTCCTTATATTTGCTCTCTTACAGGTGTTAGTCACTCACCCATCCACCACTCCTCAGCTGGAAGCAGCCAAGTTTAACATCTTATTCTACCAATGATAATCCTTCAAATTCTTATGGGCTATATACCAAGGTCCAAGTAAGCATCTAATTCTCTTTCTACTATTTGGCATAATTTCTTACCCTGTCATTATTCTGACAAGTGCTTCTAAATGTTCTCTAATTTGCCAATATCCTTCTTAAAACATTTCATCTAGACTTGAAGCCATTAACCGAGATGTGGTCTACTATGACTGTGTGTGTGTGTGTGTGTGTGTGTGTGTGTGTGTGTGTGTGTGTGTGTGTGTATATGTATATATATACTTCTTTTTGTGCAATAGCATTTATACAATCCACAAATGAGTTAACTTCTGGGGGGCAACTGTGCCAAATGCTTGGCTCAAATTAAGCTCATGACCAATTACATATAAAACCAGAACATGAGAACATAAGCCAGATTCTCTAAGTAGAAGTAAAGCATACATCTCCAGAAGTAAAGCATCTTAAAATAATCATCTTCCTGTAGATCTTTAAGGGATGGAATTTTATGATAATCCCGTGCATTGACCTGCTGCAGAATTTGTCAACTCAACATCAGCAAGCTCAACATCAGATTTTGCAAAAGACTTCTTGTTTATCCCAGACTAAATGTTCTTTCGCATTTTAATCACTTTCTGCACAATGTTGGTATAGTGTCAAGGCCCAGAGTAGGCATTAAATAGTTACTTGCTGACTAAGCTATTAGATAAATGAATAACTAGTTCCCACTCTCTCCTATCCTGTCTTTAATAATGTTTTTTTCATTAATATATTCCCCCCCCACATCACTCTTAAGAGCTATAGTTCTCCATTAGGGTTCTGGGCAATGATAACATTGTTGTTTCTGCCATTAAATGATGCTGTCACTTCAGAAAAACTCCTAAGCTGCTAAAGACCCCTGTTTCTCCATCTGAACAATCCAAACATTTTATTTATTATTTAAACAAAGACTTATAGTACTTGTTACAGACCAGCTACAGTTCTAGGCACTTAACAAATATAAATTCATTTAATTCCCAGGAAAACCAGACTGAGGCACAGAAAAGCTAATTAATTTACTAAAGATTATATAGCTAGCAAGTGATGAAGCTGGGATTCGAACTAGGCAGTCTGGGCTTTTCTATATATGTTAACCACTAGGCCATGCTACCTATCCACATGCTCTGACAGCATAATGTTTAGGTAAGTGGGATGGTCAATGATCACACTCCTTGCATCCTAAGTGAGTATCTTAGTATGTCAAAAACTGCTTGATTTTCCATTAATTCCTCAAATAGTAGCTTCTGTTTCCAGTACTCATATTTTTGAAAGTTACTAACCAAAGGACAGATCACTCAAAACATGGCATCTTGAACATAGAGTGGATGCCTTGAGTTGACCTGGATTCCTTCCAGTCACATCTGTTGGAAGTATTTACCCGAAATGTTAAGGACCACAAGAGCCAGTTGACCTGTTGCCAGAACAAGAGCAAATCAAAAAAGTGCTATACCAGGCACCAGGAATCTGAGGGAAAAGGAAAAACGTACTTCCTCAGAAAAACATCGAAGTACAGGCTATTCCAGCTTAGGGCTGGCCCAGCTGAAGGCAGGAACAGAAAGGTACTTAGATGTTTGCATGCAGTTTACCATAGTGTAAATAGTGACTTGTACCCTCACAAGAAAATTTGGAGGAGTTAATCCAAAAGGTCCAGTATAATGAAATTTTTTCAAAATAATTAAAACCAGATCATAAAAGCTATAAATGAATAAACTCCTCAACGACGTGCAGTAATAAGGAAAGATGGAAAAGAAGGTTGGAAGGCAATGCAGTCACAGAAGCAGCTCTCCTGAGTGGCATTTTTTACTCCAAATTTAGATTCAAACTAAATTCATTAATCCTTCAGCTGAGTAAGAAACACCTGAGCACTGCATAGAGCCAGAGCCCTAAGGGGAACATTTCTGTTTAACAGCGGACCCTATGAAAAGCAAGATCCTTTCAGTGTAGGGCTAGAGGCTGCAGCAAGCTAATCTGTAAGTTTAGAATTTTTGTTCTGGAAAATTTATTATTGGAAGGAATATGTGGTGATTAGTGCTAATCAACAAGAAGGCAGTGATTGCTTTTTTAATGGCCAAAAGTCAAATTTCATATGAATGAAGCAAGCATTGGACACAACAATAGAACATCTGCATTCAACCGTTACTGATGAAATGATACCCCAAGACTCTGGGGGAAATCTATTGGTAATACAAATATGAATTTGGATTCTCACCTTTGGCTAACTGAAATATTCTTCTGGTGTATTAGATGAGGGGAAGGAAGAAAAAGCAGTTAATAATTGTGAGGCACGATTCTAAGCAAACAATGCAGGATATGTGTGTGTGTGTGTGTGTGTGTGTATACACAAATACACACACATCCCCCATATATTTACTATGTCTGAAAGAAAAAATGAATACATGTCCCCACTCAGTAAGTGTCCCTAGGAACTTCACAAAAAGAAACGCTTATGCTTCTAAAAATCAGTAAACATGCAGAAAATAAAGCAACAGCCCAGGTAAAGTCCAAGCCTGAGAAACACAGCTTATGCTTCTGTTCTGGCACCAGCACCTGGTTTCAATTTCCCAGTTGTCTGGGTGATACAGATGTCACAGGAATCGAGGCCAAGAGTGTCCTGGGCCTCTGAGTGTGAGGAGTCTGCCTTCCTCTTCGCACTACCCAGGGTCTGTGATTGGGTGGTCCAACTGTCAGGGGAATGAAGGTTCTGAGAAGATGCCTGAATCCTGGTCAGTGGAAGAGGCCTTGTGAGGCACTGAGACAAGGGGCTCAGACACGACTGGCAGAGACAAACTGTAGGAGCAGAGCAAGGAGAGAGCAGGTCCTCTCCCACTGCCAGGACATCTCCAGGATAGCCTGAGGCAGATAGTAGACTGTTCTGCCAAAGTGGAATATTCGAGAAGTGAAATGTGAAGCCTGGATCTCATTATCTTTAAGTGGGAATAATTATATTGTCCCTTTTATCCCAGTGTGTATGTATGATCCACCCCCCCCCCCCCACCACTACACTTCATCCTTTATCAACTGTTTGCACACACACAAATATAAGAAATAATTTCCTTGTCTCACTTCCCATTAGGCTTTCATAAGTTCCCTGGACCCACCTTTTCCAGTGAAGAGTCAGAGAACGCAGTTTGTTAGCAGTAAGTAATAAAATAGACAATAAGGGTCTTATCTCAAGTTTCCAAACTATCTCCCTTTTCCAGAACAAGAGAAGCTTCTTTCTAAAATAATATTATCTAGAATTATCTTTTAATTTGTCATAAAGTTATAATTAAACTTAACTCCATTTTAGAGACTTTAAAAATTCATTTTGAAATTTACCTGGCCTGACATTTACAGACAGATTTTTAAAAATCTGTCTTTTGATCTTGTGGGAAGAGCTGAAGCTGGCGCTCTTGGCTCGGTGCGGCTTGCTGCAATCCGTGGAGGAACCCGCCACGAGCCACCATCATGCCTGGGCACTTACAGGAAGGCTTCGGCTGCATGGTCACACACCAATTCAATCAGATATTTGACGACGAATCGGATTCCTTACGCTGAAGGCAGAGGAGAACAAGAAAAAGAAGCCGGCGGGGGCAGCGTTGGGGGTCCTGGGGCCAAGAGCGCAGCTCAGGCCGTGGCCCAGACCAACTCCAAAGTGGCAGGCAAACAGCTGCACAAGGAGTCCCAGAAAGACCCCCAAAACCCGCTGGCCCTCAGCGTTGGCATGGTTGACAAGAAGAGAAGACACAGCCGCCTCGTGGCGCTTAATAAAGAAGGAGTAAGGGTCATTGTTCTCGTGCCGGTGGGAGCTGAGGTCTCCGTCCGCCAGCTTCCTACTTCAGAGCCGGTGAACTCAGGTCGGGCGTCTCAGCTGCGCAGGTAAGGCAATACTCATATTGGCCGTCGGAAGAAATTCAAGGAGAAGCTTTTGAAACATAAAACTTAGTCGGGGTTTGAGCTCTGCTGGGCAGCTCCCAGTTACAGGAGTTTCCCTGCTGAGCAGAGAAGATGATTGCAGAATTGAGAGAAGCCGTGGCCCTAGCTCCAGTGAAGGTGAAAAAGGAGGAGGAAGAAGAAAATTTCCCAGGTCAGGCATCCAGCCAACAAGTGCATTCTGAGAACATCAAAGTCTGGGTCCCGGGAGGGTCTGAGGGTCTTCAGACAGGCCTTCATGATCAGAAGAGGAAGAAAAGGTGCTGGCTGAAACCAAGAACCTACAGTTACTGGTTCCAAAAACTGAGATATGTGTGGAAGCTGAAAAACCCCTCATCATAGCAGGAAGAATCCAGAAAGCTGATCCTCCAGGACCTGAGTTAGGAGAGCTTGTGATAAAGGAAACGGGTTAAAGAGACAGATAATAAAGAGAGAAAAGAAAGGTTTCAGACAAGTGATACTGAATGACTGTCACTTACCTGAAAGCTTCAAAAGAAGAGGAAGACCAGAAATGTAAGAAATCTCAGGAAAAATACAGCCTTAGTTCTGGCACTGTTAAAAATTCAAAAACCCTGCCTGGGCAAAAGCCTTTTACATGAAGTGTATGTGGGAAAGGATTTAGTCAGAGTGCAAACCTCGTTGTGCATCGGCAAATACACACTGGGGAGAAACCTTTCGAATGTCAGGAACCCTTTGAAGGCCTTCATTCAGAGTGCAAGCCTCATTGTGCATCAGAGAATCCACACTGGACAGAAACCTTATGTTTGTTCAAAATGTGGGAAAGCCTTCACTCAGAGTTCAAATCTGATTGTACATCAAAAAATCCACTCCTTAGAGAAAAACCTTTAAGGGCAGTGAATGTGAGAAAGCCTTGGTTATAGTTCACAACTTGATCAGCACCAGAAAGTTCACATTACAGAAAAATGCTATGAATGTAATGAGTGTGGGAAAACGTTTACTCAGAGCTCAAACCTCATTGTCCATCAGAGGATCCACAGTGGGGAGAAGCCCTTTGCTTATAATAATTGTGGCAAAGCCTTTACCCAGAGTGCAAATCTTATTGTACAGCAGCGAAGCTATACTGGTGAGAAGCCATATGAGTATAAAGAGTGTGGGAAAGACTTTAGTTGTTTTCACATCTTATTATGCACCAGAGAATTTCACCCTGCAGAGAAACCTTACGACTGCAGGGAATCTGGGAAAGTCTTCAACCAGCTCTCTTGCCTTATTGTCCACTAGGGAATTCACAGTGGAGATCTTCCTTATGTGTGTAATGAATGTGGGGGAGGCCTTCACATGCAGCTCATACCTACTTATTCATCAGAGAATCCATAATGGAGAAAAACCTTACACATGTAATGAGTGTGAGAAGGCCTTCAGACAGAGGTTGAGCCTCACCGTACACCAGAGAACCCACAATGGGGAGAGGGCCTATGAATGCAAGAAGTGTGGTGTAGCTTTCATTCCCAACTCACACCTTATGTGACACCACAGAACCCATCTTGTTGAATAACAAGTAAGGAAGAGGAAGACTTCCAGCATTGGTCATAACCTTCTGCCTCTCATATGAGACACCTCTTTGCTGTTTTCTTCCTCCTTTATAAAGATTAGGTCTATGTCTTTAAAAGTTACAGTTTTCAGGAATGCAGCACAAAACACAAGATAAGCATTTCAGAGGCTAATTTAAAGAAAACAAAAAGTAAGCACCTAAAGGCAAGGACTTTGTTTTAACTGTACCTTAAGTGGTCATGTTTTCTGAAATGGAATGTGGCTTTCTTAGGAATGGGTCATACAAAGCTAAATAGTAATGATGCTATTTGGGGAAAGGTCTTCTTTGCTTAATTTTGCTTTTCAAAACTCTGATGAGTGCTGAGCCACAGGCAGGTTATCTGCCTGGTTGAATTCTGGTTGAACCATGTATTCTGGTATTTCCAGTTAAGTGGCGGTGGTGACTAGGTAATAATTGGGGTAGGAATTCAACAATTAACTTATGAATGTTTGTAAGCTTCCCATTTCCTAGGTAATTTAAAAAATTTTTTAAATTTGCCAGGTAAAACAAAAAACCTTAACTGTCTACTGTACCTAAAATGGACAGAAATAGGAAATGGTCTTTTTCCTTACCGGCTATCCCTCCTGAACCTTGGTATTGTAAAGCTCTGGGGATCTCTGATGAATCTGTTCTGACCATTCCCTAGTCTGTATAGCCAAGCCCTCAAGAACTGATGGACACCACACATCAGCTATATTCATTTTCTAAGATCAACAGCTCCTTCTCTAAACAACTCAATCCCCCAATTCCCATCATATTCCATTTGGGTGAGATGCAACTAACAGCCCCCTTCTTAGATAGAGGAGTCAAAGAATAAAGCTTGCCTAAAGGTTTAAAAAAAAAAAAGGAAGGAATAAGGTGAGCTGGAAGAAGACCTGATCAACAACTTCAGGGTGAAAGAAAATAACTGACAGAAGACTGGAAGGCGACCGCCTCGTGAACTAAAATTTGAAAAGTCGCTTGAAGAAGGCGTGAAGAAGGGTGAAGAAGGCAAATTTTCAGCTGATAGACTGATTATTGACCGACCTATTCGAGGTCATGGTGATCTTGGAAGAGGTCGAGGGGGCTGTGGACATGGGATGGGCTGAGAAGATGAATCTGATTCTCATGGCAAACATGAATTTGATAGGCATAGTGGAAGAGACAGATCTTTTTCACATTACAGTGGACTGAAGTGTTGAGGACAAACAGGGAGGTAGCAGATCTCACAACTAGGGAACTGTCAAAGATGAATTAACCGAGTCCCAAAATACATTCAGAAACATATATATATATATATATATATATATTTTAGAGGATTCTCACTCTGTCACCCACGTTGGAGTGCAGTGGTGCAATCTCGGCTCACTGCAACCTCTGTCTCCTGAGTTCAAGCAGTTCTCCTGCCTCAGTCTCCTGAGTAGCTAGGATTACAGACGTTGGCCACTATGCTCAACCAGTGTTTTGTATTTTTAATGGAGACAGGGTTTCACCATGTTGGTCAGGCTGGTCTCAAACTCCTGACCTCATGATTCACCCACCTCGGCCTCCCAAAGTGTTGTGATTACAGGTGTGAGCCACCACGCCAGGCCTCAGAAACAAATATCTTGTAATTGCACTGACTTGGATTGATCAAATGCGACTGAGGAAACATCTGAAGGTGAAGAACATCATCAATAGCAGACACTGAAAATAAGGAGAATGAAGTTGAAGAGGTAAAAGAGGAGGGTCCAAAAGAGATGACTTTGGATGAGTGGAGGCTATTCAAAATAAGTACTGAGCAAAAGTAGATCTAATATCCGAAAACCAAATGAAGGTTTCTATGGGAAGGGGAAGAAGGGATTTGTTCTTAATAAATCAGAGTGAAGAGGCTCATGCTTAAGATTCGGTTATGGACCATCATTTCCAGAAGCCAGCAAATAGAGATACAACGTCTCACCTGGAGATCAGTTTTGGAGACCTTGCCACCCAGGATATGGTGGCAGGGGGAGGACAAGGTGGACACAGGCGTGGTGGGTGTCCAAACTGTGGCAGCAGGACTGACAAGTCAAGTGCTTCTGCTCCTGATGTGGATGACCCAGAGGCATTCCCAGCTCTGGCTTAACTGGATGCCATAAGACAACCCTGGTTCCTTTGTGAACCCTTCTGTTCAAATCTTTTGCATGCTTAAGAATTCCAAATGACTACGAAATTAAAAAAAAAAAAAAAAGAAGGCTGTCATCCATACCATTCACACCTAAAGACTGAATTTTATCCACTTTAAAAATGAACTTCTCTCTCTACATAGAAGTAGTAGATACGGTAGTCAGTTTTGTATTTAGAAATGTATTGGTAGCAGGGATGTTTTCATAATTTTCAGAGATTATCTATTTTTCATGAATACTTTTGTATTGCTACTTGCAAATATGCCTTTCCAAACTTGAAATATAGGTGTGAACAGTGTGTAAACAGTTTAAAGCTTTCACTTCATTTGTGTTTTTAAATTAAGGATTTAGAAGTTCCCCCAATTACAAACTGGTTTTAAATATTGGACATATTGGTTTGAATACCTGCTTTGCATTTTCACATATGGTCAACTGGGACATGTTAAACTTTGATTTGTCAAATTTTATACTGTGTGGAATACTAACTATATGTATTTTAACTTAGTTTTAATATTTTCATTTTTGGAGAAAAATCTTTTTTCACTTCTCATGATAGCTGTTCTATATATATGCTAAATTCTTATATAGAGAAACATCAGCACTTGAACAAATTCAAAGCACATTGGTTCATTAACCTTGCTCCTTGAAAAGTTTATTAGGTTCAAATTATAACTGATTTACATTTTCAACTATATTTACTTTTTAAATTCATGACTTTCCCAGTTTAAAATCTAAACTAGACATCTTATTGGTGAAAGTTGTTTAAGCTACTTATTGTGGGTATACACATCCTGTCAAGTAAAGTAGTTTAATAGGCATGAGTCCCCCGGCAACCACAGTGGGCGGAATAAGTTGATTGGCCAATGTGTAATATTTAAACTGCTCTGTAAAATAAGTGTCTGGTCATTTGGTATGATTTCTGTGTGTGAGAGGTCCCAAAATCAAAATGGTACATCCATAATCAGCAACCATTTAACCCTTCCTTGTTAAAACAAAAAACAAAAAAACAAAGCACTGGTTGGTAGGATGAGGTGGGGGGAGTATTTTAATTTTTGGAATTTGGGAAGCAGACAGCTTTACTTTATAAGGTTGGAACAGCAGCACCATCCATGAAATATAAAACAAAAATCTTTACTGTTTCTAAATTTCCAAGATTGCTATTATTTGGTCCTAAGCTGAGTATTTGTTCCACAGAAAGTAGTAATTATCTTTTCCCCTCTTCCTCCATTAGAAAATTAGGTTAATAATGGATTCTTTAATGGGAGCATCACCACTTATTAAAACATACATGGAGAGAATGATGAATAAAAACAGCTTTCTAGGATTGTCTTTTATTCTGCCACATTTATTGTTAAACAGGGAAGGAATTTTAAAAAATGTTTTAAGAATTGTTCATCACTTCATTTTTAGAAATGTTCTGCCTGTATATGGTAATGTCCAGTCTTAAAAATATTGGACATATTCAATCTTAAACTTTTCTATTTAGCTGACTGGTTCTCACATATACTTCTAAAAGAGAAATTGTACGTTACAAGAGTTACTCATTTGATTAGATTTATTAATCTCAGTTACCTACTATTCTGACATTTTAGGAAGGAGGTAATTGTTTTCAACAATGGATAAACATGCTAGTGTTTTGGATCTTGTGACGCTAAGCATGTTCTGCACTGGTGCTAATGTCTAATATAATTTTATATTTACAAACATATCTGCTACTCAGAGATTAATTTAGTCCATATGAACTATTGACACCTCTTGAGACTATAACATACACACTTCTAAATCAGTGTGTTTAGACTTTTCAAATATCTAACTCATTTCCGAACGCATACCATGTTTATAAACCTCTTGATTTCCAGCAACATACTATAGAAAACATCTGCTATTAAAAACACTTCACAACTTCTACTCAGTCATCCGTTGCTGTCGTGAGACACAGCAATATCTTTTATGTTACAAGCTTTCAGGAGAGCCTGAACTTAAAACGTTGGTCCATTAGTTGTATCTGACAGATATAATTTGCCTCTTACTCACTTTGTCAAGAGCTAAAACTGTCAACCTAAGTTTCTCTTATTGGTGGGTAATAACTGAAAATAAAGATTTATATTCATGCAAAAAAAAATCTGTTCTTCAAGATCATTACATTCAGTACAAGAAAATCAAACTCTTTCTGTTCAAATATACTGTACTGGCTTTGTCAACTCGACAGCAGCCTCTGGGTCCAGCTATTCTGCATGTCAACTCTTGACTCAGATACTTGTTCCTAACCAGGGGACCCCACTGCTTTTCATTAAATGTAACTTAGACAACGCGGAACCAGTCTTAGTCACATAGCACCAGAAATCCCAGCATTTTACAGAATAATCATTCTTTATCTTTAGAAGGTTCACAGAGTTGCTCAATTGGCAATACAAAACCAACTTTTTCTCAAAGCAGAATCTCTTCCTTTTTCATTTCTTCATGATTTGCCCCAAAATAAATATATTCCAGTGCACTATTTCCAACAATTTAATTCATTCATTTGTGTTACTATGCACTAGTTACTTCTAATCTGGAAAAGAGAGTCACATTCCCTTCCTTTCTCTGTAGTGGAGAAGACAGAAGACACTCATAATGATAGATATTAGTAAGTGCATCCTTTGTGTGTGCACCCACATCCATTCATAATTCAGAGTGTTAGTTCTGCCATGGACTCTAAGGATGACCTAGGGTTGGGGAGGGCCTAGTTAAACCCTCTTCAATCCCTTTATACCCTTAACAAAACTAAGGTAACATGGCAGAGACTTCCCTGGTCATTTTCCTTCTTCTAGTTCCTCAGCACACACCTGCAGAATGGATTCATGACCCTCCTACTTTTCCTCTGCTCCACACTTGCCTGTTTCTTCTCTCTTTCCTTTTGACTTTGTCCACTCTCTTTCTGAGCTGTCTTCCTTTCCATAACCTACTACCTTCCAGAGAGCTCATTCACACAGTGCATCTGAGCGTTGCATGTATATGTTTCTGATAACATGCCAGTTCTCTAAAACTTCAAAAGTAAACTAAACAAACTTACAACTTTCTGCTTCAGATAAAGCAAAAGGACACTTTCAATTGGAACACAGAGAGAAACGAATTTTTCAGTTAGCAAGTAAGCTCCCATTCACCATTACATCCTTTCCATTGAGAGCAGTACATGTACATCATAAATGCTCAATAAACACATCCACTTGCAGATAACCAAGGAGCTCTGAGTCAGCAGCAGGCAGTAGATAATGAAAACAAACTGAATTAGAAATCAGAAGACTGGGCATCTAGTACCAGCTCTGACTGAATCAAGTTATGTGACTCTGAGGACTTTGGTATTTTTGGTAATATCAATAGGGTAACACTAAATTATTTCTAAGGTATTTTCTGTTTTGAAAATTCAATGATGACAAAACATATGAATTACAGTTAAAGATTAAAAGGTCTCCAAAGAGGTTTATAGCCCAACCACTACCACTCCCCTTTATTTCATATTTCCAGAAAGATGACTATCTGTCCCATTTGAAAATTTTCCAGGAAAACATTTGATTTTCCTATTGTCATCTACATGCAAATTTTAGTACAAAAAAATAGTTCTCAGATTTAGCCCAAAATCCATTTCTCTGTTTATACTGCTGCTAATCAATTTAGAATTTAAATATCTAATTATAAAATTTTACAACACTCATAATCTTGGGATGTAATTTTATTTTCAATGCAAGTATTAAATGATGTGACCAACAAGGCAAAAAAACATTTTCCCTAAAGTCGTATCATTGACTAAATCATGGAGCTTGTCTATTTAGCTTCTTCCTGAATCTATGATTAATTTTCACCTAAAAAATCCCTGCTTATTATATTTCATTCACCAGGACTCCTTATTTATCCCAGTAATTTTTAATGGAAAAGTAAATAAAACATTATTACATAAATGCTCAGAGAGATGACAGTAACCTTATTCTAAATTAAATAAAGAAAAGGTTAAGTAAATATTACAATCTTTTAGTATGAGCTTTAAAATAATAAATCTACCTCCTTATTTTGTATAGATTATTCTTGAAATATTTATCAGTGTAATATTTAAACCAAGTTATCATTAATTATTTTCTGGATTTTTTTTTATTTTTCAAAAGTTTAAGTTAGATTGTATGCTAGTTCCCATTCAGATATTAATATAATTACTAATTCATTCATGTTTAACACATACTGATTTTCAATTTCAGTACTGCATTTTAATGCATAACTACATATCCCCATTATAAAACTATGCAATAGAAAGTGCTGACATTACAATCTTGAATTATAATTTTTGGATTTGAGGACCTTCGTAGATATGCATATCCACACACATATAGAAGCATGCAAACACATGCACATGCACACGTGCATTTTGTTGTCAAATATCTAAAACAAAAAGGCTCACTCTCAAACCATAATAAACCAGAAACAAAAAAAAAAAATTGCTTTCAATAATGAGTAAACTTATGTTTATATAAGGTAATTATTTAAATAATCTCATCTATTTGAGATTATATAAATCTCAAATGTGAGGTTTCAAATAATTTCAAATTTGAGATTATGTGAATAGACCTGTTGGGAAAAAAGTAATCATTCATTTACATATTATGACAAAATAGTTTAAACCTATATCTGAGTTAAGGCAATTACTCAAATCTAAAGTTTTTGTTTTCCCCTTACAACTCTTTTTGTGTAGAAAAGTATAAAAGGAATCCTAAACAAGTACTGTTACATTTTGCTTAGCTTCATGTTAATGAGGTGTGACTTCATCTTTCCTATGACCATGCTGAAAAATTAAACTTATCTCCGACTCACAGAGAGTCTGAGTTGAGAAACATGAAAATCAATCTAATGACAGAAAACCAAACTATGACCTGTATCAGATGGACAAGAGAAAACCAACATTTCAAATAAATCCTCAACAGAGTAACTTCCGCTTCCATTTTTAAATTCAGTGTCCATATGTGGGTTGGAAATGTATCTGGGTGAACACTGGATTTAATACTCATTTTTTAAGACTCCTCTTCTGATACTTGTCCTGGAACAGTTTCATGATAACTTGCTTATGCAGCAGCTTTGACCTCTGGGTACCATATTTCTGACAGGACAGGAGACTCCATACCAAAGGGAGAACATCCACAGTCTCTTTGGAATCTGTTATTTGTAGGAGTCTGCCAGAGGCAAAATCTTGAAGAAAGTGATGCTCATTCCTTACTTTTTTCGATTCTCCTCACCTGGTCCCTACCAGTCTGTCCTGCTAGCAGCTGGCTTTCCTAAAGCTGGATGTTCAGGCCTCGGTTTCACTGGATAAATCTTCATGCACTGGACTTTTTCTTTCTTCATGTCCCCTTCCATAAATACTAAGAAACATCCTGTGCGGAGGTAGAATCAGGAGCAAAACACAAGTGGCTCCAAAAGTGCTGACAGACTATTGCGAGAAGACAAACATTTATGAAACAGTCAAACAGATAAACAGAGAATTATCCTGCTGGTGACGGCCACCAAGGAGACATTCATTGTGCTATGAAAGCACATGACACGGGAGATATGATCCAGTCTCAGGGTTCAGGGAAGGCCTCCCCAAGAAATGACAGCTGAGCTGACAGTCATGATGTAAGGAGCTCACAATGGAAAGCAATCCTGAGTCTGGAGACCTGGAAGATGATCACTGTGGCTACTGCCAAAAAGGAGGATTCTGATGTGAAGCTGGAAGAAGGAAGACAGGTGTCAGACATCATGGCTTTTTGGAAAAATGATAAAGATTTATTCTAAGAGCCCTGGAGAACACTGATGAATTTTATGTGGATAATGAATGAAATAATGAGGTCGAGAGTTCAGAAGAAGGTCCTCTGTGATAAAGAGATAGGGTTTGGAGTTGAGGTGGGCAAAATACAGCCAGCCTGCCTCCTTCCCTCCCTCTACTATTACAAGGGGCAGCTGTGTCCTCCTTTGCTAGGACCCACCCTTCCCTTACTAGAACTACTCTATAAATCACATCTGTCCTTTTTTCTTCCTTATTGGCAAAGAAGGAAAATGTTCATCCTAGGAATGAAAGCATATCCCAGATATTCAGAGACAAGGAGACTTCAATTCTTCATCTGCAAAGCATCATTAATGGTGGTATGTTGGGCTGCTGAGGGTCCTAAGACAAATTTGGGAACATGGGATCCTTTTTGAGCCTCTCAAATGATATTAAGTGCCTACTATGGGTCAGCAGTATGATAAGCAAAGTACTTCAGCAATTTCATTTAAAACTCACAACAAAAACATGTTGCAAGTTGAAGAAAATGTAATGTGTTAGCTAGTAAAAGTGATGATTAGTATAGTTAGAACCAGGATTTGAAATTTTAAGTAACTTACATATTTAGTAAATTTAAGTAACCTGCTTACATGGTATATTAGTTAGCTTGGGCTGCCATAATAAAATACTACAGTTTGGGGTGATTTAAACAACAAAAAATTTATTTCTCACAGTTCTGGAGGCTGGGAAATCCAAAATCAAGGTGCCAGACACTTCAGTTCCTGGCGAGGGCTCTCTTTTGAGCTTGCAGATGGCCACTTCTCACCATGTCCTCATATAGCAAAGACAGAGAACTCTGGTGTCTCTCTTCTTATAAGAGGCACCAACTCTATAGGATTGGGGACCTATCCTTAAGACTTCATGTAACTTTTACCAGCACCTCACAGGCCCTAATCTCAAATACAGTCACATTGGAGGTTAGGGCTTCAACCTCTGAATCTGGGGAGCTGAAAGACACAAACATTCAGTCTACAACAAGTGGCTAGAAATTGATAAGATTTGAACCATGGTGTCTAAAGCCCCAGGCTGGGTCCAATTCTCATGCAGTCTCTCTGAAACTGGAGGAGCAGTAGTTTGAATTTCAAAGGCTAGAAAATCATCACTAGTGGATTAGGACCATGGGGCTTATTTATCAACTCTCAAGCCCTACCAGCAAACACAAAAAAAAATAGCCCTGCATCATAATATTGTCCTAGCATCACACTCATTAATAGTTTTTTTTTTTCTTTTAACTTTTATTTTAAATTCAGGGGTACTGTGCAGGTTTGTTATATAAGTAAATGGCATATCAGAGGGGTTTGGTGTACAGATTATTTTGCCACTTAGGTAATAAGCATAGTATCTGATAGGTAGTTTTTTAATCCTCATCCTCTTCCCCTCCCCTCTACCCTCAAGTAGGCCCCAGTGTCTGTTGTTCTCTCTTTGTGTCCATATGTACTCAATGTTTAACTTCCACTTATAAATTAGAATATGTGGTGTTTGGTTCTCTGTTCCATGTTAGTCCACTTAGGATAATGGCCTCCAGCTTCATCCATATTGCTGCAAAGGATATGATCTCATTTCTTTTTATGGACGCATAGTATTCCATGGTATGTATGTACCACATTTTCTTTATCCCATCTACTCTTGATGGATATTTAGATTCCATGTCTTTGTTATTGTGTCTTTGTTACAGTGCCACAATGAAAATACATACTGCATGTGTCTTTATGGTAAAATGATTTCTATTCCTTCGGGTTTATATCCAATAATGGGATTGTTGGGTCTAATGGTAATTCATTTTGAGTTCTTTGACAACCTACCAAACTGCTTACCACAATTGCCAAACTAATTTACATTCCCACCAGCAGTGTATAAGCATTCCCTTTTCTCTACAAACTCATAAGCATCTGTTTTTCATTTACTTTTTGGTAACAACCATTCTGACTTGTGAGATGGTAGCTCATTGTGGTTTCGATTTTCATTTCTGTAATGATTAGTGATATTGAACATTTTTTCATATGTTTGTTGGCCACATGTATGTCTTCTTTGGAAAAATGTCTGTTGATATCCTTTGTCCACTTTTTAACTGGGTTGCTTGTTTTTTGCTTGTTGATTTGTTCAAGTTTGTTATAGATTCTGAATACTAGACTTTTGTCAGATGTATAGTTTGCAAATATTTTCTCCCATTCTGTAGGCTGTTTACTCTGTTGATAGTTTCTTTTGCTGTGTAGAAGCTCTTTAGTTTCATTAGGTTCCATTTCTCAATTTTTTTGTTGCAATTGCTTTTGTCATTTTTGTCATGAAATTTTTGCCAGGTCCTATGTCTAGAATGACATTTCCTACGTTATCTTCTAGTGTTTTTTATAGTTTTAGGTTTTACATTTAAGTTTTTAATCTATCTCAAGTTGATTTTTTATATAGTGTAAGGAGGGGTCCAGCTTCAATCTTCTGCATATGGCTAGCTAGCTTCCCAGCCCCATTTATTGAATAGAAAGTCCTTTTCCCATTGCTTATTTTTGTCAACTTTATCAAAGATCCTGATTGCTGTAGGTGTGTGGCATTATTTCTGGGCTCTCCAATCTGTTCCATTTGTCTATGTGTCCGTTTTTGTACCAGTGCCATGCTGTTTTGGTTACTGTAGCCTTGTAGTATGATTTGAAGTCAGATAACATGATGCCTCCAGCTTTGTTCTTTTTGCTTTGGATTGCCTTAGCTATTTGAGCCTTTTTTTTTTTCAATATGAATTTTTACCAAGTTTTTTTCTGCCTCTGTGGAAAAAGTCATTGGTAGTTTGATAGGAATAACATTGAATCTGTAAATTGTGTTGAGTAGTATGGCTATTTTCACAATTCTTCCTATCCATGAGCATGGAATGTTTTTCTATTTTTGTGTGTGTGTGTCATCTCTGAGTTCTCTGAGCAATGTTTTATAATTATTGTTGTAGAGGTCTTTCCCCTCCTTGGTTAGCTGTATGCCTAGGTATTTTATTCTTTCTGCAGCTATTGTGAATGGGATTGGGTTCTTGAATGGGCTCTCAGCTTGGATGCTATCATTCAATTTCTTCAGTTAATCATCTCTACCTTGCTTATAGGCTCTTACTATATGAAACAAATTGAATTTTTTCATAATTACAGTGCAAATTCCCATTCTGTGTTTTATACCAGGGAGCAAAGTTTAGTAAAAATCTGTGACTGAAACACAGGTAACAACTGGCATTTAGCCTTTAAAATGGAAGTATATACAATGCCAAGGTAGATGTATTCAAAAAAACTAATTTATTAGTGTCAGAAATCAGGCATTTGGTGGTGTAATATGTATAGCTTCTTGAGTTGAACAACATTTTCTTTCAAGTTAATCCTGAAGTTGAAAGTAAAACCTTCTCATTTAAGCAGAAATTTTCATTAATTGAGTTTGAACAAATAAAAGTTGAAACTTGTATTAATAAGTAACCTTTAAAAGACTTAAAATTATCTTGAAGCCAGAATAAAACTCCAAAATAAATTTTAAAAACATTAAAATTTAATAAATGCATTTATACATTTATACAAAACTACTATAACTACATAAAATACTAATTATAAAAACAAAAACTCTTATTTTTTTTTCTAAATCTTTAAAATAGTAGAGATTATAGATCTCAGAGCATTTATTCTTTACTATCTTCATAAGGTTACTCCAAGGATTAAAAAAGATGCTCTGAGTTTTAAAATATTGGTTTTATACATGCAACACAAAAGGATCTGAGTGGCTCATGCCTGTAATCCCAGCTACTCTGGAGGCAGAGGCAGAAGGATTGTTTGACCCCAGAAGTTTGAGGCCAGCTTGGGCAACATAGCCAGATCCTGTCTCCAAAAATATGGAAAGAAAAATTAGCCAGACATAGTGGCCTGCACCTGTAGTCCCAGCTACTCAGGAGGCTGAGGCAGGAGGATCACTTGAGCTCAGGAGTTCCAGGCTGCAGTGAGTAATGATCATGTCACTACACTCTAGCCTGGGCAACAGAGCAAGACCTTGTCTCTAAAAAAAAAAAATTCTTTTTAAAGATCTGAGAAAGCTACTTTAAAATAAAGCTTTACTGTATCCCACAGTATGAAAGACAAATAAGTTTTTTGGGCATCTGAGTATTCAGTGGAGAAGATTACATTCCCTGGCCTTTTCGTTACTGTTGTCCTTGTTGAATTTGCCCCATGAATCATATATAGCATTGTTACACTAGGTATGCACATACACCACATGTATATAAATTTATATTTACATATACATGTATATAGATATGTGTATGCACATACCCACTCACCCAGGGATTAAGACCTGAGAAGAATGTGGATGCCTGTTTTCAGTTTTTTTCTTTTTAAAAGGCAGCTATTTTTCCCATAAACATCAACAGTTAATAAGAAGCATGTCACCACATATACAGCAATGAATGAGAGGCTCAACTCATAATTTAGATTGCTTAGCAGGCAAAAGCTATTGTCCCCCCCACTCCCTTCCTGCACCCAACAAGTCCCTTACTGACAAGTTAGTATGAAATATACAAGGGGAGATTCACTCACTGTGCCAACTTATTCAAGAAGCTGAGCACCTAGATAAGCAACCTTTTGCAATGAAGAGCAGAAATGACTTCAGCAAGAGAAATTAATCCATCGTGTTGTCCATCTGCACTGAAAAGAGCCTGGAAGCAGTTAGCTGGTGATAGCATGGAAGGAGGCTTTGCTGGGAACAAGTGAGAGAATGAAATCTACTTTCAGCCTCAGTTCTGAGAGACAAAACATTCTCATTGTCCAATCAATCTAAAAGCCTTTAATGGGATTACATCTCTAAAATGGAAAAATCTCTATGGATAGTTGTTCCTAAGCAAAAGAATAAACATTTTATGTTCTACATCACAATGAATACATCATACCAAAGATATACATGGGTATTTTCTAGGAAAAATAAAAAAATATTTTTATTGGATATTACACCTGATTCTAGAAATATCCCTATGAGCTGAGTTAGGTATTGTCCATTTTGCCAACAAGGAAACTGAAGCAGAGAGGCTAGTAAGTTCATGTGGCTAGTCAGTAGTTTGGTTGCCTTACTAATGCTATTTTGAACTTTTTACTTTGCAGGGGGGTAATAATAGGCAATAATCTTAGATAAGTCAAGATTTTATTATGTTCATGAAAATTCTGTAACCTACCTGTATAAACAACATCAAAAGACAGTAACAATACAGCCAGTAAGCACCTTGAGGGACTAGAAAAAAAATAATATTTCATGTAATAATACTGTGCTTTGTCTTTGAAAAATTAGTGCACATTGGAATTTACCAGAAACAGTTAACAGAGGTCTGGTTATACAGGTTAATGTATCTCACTTCCCCTAATTTTGAAAGAAGAAAAATCAAGTAACTGTTTTGAGCCTTTGTGTTCCTCACCTATAAACCAGGAAACAATAACATTTAGTTCATAGGATAATTGTGTGGAACAAATTTGATATTTATGCAAATCACTTGAAACACTGCTGGCATATAAAGTGCATAGTAAGTGTTATTTTTATTATTGCCATCTTATATACCATATGTCATAATATTGATAGTGTGACTTTTTAAAATTTAACAAGGCATAAAGGATTATTCAATTTGGGTAAGAAGTCCTGCAAAATTCCAGTTCATATTTTAAATTTGTAAAATGTAAAATTCTAATAATTCAAATATAACCAATTAAATTCAGTGTCAGGCAGTTGCCAATAAACCACACACTCAGCCTTCTTCACCCAGGTACTTGCTCTCAGAGAGACACAGCAGGAAGCCGTAAAGATGAAAGCCTCAGAGAAGGGAAGGGAAGAACCTGGGGAGGCTTCCCACAGCAAATCACAGGAAGAAGTGAGCAAAACCTCTGTTAATCGCCTTTTTACTCCCTGGGGAAAGCCAGTCGGATCCCAACTAATGATCCAGCTCCCCAAACAAGAAATAATGAAAGAGGAGAAAGCTTCATTAAAAATCCCCGGAAAATGAATTAAGTCCTCTTCCGTCTCCTTTCCTCTTAACTCCAGGTGGGTGTCTTTTCCAAAGTAGTCTGTGGAGTTCTGCTATTAATGAGATTGAGTTCCCCTTCCACTGGACCCTGGGATTTTTCCATATTCAAAGATTAAGTTCCCTTTGATTTCACAAACCAACTAGCTTATAGATAAAGGTATAGTTTGTTTACCATCTCTTTTCCAGCTGTGAAAATAAGCAATTCAAATAATTGGAGACTTTAAAGACTATCTAGTTTAGTTTTCACAAATGACAATGCCTTCAAGAGCCAGGAAGGTAACAGGAACAAATACAGTGGAAACTGGTTTACTTTGTTTAATTTTCACCACTCAGAAACATAAGCCTAACTGCTGCCTAATATTTCCATTTTTCAAGAGAAGCTGGAAATCTTTTTTTCCCACGTTGGTGACAAATTTAAAAGACATTTAAGCACTATACCCACGCCCTCAGAAAACTAACCTATATATTTCTAATTAGAACCTCTGATGTAGTCCCATGATTTTTAGTCCTACCTTAAAACAGAATTGTATCACCTGAGAGCTTCAAAAATATCTCTGCCTTCCCAGTGAAACTTCTAATTGTTTTTTTTAGATGGAGCCTCGCTCTGTTGCTAGGCTGGAGCGCAGTGGTGCGATCTCACTCACTGCAACCACTGCCTCCCCGTTTCAAGCGATTCTCTTGCCTCAGCCTCCCAAGTAGCTGGGACTACAGGCACAAGACACCACACCTGGCTAATTTTTGTATTTTTAGTAGCAACGGGATTTCTCCACGTTGGTTAGACTGGTCTCAAACTCCTGACCTTGTGACCCAATTTCCTCAGCCTCCCAAAGTGTTAAGATTACAGGTGTGAGCCACTGCACCTGGCCCGAAATTTCTAATTTAATTTTTCAAGAGTAAAATGATTCTAACATACAACCAAAGTTGAAGACCACTAATCTGGTCAAACCTATTCTATAAATGAGGAAACTGCAGCCCAGAGATTAAAACTAGCAGGAGAAAAAGAACACAGATCTGTTTTCTGACTTCTTATTCCAACATTTTGATACCAAAATTCTAGTATCAGTGCTACTCCTTTATTAATAAACTGGAGTTAGGGCTTCAGAATACATAGTTTGTAAAATATTTCTCCAGCAGAAGTTTCAGTGTTTCATGCTGGAGTCCTTTATTCCTAAATCTAGTGACTATCATGCAACATTTACAATAGAATGTAATCTCCATAAGGCAAAGGACTTTCCGGTCCCTCCTGCACCAGTGTACACTTTCAGCACCTCAGTAAATACTTGGTTAATGAATCACTTTATAAGCTTTTCATATAAATTGGGAACTATGTCCATATAAATTGGGAATAAATTTCCATGAAACTTCAAAAATCTACTTGATAGAGAGGAATGTCAGTGAATAGAACTAAGTCAGAAGAAACAAAAGATGGTATCTCAGCTATCTAAAGAAAAGAATTGGGATGGAAGAAAGACAGCAGATAGGAAGCAGGGCAAACATGCATCTCCCACTTGGATGGACAGAACAGTGTGTGGAGACTTTTCCGAGAACCATCACAGGATCATATCAGGAAACCTGAAAGAATTCACAGATACTTTGAAAGAAGTGACATGCTGCTGCAAACTCTGTGAGACAGGCAAAAAGCAATGAGTTCCCAAAGTGTGAGAAGGGGAAATCCTGCCTCCGAACACACATCCTCACTGGAGAATCTGAAAATCCAGATCATGAAAGAAGGATTTAACCTTACCTAGAGGTGGAACAGATTTAGAGAGCTGCATGAGATACAAAAGTAGAAGCAGCAGCAGGAAGAGCCTTGTAGGGACTCCCAGTCTCCAGCTCTAGCCCAAGGAAACCATCCCTAATTATATCTTACAAAGGGCCGTCAGGGAAGGGGAACCAGCAGAATTAGGGTGGGGTCACAAGGTGAAAGAAGTTACTAACTGAATTTTGTGATAATTTTGAGTGGGTGGTATGAACCTGCTTGAACAGAATCAAGTGGGTGAATGGGAACTGCAGCAGATAGGAGCACAGGCACTAGTCACCTGCCATTGTGGGCAGATTCTCAGTGGGGAAGTGTATGGCCTGGAGCAAGACTGAGTTCCACATGCAGGTTACCTGGATCTAAACACGGTGCTGTTAACATAGCACTGCAGGAGTGAGACTGGCCTCACTAACTTCATGGGAGCTGGGTAAGGCCTTTTACTACAGGCTATTCCTCACTTCCCTGATGAACCAGTCTGCACAGCAGAGGTAACCATAATCCCCTCTGGAACATAACCCCATTGACCTGAAAACCATTCCCCACCCCATCCACACAGTGGCTGTGGCAAGCCTAGCCAAACAAGAGTCTCAGCTCAGACCCACCTAATCCTGTCCCCCACTTGATGGTATTTCTCTACCTGCCTTGGTAGCCAAACACAAAAGATATAAACCTTTGGATGCTTTATGGCCCTGCCCGTCACCTGAGAAACCAGAATACTTCCCCGGGCCAACTTAGGGCAAGCTCAAATCCCACTGCTAATATGCAGCCGGTGCTCTCTTGAGAGCACCACCTCCTGGCTGGAGGCCAACTAATTCAGGCCATACTCATGAAAATAATATTGCTCCCAGGAAGGAGAAAACAACAGATAATACCACTGCCTGCAATATCCTAGCCAACCAGAGGTCCTGAGTCTGTCCACATGACAACTTCACTTCACTACTAGCATAACCAGCATTCAAGAAAGCCAGCACACTAAACCTATCTACAACCAGGGGCTCTCACAGAGTCTACATCCCTCCCCTGCCACCTCCACCAGAGCAGGTGCTGGTATTCATGGCTAGGAGACCTGAAGACTGATCACATCACAGGTCTCTTTGCAGACATTTGCCAGCACGAGCCCAGAGTCTGGTAACTCCACTGGGTGGCTAGAAGAATAATAACAATCACTGAAGTCTGGCTCTCAGGAAGCCCCATCCCTAGGGGAAAAGGGAGAGCACCACATCAAGGAATCACTATGTGGGACAAAATAATCTGAATAGTAGGAGTTACAGATCTTCCTGCTAGTGGGCAGTTCCTCACAGCAGAGACACAATTGCAGTGCTGGGTGCAGTGGGGAAAGTCTGCATTTATACCCCAACAGGCAGGCAGCCTCTGTGACCATGAAGGGCCTTGGAAAAGGAGTCCTTGTTCTCCCTGGCACTTCACCACAGCTGGGGCTTCCCCCACAGGAACGCAGCATGGAGACACCTGTAGATAGCCTTTCTGGAACTCTCCAGGGTGAATGTAGCCCCACAAGAGGAGCACACCCCAGATTCAGGTCTGCATGAGATGCAGAGTCACAATTCTTCCCCTACTTGAAACAACAACATTCATAGGAATGCTGAATGACGAAAAGAAGTGCCTGTCTAATCTGAATAGCTGAAACAGTAGGATAGGAATGAGGCTATGAGGTGAATAGCTTTCTTGCTGACCTGGCAGGGGAGCTGAGGAGCTCCTACTCTTCACTCTAATAAAACTTCAGCACACCTGAGAGCTCCTCCAGCCACCCTCATCAAGGCTGTGACCTTGGCTCACCATTGGGTATCACATCTACCCACCTCTCTTAGCCACAACCGGTGCCTGCCCAGGGATACCATCCCAATTGGCCTGAAGTCTGAACCATCAACTCAGTAAATAAAAGACCAAAATATAAATAAGTAAATAAACTGTATAACATGAGAGAAGGACATAAGCTTCAAGGTCCTGCCATTCCATCTTCACAGGAGACAGTGAACTCACCCACACACCCGGAACGTAACTATTAAAACCAGCACTGGGGAATCTCAATGCACAAAGACTCTGTAACTAAGGATCTCATACAGAGTCTTCACCGCTACAAGCACCAAGGCTCAAATTAGGCTAAAATAAACATTAAAGTCTGATCCTTAAGAAAGAAAAAAACAATTAAAAAAAAGAACAATCAAAAATAAATTCAAGAACAATTTTAAGTAATAGTCTACCCAAATGAGAAGGAACCAGAAAAGTAATTCTGGTAATACGACAAGACAGGGATCTATAACACACCCAAAGATCACTGTATTTCCACAACAATGGATCCAAACCAAGAAGAAATCTCTGAATTTTCAGAAGAATTCAGAAGGTAAATTATTAAGCTACTCAAGAGGTTACCAGAAAAAGGCAAAAAACAACTTAAAGAAATTTAAAAACCAATACAGAATATGAATGAAACTTTTTCCAGAGAAATAGATATCATGAAGAAAAACATTCACAAATTCTAGAAATGAAAGACACATTTAGGGAAATACAAAATGCAGTGGAAAG
Organism: Ateles fusciceps; assembly: GCA_036589455.1. Lineage (NCBI taxonomy): Eukaryota > Metazoa > Chordata > Mammalia > Primates > Atelidae > Ateles > Ateles fusciceps. The sequence goes on from JAZHEH010000572.1 coordinate 1,158,188, forward strand.
TTTCAGCAACAAACCAGAACAAGAAGAAGAAAAAACTTCAGAGCTCAAAGATAAGACTTTTGAATTAACCCAATCAGACAAAGACAAAGCAAAAAGAATTTTAAAAAATGAACAAAGCTTTCAAGAAATTTGGGGTTATATTAAACATCCAAACCTAAGAATAGATGGTGTTCCTGAGGAAGAAGAGAAATCTAAAAGTTAGGAAAACTTATTTAAGGGAATAATTAAGGAAAATTTCCCTGGCCTTGCTGGAGAGCTAGACATCCAAATACAGGAAGCTCACAGAACTCCTGGGAAATTCGTTGCAAAGATAATCAGCCTAGACATACAGTCATGAAGTTATCTAAAGTCAAGACAAAGGAAAAAATTCAAGAGCTGTGAGATATAAGCATCAGGTAACCTATAAAGGAAAATCTATCAGATTAACAACAGATTTATCAAGAGAAACCTTACCAGCCAGAAGGGTCTGGGGTCCTATCTTTAGCCTCCTTAAACAAAATAATTGTCAGTCAAAAATTTTGTATCCAGCAAAACTAAACTTCAGAAATAAAAGAGAGAGAAAGTCTTTTTCAGACTAACAAATGTTGAAGGAATTTGCCACTACCAAATCAGCACTACAAGCACTGCTTAAAGGGGTTCTAAATTTTGAAACAAAACCTTGAAATACACCAAACCAGAACCTGCTTTAAGAAGGGTGCCTATAAGCCATAACATAACTAAAAAATGTATTTAGGCAACAACTAACATGATGGATAGAAAGTACCTTGCATGTCAATACTAACATTGGATACAAATGGCCTAAATCCTACACTTAGAAAGATACAGAATGGCAGAATAGAGAGAAATCCACCAACCAAGTATCTGCTGTATCCAGGAGACCCACCTAACACATAAGGACTCACATAAACATAAGGTAAAGAGGTGGAAAAAGATATTACACACAAATGAAAACTAAAAGTAAGCAGGAGTAGCTATTCTTACAACAGACAAAACAAATTGTAAAGCAACAACGGTGAAAATAAAAAGACAAAGAGGGACATATATAATGATAAATGGATTAGTCCAACAGGAAAATATCACAATCATAAATATATATGCATCTAACACTGGAGCTCCCAAATTAATAAAATAATTACTACTAGACATAAGAAACAAGGTAGACAGTAACATAATAGTGTGGGACTTCAGTACTCCACTGACAGCACTAGGCATGTCATCAAGACAGAAAGTAAACTAAGAAACAATGGGCTTAAACTATACCCCGGAACAAATGGACTTAACAGCTACTTACAGAACAGTCTACCTAAAATTGTAGAATATACATTCTTTTCACCAGCACATGGAACATTCTCCAAGATAGACCATATGATAGGCCACAAAATGAGTCTCAATAAATTTAAGAAAATCAAAATCATATTAAGTATCCTTTCAGAAAACTGTGGAATAAAAATGAAAATTAATTCCAAAAGAAACCTTCAAAACTATACAAATACATGGATATCAAATAATCTGCTCTTGAATGATCTTTGGGTCAACATTGAAATCAAGATGGAAATTAAAATTTCTTTCAGCTGAATGAAAATAGTGACACAACTTATCAAAATTTATGGGATACAGCAAAAGTGGTGCTAAGAAGAAAGTTCATAGTTTTAAATGCCTACATCAAAAAGTCTGAAAGAGCACAAATAGACAAACTAAGGTCACACCTCAAGGGAAAAGTTGAAAGCATTCCGCCTGAAAACTGGAACAAGACAAGGATGCCCACTTTCACCACTTCTATTCAACATAGTTCTGGGAAGTCCTAGCCAGAGCAATCAGACAAGAGAAAGAAATAAAGGCATCGAAATCAGAAAAGAGGAAGTCAAACTGTCACTGTTCACCAATGACAAGATTGCATACCTAGAAAATCCTAATGACTCCTCCAAAAAGCTCCTAGATCTGATAAATGAATTCAGTAAAGTTTCAGGATCCAAAATCAATGCACACAAATCAGTAGCACTATTATACACCAACAATGACCAAGATGAGAGTCAATCAGGAACTCAATTCCTTTTACAACACCTACAAAAATAAAAATAAAACACTTAGGAATATACTTAACCAAGGAGTTGAAAGATTTCTACAAGACAAACTACAAAATACTGCTGAAAGAAATCATAGACGACACAAACAAATGAAAACACATCTCACACTCATGGATGGGCAGAATCAATATTGTGAAAATGACCATACTGCCAAAAGCAATCTACAAATTCAACGCAATTGCCATAAAAATATCATCATCATTCTTCACAGAACTAGAAAAAAACTATCATAAAATGTATATAGAACCCAAAAAGAGCCCACATAGCCAAAGCAAGACTAAGCAAAGAAAACAAATCTGGAAGCATCATACTACCTGATTTCAAACTATGCTATAAGGCCATATTCTCCAAAACAGCATGGTACTGGTATAAAAATAGGCACATAGACCAATGTAACAGAAAAGAGAACCCAGAAATAAAGGTAACTACTTACAGCCACTGATCTTTGACAAAGCAAACAAAAACATGAAGAGGGGGAAAGGACATCCTAATCAACAAATGGTCGTGGGATAAAAGCCCCATGTAGAAGAATAACTGGATCCTTATCCCTCACTTTATATAAAAAGCAACTCAAGATGGATCAAAGATGTAAATGTAAAACCTAAAATCATTAAAATTCTGGAAGATAACATCAGTAAAACCCTTCTCAACACTGGCTTAGGCAAAGAATTCATGAGCAAAAACCCAAAAGCAAATGCAAAAAATAAAAATAAAAATAAATAAATCAGACCTAATTAAACTAAAAAGCTTCTGCACAGCAAATAATAATAATAATAATGAGAGTAAACAGATAACTCACAGATTGGGAGAAAATCTTCACAAACTATGCATCTAACAAAGGACTAATATCCAGGATCTACAAGATATGCAGAATCTACAAGGAAACCAAATAAATTAACAAGAAAAAAACAAACAATTCCATCAAAAAGTGGTCAAAGGACATGAATAGACAATTCTCAAAAGAAGATATTCAAATAGTCAAAAAACATGAAAAAATGCTCGACATCACCTAATTATCAGAAAAATGCAAATTAAAACCACAATGAGATATCACCTTACTTGTGCAAGAATGGCCATAATTTAAAAAATCAAAAAATAATAGATGTTGGCATGAAGGTGGTGAAAAAGGAACCCTTTTACACTGCTGGTGGGGAATGTAAACTAGTACAGCTGCTATGGAAAACAGTATGGAGATTCCTTAAAGAACTAAAAGCAGAACTACCATTTGATCCAGCAATCCCACTACTGGGTATCTACTCAAAGAAAAAGAAGTCATTATATGAAAAAGACACTTGGGTCAGGCATGGTGGTTCATGCCTGTAATCTCAACACTTTGGGAGACTGAGCTGGGTGGATCAGTTGAGGTCAGGAGTTAGAGACCAGCTTGTCCAAAGTGGTGAAATCCCATCTCTACTAAAAGTGGAAAAATTAGCTGGGCATGGTTGAAGGCACCTGTAATCACAGCTACGTGGGAGGCTGAGACAGAATTGCTTGAACCCAGGAGGCAGAGGTTGGAGGTTGCAGTGAGCTGAGATCATGCCACTGCACTCCAGCCTGGGTGGCAGGGCAAGACAAGAAAGAAGAGAGAAAGAGAGAAAGAGAGAGAAAGAAAGAAAGAAAGAAGAAAGAAAAAAGAAAGAAAAAAGAAAGAAAGAAAAAGAAAGGAAAAAGAAAGGAAGGAAGAGAGGAAGGAAGGAAGGGAGGGAGGAAGGAAGGGAGGGAGGAAGGAAGGAAGGAGAAAGAGAAAAGGAAAGAAAAGAAAGAAAGGAGAAAGAGAATAGGAAAGAGAGAGAAAAAGGCAGTTGCACAATTTGCACATGCATTTGTATAGCAGCACAATTTGCAATTGCAAAAATATGGAACAAGCCTAAATGCCTATCAACCAATGAGTGGATAAATAAAATGTGGTATATATACAACATGGAATACTACTCAGCCATAAAAAGGAATAAAATAATGGCATTTGCAGCAAGCTGGATGAAGTGGAAAACCATTATTCTACCAAGTGAAGTAACTAGGAATGGAAAACCAAATATTGTATGTTCTCACTTGTAAGTGGGAACTAAGCTATGAGGATGCAAAGACATAAGAGTAATATAATGAGCTTTGGCAACTCAGGGAGAAGGGTGGGAGGGGGTGAGGGATAAAGAGTACACATTGGGTACAGTGTACACGCTTTGGTTGATGGGTGCACCAAAATCTTAGAAATCACCACTTAAGAACTTATCCATGTAACCAAAAATCACCTCTTTCCCCAAAACTACTAAAATAAAATAAAATTTAAAACAAAGTGAAGGATCACTTAGATCACTGTTGACAAAGCCATAAAAAGTAACTGAAGAAATAACAGATTTGCTGTTCACAAGAACCCATTTCATTATGTTTAAAGCTTCATTTCCCTTGCAACAGCACAAAAGGGAAAATACAACTCTACTCACGTCTGTATCATCACCACCACTAACTCAGTGTATTTATTTTCCCTGAAGCTGAATCCTTGCCAATACTAATAACCATAGCTTAAATATCTTGTCTGGTTTCTTGACTGCATGAGACAAAGAACTGCTGTGTTCCCTTGCCTGTCTGCGTTTTAAGTATTCCTCTACACACGCTATAAGGGTGACTGTTCTCAAAAATAGAATACAGTGTTGTGTTATATTTACGTCTTAGAAGATTTGGTGATAAACACTACTAGGCTTCTTTTCATCCAACAAAAATGTTGGCAAGAGCTTACTAATTATGTAAGAGTAAGACATGTTATTACTCATTTGGTTTATTATTAAAGAACACACCTCCACGCTACCTTTCAATCAGTGCACTCCAACACCTCTCTATACTTTAAGTTGTCATTCTAAAATAACAAATCTGATCATGTCACTTACTGACATAAGAAATTCTGGTAGCAGCTACTTGCTGGTCCCCAGACAAAGTCCAAGATCACTGATATAAACATAAGAACCCTGTCTACTTTTCCCTTCACCTGCCCTCAAACATTCTCTGGTCTAGTCACTTCAAAGTACTTACCACTTTCCTAACACATCATACTCTGGTGTATCTCTATGCTTATGGGTTATCCCTTTTAATAGCATTCTTTCTTTTTTTTCTCTGCCTGATGGCCTCTTACAGAACTTTTAAGAATCAGCTCAGATGCCGTATCTTCTGGGAAGTCTCCGTAACTCCTCCCAGTGTAGTGAGTCTTTGCTGCTTCCATCTCTCCTGCTTCCCATTAGCTTACATTTTGAGTGCAGCTTTATGTTTATACTGTGTGCTCCTAAAGCCCACATCTGCTCTTCATCACATCCCTGGTACCTGACTTACGCAGGCCTTCAATACGGATACGGGTTTGCTGAGTTCAAATAACTGCTGCTTTTGCCCCCCACTTGTGTAGACAAAAGGACGAAGATGGGTTTCCTGGGCAGTACTGCCTCCCCAGCAACTATAGCTTCTCTCTACAGTAAACCTGTTAATATTAATAGCTGTTTTGCTTAATGCTTTGGCTTCAACTGCCATATTATGAGTCTCTTGTCCAGCTACTGGGACAGTGATTCCCTGGCACTTCAATATGCAAAGACCTATCACCAAGAGATAAGGACCTTAAAATACATTCCAAGAACCCAACAGAAAAATGTTGCTCTTATCCAAGCATACTGAGCTTAACAAGTCAGAAGTTCCTTATTCAGCAGAGTGCATAAGTAAATATTGATTCAAGTGTGTTTTTTAAATCAGAAGACAGTACTGTAGGCAGTCTCTCTTGATATGATTTACATCAGGAAAAGTTAGGAATATTTTGAGAAAACTTATTAACAGAGATTGGAGACCATGGAGAAGCACAATCATGCCAAGTTTACAAACTTTAAAAAGAGAAAACAATAATTATTAGACCACCGAGCCCTTTTCCTAGCAGAAGAACATACTCAGACTGTTCTTTCAGAGTAAAGCTGGCTACAGACGATCTCAGAGTGGGATATTTTCTGATAACATCACCACTAATACTTTAGAACTTGACAGTAGCACAGTTCCATCAATAAATCTGACTTATGATTGATTCATTTTTCTATTTGTTGGACTTTAAAATATACCATAGTTCCCTCATAATGTATGTTAGCAATAACGCTGTCTTTTGAAACTTGTGTTATCAAACCAATTCTCCAGAAAATTTTGTTAAATACAGAATAAATCCATCAATGACTAATTACTGAATGTCCACTCTGGGTCCACTGTCTAGTCCTATGGCAAATGTGCAAAAAAAATCAATGTATAGCTCTTTGATGAAATTTAATAATCACAATGAGGATTTGTATGTTAGATTCTTTTTGATATGAAAAATGTGTTTTGACTTTTTCAACAAGTGTTTACAGTGGACTTGCTACATGCTGAAGGGGAGGCTGTAGACATAGATCCTGAATTCAGGCCACATACAGTAAGACAATGCACAATAGACTTAGATGAGAGAAATTGTGAGTCTTAATAAATGTGCCAAGAAGTGCTAAAGGAAACAGAAACTTGTAGCTGGAAAAAGGAAGGATTAGAGCAGATACTGTGGTGTTTGACCTTGCGGCATTTGAGCTCCGCCTCAAAAGATAAGAAGAAAAAGGGAATGAAAAATGAGAGAAAAGTCATTTTAGAGGGAATAACATAAACAAAAGTTAAAAAATAGAATATGTTGAGAGCAAAGAAATAGGTCAGTTTGAAGCTCAACAGAAAATACAGATGGAAAGACAGGTTGAGGGGTTGAGGGAATATCCCAGAACTCTCGAATACGAGGCTCAGGAATCTAAAAGTCAGTCCACAGGCAATAAGAAGATTTTTGAGGGCATCGTCAAAATGATAATTATTTCAGATTAATTTCAAGGCTGCGGAGGCTACTGCTTCTGCCCCAACCCAAGTATGCGAGTTGAAAACAGAGTAATGAGCCTTCTGGTTAATGTTTATAGCTGCCACCAAATGGAAATTTATTAACTGCTTATGGCTTCTTGCTACACAAAGCTTTGGCTTCAAACACATCATTATGAAGTCTCATGTCACTAGAACTAGGCATTCTGTGTGCCTTTTATGTGTACAGAACTATTCTCAGTGTTACAAGAGAATGCTTCTTTTTATACTTTTTAAATAAAATGCTCACCATCCCCAAAGAAAACCAAACTTGTGGTATAATTTCTATATTCTACACAGACCCTCAACAAATCATGAATTGGACTATTTTTGTTGTTGTTGTTTAATTCAGAGAAGATAGTACTATATCTTCCTTTGTGTGACAGTTAATTATATAGCGTGTGTGTGTGTGTGTGTGTGTGTGTGTGTCTCCTTGTCTGGGCCATGGTGCCCAGATATGTTGCCAAACATTATTCTAAATGTTTCTATGAGAGTGTTCTTGGATGACATTAAAATTTTAAATAATGTACTCTGAGTAAAGTAGACTACCCTCCAATGAGTTGAATGCCTTAATAGAGCCAAAGACTCACCTCCCAAGCAAAGGGAAATTCTGCAGTAGCCTTGGACTTGACCTGCAACATTAGCTTTTCTCTGGGTCTCCAACCTGCTAGCCCACCTTGCACATTTTGAAGTTGCCAGTCTCCATAATTGTGTGATCCAATGTCTTAAAATACATCCACACACACACACACACACACACACACACACACACACATCCTACTGGTTCTGTTTCTCTGGAAACCCTGACTAATACTTTGGTGAAAAATGCCAGTGTTTTTCACAACCTGCTCCATGTCTACCTGAATCATCTTGTGATCATCTTCTCTAGAAATGCTCTTGACATTAAATTTATGGAATGACAGACAAGGGCAGCAAAAGGGATGTCTAGCTTTACGTGGCTTTCTTTAGCAATAATTATGCCTATAAGCCCTATACCTTTCATAAACACTCCACTTAGCTGGAAATGAACTATATAATGGCCTTCTATTTAACTGGAAGGAATGGAGGTAAGTTTTCCTAACTAGAAAATCTGGCAGTGATGATCCTTCTTACTGAATTCCAGGTAATATATTAATGAATCTTCATATGTAATTACAACAAATTTCGACTGGGTTCAAGACCATTCCAAGACAGTGTTAGCCATGATATAGCCACCAAGTCCAAGGATTCTGGCTAATAGAAGGCAGTCAGTCCCCTTTAGAAACTCAAGCCCCACATTCAAATCTTTGTGTCCAGAGTTACACTAAGTCATGCCAAATAAGCCAAGAGTGTTGCCCTCCAAAAAGACTGTAGTGAACAAATTCACCATGCATCTAATGTGTTTTCATGTCAAATCCCAAAGCATCTAGTCCCTAGGTAACTGGTGCTTAATTGAACCATTTTCCCCATAAAGCCTTCATTTATTCCCTTTGGACTTCTAATGTCAGGGAGAATGAACCAGGGCACAAGGCCCATGAATTTGACTTTGATTTGTGAAAAAAAAAAGTGTACTTTCAGTGTTTTTTTTTTTTTTTTTTGTCTAACTTCTTTCTTTGTTTGTGTTTTTGTCTTGATTTCTCATTGCTAATAACTTTTTTCACAATAGTTTTAATAACAATTATACCAATATTCTCCCTTAAGAAAAGCACTGGAATCTCCTGAGAAGCTGAAATCGGCCCTACATCCAGAGAAACTGATTTAATTGATCTGGGGTGCAGTATCTTGTGCCAATCACTCACTTCTATACTTCTGTCTTGTTTAATCAACCACTCTGATTACAAATTTCCTCCAACCTTCACAAAGATCTCTATACTCTCCTTCTCCTGTCTATATGTCCCTCCCTAGCAGGCTCAGATTGCTGGTTTATCATCCAGCAGCTCTCTTGCCCAGGCCAATATCCTAAATTACTTTGCCATCTTTTCTTCATACCTCTCTGACAAAAGCTTAAGCCTAGATTACCCTGCTTTTCTGTGTCTGGTAAACTGCTGAGCACCTCCAAAACGCATCATATATTTTATAATACTTCTACAATGGTACCACCATGAATTCATGATCATCAGCCTCAGCTGAACCTTCAAGCAATGACTAACAATCCTAGTAAGTCTTACTCATTTATTCCCTTTCACATTCAAACTTTCTCTGTCCTCCTCAAATATCTGAAATAATTCCCTTTCTTTCCCAGTATGGCAGCTCCTTTCTCTCTCCCCCCCTCTCTCAGTTGGTGACTTAACTGCCTTCTGGAGTAAATATAAGGTATCAAACAAAAACTCCTTTGACTTGCTTCTACCACATCAAACACACCTCTGCATCTCCACAGATCACCTTTGGCTTCCTTCTAGAACAGAGGGTAGAGATCATCTCTCCTCTCTAAGGCCAACTAATTCCCCCTGCTGTGCTCTGGATCCACCCTCTTCTAACTTCTCAGGAATCCTACATGATTATTCATCCACTCTTTGTCTATCTTCAGGCAACCCCGATCTTCCCCACTGGTCTTCCCCATTGGTGTTAAAATGTGCTCAAGTCTCCCATCTTTCAAAAGAACTCCTCCTTTACGTCTATTTTCTCCTCTAATTAAAGCCCTATGCTTTTTGTTTCCCTTGACCACATATCTTGAGTTATCTACATTCATTGTCTCTCTTTCAACACACCCATTCCCCATGACACTTCATTCTGGCTTCTACCCCCATCACTACAACAAACTTACTTTCCTTAAAGTCCTTCAAAACATCAATTTTATTAATCCAAGGGGACATTTACAGGACCTTCTTACTTCACGCCCCCCAACAGCACCTTAAATAATTCTCTTTTCTTGGCCTCTGAGATGTCACTACAGCATCTACCTCAGTCACATTTCCCACTCTAGTCAATGTTTCCAGTTGGCCTTTAAATGTTGAAGTTCTCATGGCTCCGACTTATGCTTTTTTCTCTCTCACTTCATTGTCACTCTGTACATGATCTCACTTACTTCTGTGGCTTCAATACTGTGAGTAAACCACTATCTTATAAATTTATATATCCAGGTACCTCCTCTGATCCAGGACTCAAGACTACTGTGTCTCCATGAGGATGTCTTAAAAAGGCCTCCAAATCAAAATATTCCCAAACTGAACTACTATTCCTCACTTTCCCTCAACCTTTACCTGGTCTCCCTCTAGTGTTCCCCATTCAGTTGAAGAAGCCCAATGCCTTCGAGTTTTCCATGACATCCCTCACCAGCATTATATAAGTCAGCACTAAGTCTAGTCCACTTCACTTCACAAATATGTTATAAATATATTAACTCCTCTCAATCTTCGGCACCATCACTCTGTTCTAAGCTACCAATACCTCTTGCCTACAACAGACTCGTAATCCATCTCCCCGAATATCTCTTTCCACCCTCCTCCATTCATGCTTCATAATAGATCAGGTGACTTCCTTAAAATGCAGACCTGATTATGTCACTCCCCTGATTCAAACTCTTCAATGGTTTTCTATTGCTTTTAAGATAAATAAAAGCCAAAATACAGCCTACATCATCGTGTAAAATGGAGTCCCTGCTTACCTTTCTGGTCTTTTCTTAGATCATGTTATTTCTCCCTCTTTGAACTCTGACTACACTGACTTGACAGTTTTTAGTTCTCAGAAGTGCTAGAACTTCCTGGATCCTATTTTTCTCTACCCATTATGCTCTTTCTTCTCCATCCCATTTAAATTTCAAATATCCCTTCTTTGAAAGCTTTCCCTAACCATCAAATCCCAACCTGGGTCAGGTTCCCATATAGTTTATTTCACATTACTTTAAACAATTTTAAATTATACTTGGTTAATGCCTTTCTCCATCCTAGACTATGAAATCCAGCAGAGCAGAGGCTATTTACGTGTTGCCTATTATATTATGCCAGCAACTAGTCCAGTGCTCTGCTGGGCAAAGTGTAAATGTTCAATAAATATCCTTTGAATCAATCAGTGTGTTTATGTGTTAATGAACAAATGAATTAATGAATAATGAGGGTAATGATGAATTTTCACACTCAGGCTATCAATATTCATCTTTATAGTCCCTTGCAGCATAATCCCATGAATTAGGGTCAGGCATATATCCAGTACAGTTCAATATAACAAATGTTTTGAGAACCTAGGGTGTAAGCTGCATGGAGAAAAAACATTTAAGGAAAGGACTAGGAGGGCTTGATCTGTAATCTACAATCTGGGCAAGGAAAATCAGCATTTCTATTTTACAGTCATTCTGAATACTAAACAAGAGCTAGTAATATCCACTTTATGAATTAACTCCTTAAATCACTTAAATTATTTTGTAAGTATATTAAAAATCACTTTCATACATTTTTTAAAAAGAAAAATCAACATGTATCTTCTGTAAGGGCTTTTGATGATCCAAATTCAGTACCTAGACATGTACCCAAATCAACCTAATATATCCCCTTCCACCTTTCAGTGTCCATCTTTAGATAAATTTACAGTACTATATCCCAAAGTCTAATACAAATTCTTGGGCTTAAGCACTAAAGATATTAATCAAAGTCCAAGTCATTTATTAAACTGCTAGTGGCTATAAAGCAGAGTTAATGCAATTTGTCAGGCAGAGCAAATCAAGAAATGACTTGACCTCTGAGCTTTTAGGACCCTTTTGAAAAGCTGAGTAAAATCACTAGGGAAGAAGTTAAAATTCAACTTCGCTTTATATTACTCTTTAAATCATGGAAAGTGCAAACATGCTCCTAACAATTTAAGATTGTGAGTGATAACTTACCAGACAGAATATTTCCTGAGTTTTCCCACGAGGATTTCTTAAAAGTTCAAAATGCTATCTATGTTCAGTAATGCAGTTATTATTAATATCCTTCCATTTAAAATTATGGATTTTTTAAACAGTTGATCTTTGACTTACAAAATCTTCAATCCTAGAGAAGTCATTGTAACTATTATGTTTCTTGGGCATTAGTATTTTACTACTTAAATTTTGCAACATTTTTTTTTTCTGGAAAGTTTCTCTTTGCTGTCTCAATGTTTTAAAATGTGTGATTTAGTAAAATTAAAGCAATTTCTTTTTTTAAAAAAATGACCAGGGCAGTGTTGACTGCATTACTTATCTATTGCTGCATAACAAATTAGTCAAACACTTGGCAGTTCAAAACAACAAATATTTATTTTCTAGGGGTAGGGGCCTAGAAGCAGCTCAGCTGGGTGGTTCTGGCTGATCATCTTTCATGAGGTTGCAATCAGGCTGTTGGCTGAAGAATGCAGTCGTCTGGAGGCTCCACTGGGTATCAAGACTCCATCTTGAAGCTTACTCTCATGGAGGCTGTGGTTCACTGGTGGGGGTCAAGATTCCATTACTCTCACAGAGGCTGTGGTCAAGAGGCTTCAGTTTCACACTTGCTATTGGTCTGAGGGCCTCAGGTCCTCATCTGAAACTGCCTGTTGGATCCACAGTACCATTTCATGTTAGCTTCTCCATAGAGTAGCTCAAAACATGGCAGCTGGTTTTCCCAGATTAAATGTCCAATAGGTATAAGAGACAGAACAACCAAGACAGAAGCCACAGTGCCTTTCAAAGATCTAGTCTTCTTTGGCCAATCCCAGGTTATTCCTTCTATGAAGAAAAACACGTTTTCACATGATTGCCCATTTGTATCTTCTTAGAAATTAGATATCATTCTGAGCCAATAATTTGTGTTTTACTTATATTGTGTTATTAGATACTAACCCTAGGCTTCCAACAACTTGTAATCAAAGCAAAAATAAACATAAAACCTTAAAGCCCATTCTTTTCTGAATTTAGAATTAGAGGTTAGAGAAATTTCAGCTCTGGTTAACCTAGTTATTCATGTTGTTTATCTTCCCAGAGCCAAAGCTCAAATAATTTGCAAGAATTTCTACTTTTGAACATCATGCCCAGAGTCCCAAGGCAACCAAGGGTAATTTTCAGTTGGGCCACTCAAAACATAAAGATTAGTAAAATGTTTCATTGAATATTTTACATCCCTCATGTAACACTTAAAAACTGTGTAAAGACTGAGAAATGGAGGTCAACTATCCAAAACTAAGGCACATTATACAATAATAAAATACTTTAAATTATTATACAATATCAATGTCCTGCCCTTTGGAGATGCCTGCTTCTGTGCCTATTATTAGCCATGTATCAAAAATTTATTTATTATTAGATTATGGGTAACTTTCTGAAGAGCTTTGTGGTCAATTTATGTGGGTATCTACATATTAAAAAATAACATGTTTTACAGATGTTAGGTAGGTTTTGAAAATAATCCACAAATTCAAGGCTGACACTTAATCCAGCTCACAAAGAAGTATATACCATGTATCCAGATCCACTGCAGTTTGATAATATAGAGTTTTCAAATTCTGTATACTTAGCAAAAGGACACCAAGAATAGGGGTTAAGCAAGTGGAGAAGTGTGGGAATAATTGAATACAGCATTAGCAGTATAAGCTCTGAAGCCAGAAAAACATGTTTTAATCTCAGCTTTGTTACTTGCTAGCTGTGAATCCCTGGGCAAGTAACTTAACTTTCCTTGGTCTCATTTCCTCAGTTAAGTTACTCAAGGCTATGTGCCTTATAGTTATCAGGAGTAAGTGTGATATGCATATACAATGCTAGACACATTGTACAGATTCAGTTGATGTATGATTTAGGTGGTTCTGCTTCACACCAATGTTCAGAGCATATGTTCAAAATCAAATTTCTTCCAAGTCATCCTACTCTTATGAGTACCTCTTAGCTTACCAAAGAAGACTCAGCTACACACACGTACACTGAGTAAAATTTTGTTCTTCTTGTTGCTGTGATAAATTTAATTAGTTTTAAGAACATACTTTGTATCCAGCATGATGTTGGAGTCAACATCATATTTTCCCTTATAGGACTTGCTATCTGGTTAGAAAGGCCAGTTAGTTTAACACATGAGAGGGCCCAAATAAAAAAAAAAGCATATGTACAGTATTTACAAATCATAAAATCAAAAGCAGTGCTCTCTTCTGGATTGAATCCTGGAACAGAAAAAACATGAGTGGAAACACTGGGGAAATTAGGATGAAGTCTGGATTTTAGTTAATAGTATTGTACTAATGCTGGTTTCTTACTTTTGACAAATATATCAGATTCTGAATGTTAACATGGGAAACTAGGTGAGGAATACACAGGACCTCTACAATTTTTGTAATTTTTCTGCAAACCTGAAATTAGTCCCAAATTAAAAGCTTACTTAAATAAATTATATTGTATTATCCATTAACTTGCCAAAAGTATCACCTCATCAAAGGAGGCTCTCCCATTGCTAAGGTAGAAATCTCTCTGAAAAATATCTCTACCTAGGAATGGCTTTTAGTATTGACTTTAAAATCTAAGTTTCATAACCTGCTAGTAACCATCTAGATATATCTTTCATTTTTAGTACATGACAATAATGCAGGCACCTTACAGAAAAGTCAAAAGAAACTGATCTCTAGCCAGGACTCTTCTGAAGGAGGGAAATCTCAACAGTTCAAACAAAATAAACACTTCGGGGAATCATTAAAGCCCTAGTTTGGTTATTTGGGGAAAGAAGGAGAAAAAAATAGCAATTGGCGTCAAGAGGGTCTTTTACAAGTGAAGGTTTCAAGTCTTTACTCTCAGGGTCTCTCAAAAAGATACTGTAGGGAATTCTCTATTTCTGCAGTGTCCAATATGTACCAGGAACTGTTTTCACTCATTTCTTGTGAAATAAGAATCATCATCTGCTTTTGCAGATAGAGCTCAAAGAGTTTAACTGGCTGAGAGTCACAAAGATAGTAAAGATAAGAAGAGCGGGATTCAAATCCAATCAGACAAGCAGATTTGGGCGAATCCAAAGCCTACTCCATGCCCTTTCCAGAATGTCAGTCTATCTGTAAGCTTTGGTAGTGGTTGACATCTCAACAGGCATCTGCCAACCCTAATTTACAGGTGAACTGTGTGTGTTACTTGTGAAAAGAACTGCTGGTCACGTATCAGTTGTCTCAATTCACATTTCACCCATAGGATAGTTAACACAGCTATCATCCTTCCATAAAAATGACAGATAAACAACATGCTACTCCATAGTTATAGTCCATGTTAATAGGAGGAACTGTGGTGCTGCAACAAGAACTGGGTTATAAATCTGTCACTGCCACTGTGAAGTTTAATCCTAGAAGAAAGTTCTGTCACTTCTCAGGGCCTCCCCTTTCCTCACTCATAAATAAAGTGAGAATATCAGACTCAAATGTTTCAGTAGGGATCTACTGGCATTTGAAGAGACATAATTTTTTCTTATATAGGACTTCCCCCTGGCATCACAGAAATTTAGCATTTATGACTTCTGGTACCAAAAGCCTACAACTCTTTCCAGTTCTTATAATAACTGTATTTCCCAATGTCCCTATGCACTACCGAGAAGAAAGCTAGTGCCTTAGTTGAGAGCTACTGGTAGACAATCTCAAGATCTATGAGGCCTTATGGCTGTATTGGGCCAGGACTATCAGTATCAGCATATGGCTTGAGAGCAGGAGTAGAGGAGGTAATCTCAGGTCAACTCTGCCATTGTAAAGCACATTCAAGATCATGTTCTTGAATGGAAGTCATATTGTTGGCATCTTTAATAGCTCTCTTGGAATACTGTTTAAGAAGAAGTTTTAATATTGCATTTACATAATGTTCAGAAAAGAAAAATATGCTGAAATACCACACAGCAGCTACAACTATTCAGTAAGCAATAGGCTCAAGGTGGTCACTCCAATAGCCCTACCCAAGGCATGAGCCTATATGCAGTGACCATAATAAGCAATGGGAAGAGCTTCCAAAGGATAACAAATCCACAGCCTGGTACTCTCTGCCTGCTCACTCTTACCAGTAACCCATATCAGCTCAAGATGTGCCTCCTTGTCCTCAGTTCCTAACCCCTTGCATGAGACCTCTCCAACTCTTCTACCTATCAAAAAACAAACAAACAAAAAAGACACACCGAATCTTAGTCCTGGCTCAGGAGCCATGTTGCACATGAAGGCCTCTCCTCAAATCCTTCAGTCCAAACAGATTTCCCTTAAATAAATATAGCATTTATATGAACTTTTTATTAAGTTGCTCAATCAACTGTTCCATAATCACACCATGAATGTACATTAATAGTGTTGCCTTCTAGCTTGAATAATTGGTCCTAAAGTCAAGAGTCATGCTTTCTACTACTTTTGTATTCCCTAGTGTCTAGCACATTCCTGGGAACACACTAATGGATTGATAAATACATGTTCTGCTTTTGATTTTTCACAATGATACCAAAAATACCACTAGCCTGGTCAGACTTACATCCTGTAGGCTAATTTAAAAACAAAACTTATTTATTCAACATCTTTTCCCAAGTAATTTTGAAAGTACTTTTCAGATTATATAAATAATTCTCTACCTATATTCACTGAGAAAAATAGAACAGTAAACTTTATAGGACAAAAGAAAAGATAATTAAAATGTCATGCTCCATATGTATACTAAGATCTGGCAAAGTGGATATGTCTCCCAAGTCCTACTAAGTCCTAGATAAAATGTGAAACATATATCCATCTTGATCCAGTACTAAAAATTTCTAGATGTTTCCAAGGCTGTGAATAGCATATACTTTGGAAAGCAGGTCATGAAGTTTGGGTGCCATCATTAATCTAAGGAGAATAATAGCAAATTTGCATTATGAACCTGATCCCATCCATATCCCTTTGCCCTCAAATTATCCACATACTTCTTGACAATGCTTCCATATTTCTCTCTGTTTTACTACATATTAAGGCCACCTACAAAATATTTACTGAACAATGTATCTAAAGGAAATAAGGTGCTACACTGAAAGAATGTACTATGAAAGTAGTCATTCTTCTTCATTATTGCTTCTCTTTCCTTAATTTTTCTTATTTGCTGGGTATAAAAATGGTGCCTTTCCTTCATCTATCATCATCTTACCCAGGGATTCTGGTATCTTCTTCTACCCCTAGGGAAAAACCCACTGAAGAGGCTCTATCTTCAGGGTTCTTTTCACACTCTATCATTCACATATGCTTTGTCAGATTAGTCTTTACTAGTTTGGCCAACTTGAGGCTTTCTAAGATAACAACCATATAGCTTGAAAGTGTGCAGAGAAGCAGCTGATAGGATGAATTAGGATCATGTGCCATCATACTGACGAAGAACAAAGGTTGCCTTCTGAGCAAGTGCAATCAAAACTGAATGACTAAGGTTTCTCACCAGCCATCATCAAATTCAAGATGAGCATTTACGGCATCAATTACACATCTTTTGTTTCAGTAAGCATGGGGAAAGAACTATGTGACTCTATTTTGTAATGATCACATTCTACTTTCGTTGATATGGCAACTCAAATTTTAAAAGATAGATATAATGATTAATGCAATAAAGTACATTTTTTAAAGCAAGAAAAGAATAAGGTTTTCTTTGGACCAAGGACTTTATCATATCTTTAATATACTGTATTCTAAAAGAGGAGATGTAATACACTGTATTCTAAAAGAGGAGATGTAATATACTGTATTCTAAAAGAGGACATGCCTCTTTTAAGAGTTTTCAATAGGCTACTTCAAATGTTTCATTTTATAAACAACCGAGGAAAAAATCAAGGAGTTACTACAGCAAATCTCTAGCACAGTAAGTTGTCAACCATGGAGTATAGAAAAGTACCTGTTCAATTTGCAAAATCTTGATGTGTTCCAGTTTGCTATCACGGAATTCTCTACATCTGTGCTGAATCACTGTGAAATATGCTTCTTCCCCCAGGACACGGGTTGTCCACCATGGATAAGTACTTAAAAGTCCCTTTTCAATTTGCAAGCTCTTGATGTGTTCCAACCCTCTATCAGGGAATTCTCTACACCTGTGATGATCCCTGTGAAGTGTACTTCTTCCCTAGGATACACTTTTTACTTAGAAGTCAGCCAGCTGGAGATAGATTTATCTTTAAACAAACTCACAACCTAAGTAATATAATTCATTGGGAATATAATATTAGTCTAAAGAAAACTGGCTGAAGTCTCATCAACAAAAAAAGAAGCTCTAATCAAAGCAGTAAAAACATCTGGAAGTTTTAAAGACTCTGTAGAAGAAATTATCTGCTGATTTTTGGAATAGAGTATTTGAAAGTAAGTTCAGATGCTAATTAAAAGCATGCAGCCCAGCAATTTCTAACAAAATCACTACCTTCTTATGAATTATTACTAAGTAAAATTAGTGCTTGACCCAAGGCATTATTTGCCTATATTAAAAGGTAGGAAGAAGCACTGAAGAAAGAAGTTGAGACTAAACAACAATGACTTTTCCATCCTTCTTTTAAGAATCTGGTATTCATCACCGAATTTTCTTTAGCACAAAGCAAAAACAACAACAACAGAAAAAAACACTATTCAGAAAGACTTTCTGCATCGGATAGTGATGAGTTGCATTGTTTTACAATGAAAGCGGGTTGTGATAAAATTTTTTATCCATTTTATTTAATTGATTACACAGTTAATGATGAGAGAATAAAATAGGCAAACACTTTCTTGATGCTTATATTTAAAAGAAGACAGAAATTTGATAATTAAATGGATTCAAACCACAGCCCTGAAGAGTATTCTAAGGGGTTATTTTGTTGACTCCTCCTTTTTGCTTGTTTGTTTTTAACAATAAGAAATATGAAGCCTAGGAAGGTTAAAAAGTTTGCAAAAAATACGAAGCCCATTAAAGGGAGAGTCTGGAGGGGACTCAGGTTTCTTGACATCTAAATTACTATTATTTCATATTATATCATCCTAACTTAGATGTTTCTTACATCAAAGTAAACCTTTAGTTTCAAAATTGCATGTACAAATACTTACCAATGGGTCTGCTGTAATTTTGGGGTGGTGGTGAGGACCAGGAGGTAGGGAATAGTGAAATACATTTTTGAAATTTGAAAAAAGGAACTGAATCATTGATTATTTCTTCCCTTTATATCAGAATAGAGTAAAACAAAAAAGCAAATGTATATGAATTGAGACCATAATGCTGGGGATAAAGTGAGGAATTACACACACACACACACACACACACACGCACACACACACAGAAGGGAATAGCATGGACAATTTTATCTAGGTGCACAAGACGGTCATTATCCCCTTGTCTTGACCAAAGGTATCTCAAGGGCTTTTGATAGGCTCAGAGGTCAGTTTATGTCACAGACTAGTTTTGCCTCTCCCATCCTCCCACCCCACTAAACCAAGAAAAGTAGTCATGTGTTTCACATTCAGATTTGCTGAAAAAGTGACATTGTCTTCACTACCCACCATAAATGTTTGTGTGCACATGTGTGTGTGTGTGTGTATGTGTGCAGGAAGACACTGCTGTGGCAGAGTGTCAGCTGGGTGCAAAGGGAATTCACAATTTAGTTGGAAGCCCAAGACAGACACATAAAAGAGAAATCAACTATACCAGGTAGGTGCCCGATGCACAGTTCAGGCCTCTCCTCTGGATAAGCCAGATTTGCTGTCTTCCTCCAAGGCAGCTAAGACTTGGTAAGCTAAGAGTAACAGGGCCTTTGTCCAGACACACAACAGGACATGGGACCTCAATACACCTGCTCATGAAGTGTGAACGCTTTAGACTTCCCTGTGGTGTTGGCAAGCCACACCTCCTGAGAAAATAGTAGATGGTTGACTTAGTCATGTCCTGCATGTACATCTTAAATACCAGTTGCCCAAAGAAGTGTTTCTATTTGATGTATACTTTCACTTCATTTAGGGCCAGATGGCATATTCTCTGGAACTTCAGCAGAACAAGCCTTTAATAAATGCCTGATGGCTAGTACTGACTCATGCTTGTGGAAGCAGACACAATGAGGCCTATGAAAAAAATACATCATAGTCCCTACCTCTCTATAACATGTAGCTTCAACTTGTTTATCTTTGGAACATTCTACTTCCAGTATTTTTGGGTTGATATTCCTTGATAGGGAGAAATTAAGGCACTGTTTGCACTGCATATAGAATTTTATTTACCTGCACAATATTATACTTTCCGTAAATTTATAGTATATTCAGGCATGAAAAACTGTTTAGAAGATATTATCAAAATGCTTTGACTATGGATAATTAATAATCCAGAAAGAACAAGTTATCTTGTTTATAGGTATGAAATTAGTCAACAGTGTAATAAAATGGCTAAAGAATTTCATTAATATTAAAAGTCTTAATAGATATGGAATGTTCAGAACTATGAATTCTAAATGTTTGGTTTAGAAAACACATATTAGGAGGGATGATCAGTGACATGGTTTGGCCGAGTCCCTACCCAAAACTCATCTTGAATTGTAGCTCCCATAATCCCCATGTGTCATGGGAGGAAGCTGGTGAGAAGTAATTGAATCATAAGGGTGAGTTTTTCCCATGCTGCTCTTGTGATAGTGATTAAGTCTTATGAGATCTGATGGTTTTATAAAAGGCAGGTCCGTTGCACATGCTTTCTTGTCTGCTGCCATGTAAGAGTGCCTTTATTCCTCCTTCACCTTCTACCATGATTGAGAGGCCTCCCCAGCCATGTAGAACTGTGAATCCATTAAACCTAATTTTCTTTATAAATTACCCAGTCCTGGGTATGTCTTTATTAGCAGCATGAGAATGGACTAATACAGTGAATTGGTAATGGTAGAGTTGGGTGCTGCTTTAAAGATACCCAAGATGTGGAAGCAACTTTAGAACTGGGAAACAGAGGTTTGAAAACTTTGGCGGGCTCAAAAGAAGACAGAAAAATGTGGGACAGTTTGGAACTTTCTAGAAACGTGGAGGGCCCAGAAAACAGGAACATGTGGGAAAGTTTGGAACTTCCTAGAGACTTGTTGAATGGCTTTGACCAAAATGCTGATAGTGATATGTACGATAAAGTCCAGGCGATGTGGTCTCAGATGGAGATGAGGAACTTTTTGGATATTGGAGCAAAGGTGACTGTTATGCTTTATCAAAGAGACTGGTGGCATTTTGCCCCTGCCCTAGAGATCTGTGGAACTTTAAACTTGAGAGACGATTTAGGGTATCTGGCAGAAGAAATTTCTAAGCAGCAAAGCATTCAAGAGATGAAAAGAGCATAAAAGTTTGGAAAATTTGCAGCCTGATGATGCCATAAAGAAAAAAACTCCTTTTCTGGAGAGAAATTCAAGACTGCTGCAGAAATTTACATAAGTAATGAGAAGCCAAATGTTAGTCACCAAGACAGTGGGGGAAAATGTCTCCAGAACATGTCAGAGGTCTTCATGAAAGCCCCTCCTATCACAGGCCTGGAGGGCTAGGAAGGATAAATGGTTTCCTGGGCCTGCTAGGTGCAGCCTAGGGGCTTGGTCCCCTGTGTCCCAACCCCTCCAGCCATGTCTGTCTAAAAGGGGGCAAGGTACAGCTCAGGCTATGGCTTCAGAAGGTGCAACATCCAAGTCTTGGCAGCTTCCATGTGGTGTTGGTCCTGCTGGTGCACAGAAGACAAGAATTAAGGTTTGACAACGTCCACCTAGATTTCAGAGGCTGTATGGAAATGCCTGGATGTCCAGCCAGAGATGTGCTGCAGGGGCAGAGCCCTCATAAAGAACCCCCAATGGGGCAGTGTGGAAAAGAAATGTGGGATTGGATCTGCCACGCAGAATCCCCACTGGGTAACTGCCTAGTAGAGCTGTGAGAAGAGGGCCACCATCCCCCAGCCCACAGAATGGTAGATCCACTGACAGCTAGAACCGTTTGCCTGGAAAAGCCACAGTCAATGCCAGCCATATAAACAGCCAGGAGGGGGCTGTACCCTGCAAAGCCACAGGGTGGAGCTGCGCAAGGTCATGGGAGCCCACCTTTTGCATCAGTGTGAACTGGATGTGAGACATGAAGTTAAAGGAGATCATTCTGGAACTTTAAGGTTTAATGACTGCTCTAATGGACTTTGGACTTGCACCTGTAGCCCCTTTGTTTTGGCCAATTTCTCCCATTAGGAATGGGCATATTTGCACGATGCCTGTATCACCATTGTATCTAGAAAGTAATTAACTTGCTTTTGATTTTACAGGCTCATAGGCAGAAGAGACTTGCCTTGTCTCAGGTGAGACTTTGAACTGTGGACTTTTGAGTTAGTGCTGAAATGAGTTAAGACTTTGGGAGACTATTGGGAAGGCATGAGTGGTTTTGAAATGTGAGGACATGAGATTTGGGAGGGGCTAGGGGTGAAATGATATGGTTTGGCTCTGTCTCCACCCAAATGTCATATTCAGTTGTAGCTCCCATAATCCCCACATGTGGTGGGAGAGGCCCAGTAGGAGTTAATTGAATAATGGGGGGTGAGTTTTTCCCATATTGTTCTCATGACAGTGATTAAGCCTCATGAGATCTGATGGTTCTATAAAGGACAGTTCCCCTGCACACGCTTTCTTGCTTGCTGCCACTTAAGACATGCCTTTGCTCCTCCTTCACCTTCCACCATGATTGTGAGGCCTCCCCAGCCATGTGGAACTGTGAGTCCATTAAACCTCTTTTTCTTTATAAATTGCACAGTCTCGCATATGTCTTTATCGGCAGCGTGAGACCAGACTAATACAATGAGAATGTAGAATCAAGGGCATATGGTTCAAGGCAGAGGAGGGTGGAACCCTACAGTGGGTGAGAAACTGCTGCAAGAGTATGCAAAAGAGGATTCAGCAAGGAGCATAATGTTTGTTTTCAAGTATGGTAAACAAAGAGAAGAGAGATTAGATTCATTGTGGTCAGCTCCTGAAGGATAGGCAAGTGGATGGAAGAAAATGTTGATTAAGTATAAGGCAGAACTTTCTACAGATGAATCTCTCCTAGAATGGACTGGCTAATGAAAAAGGGAGATTTCCAACTGATTATTTCCAAGAAGAGATGGACTAGTCCATTTTCACAGATGGAGGTTCATGTGCCAGATAATTACCTCTAAAGAGATTATCATCCTAAGTAATTATTTTATGGGACATATTATTTACATTATCTGTTCCAGGTTGAAAAAAATAACTTGCCAGAAAGACATTCTCTACTGTCTTGTTTACACAATTGGCTGAGGGATGACTCCAGTCTTACCAAACTTCAATTCTTATCAATTGAAGATTGAAAAGGTGATTAGGTGATTTGAACGCTCATAATATTTAAATCATTACCACAGAAATTATAGGGTTTTTTTTTTTAAAGAAGAAAAAGTATTGGCTTGTATGGACACATGTAAACACATTAAGAAACATAAGTTACTTTCATTATTGATATGTTTTTAAAAAATTGTTCTTTAAAAGCAAACCAAGTTCCCATAGTTGTACAATTTACCGGTGGTACGACCTGAGAAGTACAGTCTTCAGGTTAGCAGATTTAAAAAACATAACCTATGCTTTTTTTTACTAAGCTAAACAATTTACTGTCCCACTTTCTCACTGCATCACTGACATTTATCTTTACATTAACAATGCTTACTAGTAGCCAAAAAAGGCTAGCCAAGTTGGACCAACTGCAAGATTTGTTTCCATGCTGCAAGATATGCTTCATGCACTTGGAAGAAGCAGGCTGCAACGGTGGTTCCATTTATTATATTACGCTATAAACATTATGTCCTGAGCTAACAAGATACTAAACATGACAATCCTATAGGTTACCAAGCACTGTAAACATCTGTTTAAGCAGGCGCCAGAGATAGCATAGAGGAGGCTTCTAGTATCCATTTTAAGTGGTTTATGATGTGGAGTCTGCTTTTTAAAAACTAATAATAAAAGACATGGGCCCAAACCCTGGCTAGAACAAATATTTGTGAGCACAGTTATACTCAGTTTGAAAAAAGAATGCATTCGTGTCATCGCTTTGTCATTGCATTTATAGACTTTCATTTTACACCTTTGCCCATTAAGTAAGTGTTGGCTTTCCATGGCCTTCAGGAGACCATAACTATAATTTAACTGTGATATATTTACTCCAATAAAAATAAAGCTAAATGTTGACTCACCAACTTTCCTCGAATTAATGCAAAGTAAAGTTTATAAGGGTGGAAGAAGATGATGAGAGATGGGACAACCCTTCAAGCTACATATGATATCTTCCAAAGGTCTCTAAGCCAAAACACATCCTTCCAGCTCCATCCAAAGGCCCTCTGAAGGGAAACTGTAAATAATTGGAGACTCTTTGAAATCTAATCTGGGAACAATGAGCTTTGCTTTTCTCAAAAGGAAAAAGAGTTCCCAATCACTGAATAAATGGAACCAACAATACTGTCTGCTGCAGCAGTTTTGTTTCTATCCAGCATTTTAATTTCTGGAAATGTTTCAACATTTATCACCAGAAAAAGGGACTTCTAGGGTGATGCAGGTGGAACCTAGCCTGGAACACCAGTTGCTCAGGAAACAGAGCCTGGGCTGCCACAATATCCCATGTCTGCAAGAAAAACTGCGTGTCTTCTCAGGCACACACACCTGGGAGCCTGAACACCTCTGAAACCAGCCAGTCCCTGGACTGTGGACAGCAGCACCCTGAAAAATCTCAAACTCATAGCTCCAACCTGTCTCTGTCTCTGAAGTTCTGTACTCACACATATTACACATCTCTTAGACACCCTACCCCCCAATCCTCCCCCCACCCCACGCAAACTCTCCCAGGCAGTTCTCCTGAGAACTTTCCAAACCCTCACTTCCAGCCCTCGGCCCAATGCATTTAGTTATTTTAAAGCACTTAGTACTTAATCCTATGCAGAAACTACTCTGACTTCCCAACCCTTTGGCCTCCCGTTACCTTTCTCTGTCCCTTCCAAGGTCTCCTGGCGGCACAAACAGGCAGGCGGCACCTCTCCACCCTGCACACCCTGCTGGCTCAGGCGCCAACACGCCTCCCCGGGCGCACACTCGCGCGCGCACACACAGTGAACACGTACACTCATTCAGGACACACAGTCCGCACCAGACCGCGAACCCCCGCAGCTTGGTCCCTGCAGGTATTCCCTCGGGCTATATATAAAGCACTCACCCCGAATAGACTTCCCCACGCACTCGCAAGTGGGTGACGCTGCCCTGCACCCTCTGCGCCGCCAGCGCCCTCTCCCTAGACACGCGGCCACCCCACTGACCCGCAGCCTCTGGCAGTTCTGTCAAAACTTTGAACCTGGTTGATTTTACAACCACGAGTGTGTCAGAGGCTTAGAGGAGGTCGGCTCGCCACAGTTTCCACTTACCTCAGTTCATGCGGACTGGTGTCCGTGACTCTACTGACCCCAGCTCCACCCGTGCCAATGCGCGGCTGCAGCCCGCATAAACGCGCAAAAGGCGGCGCGCTCTGGGCGCTGTGTCCACGCGCACAGCCCGACCTCCCGAGTCTCTCCAGTCGCGCTGCCGGGGATCCTTCCTCGCGCAGCAGCGGCAGCCTCGGAAGTTCCTGCCTCAGCCAGGCTGATGATGGCAAACAGAAACACTCTCGCAAAACTTTTATGACTTAAAACTGTCTCCGGAGGAAACCCCTCCACGCACCCTACTCGCGGGCCGGGAGCAGGCGCCAGAGTGGGATGGCTTTCTGTCGCCCGCAACTCCCTGCTGCCCCACCAACTTCCAGACACACACACACACACACACACACACACACACACACACGATTGGGTTACCACAACCCACCAGCAGAAAACAGCTTCTTCGCAAAGAGGAGGGGGAGCACAATCAACCCTCAGGTCATGCGGAATAAAAAATTATCCGTGTAAACATATAAGACAGATTCTCCCATTTTCATAAACAGCTAGAGTCCCAGGGTTCACTCTCAGGCCCCCTGGCACAACAGGAGGAAAATAAAAGCCCGACTCCCGCAGCCCGACTCCAGTACCTCCGAGCTTTGCCTCTGGAGAGAGCGCGGGTTCGCGTCTGCGATCGGGCCGCTGGGGCCGATGGTGCCGAGGCCTCCGGCCCGCGTGGCCCCTGCCCGGGGTCCCCGCCGCCGCCCGGGCTCAGCAGTAGCCGCCGCCGCCGCCACCGCCACCGTTGCAGCCGCCGCTGCCGCTGCCTCCGCCGCCGCCGCTCCCTAGACCTCCTCTTCCCATGGCTGCGCCCTGCTTGGCAGCTCGCGGGCTGTCAGGCTTGGGGGAGGAGAGAGGGGGCGGGGTGAAACGGGAAGGGAGGATGGGAGTGCAGGGGTGGAAAAAGGCGGCCACCGTTCACCAGGGGTCACGCCGGGCCTGGCCCGCCGCCCCCCAGATCCAGGCTGCAGAAGCTAGGGGAAGCGGACGTTCAGGGAGGCCAGTTCGAGAACCACTGCGGAAAGGGCGAGTGCTGCAGGGGCCAAGCATTCCAAGGAGCTGGGATGAAGTCTTTCCCAAGAGGAGCTGGAGTTGGTGCGTGTCACTCTCATCGGGGCTGCGCGGCTCCTCCTAGAGGAAAATATTGGTAGTTGCAATACACTTCCTTCCTCTCCGCCTGCCCCGCTTCCCAAATGAAGGCAGGACCTACAGGAGCGTTAAGTGTAGTCCATAGACTCAAAGAAACACTTAGATACTAACACTTAAAAAGGTTAGTATCTCCAGGAATGGGAGGAAGATCAGCACGATAGCTTGGAAAGCGTGTTTAGCCATCCAAATATTGCCTCTCCATCAGCAATCAAGTTCCAAGCTTCTGCTCACTGGGGCACAGTGAAAAGATAGTTAAAACTACGAAGGGCTTTATTGTGGAGGTTAGAAGACAGATTAAGTAATTTATCAAGGACACTCAGCATGTTAGCAGCGAGGTATCTGCCATAGGGCAGGGATGAAGGAAGAGCAGACACAGGCCCCAGTCTGAAGCTCCTGAGCCAGGGAAAGGATTTTAACTCTGCCTGCCGCAGCCTGGACATAGTACATCTGTCAAATGCAAGCCCTGCCTACTTCATCCCACTCTTGGGAAAATAAAGCAAGACAAGAAGTTGTAACAGTGCTGCAGAAAGTTAAAGTTGTGCATAAATATGTCATTTTTGTACAGCATCAAACCCTGAGTCACTACATGCTTTTCTGAGCAGAGAGTACAAAAGTCCAGCTCCAGATTGTCTCAGATCTGAAAGAGTAGCTAGTCATGCGATCTTTCCACAATTTATTGACTGTCAATTGTAATGTCACTTACCTATATGCTTCTAACAGCTTTGGTTTACTAAAGCTTTTCTTTTTTTCTTTTTAGCAGAGCTCCCAGACACAAAGCCAAGTTTATACCCAGAGAGAAATGTTTAACAACAACTTAAAGGAACCAAGTTTCTTATCTTTAGAATAACATATCTATAGGGCACTGAAGTAGTACACGGGAGCCAACACTTGAGAAGGAACAGAGAACCAAAGACTCTGGGATAGCAGATATCATGTAAGACACCCCTGTTTTCAAAGGAATCAAATAAGTGAAAACCTGTTCCTTAGAATGTTTTCAGAAGCTCAGCTTTGGCTCAAATACCCCAGCTGTTCCAGACAGACACCTAGAATGAATGAAGAAGAAAAGATTCTGGAAGGGGCATGTTTTATTATGGGATGGGATGGTTATTGATCCTGAAGTGCTCTTGTTCTAGCCCGTTTAAGAATAAGGAGGCTTTTTTTCCCCCTAAGACTCTTACCTAACACATTGATTTCTGGGGTTTCATACTTTGCTGAAGCAGTAGTGATGCTTGGCTGTGTCTGGAGCTTTTAAAAAGGGGGAGGTATCCACATTGAGAAACTTGGGAAAGTAGAAGATTAAGGCACAGTCAAGAAAAACTCCTGCTGGGTGGTCCATATATGCCAAGCTGGCTGACAGGGCAGTCCTAGCAGGAGTAAAGTCCAGGCAGGCCTCAAATGCTGACTCCACTTCTGTCTGAAATGACCTTCCAAGTTGGACCTTCTTCAGAGCCTGGCACTACCAACCTCTCTGTTTTTATCCTCTCTGTGCTTTCTCATCCTTTGTCCTTCTTCCCTGAGCTAGAGAATCTTGATCTAGTTTAGGAAGTGCCAGATGGACTCATAAAAGATATTCAAAATTCTATTGTTTATACTCTGAGATGAGCTCAGAGCCATACTTAAAAAAAAAGAACTGACACTTTTTTTTTTTAATTTGGGTTCAGTCTAATTTCTGTGTGCCATGAAACTAGACTGCTCTGGCTGCTGCTCTGTCTTTGATTTTTAAAACATCATCATGCACAGAAAACAGAAGGAAAAGACATCTTGGTTAATATTATGGAACTAGATATAAACCTGCCACTGACATGAAGGTCAGCCTTTATTCTTAAGCCCCATGAATAAAGGTCCCTGAATCTCATATATGACCAGGTATAAGTCTATAGTAGTATGTGGCTCTTTATATATTCCTGATTGTTTGGGAAAATGTAGCAGGTATTGAGTCAATTAATTTGTTTTTTTTTGTTTTTGTTTTTGTTTTTTTTAAGAAAAAAGAGAAAAAGAGAAAGAAGGAAGAAAAAAAGAATGACATAAAGAGAAAAAGAAGAAGAAGAAAAAGAGGGAGAGAGAACGGGAATCTTGCTCTATTGCCCAGGCTAGAATGCAGTCTACAAATGGATATTAAAAGCTCTTTTATACTAATAATTGTGTTATACAATGGAGACAGGAAGGAATAAGGGAGGAAAATAACAAAGAAACAGCCAACAAATATTTCATTTAAACCTATAAAATGCTATACAATTGCTAGGGGAGTGATTTACTCCCAACCACGTGGTCACTTTTAGAATAAATGTGATGTGTTACTGAAAAAAAAAATGTATGTTTTGTGGATTTGGAGTAGAGAGTTCTGTAAATGTTTATTAAGTTTACTTGTTTGAGGTTTAAGTTCAAGTCCCGGGTATCCTTCTTAGCCTTCTGTCTCATTAATTTGTCCAATATTGACAATGTAATGTTAAAGTCTCCCACTATTATTGTGTGGGAGTCCAAGTCTCTTTGTAAGTCACCAAGAAGTTGCCCTATGTATCTGGGTGCTCCTATATTGTGTGCGCATAGACTTAGGGTCGTTAGCTCTTCCCGTTACATTGATCCCTCTACCATTATACAATGTCCTTCTTATCTCTTTTGGTTTCTATTACTTTAAAGTCTATTTTATCAGAGATGAGAATTGCAACTACTGCTTTTTTTTTTTTTTTTTTCTCTCCATTTGGTTGGCAAATCTTCCTCCATTCCTTTGAGTCTCTGTATATCCTTGCATGTGAGATGGGTCTGGATGCAGCTTACTGATGGGTTTTTTGAAGTGGCTGATACTGGTTGTTCCTTTCTATATATAGTGCCTCTTTCAGAAGCTCTTGTAAAGCAGGCCTGGTGGTAATGAAATCTCTGAGTACTTGCTTGTTTGCAAAAAATTTTATTTTTCCTTCACTTATGAAACTTAGTTTGGCTGGATATGAAATTCTGGGTTGAAAGTTCTTTTCTTTAAGGATGTTGAATATTGGCCCCCACTCTCTTCTGGCTTGTAGGGTTTCTGCTGAGAGATCAGCTGTGAGTCTGATAGGCTTCCCCTTGTGGGTAACCTGACCTTCTCTCTGGCCGCCCGTAGTATTTTCTCCTTCGTTTCAACCCTGATGAATCTAATGATTATGTGCCTTGGGGTTGCTCTTTTTCAGGAATATCTTGGTGGTGTTCTCTGTATTACCTGGAGTTGGGTATTGTCTTGCCTTGCTAGGTTAGGAAAGTTTTCCTGGATAATATCCTGAAAAATATTTTCCAGCTTGGATTCATTCTCTTCGTCACATTCAGGTACACCTATCAAACATAGATTAGGTCTTTTCACATAGTCCCATATTTCTTGGAGACTTTGCTCATTCCTTTTTACCCTTTTTCTCTAATCTTGTCTTCTCGTTTTATTTCGTTAAGTCGGTCTTCGACCTCTGAAATCCTTTCTTCTGCTTGATCAATTCGACTGTTAAAACTTGTGCATACTTCTTGAAGTTCTTGTATTGTGTTTTTCAGCTCCATTAATTCACTTATATTCCTCTTTAAATTGTCCATTCTCATGAACATTTCGTGAAACCTTTTTTCAAGGTTCTTAGTTTCCTTGCATTGGGCTAGAACATGTTCTTTTAGCTCACAGAAGTTTCTCATTATCCACCTTCTGAAGCCTGATTCTGCTGATTCCTCACATTCATTTTCTATCAAGCCTTGTTCAATTGGTGATGAGGCACTGCAATCCTCTGTAGGAGGAGAGGCATTCTGATTTCGGGGTGTTTTCAGCCTTTTTGCTCTGGTTTCTTCCCATCTTTGTGGATTTATCCACCTGTTGTCTGTGTAATTGCTGACTTTCAGATTAGGTCTCTGAGTGGACGTCCAGCTTGTTGGTGATGAAGTTTTTTCTATTTCTTAATTTTCCTTCGGCGGACGCCCCTCCCCCCACAGAGCTGGACCTTCTCGGGTTCAGCTGTACTTGCTGTGAAACTCTCAATCCTCAGCAGTTCCAACTGCTGTTTTTATTTTATTTTTTTGTGGAGGGGGGTACCAGCCTTCCCCTGCGGCGACCCACTACGCCGGCTGAAACAGCAGCATTAAGATTCCTGGTGCTTTTCTGCCCGGGAATCTCCCGGTCTGGTTCTCCGCTTCAGTCCGCTTTTCAATCAGCTGAATGGGAGACTCTGCCTTCCCGGAGCTCCAACGCCAACCAAAAGGGCACTCAGTCCCGTATACTCCGGACTAAGAACTGCCGCACCGGGGCGCCTGCAAAACGGCTGCACCCTCCAAAAGAGTCGCGCTGGCAACCTGTGGGGCTCCTCCGCCAAGAATCTCTTGGTCCGTGGGCAATAAAAATTCGTCTGAAAATGTGGCGTCCACTCACTCTCTGTGCTTTCAGTGGGAGCTACAATCCTGAGCTGCTGCTAATCGGCCATCTTGGATCTCTCTACCTAATTTGTTATAAGTTAAGGTATGCCAGAGCACATTTACCTTCTGAAGAGTGAAACTGCATTTGCCATGGTTTTCATTCCGCTTGGAAGATCCTACTGTGTCCACCCAGAGAAATCCTTCTTAACCTTAAAGTTCCAATCAATTGTTTACTTTCTCTCTGAAGCTCTTCCTGACTATTCCCCAGGGTGGGATTTATAAGTTAATTCTGCCTTTATCAGCACCTTTATACGCCTTTTTACCTTCTGGTATTAAATATTGTAGTTTTTGTTGATATGTCTGCGTTCCTACTAATCATGAAATTTCTGAGGGAGAAACTATATATTCTTAATATCTATACCTGCAATGTCTAGGTTAGTACCTAGAATTTATAGAGTTTGTAGACTGCCCAATAAATAATCAAATTGAATGAAAATTTATATCTCCTTGATTTATATCTCAAACCCAGAGCTCTGCACAGAGCTCTATACTAACAACTGGCTATCTCCATTTGAATGTCTAACAGAGCTCTGAAACTTGACATGTCCACATTTGAACTCTGGTTATTTCTCCCTAAAACTATTCCAATCACAGTGGATGACATTTCCATCTCAGTAGATGGCAACTACTTCCTGCCAGTTACTCAGACCACAAACCTTTGAAATCATCCTTACTTCTCTGCCCACCACATTCCACATTCAGAACTCTGTCCACTTCTTGGAGAGGTCCAGAGACACCTGGTCTTAACCACCAGAATTTCTCAGTTAGGCTACTGCAGTAGTCTCTCAACTCAACTGGTCTCCTTGCTTCAACAAACCCCTCCCCCTAACCCCCAACCAACACCAACAACAACCCAAAGTGTAAATTCAGTTGCCATAGTCATTCCTTTTAAAACTAATCTCATGCCATTCCTTGGCTAAAAACCCTCCAATGGTTCCCCATTTAAATCAGAATAATGTTTAAAATGGCCCATGAGACCCGACATGAGCTATGTACCTTTGCTCCCACCTCATCTCCCATGAATTTCCCCATCACTGGGTCACCCTTCTGCTCCTGGCACACTGGCCTCCCTGTTGTTTCCTAAGCAGGCCAGGAAGTCTCCTAACTTGGAGGCTTTGTACTGGCTCTTCTCTCTGATTTAAACACTCTTCTCCAAATATTCATTTGCTTCCCCCCTATACTTCCTTGAAGTCTTTAATCAGATATTGGCCAACTTATCTTAACCAATCTATTTTACCTTATGGCCCACCGTACACCAGTCTTTTATACATACCCAGTAGGGCTTAGCAAAAAATATAAACTGCATTATGAAGACAATAGAAACAATTAGAAAATAATTCAGATTATGTATATTCAAGTGCAGATAACTAGGTCAGATTGCCATCTCCCCAAACCACAAAACATCACAGTATAAACTCCCTAAATCTATAGTTATCTGAGGTTAGAGCATTGCTTTGCCCACTCTATTGTACTATAAAGTGCCAAAGCTTTTTCTCAAATCAAAACAAAAGAGGCCAAAACACTTAAAGTAGCATTTTATAGTTAATTCATTTTATAGCATTTGTAGTTAAAGAACATAGGATTGTTAATCAAGAGCCTTGGGGTCCTGTATGAGTCATCCGTGATTTGGGGTAAATTAATTACTAATCTCACAATGCCTCCATTTCTTGGCCTATAGAAGGAAGGAGTTGCTGTCTGAGATTGTTCCAGCTGTACAAGAAAGTTTTAGATTGATATTTGTGATATCAAATTGTGGTATCAAATATTTGTGATAAATTCTAAGTTTATTAGAATAATATTTGACCAAATATCTGGGTACCATGGCCTAGCAAAGTCAACACATTGATATGGTTAATTTTACGTGTCAACTTTGCTAGGCCACGGTATCCAGATATTTGGTCAAATATTATTTTAGATGTTTTTGTGAAGGCTTTTTTTTTTTTGAGACAGAGTCTCACTCTGTCATCAGGTGCCAGTCTGGAGTGCAGTGGCGCGACCTCGGCTCACTGCAACCTCCGCCTCCTGGTTCAAGCAATTCTCCTGCCTCAGCCTCCCAAGTAGCTGGCACTACAGGTGCGCACCACCACGCCCAGCTAATTTTTTTTGTATTTTTAGTAGAGACGGGGTTTCACCATGTTGGCCAGGATGTTCTCGATCTCTTGACCTCGTGATCCGCCCGCCTCGGCCTCCCAAAGTGCTGGGATTACAGGTATGTGAAGGTATATTTAAGATGAGATTAACATTTAAGTCAATAGACTTTGAGTAAAACAGATTGCCTTACATAATGTGTGTGGGCCTCAATCAATCAGTTGAAGGCATTAAGAGAAAAGACTGACCTCTCCCAAAGAAGAGAAAATTCTGCCAGCAGGCAGCCTTTGGACTCAAACTGCATATCAGCTATTCCCTAAATCTGCAACCAATCTACTTGTAGATTTTGGACTTTTCAGTTTCCACAGCTATGTGAACAAATTTCTTAAAATAAGTCTCTGTATATATATCTCATGTATATGACATATATATATATCCCTGATTAATACAATATTTATTAGTAAAATTAGTAAGATTCTAATAAAACATTATCTCTTTAATGAATTTTTTTAAACTAACACTGAATTCTCATTCACCATGTTCTTTCATTCATACAGCAAATGTTGGTAAGCCTACACTATGACAGACTTTGTTCTAAAAACTTAGCATGATTCAGGGAATACAATTTACACAACACATCTACAAAGATGCTGCCCTCATGAGGTTTGCATTCTAGTTGGGAGAGACAATAAACAATAAACATAATAAGTAAATCACTGAAGTGCTGATTAAAGAAAACCATAGCAGGGTAAGAGGCTCAAGAATGTCAGGTAGAAGGTATAAGAATGATGAAAATTCCTTCCTTGACCAGGACTCAGCGCATCATGGAACTGAGCATGTGAAAAGCATATGAAAGCTCTTTGATTAGGATAATCTCTTTACCTTAGTCCCCTGGCTCCATCCCACAACTGCCTTGGTTGAGGATGGCAAGGGAATTTTGAAGGGAAAATAACAGCTTAGGCAAGTATTTATGGTTTTCCCCCTATATCGAAAGGTAACAGGGAAAATGCTATTTCATGATCTGGGATTTCATAGCCAAAATTTATAAGGAGGTCCCACAGCCAGACGAAAGCTTCAAATTACTATTTATTTTATGAATTTCAAAAAAAAATAGGTGTTTCAATCCAGAGTTTATAAAAAGTCAAAGGAATAAATAAAACTGATCTCTTTTATGCTCTTTGGTGGAGTCACCCATAGGAAAGTTCCAGGCAGGGAGATGCCAGATTATGTACAGCCACCTGGTAGAGAGGAACAAAATAAAACAGGTCTCAAAAGAGACTCATGAATAAACATTCCCCTTTAAATCATTGAAGTGTGGAGACTTTTAAAAATTGATATTATTTTCTTTATCTTCTCACCAAATACAAAATCCTGTTTAAAAAACCCATCTGATAGACAGTCATCTATCAAAGATGATGAAATAATTTAAAACGTTGAGATGATTTCTTCCTTCTGAATAATTCTACTGATGATTAACCCATAGATTCCCTCACTGGGAAGCATGACTACGTTATTTGTTAAGAAAATATGTTAGTAAGAATTTGCTATTCTGCTATTTATACCTGATTCCATCTCTCATAGGGAAAAAATTAGAAATTTACATTTTTTGTTTCATGAGACACACATATCATACTGCTAGTTACCTCTTCTCCAGACCAAACACACACAGGTGTTTTCACTACTTTTCATTGACATGGCTTGCTGACCCTACACCATTCTGGGCTACCTCCTTGGTGTGTGTGCTCCAGTTTATCAAACTCCTTCATAAATTCCTCTTCCCAGTATCAAATTCAATTCCATTGTTGTCACCACAAGATAGAGGAAGACAGACCGTAAGCTTTCAACTAGGTGCCATGGAGTAATGGAAATGGCGGAAGCCCTGGAGTCTGTTGGATGTGGTGGGTTCCCAACTTCAAACAACCTGTGCCACTTGCTCAGCCTGCATTCCCAGGAAGTGAATTCAGGCACCTCAGTGTGATAAAAGGATGTCTATCCCTTCTTTTATTTTCCATTTCAATCCTTTCCTACTTCCTGTAGGATTTTGTTCTTTACCTCTATCCTTTTAATTTTTAAAAGAAGTGAAAATATAAAAGCAAAAAAGGATATAAATGAGAAAGGAATCTGACCAGGTATAAGAAAGTTTCTCATAGCAGCTTTCCATCATAAAAGGCACACAGATCATTTCCAATTACTAAATAAGCTCTCAATGTAACTCCTAATCAGACTTGACTGAGGGCATCTTGGATGCCCAAGAGAAATAACACTGAAGCCTTTTGAACAAGAAAAAAAAAAACAGCTCTGCCTACCCAATGTCCACCCAGTAAAGCCAGAAAAGGTCAAGTGAGGGGATGAACTGCTGGAGAATTTCTGACTGGAAAAACTCCTTAGGTAGGGGAAGGACTATTGAAGAACAAGATGATTGGCAGGGTAACAGCACTTTTCTCCCAGCCACTGGCCCTCTGCAGCACTTTCTGAACCAGGTGTAAGGTTGAGATGTCTAGCCACATGAAACAATGATATCTTTATAAAAAAATTTAAAAGCTAAGTAAAACAGGTTTCAGCTGTTGTAGACAAAAATAGATCAGATTGTCCAAATTTTATTGGCTTCATAAGATGTGTTCACTGTATTTTTTTAACACTATGCAATATTCCAAGCCCAAATCACATAAATTATGTAAGATTTTTTTTCACAGTAGTCCTGTGAAAAAGGTGTGATATCCTTTCTTTATAGTAAGAAGGTGGCTTAGAGAAAAAAATCAATTAGACCAAGTCACACAATGAGATTGATATACTCCAATGAAACAAGCGAATTCTTTGGACAACTCCACACCTCTCCACATCACCATGCTACCGTCTCACTCATCTTGTTTTTCAAGCCACCACCCTATAAGCATCTGTCTTTGGCAAAAACTTTAAAATTGTCTTTCAATATCTAGGAA
The DNA here is from genome assembly GCA_036589455.1 of Ateles fusciceps. Classification (NCBI taxonomy): domain Eukaryota; kingdom Metazoa; phylum Chordata; class Mammalia; order Primates; family Atelidae; genus Ateles; species Ateles fusciceps. Next base: position 1,194,019 of record JAZHEH010000572.1, read on the forward strand.
CCATACTAATGATAGTGGTAGCAGGGGAGGACATAAGGAAAGTCTACTGAATTTTTAGTATCATCGCATGAAGGCCCACATCTAACATTTGTGGGAGCCACAGCCAGAGGACAAATGGAGTTCGCATACTGTAATTCCATAAGTCTAAATATTAATATTTTAGAGTATTGTCAGTCTAACAAGTTGTTGGCTACAACGTGTTCTATCGTCTTACCTTGAGAAATATACCTTCATAATGACCTGGAAGGACAGGTTTGAATTTAGATTTCTTAGACCTCTCAGAATTTTGCACCAGAAGGTAATCATTCAGGGAGATCTGGTCCTCAGTTTGATTCTCAGTCCCCATCTTTGCTACTTTTCCCACTCCTGGCTCCCTCTTGCACAGCAAGGGTCTCCTATACATGTGTGTATAATAGCTCACATGTCCAAGCTCTAGCCAACCTCCCTTTTCCCCCACCATGGGACTCCAGGCCACATCAGCTAGGAACTTCAAAATCTGAGATATCACAAAGAATGGTCTAAAGAGGAAGCACAGCCCATAGGCGGACACATCTCATTCATCCAAAGTTTCCTTGTCTGGTAAATGGGGCATTGCTGGAGGAAAGATAGCTTGGGAACTCTCTAGCATGGGCCAGAGAGCAATACTTACTGTATGATCTCCTTAAGAGCCCTCTACATTTCTTTAGTGAGAACAGGGCTAGAAGGGAGCAGATATTGGTCTAAGAGCAACTTGAAAAAAGTTTTCATGGTGGGTTTTCAATTGAGGAGCCCAGTGTAGAATTCATTGTACATTAAGAACTTATCAAATCCTTGTCAAAACAGTTGAATTTCATTTTGGGGGCAATCTGATGTTTATTATTGAAAATAAAGCTAAAAGAAAAGTAATACATATGAAATATGCTGGAAACATACATGCAGAAGACAACAACTTGATAGCAAAAATAATACTATTTATGGGCATTTGGGTAGATTTCAACTTTTGGTTATTACAGATAGTTCTCCTATGGACATTCTGGTATATGTCTTTTAGAGACTGTTTGTCCACATTTTTTTGAGTATGTATAGCCGAACAGTGTTCAAAGGTGGTTGTATGAATTTGTGCTTCTACCAGCAGTGTATGAAAACTCTCACTGCTCACATTCTTAACAACACTTGGCATTTTTCAACTTTTTTTGGTTTAGCCATTCTGGGGACTGTGGAGCAGTACTACATCATGGTTTAAATGGGCATTTCCCTGATTTCTAAGGAACTTGAATGCCTTTGCATGTTTATTGATTATTTGGATCTCTTCTTTCAAAAGGGTCTGTTCAGTTCTTTCTTATATTACCTGTCTCTATATATTATGCACTCATATATATACACACATTATTTCTGAATATCTTTTTTTAATTATTTGGAAAAAATTACATGAAACTCTTAACTGTGATTTTTCTCTAGGAAAATCTAGGAAGTAAAAATTTTGGAAAGTATAAGAGGGTTGAGTATATGAGAGAACAAGGACTTTTACACTCCAGTTTTCTTTTAAATTAGGGAACATAAATTCTGAATCTGTATAATAGAAACCTCATCTACGTAAGAAGTTGAATCTTAATAGAATTTTAAAATTCTGTGCTTTCTGAAGTGCTTGAATGGTAAGTTTCTTTAGTAGATTATATAATTCACTTTACAATAACTTGATGCACAAGCAACATTATAGAAACATTTATTATACAGTATGAGATGAGATACCAACTCTAATCAATTTATTAATAATTTTAATATGATAAAGAGCCTGGATAAAACAAAGTGGTTGATGCATAACAATCACTTTTATTTATGTAGACTTAGTATGAACCGTCTGTATCCTTATCATCTATGTTGTTATTTATTTACCATATTCACTCATCTATTTAATGTTTCTCTAGCCCCTTTCTTCTAAAAGAGGATTTCAGGTGGCTTCTGGAAATATGTAAAAGCCAAAAAGATAAGCAAATAAAACAGATGAGGAAATGAGAATACAAGGAAAATAGGACATGAAACTATAGTCAGCAGGGATAGTTAGCTCTTGCAATGTGTATCATAGCGTCCTGTTCATTTGCTAGAAGTGGGCTCCTAGTTTGGTGGCTTGGTGGCTATAACAAATAAGAAAACATGTATATTACTCATAAAGTGAAAGCCAAGCAGCTATTTTTAGAAGTACATGTTCTTCTGAAACTATTTCATAAAGAAATTGTTTCTCAAGATCATCTTAACTGGGGCCAGAGGTGGTGGGCTGGATGATGTAGTGGCAACAATGTTATATAAGCTGAGATCAAGGGGCACTCTCTCCCTCTAAAATTTTCATAGAGATTCCTGAATGGAAAAAATGCTGCTAGAAATTAGGGGCAACCTCATACTCATCTTTAACCTCTTTTTAATTCAAGCCATTGGTGAAATTTAATTTTAAGAAACATAAATTGCTTACTTCATAATTACCACAGAAAGTTTTGGCTCAAAAGTTATTTTTTTGCAATTTTCAGTTTAGTAATACCTGGAATTTGAGAATTTTGTATTTAAATATTTAATTGTTTTTATAATTCATGAAAATCTCAACAAGTCGGTGAAACTATGACTTTCAGGAATTGAGTAAAATGCATCCAAATAAACAAAAACTAAAATGAGCAAGATATCTGAGATATTTACAATCTCCAGTTTTCCTGGGATTACTTGATGTAAAATATTGACCTAAGTACTGCATTATCTTTGAGTTTATTACATTTACTAGAAATATATTAACTGTTCCACTTATGTTTATGATTCACAAGAGTTAATAAACCATTTTAACCACACTTGCACGCCTTATGCATGATGAATGTTGATTCTGAACTGAAAACTATCAAAACACAACTTAGAGCCTGGTTTTTACCCTTTAGATTACTCTCTGCAAATAAACTTACAGAAATAAATAGCATTAGTACAATTAAATGACTGAATGCGGCCACAATAACATACAGGATAAGCAGCTCGATTTTTGTAGCAAGAATCAGGGTCTTCAAAATTTTCCTGATAAAATCTCCCACTCTCACCTCATGCTGCTCTACCGTAAATTTATCCTTCTGAGTATCTTAAAAGCAATTACAAAATCCTTTCTTTTGGCTGAGGCTTGTTTTGCAGAATGGTCTTATCAAAATTCAAATATTTATTTGAGATGAGCAAAAAACTCATTTATTACAACCCATTTATATAATCATTCAAATGAATTAAGTGGTCATACATCTGTAAAAACAAAATGGTTGCTTCATTTTCATTTTTCCCTCAAAATTTCATATTTTAAAATAGATTGTATGTCAAATATTAAGTTAACTTATATTCCTATTTTCAATAATCTACATATCTATATAATTACAAAATGGGACTGCTGATCAGCTCAAAACAACATTAACGTATTTTACTCAATGATAAGGAATTTAGTGTTTTATATTTCCTACATAGATTTATCATGGGTAATGTATACTTTGCACTAGAAGAAAGTAATTATGTGCAGATATAGGGTTTGTCATAATATATATGTCTATATAGTCTAGAATTTTATTTTATTTTAAACATATCACCATGGTAAAAAAAATATGAAACAACAAAGAATATCGAATAAACAATTATTTGCAACAGCTAAAATAAAAAAATTAGTTAACATATAAGACATCTTGAAAACTGATTTATAGGTCAGGTGTGGTGGCTCACGCCTGTAAGCCCAACACTTTGGGAGGCTGAGGTGGGCGGATCATGAGGTCAGGAGATTGAGACCATCCTGGCTAACACAGTGAAACCTTGTCTCTACTAAAAACACAAAAAATTAGCCAGGTGTAGGGGCACGTTCTTGTAGTCCCAGCTACTAGGGCGGTTGAGGCAGGAGATTTGCTTGAACTCAGGAGATGGAGGTTCAAAGCGAGCTGAGATTGCACTACGGCACTCCGGCCTAGGCATCAGAGTGAGACTCCATCTCAGAAAAAAAAAAGAAAAAACTGATTTATAAACAACTCAATAGGAAAATAAATACTTCAAAAATAATTAAGAACAGATGATTTACAGAAAAATAAAAATAAATTATTATAAAATATGGAAAGATATTCAAATTAATTCACTGTTAAAGAAATGTAAATCACAACAAGGAACTTTTTTTAAACCTATCAAGTTGGGGGAAAAGTGTGTTAATAGTATACATTATCTCAGGGTGTGGAGGGAAAGACATTCTTATTCATTGTCAATTGGAATATAAATAAGGTTTCAGAGCAGTTTGGCATATTTATAAACTTGCATGTATGTATCCTTTAATACAGAAATTCCACACTTAGAAGTGCATGTTTGTTATGAAGAAAGCAAATTTTAGAATGGTTCCACATTTGTTGTTTTTTGACTTTTTAAAATGGTATATTGTTTTTAAAGAATAAATGTTTAATTTTTATATGGTCACACTTGTCTATTTGTTCCTCATAGCTGTTTACATAGTTAACTCTGCTGTGAGATAGGACCAAGGACAACTACTCTTCATTTGTGGAAGCTAAGGCTCAGAGAGTTTTCCCATTAAGAATGAGGGCAGGAATTTGATCCTAGTTCTAAGTGACTTCAAAGCCTGTGCTATTTTCACTTCGGTAAACCCAATCTTGATATGTTGAAAAGAATATAACATTGAAAGTAACTTTGCAATCACCACTACTATTTCAATTCCTACCAGTCTGGAGACCACCCAATAGCAAACTACTCCTAGTGGCTGATGCATCGTCTACTTAAGAGGAGTCATTTTTTTCTACCTCTTAGGGTTTGGTATATAAAATCTGCATCAAAATATTGCTGAATCTTAGAATGCTTAAGCAGATGAAATCACATTTCCATATTAAAAAGTATACCCTGAAGGTATTAATGATTTCAGTATTTACAAATGGGAAACGTGACACATCAAAAAGACTGATAACACCCAGTGATGACAAGTGCACGGGGAAAGATTAATGTCTCTATGATTATGGAAATGTATGGTTAATAACATTTTTAAAAGGCAGTTTAGCAATACATATCAAAATTTAAATTCTGGCTACTCTTTGATCTATCAGTTTCACTTCTGGGATTATCCTACAGTAACATTTACCTGAGTGCAAAGACATAAGGAAAAAAATATTTCCTCCAGTTTTAATGGTAATAGAGGAAAATTAGTGAAAACTAAAAGGCTCCTTAATATAGATCACTTAAGTTAAAAGTTCATGCAATAGAGTGTTATACAACTATTAAAAATGAGATTGACAAGTATTCACTAATATAGTTGGCTATCAGTGATACATTGTTAAAGAAAAATAGTTTCAGAAAAGTAACTAAAATATGAATGAACTTTTATAAAAAATGCATGGCAAAAGATCTAGTTACCCCTATAGGATGGAAATGGGAGAAGAGGGAAGTGGGAAAAGATGAATGTTCACTCTTTTTTTTTTTACATAGTTCATTGTTATGTTTGATTTTTTTTCCCAATGAGTATGTAAAACTTTATAAATTCACTCTTTATATTGGTTTTATTAGATTTTTTCGGCCACAAGGACAACTTTGTAATATTTTAAAAACAATGATTTTTATAAAGATGAAAGCAATACTTCTGCTTTAGTTTAAGAAACAGGTCATTTAGAGTATTTCAACAACAAGAAACTAAAAGAGGCAATTGGCTGACTGCTTTAGACATTTTCTCCACCTCTTCTCCGAATAAGGAAATGTGGCCAAGCTGTATAGTCCAAGAACTGTGATAAACCCTTGAAGCAATCTGAGGCTGAAAGATAACTTTCATTAGCACACAAAGCAAAGGATTAAAAGTCTTTTTTTCATAGGAATTGTTTACTTTAAAATTTGGCGTTGTTATTAATCCAACTTTCTTGGTATGTCCTAATACGATTAAAACAAAAATGAGTCAGAAAGAATGGTAGTTGTGTTAAAAATCCTCACAAGGCTTCTCTCAGGTTAATATAGACCCAATTGCTTTACACACTTTGGGGGAAAGGAAGCATACAAATGGGAATAAAGCTGGTCACTGTTCCAACTCCCACTATAGATTAATTTCTTTCATTTCTCATAAGGGCTGGCACATGGTTTCTGTGCTTGCTTCACAGAGAATTATCTCAGTGTAAGTCAGGGAGGAATCTTGTAACAGAATGCATTCTTTCCTTTGGAGGACTTGTCAAAATTGTTGGCACATTCTAGGTTAAGGTTAGATTACACCATCATGGTAAAAAGTTTAGCTCAAGAGACAGCGTGTACTTTGTTGATTTATTTAGATACAGGATTTACTGAGGAAACACTAGAATTATTGGTCCCTAGTGAATTTCAAAGAAGACAAAATGAGTTTTCTTCTTGAATGCTCTATACTTGTCTGTGTGCAGAAGAACAGAGGCAGCTCAGTAAGTACCAGCAGAACTTCACAGGTTCTTATATGGGAAGTCATCAATCCCATCATATGACACAATCACATCATTTCTTCCTCAGAGTACTCTTTAGTTTTATGTGTGCATTCTCATAGTTGTAGACTATAGGAAGCCTTATATGGGTTTTCTGGAATTTTTGGCTATAATAGATTACTGTTGAATGACCTATTCATCCTCTACTTATTATTAGAAGAAAAATAGTCATGACCTTCACAAGATCTTATATGGGAAGTCATCATTCCCACATAATAATCATTGTCAAGAAAGGACAAAGAATAATCTGTAAGTTTTATAAAATAGTCATAAAGTTATTGAAATAGTGTATGAAAAGTTATATGAATAGACTATGAAAATAGTTATGGAGAAGTTTATGAAATAAAAACTTTATGCAGTTCAACTGATAATTTTTGTAGTAGTATTAGTAATATGGTCAGTTAGTCAATGGAAAATCCATTTCAGCCTATAACTGTATGAAACTCATATGAAGGAAACCTGGGCCATAAATGGCTAAGAAAGAAAACTGGACTGTACCACAACTGAAGCAATTACGGGCTTTAAGCCATGCCCAACCAAAGGTTTTACCAATTTATTTCACAGGAACTAGAAATTAATATCAAAGACCTAACTATTGCCTATAATTTACGGTGCATAATACTGTATATGGTAAGCTTCATATAACTATTTCAATCGTCCTTAACTCTCTTGTCTTTCTAAGAAGTCCGATAAGAGAATCCTTGTGGTTTAGGGAGACATCTGTGGTAGCTATGAAGATGCACTGCTCCCATCTCCCTTCAAGAGAACTTTCTGCAAGTACTGGAGTTGGCTGACAGTCTCCAGTGGACACACCTTTGGATTCATAATGTTCTTGCCAAAGCCACAGTTTCTTGCAGGCTGCTCCCAGCCAGCAACTGGCTTCAAGAGCTGAGCCATTTCTGTCTTACACTAGAGTTCTCTGAAGGTGAATCTTGGCTCTAGCGCTCCCTATTGATCTCATTGAGATACTCATAGAGCTTCATTACAGTCTGAGGCTCCTTACATACAATCAACCTTTCTTCCTTCATTAGACAGATGCTAAACCTGCAGCTTTGTGTGCAGGCTCCCTTGCTCCTCTATTCTATATCCTTCACAGGTGTTTTCTCCTATAAATCTTTCAAACATCTAATTTATTTTGACATCTGTTTCTTAGAGGATTCGAAATTATACATTAAATTAAATGGACCCCAATGTGCAATAGCGGTAATAGTCCTTTAAACTTGTAAGCTTTCTGAAAAAAATTTCTTTTTTTTGAGATGCAGTCTTGCTTGTTGCCCAGGCAGGAGTGCAGTGGCACCATCTCAGCTCACTGCAACTTCCACCTCTTGGGTTCATGCAATTCTCCTGCCTCTGCCTCCTGAGTAGCTGGGGTTACAGGCATGTGCCACCATGCACAGCTAATTTTTGTATTTTTAGTAGAGATGGGGTTTCACCATGTTGGCCAGGCTGGTCTTGAACTCCTGACCTCAAGTCATCCACCTGCCTCAGCCTCCCAAAGTGCTAGGATTACAGGTGTGAGCCTGCACCCAGCCTGAAGAACTTTTAATACTGCTTCAAAACTTGCTCCAATAGGAGCCATTGCTGTTTGTATGTGTTTCAAGTTATTTGTTTATAAGGAGGCTTTGAGGAAGGAGCTCCTTTCTTAATATGAAACTATTTGCTGTTCAGAGGGCTGTGAAAGAATCTTCAGTGCCTTGGCTTTCTCCCTGATCCAAGTATAATTTGCCTGTCAGTCAAAAAGAGTTGTTTTGATGCCAGTTGACCATAACTCTTGGTTGGCATCTCACTGGGTGTACTTTGCAAAAATATGCTTGATGTTCAGGTTCATAATTCTTACATGCAGAGATCAAACAACTGCACTGACTAAATTCTAACAAATAAGAGTACAATATAGTGTTTTTCTTATATTTTGCCTGTATTTAAAATGATAATCTATTCATTGAGGATGTTAAAATCTGATTTTAGTATTACCAGATTCAATTAATGAAAAAGGATAAATCAAGAGGGCCAATTTACTTCAACTTTTTTCAGTCAGGTGTATATGAATATATATCAGGTTCATTTGTCTTGAGAGGTGCATAGGATCATCCACTGTTTCACCTATATAGACCTCCTTCATAGCAGTTTGGTTTTGCATAGACAGGTTGAGTACATAAGTGCCTCATGTTTAATATTAAACCCTGTGCAACTAATGAAAGTCATGAATATAAAGACTCTGAAGAATTTTTTTCATAAAAGTCCACTCAGATTTAATCATTAAGCTATTTGTAGAAGACTATTTTATTCTCTATTACAATACCATTGGGAATTTTAGCATAGTAGATTTATTTGTATATTTTCAAGAGGAAGATAAATTTGAGATGTCAGTGCTAATGCTAAATGCTAGATGCCAATGCTAAAATTCCCAATGGTATTGTAATAGAGAATACATAATAATACATTTCCTGTGTTATTATGCATTTTATATGTGCTATGACCTAATATATTAATTACCTCCACTAGTTCTCATTACAACTCTATGTGTTACGCTATTTGCTATCTTCGTTTTAAGATATAGGAGCTGGGTTTTAGTAAAGCTGAATAACACTCAAAATTACATAGCTATTAGTTTAGCAGAGATTTTAATGTGGACTAGCCTGCCCCCAAGTCTGTCTTTACATATACTTGGTATATCTTTCCCGAATGTCATGTATGACAGAAGACAGCTATACAATAATGTAACACTCTTGTTTTATGAGTAAGAAATTCTCCTGGTGATGTTCTTTAACTTCCCCAGGAGAATTTCTTACTCATAAAATAAGTTCAGCTGGCCTAGTGCCCTGACCCTCTCCAGGGTTCTTTCCTGCCCCAACATTCCTTTACTCTATAACTAATCTGGAGAAAGCTCCTACCAAAACAATTTGAAAAAATAATAACTACATGTAACGTAGGATACAAGCCTCCACGGTATGCTATTGGGTGCGCCAAGTCTTCTGAAACTTTAAATTTCTATTTCTCTCTCTACATTAAAATAGAGCATATATGGCAAGAAAAGAAAAATAAGTTGGCAAGTATGGCAAGAAAAGAAAAGTAAGTTTCATGAAGGGATGAGTGTCTTGGGTTCCTTTGGAAAGAGTATTTAAGTTTAATGCCATGAATAAATCTTAAAACAGATATTATCATCTAAAAGTAACAAATCACTAGAAATTATACATATATATTATATGCATATATATATATGTAACTGAATTCATACAAAGGTTCGAAAAGTCCAAATATCCTACAAAGTTTGAATTAGTGTTCCTTATTAAAAATTTGAATCCAAAAAATAGTTTTGGGGGTGATAGGTCTCTGATATGTGCATTTCTTCACTTGAACTCTTTCTCAAATTTCTAGTCTGATAACTCTATCAAGTTATATCTGAGATAGAGTTCATTTGGATCTTTCAGTAGTCACTTTAAACTGTTCAAAAATCAGTGAATGATCCAGATGGAAAGTCTCCTATGTATAGTATGATATAAATTGTTTTTCCCTTTTGAAGCATTGGCATCTCAAATTTATCTTCCTCTTGAAAATACACAATTACCATATAAAATGTAGTCAATATCATGTTTATATTAGCAAATTGATGCAACATGGGCCGAGTATTATTGTACAGGTCAGGAGGCACTGGGACACAATCATATCATTTCCTCCTCACAGTTCTCTTTAGTTTTATGTGTGCATTTGCATAGTTGTAGACTACAGGAAGCCTTATATGGGTTTTCTGGAATTTTTGGCTATAATATATTACTGTTGAATAATCTACTCATCCTCTACTTATTATTATAAGAGCAATAGTCAAAGCACTAAGGGTCCTAAAAAATGCTGAGCCCAGTATTTTTTAGTTTATAAAATTGCTCTTGTTCTCATGTATTCCCTCCGCATCTGGTATTCCTATTTTATCATCCACTGTGAATTCAAGCCAAAACTTTTGCCCAATGGACCTGCCATTACATTTTTCATATTTTCTTTAAAACCAAATCTAGCAACTTATTGAAAAAATATTGAATGATTAAAATGAAATAAATCTGTAAAGCTCAGTCTGTCTTTCCTTTTTTTTTTCCACAGTTACTGCTGGAATAGAGGGGCTTTCATGTTTTTCAGGAACTGAGAAAAACATTGCTTCTTCTTTTTATGGATGCATCAAGACGAACCTGAAAATATAATTTCCTTTTGTCTTCTACATGAGGGGGAGATGACCTAGATTTTAACTTGACAAATGTGCCTGTAAAGCAACACTGAGATATTCCAGTTGATGTAGATGGTCTCCTTTTAATACAGTCACCAAAATGAAGCAAAGAGGTCTAGATTTTTCATCTTAGTTGAAACAAAGAATTAACATAAAGGAAATAGAAGAAAAAAGCTAAAGGGGAGCTTTTCTTCTATCTTGCCAGAAACACACATATCCACCCTTTCCCTGAAGGTGCTGCACAGCTGATATGGCTCTTGTTAAACAGAAACTGTTAGCAAAATGTTAAGAGTCTAAAAGGAAATTGGCTAATAGTACTCAGTAGTGACTGTGACATATTGTAATGAAAGGCAAACATAGCAAACATGTTGTAAGTCAACATCTTAAATGTTAAGTGGCAGAAGAAAACTGTCAGGTTTGGGCTTCATGGGAGTAAAGAGTTCAGGCATGCCATATTTTTTTCTGGTCGAATAATGCTTAGGTTTTTAGCTGTTTAAATTTCAGATGAATGCTACTATACTCCCAGTGTGAGCCCACTGAGAATGGCTTAACAATTATTTACAATAATATATAATTTCAGATGATTATTTCATGCCTCTCATCTCCCCTCAAATATCCAACACCTTCTTGTTATCGTCAGTGTTAGCTGGTGACCTTGCTTCTTAGTTCTCTAAGAAGATTGAAGAGATCAGAGGAGAACTTCCATAGAACCACTCTCCACCCCACCACCCCTGCCACCACTACCACCACCACCACCACCACCACCAACCCCGCCACCACCACCACCACCACCTCCCCCCCAACACCACCCCCCTCACCACCACCCCCCACCACCACCACCCTCACCCCCACCCCCCCCCACCACCCCCACCACCACCCACCCCCCCCGACCACCACTCCCCCCGCCACCACCAGCCCACCACCACCACCACCGCCTCCCCCGCCACCACCACCACCACCACCACATCTATCCCACCTTCCAGCATCTTTCCACATGCAATCTGTCTTCAAACTTGTTATGAGAGATTAATCTTCCTACTCTTTCTAAGTCATACACCCTCCACATGCACAGGATCCCAAGTCATCTCACTCAGGACACTGCTGTCACCCCTCACTCCTACTATCAGTTTTTGCTCTCTTCTGCATCATTCCTGTAAGCAGGCAGACTTATTGTTTTATTTTTTATATTAAGAAGAAAAACTGTGCTTGGTCCCATTTCCCCTGCCAGCTAAATCACGCACTTTTTCTATGCATTTGGCAGCAACACTCTTTGCAAGTGTTCTTTATATTCACTATTTCCAATTCCTCTTCTCCAGCTGCTCTTAATTTTATTCCACTAAGGCATTTCATCCAGCACTCCATTAAAACTGGCTTTGTCGGCCAGACGCGGTGGCTCACGCCTATAATCCCAGCACTTTGGGAGGCCGAGGTGGATGGATTGCGGGGTCAAGAGGTCAAGACCATCCTGGTCAACATGGTGAAACTCCGTCTCTACTAAAAATACAAAAATTAGCTGGGCATGGTGGCGCACGCCTGTACTCCCAGCTACTCGGGAGGCTGAGGCAGGAGAATTGCTTGAACCCAGGAGACGGAGGTTGCAGTGAGCCGAGACTATGCCATTGCATGCCAGCCTGGGTAACAAGAGAGAAACTCTGTCTCAAAAAACAAACAAACAAACAAAAAACTGGCTTTATCTACATGGTCAATGACCTCCCTGTTGCTAAATCCAGTCCTCAGTACTTTTTTTACTTGACCTATCAGCAGCATTTGAAATAATTGATTACGCTTAACTCCTTGATACTGCTTATTCTTAGGCAAGGAGAGACATCTAGATGATTCTGTAGGCTTATTTCTTCTCTTTTGGTATTTTAGCAAGGGTAAATTAACTAAATGAAAGAACTAGCAGATACCAGTTGCCAAATCAGCTCCAGAGCTGACTTTCTAGGAGAGTCGCTTCCTTAAGGAGGAAGTTTCCATGGTTACCTAGGAGTCTAGGTGTTCCTACCTATTGTTACGCATACTAGAGCGCTATGGGAGTGGTGTTCTTCTCCTGGAGTCCTGTCTGTGAGACTCGAGCTTAGGATATGATGTGTGCTCTGCTATGCCTCCATTTGTGAGATTTTTCCCAATAAAACCTATTCTGTGTGTAACATGGTGCTCACAAGCAGTGTGTGCATGAGACCCTGTTGTTGTCAATTGTCTCCCAGAACTTTTGCACTCAAATGTTTTTTTCTCCTACTATGATGGCACTCCCTTGATGATTTTGTCCATTCTCATAGGCTCCATCTGTAGGCTAGATCTCTCTATTGACTATGAGATGGCATAAATGAAGCTACTGGGATGCTGAAAATTTTCTAAACCCAGATCTAGATGATGGCTAAATGGGATGTAAGAACAAATTGAATTATACACTTATTTGTTCACATTTCTCTACGTATGTTATCCTTCAACGAAAACTTTTGCAAAAAGTGATGCTAGAAGTTACGTTTTATCTTCAAAATGGAAATAATAATGTATATTTCATAGGAATGCCGTGTTTATTAGAAGAGGCAATACATGTAAATGGCTGTTAGTTTGTAAGGCAGTATATAAGTTTTGTTTTACTTCCTCACTTTTCTTCCTTTTACAGTAGTATTTACTTTTTTTCTATAAGCAGCAAAACTTTCTCATGCATTTAAAGAACCAGTGGGTCTTATGAGGGCTACCTCTATTACAAGCTGAAATATTGATTAACTATGAATTTACTGGTAAGGAATTGCAGGTATCTTCCACAAAGGAACACTGATTCTAGAAAGAAAGTGATCAAGTGGTAGATCGTAAGATATGTATCTGATTAAGATGTTAAAAATGTGTTTGTGCATGTGTGACTGGAACCACTGAGTAAAAAAGTAAAATGCTGAATAGCATATCAGTTTATTACTGTAACTAAACCCAGGTTTGGCTGCTCCCCCACTTGAAAGCCATACATGAGAGGTGAGGGTTGGTGAGAGGAAAAACACATTTAATTGGAGAGCCAGCAAGCTGAAAAGATGGTGAACTCATGTGATAAATTACCATCTTAAATTTTTTAGGCTGGCCAGAGGGTTTTTATGTAAAGAAAATACAGGGAAAAAAGAGGGGGTTGGTATCAGGAGGTGACGGAGGACTGCAGACCGAGTGCCAGCTTTTTGTGAGGCCGTGGCTGGATGAAGCAAACCACAAGCAGCTTCCACAGCTGGCACTGGAGAAAATGGTGGCACCTGGAGAGTTGGAGATGCCAGGAATCGCAGAGCCCCAAAGAGGGTGTCACCCTGGGCTCCCTGAAGGGCCACAGTTCTTCTGTCCTTCTTTCTTCTCTTTTTTCTTTTCTCTTCTTGTTGCCCACAACATGGTGAGCCAGAGACGTGTTTTAGCCCTGTTTGTGTTACAGTGCTTTTAGCCCCACTATTCGGCCAATTCTGAGTTCTTGTCCTGTGTCCAGGAAGAATGAAGTATGTGGACAAGTGGAGGGTGAGCAAGGCAAAGAGAAGCTTTATTGAGCAACAGAACAGCTGAGAGGAGACCAACATTGGGTAGTTCCTCTCTACAGGCAGGGTGTCCTGACTAGTATTCAGTTCTCAGCAGAGGAGAGACCCTGGAGTGAGTAGCTCCTCTCTGCAAGCAGGTCATCTCATTAAGTGTACAGCTGTTAGCGGAGAGGAGATCCTGAAGCGGGTAGCTCCTCTCTGCAGCTGGTCATCCTGTCATCTCTTCAGGTCTCAGCAGAGAGGAGACCTTGGGGTGAGTAGCTGCTCTCAACAGCTTGTCATCCGTCATCTCTCCAAGTCTGGACGAGACTGGGGTTTATATGGGCTGCAGAGGGGAGGAAGTGTGTGGCAATTGGTTCATGGTCAGTCATGGGCAGGCAGAGAGAAAGCACCACAAGCTCTCACTCTGGTTCACTGGACCAGCAGCTTGGCCCCAGACTTTAGGACTTTTCTGGTTTGTAGGTAGGGCTTCACTGGGGGCCTTCATCCTTCAGCCCAGGAGCCTGTCTGCCTCTTGCTGCCATTTATGCTGCCCAGGCTGTTTGTACCAAGGGGTGCCTGCAGGCCAGCTCTGAGTTGCCCTCAGCCCCCCCTTAGCCTCCTTCCTGTGCATATCAGTGCCCAAAGTCCAGAGGGGGCCAATGCGGCAGGGGGCTGGCATGTCAGTGCTGCCCTGAGCATGTGCACACCCAGTCAAGCTGTGACAGTGTCTGGGCTCAGGCTAAATCTTGCTCTGAGAACAGAGTAGGTGCTGGGAGTGAGGAGAGACCAGGCAGCAGGAGCAGATACCTCCAAGCCAAGCAGGTGCTGGGAGTGAGGAGAGACCAGGCAGCAGGAGCAGATACCTCCAAGCCTATAGGGCCTGGGAGGGCTTTCTGGGCCCTCAGAGGGCAGAGATGCCCAGGTTTGCAGCCATGGCTTGGACAGCTGCAGATGTGCCTGGGAAGGTGGGGCTCCTGCCTGCACCTCCCCACTTGCAGCCAACATCATGGCAGCAGCCACCCATCACATAGATGCTCAAGTCCCTTACATAAAGTGGCCTAGTATCTGTATATAACCTATGCACATCCTCCCCATATACTTCAAATCATCTCAAGACTACTTATAATACCTAATACAATGTAAATGGTATGTAAATAGCTGTTAAATTGTATTGTTTTTATTTGTATTTTTTATTGTTGCATTATTATTTGAGTTTTTCTGAATATTTTTAATGTGCAACTGATTTGATCCATGGGCACATAACTGTGGATGCAGAGGGCTGACTGTACATACATTGATCTTAATACCAACTGCCACCATTTCATTTTGTATTGATAATTTTTACCATGTGCAGATATTTGGAGGGAGAAATATTAACAAAAATGAAGGCCTGCTATTTGAATGCAGTCTATATGGAGAAAGCAAAACTAGGAAATTTAGGAAAAGATATGGCATCTACTTCATATATGTCAATGGGTTGAGGGAGATGATTTAAATGAAATTGGCACATAGGTGAATTTTGTCCTTTGCACCTTGTCAATTTCCTTCATCGACATGTGTCTCTCCTTCTGTAATCCTTATTATAATTCCTGTTCCTATTCTTCTTCCCAATCCCATCTTCCCATGATCTGTTCTTGTTTTATGTTGACTTCCATTAATTCCCTTTTAAGAATTAATAACCACTTAGCAGGAGTGTTAAAAGTGAACGTTAATACTGTTCACCTGCTAGGTTTTAAAGAAAGAGGTGAATCTAAAGGGGATCTTTAAACTGAATCTTTAAACTGTGTCGTAGCAGAAAGAACCTCTTATTATTTCCCTCTCTTCTCCTTGATATACTTTATATATATTTCATATCTTATGACACTATTTAAATCTATGACTCGTGTCTCATTAGTGGCTGTACCATCAGTTTAAGAAGGTTATGGACAGATTAAAATAGAAAACAAAATAGGAAAACGTTATTTGTAATAGCCTCAAACTGGAAACAACCCAAATACCCATCAACATATAATTGAACAAGTAAATTGTTGTGTATTCACACAATGGAATACTACTCAGCAATAGAAAAGAATGAACTATTGATACAGGAAACCATATGGAGAGATTTAATAATAATTACACTTAGTGATAGAAGCCAGACAAAAAAGCACATACTTTATGATTCTGTATTTATAAAAATCTAGAAATTAAAACTAATCCACAGTGATAGAAAGCAGATCAGTGTTTCTCTGTGGATGGAAGAGGAAGGAGAGAGGATGGAAAGAGATTACAAAGAGACATGAGGATACTTTTGAGGCGGTTGAATATTTTCATTATCTTGATTGTGTTGATGGCTCCATAGGTGTAAACATATGTCAAAACTTACCAACTGTGGATACTAAATATATGCAGCTTATTTGTCAATTATATTTCAACAAAGTGTTAAAGAAATTGAAAACATCAGAGTGTATTGCACAATACATTTAAACTTTTTTCATGAAAATTTTCAGTACAGCTGTGTGTGTGTCTCTCTGTGTGTGTGTGTAGAAATTGCATTTACACATCCATTCTCTCTTTAAAACAACATATTTTCCAACATATTATTTTTTGCTTTTGTTCTTCTTGCTTTCTGTAGGCATGTTTTTATTTTTTATTTTTTTGGCATTCCCCTTATGCTTCTCCTTCTCCTCTTCCTAAATTCTGGAATTGAATGCATGATTCATTTATTTTCATTCTCTTGCTTTTAAGAATAAAATAATTTAAGGCTACAAATGTACTCCTAAGTAAAGTTTTGGGATATTCTCATACGTTATTTTAATATAGTGTTTGCAATGTCATTGGTTTGGTTTGATTTTCTTTTTTGACCTTGATATGGTTACGTTCTGTTTCCCCACCCACATCTCATCTTGTAATCCCCAGGTGTCCAGGGAGGGACCTGGTGGGAGGTGACTGGATCATGGGGGCAGTTTCCACCATGCTGTTCTCACGATAGTGAGAAAATTATCATGAGAGCTGATGGTTTTAAAATTGTTTGTCAGTTCCTCCTTCATTCACTCTTCCCTCCTGCCTCCTTGTGAAAAAAGTGCCTGTTTCCCCCTTTGCCTTCTGCTATGACTGTAATTTTCCTGAGGTCTCCCCAGCCATGTGGAACTGTGAGTCAATTATACCTCTTTCCTCTATAAATTAACCAGTTCTGGGTGTTTCTTATAGCAGAGTGAAAATGAACTAATACAGAAAATTGGTACCGAGATAGTGAGGCATTGCTGTAAGATACTGGAGAATGTGGAAGTGACATTGGAACTGGGTAACAGGCACAGGCTGAAACAGTTTGAAAAGCCCAGAAGAAGACAGGAAGATGAAGGAAACTTTGGAACTTCCTAGAGACTTGTTGAATGGTTTTGAGCAAAATGCTTATAGTGATATGAACAATGAAATCCAGGCTGAAGGGGTCTCAAATGGAGATGAGGAACTTGTTGAGAACTAGAGTAAAGGTGACTTTTGCTGTGCTTTAGCAAAGAGACTGGTGGCATTATGTCCCTGCCCTAGAGATTTGTGGAACTTTGAACTGAAGAGAAATGATCTAGGGTATATGGTGGAAGAAATTTCTAAGCAGCAAAGCATTAAAGAGGTGACCTGGATTATTCTTAAAGCATTCAGTTTTGTGTGTTTACAAAGAGATGGTTTGAAATTGGAACTTATATTTAAAAGGGAAGTAGAACATAAAGGTTTAGGAAATTTGCAGTGGTAGAAAAAAAATCATTTCTGGCAAGGAATTCAAGTCTTCTGCAGAAATTTGCATAAGCAATGAGGATCCTAATGTTAATAGCCAAGACAATGAGTAAAGCATCTACAGAGCATGTCAGAGATCTTCAAGGTAGCCACTCCCATCACAGGCCCAGAGGCCTACGAGGAAAAAGTTTCATGGGCTGGGCTCAGGGACATGCTGCTCTGTGCAGCCTCAGAACTTGATGCCCTACATGCTAGCTGCTCTAGCTCTAGCCCTGGCTAAAACGGCACAGCTTAAGTTGTTGATTCAGAGGGTGAAAATCTCAGGCCTTGGCAACTTACATGTGCTGCTGAGCCTGCAGGTGTGTAAAAATCAGGAATTGAGGTTTGGGAACTTTTGCCTAGATTTTAGAGGATGTATGGCAGCACCTGGATGTCCAGGCATAAGTCTGCTGCATGGGTGAAGTCCTCATGGAGAATCTCTGCTAGGGCAGTGAGAAGGGAAATGTGGTATCAGAGCCCCCACACAGAGTCCCCACTGGGTCACTGCCTCATGGAGCTGTGAGAAGAGGGCCACTATTCTCCTGACCCCAAAATGGTGGATCCACTGACAACTTGCACTGTGTGCCTTGGCAAGCTGTAGGCCCTCAACATCAGCCTGTGAAGGAGCTTCACAAGACTATGGGAGCCTACTCCTTGCATCAGTGTGCCCAGTTCTAAAACATGAAGTCAAAGGAGATTATTTTGGAGGTTTAAGATTTAATAATGACTTTCCTATTATATTTCAGACTTGCATGGGTCCTGTAGTCCCTTTGTTTTTACTAATTTCTCCCATTTGGAATGGGAACATTTACCCAATGCCTGTACCCGCATTGTATCTTGAATGTAATTAACTTATTTTTGATTTTACAAGCTCATAGGTGGAAGGGGTTTGTACTTGTCTCAGATGAGACTTTGGAGTTGGACTTCTGAGTTAATAGTGGAATGAGTTAAGGCTTTGGGGGTCTATTGGAATGGCATGATGTGTTTTGAAATGTAAGGACATTAGATTCAGGAGAGGCTAGGAGCAGAATGATGTGTTTTGGCCCTGTGTCCCATCCCAAATCTCATCTTGAATTGTAATCCAATTGTAATTTTCAGGTGTCCAGGGAAGGACTTGGTGGGAGGTGATTGGATAATGGGGGCAGTTTCCCTCATGCTGTTCTCATGATAGTGAGGGAGTCCTCATGAGAGCTGCTGGTTTTAAAAGTGTTTGGCAGTTCTGCCTTTGTTCACGCTTTTCTCATCTCATGCCACCTTGTAAAGAAGGTGTCTGCTTCCCCTTTGCCTTCTGCCATGATTGTAAATTTCCTGAGGCCTCCCCAGCCATGTGGAACTGTGAGTCCATTAAACCTCTTTTCTTTATAAGTTACCCAGTCTCAGGTATTTCTTTATAGCAGTGTGAAAACTAATACAGACCCAAACACAAATTAAGAGAACATATTAAGCCTGTAATCCCAGCACTTTGGGAGGCCGAAGTGGGCGGATCATGAGGTCAAGAGATTGAGACCATCCTGGCCAACATGGTGAAACCTCGTCTCCACTAAAATACAAAAAAAATTAGCTGGGTCTGGTGGTGTGTGCCTGTAGTCCCAGCTATCTGGGAGGCTGAGGCAGGAGAATTGCTTGAACTAGGGAGGCAGAGGTTGCAGTGAGCCAAGATCGTGCCACTGTACTCCAGCCTCGTGCCTGGTGACAGAGCGAGACTCTGTCTCAAAAAAAAAAGAGAACATTGTAAAACTTTCTCTTACTCGAACTTTAATATTAATTTTAGTGAGTTGTGATAAATATCCTAGTCTTTGTTTTATAATAGAGAATGTCAACCCAGTTATACTTATTATTATCTTTCTGTGTTAATACTTCTTAGAGGTCATTTTTATGTACTCTGATATTAGATTATGTTTTATTTTTTCTTTTTATTTACATCTCCTTGGCATTATCATTTTTGTTTTAAAAATTATCTTTTTTTCTGTAACTATAAATACCAAAACCAAAATTATTTCTATTGACATCCTTAAAAGAATTTTGCTCTTTTCTTATTCTATTACTCAATCTTATTAACATAATCTATGATTGGAATTGAGAATCTATTTGGTAAGATTCTTATGATTTACAAGTGTATTTTTCATATTTGTATTAAATATTCTAAACATTTTAAAATAACTAAAATATGAATCATTGGTTTATTAGTTTTCTTGCTTATTTCCAGCTCATTTATTTTGTTCACTCCTGTGTTCTTTATTTAGTTTCATTTCTTGGAGAGCTTTAGTAAATCTTTAATTAGTGCTTTAAGGGGTAGTATCTAGAAAGCATAATTTCAAACTCTTGCATTTCTGTATTTTGATGTGTGTTTTTGATTGATAGATTCAAGTTTTTCTTCAGTTCAGGAAAGATTTTATTTTCCTATCGTTGATTTGATCACAGCCTTTCCACAGAATGCTCTATACTTTAATTCTTGACTTCACATTAAACTCAGCTGGTTCTATCTTCAATCTATGTCCTGGGTAGTCTCCATTTGCCTCTCAGATTCCTTCTCAGCCCTTCTCTGTCCTGCCATGTTTCTTAGTATACTGATACTCTATGGACTACATCACCTAGCGTCTTTTGCTTTTTGGTTCTGATTGACAAAAGGAAACAGAAAGAGATAAGAGGGGATGGGAATTGAGGTTGAGGTGTTTATTCACCCTGCTTTCTTCCTAACACCTCGGTTGGAATAGAGGGGTGCATTCCTCTACCAAATGTCATAGCTCCTTTTGGGGGGTACCTTTCCCATGGCTAGTGGGAAAAAATAAACAATGTAATATAAACAATATATATATATATATTAAATAATTACAACTTTATTATTTTTTATTAGTCAGTAAATGGAGTATTGTGACAGAGAATACCTTCGGTAAGCTACTTAGAAAGCATGAACAAAGGAAAACTTCCCTCTGGAGGTGACTGCTAAGCCAAACAATGAACAGGAACCAGCCAGATGAAGAAGAATATTATAAGTAGAGAGAACTGTAAAGCAAAGACCTTTGGGTATTCTAGGACTGAAAAAAATGTCCTACATGACTGGTGCATAGTCAGAAAGGATGGTCATGGCATGAGATAAGTATAAAGATAAGAATTTAAAGTGTAATGGAAAGCTATTTGCAGGGTTTTAGTAGGAAGAGATAGATATTTTTATAGGGTGTTTCTGAATGCTCTAAAATGGATGAAAGGATTGTAGAAAGACCAAAGAGAAAATGCAGTCCAGTTAGTGGGCTGTTGCAACTATCTATGTGAGAGGTCTGGTTTGGATTGGGGTAGCAGCTGTAGATTTTTTTCTGACAGGATGTGCTGACTTATTGGATGTGAGGGGAAGGGGAAAAAGGACTTCAAAGCTTCTTGCTTGAGCAAATGAACCATTTACAATGACAGAAAAGATAGGGGTAAAACAGGTATGACTTATGGAGATGTTAAGAGAAGATAAAATATCGGACAAGTTCTAGAAATATAATTTGAGCACTGTTAACACATAAATGATGTTTAAAACAAGGAAAGATCTGAAGGAAGAATGCTGACAGAGGAGGAAAAATGATTTAAGTTCAATCACTGAAGAACTTCAGCACTGAGAGGTCTCCTAGAAGAGCTGACAGTGAAGGAGCTGGAGAAGAACAGTCAATATTATAAGAAAAATAACCAAAAGAATATAATGTAAAAAACATGAGAATGGAAAGATTTCATAAAGAAGAGAGTGACCAACTGTATCAAGTATAGCTGACAGATCAAGCAAGAAGAAAGAAACTATCCTTTGGGTTTTACCATATGGAGATAATCATTATTTTCAACAAAAATAGTGGCACTGGAGAAGTTGGGACAGAAGCCAGATAACATAGGCAGAAGCACGAAAATTTGGTGAGACACTGGAGAAAATGAGCTAATGCAACTCTTTCGAGACATTTTGCTAAAAAAATTCAGGAAAATGGTGTGAGAGCTGTGGTAAAATGAATCCTCTTACTTAATTATTTTTTAAAACAAAAGAAAGTGTAGTATGTCTTTAGGCTTACGGTATTCCAGAAGAAAAAAAAGTTACCAATGCAGGAGAGAAACGGGAAATTTGTGGAGGTTCTTGATTTGACTACATGGACTAGAAGACAGAGTACAGGTGGAAGGATTGAGAGACTGATCTTTGATGTGGAGAGGAACATGTCATTCACTATAAAAAGAGGGGAAGAAAGGATTAATAAGAACCAAGACAGGTTTGTGTGTTTAGAGTGAAGGTATGAGGGAGTTTCGAAACTGATGTTCATGATATTCTAAATAGAGATAAGGTGAGATTATTCACTAAGGAAAATATGTAAAATGTTTTTAAAATAAAAAACAAATTATTCTTAAATAATCACAATTACTTACAAATGGGATATGGCTGCTTTTTGGCCAGTGCACAGCCTCTTAAACTTTGGAATCAGATTACATACTGCCACCCTCATTTCCTGTTTGGTTTTAGTATGAGCCTTGCTGATGAAGAATGTTCTAAGTGAAGCCGTGAAATAGCACAATTAGTGAGAAACCACATTAACTTGGAACATGTAGTTGGATTGTTAGAGGCTATTGAGTGTCCAAGTGAAGTTCTTCAATCATCAATTTAAAGTGCAACCACTTTGACGATTTTATTTTTTCTGATTGCTTAGGTCCTGATACAGAAAAAAATAAATAGCTAGGTTGATACTAGGCTCGAAGTCTGGAATTTATAACATCCATTCAATCCGCTTTTCATTGCCTCCTTTAATATTTTAAATTCAGGAATCAGATGGTCATTTCCATGAAACCTTTCTTAGTCTCATAGCATGATTATTTTGATTTCCTATTCTTAGTCCATGAACACAAGGCTTTACTGAACCTTGATGCCACATAATAAAGAATTTGCTATACTTTTCTATTTTGCAGTAAATTTATTCTACGAGGAATGGTGGTCATCTGTTAATTCCTCAGGAAAATTGAAACAAACCTCTGTTGAATGAATACGTTCTTTTGTATGTTCAGAGGTTGCTTTTAATAACTCTTTTCTCATGCTTATCAAGGGAGATCTATGAGTGTCAGAATTGGGAGTTTAAATGGGCTCTTTCAGAGATCATGTGAATCTCTTCATTTTTTATGATCCAGAGAAGGAAAAAAATGAGATTATTGCAGCCAATTGGTACTTAGGAAATCCAAAGTGTGCAGAAAGTGGAGAGAGAAAGAACTAGATGAAGTTGTTATAGGAACCTCCACCTATGTAAGGAATTATTTCTGTCACAATTGTTGTGGTGTACAGGGGTTAATCAAAGCAGGATCTCCATTCTTTGCCTGAAAAGATTCCTTTATTAGGAGTCCAGTGCAGTGGTGTCCACACTCCTCATCAGTTGTGATGGATCATACAGAGGGTAAATCAGGCCACAAGAACTGTGTGCTTTGCACTTTCTATGGTTCTGGAACTCATTATGCTTCCTGAGACTATGGAGGAGTCCTTCTGGGCTGATTCTTGCTTCTCCTCCACTCGTCACTCATTGATTTAGGGAGTGGTAGCAGGTTTCTGCCAGGTGTTCTGTTATTCCTTTCCTAAACAAGGTTTAGGGTGGACTCTTTTTCAGTCTGTTCACATCTTCACAGTAGTGAACATCTGTGAAGGCCCTGCATCCAGTCACCTTTTCATTCTAGCTATAAACCACCTCACTTCTGTGGAGCAAATCTTTGCTTTTGTACTTCAGAAACAATAAGTGAGTCTCCACAAAACTTTCGCTATAGTTTCTGGGAAGAAGTCCTTGCCCTCTCCCACAGAATCTGCACCAGGGAGAACATGATGTTAGACATGCTATATCAATGCTGCTTTCAATCGTGAGGAGGAGGCTGTCTAAGAGTAGGCTTGACAAAGTCCATGGCAAAATCTCAAACTAGAGGCCTGGTGCTTTCATCTCAATCCTAGAATGCTGAAAGTTCTACTCTATAGCCAATTAAGGCCTCTTTTGACTCAAGAGACTTGAGTTCCCTTTCACTCGTAACTGAGTTACTAATTGATTAACAGAAAGCTGAACTCAACATCTGGAAACCTTCATGTTTATTTTGTTTTTACAAACGGATTTAGTATTTTGAACATATTCCATTTTACATAATTTAGCATTTCACATTGAAATCAATTCTAAAACAACTGATTTAAAGTAAAATAAATTGGCCGGGTAGCTCACTCCTGTAATCCCAGCACTTTGGGAGGCAGAGGCGGGTGCATCACCTGACATGAGAAGTTCAAGACCATCTGGCCAACATGGAAAAACCCTGTCTCTACTAAAAATACAGAAATTAGCTGGACGTGGTTGCGGGCACCTGTAATCCCTGGTGTTCTTCACTTGTAACAATTTTCACTTTTGTAAAGAATCTAAGATAAATTTCAGACTTTATAAAAACTGGATATTTTACATGCTTTACTACATAAAAATTTATGAAATTTCCAAACTTTTAATGTCTGCTTTTAGTATACAAATTTATCATTCATCTATTTAAGTACTTTAAACAAAATATTTGTGTCTTGTACTTATTTAAAAAAATTTTCTTGTAAAATCAAGATTTTATGTATGAAGCTAAATATAAAATATACTTTCTTTAAAAATAAACCTAACAGTGAAAAAAAATGCCCACTGTCATCCTTCCCAAAGATGCCAATAGCATCTAAATTTGTGCTGTGTGTGTGTAGTAAAAGGTTTTAGTTATGATACCAGGGAAATTGTAAAGAATTTGGTAAGAGATACTAAATACAGAAAGAAAGAGATTGTTTTCTTTCTCCTGGATAATTTGTTAACACTTCCAGAACCGTATCCACTCTTCTCTGACATGCTTTCAGACCAGGTAGCTGACCGATATGGATTGCATCAACCAAGTTATCTTGTCCTCAGGCTTCCAGCTGGGTTCACCCAATGGGAAATGTCAGTGATAAACTTGAGGCCATGAAGACAGAATGGTCTCAGAATTTATTCCTTGGCTTTCTCTATTGGACTGACAATGGCTCTGTCCCTCCTTTTTTCCTGCAATTTCCCTCTACCCACTTACTTCCTCCTGTAGAACCTTCAGGAAAACCATCTCTTAGGATTTTTCCTTAACAGTTCCCCCCATTTTTATAGTTTTCTCAGTCACTCCTTCAAATATGACATCTAATTCCTGTTGGGACTCTTCCTAATATCTCACCCCTTACATGTGAGAGTAATCTACAGTTTAGTTGTCAACTATTTTTTCCATACATTTAGTTAGCTAAATCATATTTTATCTGTTCTAAATAATATAAGGCGAAAACTCTGTGAAGATACATCTAGATATAGGAGAGAAAAGGGAGGAGGAAGACCCAATGATGTGTTCATTGCCAACAAATGTGGTGGTGTTTAACATTTGGAATTCCAGAGGTGGTTACATGCTTGACCTTTGCACGCCATTCATGGAGAGGAAATGGGAAGGAGTTTCATTGTCTAAGACCTTGGCACTGCAGATGTCTGTCCTAACCAGTTCTAACAAACAAATTCTTTAACTGGAGATTGTTGAAGGACACCTTTGCTCAACAACTTCCACTGTCTAAAAGTTATAAGCACAGCAGTGGAACTTATTCCATGGCAGTTGATCATGGGAAAGCAATAGAGATGTTATAGTGGTGCTGACAGAGAATAGCAATTGGAAAGTCAGCTCAAATCAGCTTTGGAAACAAATCTTAGCCATTTGCATGAAGCAATTATTCCGATGTGAATCTTTTCACTTTGAGGCATTTTGTACCTCACCAGTACCACTAAAAATATCTGAGATCAAATGGGACCTACTTCATAGACTCTCTAGGAAGATATGCCTGGTCAGAATAGCAAATAAGGTACTCCTACTAAAAATTTTAATGGTAATGAAGAATCACCTCTTGGAAATAGAGATCCTATGAGTTTCTACTTAGGCAAATTTTTCTAGACTTAGAAAATAGATGGGAAAACTTATTTATTTAATTAATGTGTTAGTAAAGTCTCTTTAGTCTTTTTGTGTGACCCTAGGATAACTAAGATCAGTTGAAAAATTAAATTCAGGAAAAGATTTCTTGGAGGTGAGAAGAAGATGGGGACAATTGTTTTGTAAGATTTGAATCTCTTTTCATTTGCTTTCATGAATGAAAGAGGGTTTGCATCAATACTAGAGAACCAGTAAGAGGAAACAGGAGCCAGGGTCTTCCCCATCTGGGCAGGAAGGTATAGGCTGGTGAAATACCTTGAGGTCAAGCTACTGATAGTAAGGATAATGCATCGCAGCAATCTGCATAAAAATGTCCTGGCACTAACTAAATTTGAATGCTACCTCCGCTTTCTTTTCCACAGGGAATTGTCCAGTTTCTTCTGTTGTTTCAGCTACAAAAATAGGATTTTTGTTGATGCAGTTGCTGCTGTTTTTAAGACCATCTGGCCTATGAAAACACTGTATGCCCTTCAAATTGGAATTGCTCCCAGAAAAACTCACCTTTTGTCAATTTTCATTACATCTCCCCTGCTCTTTGTATTTTCTAGAGAAAGAAGATGTATTCAAAAGTATATAAGCAGATTACACATGGATTTCCATAAAACCAGATTGAACTGAAGAGACAGTGAAGATATACTGTTATAATTCATGATGTAACTGCTTCATTTTATAGAGCTGTTGTGAATCCTTTTAGATTTTGATCACTTATCTTTCTACATCTCTGTTCTTTATCTCTATCTTTGTCTTTGTCTCTATCCCAGTGGTCTCTATCTTTCTCTATATATATCCATGCTTTATCTTTATTATCAATTGTCTTTAGTTGAATCTAGCCTAAAGATAGACAGTCTTCTGCTGATTTTCTTTGGAAACATCTTTATCCTGGCAGTGTGTCTCAAAGTATGGTCTGTGGACTATGCATAGCAGAAACGCCTGAGAGGCTTAATGTCAAAAGGAAGACTTCTGGACTCCACGTGATATAAACCAAATCCAAATCTCTGGGAATTGGGATCCATATTTACAAGCATGCTAGGTGATTGCCACACATGAGGACATGATCTAGACACAATATTCAACATGAATAAATTATTTCAGAAAATTAGTGATTTCCTTCCATGTGAGAAGCAATTCCTACAGTCATTCCCTTAATCAACAACTTTTTAGTAAATAGTTACTATTCACTATTACAAGGCAGAGAGATATAAAAGTGAGCAAAGCAGGCTTTTAAACTAATGGGAGAGAAAATGATTGATCAATTAATGATCTAAATAAATGTAAAATAAAACAATGTTATGCTATGAAGTATTTATAGAACAATATAATACAGTGCATTAGTCTGTTTTCATGATGTTGATAAAGACATACTCTAGACTGGGCAATTTACAAAAGAAAGAGGTTTAATTGGACTTAAACAGTTCAATCTGTAAGTCCACAATCATGGCAGAAGGCAAGGAAGAGCAAGTCATGTCTTACATGGTTGGCAGCAGGCTAAGAGAGAGAATTTGTGCAGAGGAATTTCTCTTTTTAAAACTAGGAAATCTCGTGAGAGTTATTCAGTATCAGGAGAACAGCACAGGAAAGACTTGCCCCCATGATTCAATTACCTGCCATCAGGTCCCTCCCACAACATGTGGGAATTCAAGATGAGATTTGTGGGGGAATCATATCATATAGAAATATTTAAGGCAGCTTAGAGGTCAGGGGAGCCTTCCTTGAAGGAAATTACATTTAGGCTGAAAGAGGAGTCACTATGAATTAGGAGAAATAAGGAGGGATCCCTTTTCTTTCTTTCTTTTTTTTTTTTTTTTTTTTTTTTTTTTTTTTTTTTGATGGAGTCTCACTCTGTCGCCAGGCTGGAGTGCAGTGGCACCATCTTGGCTCATTGCAACCTCCAAATCCTGGGTTCAAGTGATTCTCCTGCCTCAGCCTCCTGAGTACCTGGGACTACAGGTGCACGCCACTACACCCAGCTAATTTTTGTATTTTTAGTAGAGACAGGTTTCACCATGTTGGCCAGGAAGGTCTCCATCTCTTTACCTCATGATTTGCCCGCCTAAGCCTCCCAAAGTGCTGGGATTATAGGCGTGAGTCACCATGCCTGGCCCTGGGAAGGAGTCCTTTTCTAGGCAGGAGTGTCATGTGCTAAGCGCTGCAGCAAGTCCAGTGCATGGCACCAGCTGAGACAGAGGTGTGGGAATATTTGGTACAGAGTGGGAAGGAGCCTGCTCATGTGGGCTTGTGGGATATTTTTAGACTTCTTCCCAGACTGCAAAAATGGGCTCATAGATATTGACTCTGTTTGCTAGGAAGATGCAGCTTAACATAGAGAAAGAGAGTAAGAGATTTCCAACCTCTTCTGCCACTAACTAGCAGTGTGGCACAGTATAAACTATTTGGTCTTCATGACCTTTAACTTCCTTATCTGTAAAGCATGGATAATATACCTTACTGTAGTTATGAGAACACAATCAAGGGATGTGAATGTGCTTTGGAAAACAATTTTGTTAAACAAACAAAGTTGTAGTTTGTTTAAAAACTACTGCTTTTAAAGTGGTTTCTCTGCTTTAACCTTTACTGTTACCCAGAACACGGAAGTTACTCATTTATGTGGCTCCGTCATGCACTCAGTTCTTGATCTTGGTTTCTGCTGGCTTTAATCCACTATTTTTTTTTTAACTGCTTCTTTATAGCTCTGCCCATTATGGTTACCCTAATTTCATCAGGTTTGGATGACCCATGTTCCAGTTTGCAGTT
Organism: Ateles fusciceps; assembly: GCA_036589455.1. NCBI lineage: Eukaryota > Metazoa > Chordata > Mammalia > Primates > Atelidae > Ateles > Ateles fusciceps. The sequence continues at coordinate 1,222,626 of JAZHEH010000572.1, forward strand.
CTGGAAAAACATTGATCCTCTTATTTCCCTTTAGCCTTTTTGTGGCTGCAAGATTCTTCAGCCTGATATGTTTTGCTCCAATCGTAATTCAAACAATTGAAAATATATTTAAAACACTCAATGCCCTTTATTCAAGTTTCCCTTTCGTAGCTGTGTGGTCTTAGAAAAGTTTTGCTTGCCTCATCTTCAATCTCTGATTTGGTTCCATTTTAAAGTGAAACATTAGGGCCCTTTGGTTCACATGTAATTTGGTTTCTGTGTCTTCAAAAACACTGCCAATGATTGAGCGATATATCTGAATTTCTTGTCTTTCTTTATCCTAGCCATCTCCATTGTCCTAAGCAGCACAGACTTACATTCCTTTTCATGCATAGTCTAATTTAAAAATATGCAGTGATTTAGCTTCTACTTACTGTTAACTTCTCAGCTGGTATTTCAGAGTAGTTGAGACTTCTTATCAAGGTTTTTCTGGTTACTATCATCTGGTGGCAGACCATGAAGAAAGTGAAGATAAGCCTCTAAATTCCTTGGAGAGCAAGGCTTTCTCATATTTCTTTCAAGCTCTTCAAAGTACAGGGCTGAGCCTAGAGCTAGCCTTGGACCTGCTGCCAGATCAGTGAATGACTGAGGGGAAGGCTCAGAGTTATACTTTCAAGGTTTCTACACAGTAAAATGTAGCAGTGGCTGTCTTTATCTCACAGCAGCCTTGAAGTTCAACAGCTTCTTCTAACTCATTTAACCCTACTTCAGGTTTAATGGGGAACTAAACCTGCTAACTTTTCTGCTCTGCCCTAAGGCAGAGTACCATTCCAAGACTCTCTTAGCTGATGTTGAGCCTGTTGTCTTCTCTAAGGGGATTTGTTCTTCATTTCATTCTGGAAAGTCCCAACCCTAAGAGGCTTGAGAATAATCACCAAATGCTTTGTGTATGTTTCTTCACAAGGATTGAAAAAAATGTAAACAAATTTAGGGCAGCCCTTCCATCTAAAATACAATGTGGAATGTGTATGTATTGAAACTCATCATGGTCCCCAGCTTATATGATTATGAAAATTACTTTTAGTTAACATATTTAATATATAAATGAAGCAAATGTGAGCCAGGAAAAAAATGTAAAAACTAGACAGTGTCTCTTAGATGTCCTCTTTTCTATTCTCTCCGAGCTTGACATGAGAAGGAATTGATGTTAAAGGAAAGACTCAAGCAGAATATATCTGCTATAAAAGGTCATTTATGGCCTCTTGGGCTTCATCTGCACAGAAGTTCCTGAGTCAGTTCTAGCAGAGTCAAGGCAGTTAAGGAACCAACTCAGTAGTCAAAAGAGTTGAAGTGACTGGATGCTTGTGCCATAGTGCTGTAATTTTAATTTTCCATTATTGCCTGAATAAATTTAAAAAGTTAAAGATTGGCCAATGAAACACAGCATGACCTAATAATCAAGTTTGTGAAGTTATTAGTCCTAAGTGCTTGGATGGGAAATAGAGAATATATAAGAACTCTGCTTTGGGGGTTTTATGTCCTAAAAGTTGGGGATTTGACTTGCTTTTAAGCAATATAATACAGAAAAAAAATCAAATCAAAGAGGGTAGAAGAAAAGGACTGACCCAAGTAACTTTGGGAAACAGTGTTTTGACTGCAAACTATAAAGCTAATGATAAAAGAACTGTACATAAACACCATACTGTAGTTGGCAATTTTGTCCCTCACAGGGGTATGGGTTAGGAATTCTGAAACCACTTTGTTTTTATACTATAGTTTATAAATAAGTATATATATTATTGATAAAGAGCCATATTTCTCATTATCAAAAACAGAATTTGAAAATAAGAAATTATTATTAGATTAGATTTCATTCTACATTCCTTTTAAATTCACTTAAAAATGCACAATTCTTTCTCCAAGAAATAAAGAAATATGAGGGTGGTGTGTACGTGTGGAGGGGGAGATGGGTGTGGTATTTGGACTCAGGCTATAATTGAACCATCATTTTTTCCCTTAGTGGCAGTCATACATACACAGCTTAACTTTTTTGTTGTCTGTTTTTAAACCATATTTGGAGGATTTTTCATGACCACTTAGCTTGGAAGTACCTGAACACATAAGACATCATTGAATCAACAAAACTTTATTAACTACTATGTAATAATTCTTTCTTACACCCCACCTTATCCAATGCAAATCCTGTTTATGTCAACTCTAAAGTCTGTCACAAATACAACTATTTGCTCACACTAGTTTTCACCATTATACATTGCCTAGGCTCCTGCACCATTTTTTACCTAGTCTCCTGCATCTGCTCTTCAGTTTCTTTTACACATAGCAGCCAGAGTGTTTTCTAAAACTGGAATGTTAAACTGGAATTCAGATCACATAATGTTCCTGATTAATACCCTCCTATATTTTCCCGTTGCATGCATTAAAAATAAATCTAAAACCCTTTAACTTCCTTTTCTACTTACCTCTCCATTCTTCTTGGACATTTCTTCTTGTTATTCCCTTTATCTGAAATGTTATTTCTCAAGATCTTTTTGTGGTTTGCTTGTGCTTATCATTTAGACCTCAGCTAAGATGTCAGAGAGCCCTCCTAAGCTTCATATATAGAGTGGCCCCTGACATGTTAGTGTCTCTCTCATTACACTGTTTTCTTCATAGCATTTGCCACTCTCTGTAATTATCTTGTTTCCTTTCATATGGCAATTTCCCTGACTAGTCCCTTAAGGATAAGGACTGTATCTGTCTTGTATGCCCAATGCACTTCCAATGGCCAGAACTCTGTCTAGCATAGGTAGGTGTTCAATAAATATTTCATGACAAAAATAAGTGAATGTGTGAATGAATTAATGCAAGGTATTGTACTAAGCTACATAATACATATTTAACATCGATTTCTGTTCTCAGAGAGTTTAAAATCTAGTAACAGTCATATCTGGGAACAAAAAGGAGCTAGTTTTCATGATATGCTAACATGAGAGGTCTGAAAATACAAGGGTTATTTCAGTTCATAGGAAAGACTGATGAATTCTGACTGGTTAGATTAAAACCCTATAGTTCAAATTATATCTTAAAGGGTAAGTAAACTTTTAAAGTGCAAAAACCCATGGCTGCAGATGGGATGGGTAGACTGCCCTTTCAATTTATTCCTCTAGGCCAAGATGGTAGCAGGAATAAAGTCGATCAGCGAATGCAGAGGCGGTCAGCAGACAGTGGGAAATGGGAGCCAAGAGACCAGGATTTGTTAAGTCAATTAAGAAGTCTTCTCAATAAGTAAAATTGGAGGAATGGAAGTAGAAGATATTTGGACGAAGTCGAGGGAGAGTGTTTACAAATGAGAGTGAAATAAAGAGATTGATTTAATAAGTGGTTAATCACTACCAGCAATGTTCATGTTTGTTAGTTTCTATTTTTGAAACTAACAAACAAGAACATTCACTGGTAAGAGTTTAACTGAAAAAATTACAGAAGCCAAGGAAAGAGAGGTTTGAGAATGAAGAATTGGTTAACAGGGTCAAAGAACAAGTTAAAGAGATCTGGGAATTGGATTTGGCAATCAGGAGGCTGTTGCTGACCTTCCTGGAAGCAGCATTAGCGGAGGACTGGAGGCAGATGCCAAACACAGTGGGGCGAGGAGTGAGTGGTAGGTGGTCAAGTGGAGGGGAAGGCAATGAGGTTAGCCTCGTCTCTCAGGAAGTTTGGTGGTAAATGGAGTTACAAAAATACTTTTTTTGTCTCCTTTGGTTTTGTTTTCATTTTGGTGGATATGTAGCCACTGTAAGTCATCTTAAAAGTTATTTCTTTTGATGGTAAATGTTTTGAGTGTGGGGGAGGAAAGCAAATGGTGCCAGCGAATCTGACCTGTTTAATTCAGTAAATTTGGCTCACAAATATATGCTCTATGAAACTCATCTTTTGAAAATTTTTTTAGTTTTAATTTTTTTAGGTACATAGTAGGTGTATATATTTATGGGGCACATGAGATGTCTTGATAACACACATACAAAGTGAAATAAGCACATCGTGAAGAATGGAGTATCCATCTCCTTAAGCATTTATCAGTTGAGATGCAAAGCATCTAATTACACTATTTAAGTTATTTTAAAATTTATATTATTGACTATAGTCACCCTTTTGTGATATCAAATAGTGGGTCTTATTCATTCGTATTTTTTGGACCATTGACCATTACCACCTCTTCCCCTTTAAGCCCCTCACTACCCTTTCCCAGTCTCTAATAACCATCCTTATGTGCTCTATGTCCATGAGTTCAATTGTTTTGATTTTTAGATCCCACACATAAGTGAGGACATAGAATGTCTGTTTTTCTGGCTTATTTCACCTAACATAAGGATCTCCATCCATGTTGTTGCAAATGACTGAATCTCATTCTTTCTTTATGGCTGAGTAGTGCTCCATTGCATATAAGTATCCCACTTTTTCTTTATCCGTTCATCTGTTGATGGACACTTACGTTGCTTCAATCTTAGCTTTGTAAACATTGCTGCAAAAAACACAGGAGTGCAGGTATCTCTTCAATACACTGATTTTCTTTCTTTGGGATATATACAGAGGAGTGAGTTTGCTGGATTAGTCAATTTTCATGCTGCTGATAAAGACATACCCAAAACTGGGCAATTTACAAAAGGAAGAGGGTAAATAGACTTACTGTTCCACTTGGCAGGGGAGGTCTCATGATCGTGGTAGAAAGCAAGGAGGAGCAAGTCATGTCTTACATGAATGGCAGCAGACAAAGACAGAGAGAGCTTGTATAGGGAAACTCCCATTTTAAAAACCATCAGATCCTGTAAGATTCATTCACTAGCATGAAAACAGCATAGGAAAGACTCGTCCACATAAATCAATTACCTCTCACCCTGTTACTTCCATGAAATATGGGATTGTGGGAGTTAAATTCAAGATGAAATTTGGGGTGGGGGCACAGCCAAACTATATCATGGATCATAGAGTAGTTCAATTTTTAGTTTTTTGAGGAACCTCCAAACTGATCTTCATAGTGGTTGTACTAATCTGCAATCTCACCAACAGTGTAGAAGGTTCCCTTTTCTCCACATCCTAGCTGGCATTTGTTATTGCCTGTCTTTTGGATATAAGCCATTTTAACTGGAGTGAGATAATTTTTCATTACAGTTTTGATTTGCATTTCTCTGATGATCAGTGATATCGAGCACCTTTTAATGTACCTGTTTGCCATTTGCATGTCTTCTTTTGAGAAATGAGTGATCAAATATTTTGCACATCTTTTGATCGGATTATTACTTTTTTCCTATAGAGTTGTTTGAGCATCTTATAAAGTCTGGTTATTAATCCCTTGTCAGGTGGGTATTTTACAAATCTTTAATTCCATTCTGTGGGTTGTCTCCACTTTGTTGATTGCTTCCTTTGCTGTGCAGGACCTTTTTTAACTTTATATAATCCCATTTGTCCATGTTTTCTTTGGCTTCCTGTGCTTGTGGGGTATTGTTCAAGAAATTTTTGCCAGACCAATATTCTGGAGATTTCCCCCAATGTTTTCTTGTAGTAGTTTTATGGCTTGAGGTCTTAAATTTAAATATTTAATCCATTTTGATTTTAGTTTTGTATATGGCAAGAGATAGGGGTCTAGTTTTATTCTTCTGAATATGGATATCCAGTTTTCCCAGCACCATTAATTAAAGAGATTGTCTTTTTTCTAGTGTATGTTTTTGACACCTTTTTCGAAAATGAGTTCACTGTACGTGTGTGTATTTGCTTCTTGGTTTCCTATTCTGTTCCTTTGCTCTATGTGTCTGTTTTTACACTAGTACCATGCTGAACCTCATCTGTATACTCTTAGTTTTGTTTTATGTTTTCTTAGTTTTTATTTTCCCTGAAAGTTTCTTTTAAAAATTTTCATGTTAGTTTTGGTGAATTAAGAAGAAAATAATTTTTTTACACTTTACTTAAGATAGTAGAGGAGCTGGGAAAGAGAGCAAGAAGAGAGATATAAGAGGATGTGTTAAGGGGAAGCATAAGTGATAATTCAAATGATTTAAGGAAGCTAAATGAGACAGAGATAGAGAATCTAGGAGGGAAAGAAGTAAGACCAGCCAAAACACTGGCCCATTCTTACCTGCATATTTGTTCCTACTATATGAGGGGGTCTCCAAAAAGTTCATGGACAATGCCTGTTCTATACATATATAAAACCTGTCATATATTTGCATGGATCTCAAAATATTTTTGCATCAAAATAAACTTGTACTAACTTCTTATATCATATCTGAACAGAATCTAGTTTGAGACACTAAGTATAACACACTTATGCCTCTAGTTTGAGGCATAATACACTGAATGCCTCTAGTTTGAGGCACTAAGTATAATTCTCAATTTTTAAAAAGCCCCTGGCAGAGCAACACGAATTCTGCTAAAATTGAAGCAAAAACAAGTATCAAAATTCATGGTGAAGTTTGGGTGGAAGAATGATGAAATTGTTGATGCTTTACAAAAAGTTTATGGGGACAATGCCCCAAAGAAATCCGCAGTTTACAAGCGGATAATGTAATTTAAGAAGGGACAAGGTGATGTTGCTGAAGATGAATCTTGCAGCAGCAGTCCATCCAGAACAATTGGTAAGGAAAAAAGTAATCTTGTTTGTGCCCTAACTGAAGGATGCTAATTAACTGCATAAACAATAGACAACACTATAGAAATCTCAATGGATTCAACTTACACAGCTTTGACTGAAAAATTAAAGCTCGGCAAACTTTCCACTCAATGGACACAAAAAATGTTGTACCCAGAACAGCTGCAGACAAGAGCAGAACTTTCAATGGAAATTTTTTTAAAAAGTAGGATCAAGATTCTGAAGCATTTCTTCAAAGAATTGTAAAAGGTGATGAAAGATAGCTTTACCAGTACTATCCTGAAGAGACAGCAAAATCATAACCATAACAATGGCTACCAAGCCATGGAAGTTGTCCAGTAAAAGAAAAAGTGGGCCAGTCAAGAGCAAAGATTATGGCAACAACTTTGTGGGATGCTTAAGGCATTTTACTTGTTGGCTTTCTGAAGGGCCAAATAATGATAACATCTATTTATTATTAGAGTGTTTTGAGAAAGTGAGCCCAAGTATTAGCAGAAAAATGCCCATCACATTTTTAACAGAGTTATTCTCTGTCACAACAATGCTCCTGCTCATTCCCATCATTAAACAAAAACAATTTTATGAGAGTTTTGATGGGATATTAGTAGGCAATCACCCTACAGTCCTGATTTGCCTCCTTCTGACTTCTTTTTGTTTCCTAATGTTAAAAAATCTTTAAAGGACATTCATTGCTCTTCAGTTAATAATGTACAAAAGACTGCATTGATATGGGTAAATTCCTAGGACCCTCAATGCTTTAGTAATGGACTAAATGGCTGGTATCATTGCTTACTAAAGTGACTTGAACTTGATGGAGATTATGTCGAGAAATGCAGTTCATATCTTTTATTTTTTATCTTTTAATTTTACTTTTTCATGAACTTTTTGAAAACCTCTAATATTACAGAATATAGATAAGTCAACTGTCAAGCACTGGGAAGTTCAAAATCTTATTCAAACTTCAGATATATTTGAATGTCTAGCTTGTCCCTTCAGTGTAAGCATCTTAACATCTCAAGGGCTGGATGTGGTATTCTCCTAGCTCCATTTACCCTTATAGCATCCAGCAGGAGATCAGGTACTTCTTGTGTTCTGTTCTGCTAAAAGCCATGACCAAGGTTTTCCGTAGCTCTAGAATTCCTGCTGCATTCCGATTTATCCGTATGTGGCCGGAGACATTTATTTCTATGGCATAAAAGGCTGAATCAATCATGAAACTAATTTTGTATCTAAGATAAGCCCTCTTAAATTAATAGTCAGGGTCTGGAAGTTGTGTTGTTTCTGTTCAATACCCAAAGCAATAGCTAATCATTTCAGTATAAAGGTTGTCAATGGAGCCAGTTGGAAAACAGACACTGAAAGCTGATTTATAAATATCTAAATTAATTGAAGGAAATGACATTCAACTGGTTCAGAAACACATATCTGGCACCTAACGCTTTGTCCCGAGCACTTGGGTGTTTGTCATCAAAAGATAAATAAGAAAATAGTCCCTGTTATCAATGAGCTCTATCCTAATGATATGTGTGAGATTATGGCCATGAGACAGGAAAAGCCTGACTCTCAGAGATACAAGGAGCAATCATATGACCCAAGGGAACAGATGCAATAACCTAGGGATAAATGCATAAGAGGCACAGCCAAGACTGGCCTTTGTAAACCACATAGCAGGCATTGACAACTGTTTGGACATTGCTGTAAAATGAAGAGTACAGCCAGGGAGACTTGGATGTAAGAGTTCTACTAGTTGCTCTGGCTACCAGGATACCAGTGAGGTCCTGCATGTGATTATTCTATTGCAGGGACAATTGCACAGGAGGAACAGATAAGGTGGTATTGTAATCTTTGAACAGTTGCCAGAATGGAAGCAGAAGAATTTATGAAAATCGTAACTTTTCATAAAAGAAGAATATGAAAGTGTTCTAGCAGACAGTGTATTAAAATCTGCCCACTATTTCTATTCCTTCATTTCTATTTAGTGCCAAATGCCTGTTGAAACCTCACCTGTGGAGTTAAATAAGCTGGAGCCAGCTTTTTTGATTATTATTTGTCTCCTTTTTACTGCACTGATGCCTCATGCCTTTTACTGACTTAACTATAAATTATTTCTGGATTTTGAATATTTGACTATGCCTGAGCTCTCATTACTAAGAATACCATTTTTTTTAACTACCCTTTTTTCTGATTTTATTATTATTATTATTATTATACTTTAAGTTCTGGGATACCTGTGCAGAATGTGCAGGTTTCTTACATAGGCATACATGTGCCATGGTGGTTTGCTGCACCCATCAACTCGTCATCTAGGTTTGAAGCCCCACATGCAATTAGGTATTTGTCCTAATGCTCTACTTCTCCTCGCCCCCCATCCACTAACAGGCTTCGGTATGTGATGTCTCCCTATCCCTGTGTCCATGTGTTCTAATTGTTCAACTTTCACTTATGAGTGAGAACATGTGTTTTCTGTTCCTGTGTTAGTTTGCTGAGAATGATGGTTTCCAGTTTCATCCATGTCCCTGTAAAGGACACGAATTCATCCTTTTTATGGCTGCATAGTATTCCATGGTGTGTATGTACCACATTTTCTTTATCCAGTCTGTCATTGATGGGCATTTGGTTGCTTGTGAGTCTTTGCTAATGAAAATAGTGCTGCAATAAACATATATGTGTATGTATTTTTATAGTAGAATAATTTATAAACCTTTGGGTATATAACCAATAGTGTGATTGCTGGGTCAAATGGTATTTCTGGTTCTAGATTTTTGAGGAATCACCACACTGACTTCCACAATGGCTGAACTAATTTACACTCCCACCAACAGTGTAAAAGTGTTCCTATTTTTCCACAGTCTCGCCAGCATCTGTTGTTTCCAAACTGTTTAATGATCAGTATTCTAACTGGCATGAGATGGTATCTTAATGTGGTTTTGATTTGCATTTCTCTAATGACCAGTGATGATGACTTTTTTTCATATGTTTGTTGGTTGCATAAATGTCTTCTTTTGAAAAGTGTCTGTTCATATCCCTTGGCCACTTTTTGATGGAGTTGTTTGTTTTTTTCTTGTAAATTTGTTTAAGTTCCTTATAGATTCAGGTTATTAGACCTTTATCAGATGGATAGATTGCAAAAATTCTTTCCTGTTCTGTAGGTTGTCTGCCCACTTTTATTATTATTTATATATATATATATATATATATTTTTTTTTTAATTGCATTTTAGGTTTGGGGGTACATGTGAAAAACATGCAAGATTGTTGCATAGGTACACACATGGCAGTGTGATTTGCTGCCTTCCTCCCCCATCACCTATATCTGGCATTTCTCCCCCATGCTATCCCTCCCCCAACTCCCCCACTCCCTGCTGTCCCTCCCCTTTTCTCCCCCCCGACAGACCCCAGTGTGTGATGCTCCCCCTCCCTGTGTCCATGTGTTCACATTGTTCAACACTCGCCTATGAGTGAGAATATGCGGTGTTTAATTTTCTGTTCTTGTGTCAGTTTGCTGAGAATGATGGTTTCCAGGTTCATACATGTCCCTACAAAGGACATGAACTCATCGTTTTTGATGGCTGCATAATATTCCATGGTGTATATGTACCACATTTTCCCTGTCCAGTCTATCATTGATGGGCATCTGGGTTGGTTCCAGGTCTTTGCTATTGTAAACAGTGCTGCAATGAACATTCGTGTGCATGTGTCCTTATAGTAGAACTATTTATAATCCTTTGGATATATACCCAGTAATGGGATTGCTGGGTCAAATGGAATTTCTATTTCTAGGTCCTTGAGGAATTGCCACACTGTCTTCCACAATGGTTGAACTAATTTACACTCCCACCAACTGTGTAAAAGCATTCCTATTTCTCCACATCCTCTCCAGCATCTGTTGTCTCCAGATTTTTTAATGATCGCCATTCTAACTGGCGTGAGATGGTATCTCCATGTAGTTCTGATTTGCATTTCTCTAATGACCAGTGATGATGAGCATTTTTTCATATGTTTGTTGGCTTCATGTATGTCTTCTTTTGAAAAGTGTCTGTTCATATCCTTCGCCCACTTTTGAATGGGCTTGTTTGTTTTTTACTTGTAAATCTGTTTCAGTTCTTTGTAGATTCTGGATATCAACCCTTTGTCAGATAAGTAGACTGAAAAATTTTTTTCCCATTCTGTTGGTTGCCGATTCACTCTAATGACTGTTTCTTTTGCTGTGCAGAAGCTGTGGAGGTTGATTAGGTCCCATTTGTCTATTTTGGCTTTTGTTGCCACTGCTTTTGGTGTTTTGGTCATGAAGTCCTTGCTTACACCTATGTCCTGAATGGTTTTGCCTAGATTTTCTTCTAGGGTTTTTATGGTGTTAGGTCTTATGTTTAAGTATTTAATCCATCTGGAGTTAATTTTAGTGTAAGGTGTCAGGAAGGGGTCCAGTTTCTGCTTTCTGCACATTGCTAGCCAGTTTTCCCAACACCATTTATTAAACAGGGACTCCTTTCCACATTGCTTGTTTTTGTCAGGTTTGTCAAAGATCAGATGGTTGTAGATGTGTTGTGTTGCCTCAGAGGTCTCTGCTCTGTTCCATTGGTCTATATCTCTGTTTTGGTACCAGTACCATGCTGTTTCGATTACTGTAGCTTTGTAGTATAGTTTGAAGTCCAGGAGTGTGATGCTTCCAGCTTTGTTCTTTTTGCTTAGAATTGACTTGGCTGTGTGGGCTCTCTTTTGGTTCCATATGAAGTTTAAGGTGGTTTTTTCCAGTTCTGTGAAGAAGGTCATTGGTAGCTTGATAGGGATAGCGTTGAATCTGTAAATTACCTTGGGTAGGATGGCCATTTTCACGATATGGATTCTTCCTAGCCATGAACATGGAATGTTTCTCCATCTGTTTGTGTCCTCTCTTATTTCATTGAGCAGTGGTTTGTAGTTCTCCTTGAAGAGGTCCTTTACGTTCCTTGTTAGTTGTATTCCTAGGTATTTTATTCTCTTTGTAGCAATTGTGAATGGCAGTTGGTTCTTGATTTGGCTGTCTTTAAGTCTATTATTGGTGTATAGGAATGCTTGTGATTTTTGCACACTGATTTTGTATCCTGAGACTTGGCTGAAGTTGCTTATCAGTTTCAGGAGATTTTGGGCTGAGACGATGGGGTCTTCTAGATATACAATCATGTCATCTGCAAATAGAGACAGTTTGACTTCCTCCTTTCCTATTTGAATACGCTTTATTTCTTTTTCTTGCCTGATTGCTCTGGCTAGAACTTCCAGTACTATATTGAAGAGGAGTGGTGAGAGAGGACATCCTTGTTTAGTGCCAGATTTCAAAGGGAATGCTTCTAGTTTTTGCCCATTCAGTATGATATTGGCTGTTGGTTTGTCGTAAATAGCTTTTATCATTTTGAGATACATTCTGTCAATACCTAGTTTATTGAGGGTTTTTTAGCATAAAGGGCTGTTGAATTGTGTCAAAGGCCTTCTCTGCATCAATTGAGATTATCATGTGGTTTTTGTCTTTGGTTCTGTTTATGTGGTGGATTATGTTTATAGATTTGCATATGTTGAACCAGCCTTGCATCCCCGGGATGAAGCCTACTTGATCATGATGGATAAGCTTTTTGATGTGCTGTTGCAATCGGTTTCCCAGTATTTTATTGAAGATTTTTGCATCTGTGTTCATCATGGATATTGGCCTGAAGTTTTCTTTTCTTGCTGAGTCTCTGCCGGGTTTTGGTATCAGGATGATGTTGGTCTCATAAAATGATTTGGGAAGGATTCTCTCTTTTGTATTGTTTGGAATAGTTTCAGAAGGAATGGTACCAGCTCCTCTTTGTATGTCTGGTAGAATTCGGCTGTGAACCCATATGGACCTGGGCTGTTTTTGGGTAGTAGGCTCTTAATTGCTGCCTCAACTTCAGACCTTGTTATTGGTCTATTCAGGGTTTCGACTTCTTCCTGGTTTAGGCTTGGGAGGATGTAAGTGTCCAGGAATTTATCCATTTCTTCCAGGTTTACTAGTTTATGTGCATAGAGTTGTTTGTAATAATCTCTGATGATGGTTTGAATTTCTGTGGAATCTGTGGTGATATCCCCTTGATCATTTTTTATTGCATCTATTTGGTTATTTTCTCTTTTCTTTTTTATTAATCTGGCTAGTGGTCTGTCTATTTTGTTGACCTTTTCGAAAAACCAGCTCCTGGATTTATTGATTTTTTGAAGGGTTTTTCGTGTCTCTATCTCCTTCAGTTCTGCTCTGATCTTAGTTATTTCTTGTCTTCTGCTAGGTTTTGAGTTTTTTTGATCTTGCTCCTCTAGCTCTTTCAATTTTGATGATAGGGTGTCAATTGTAGATCTCTCCTTGCTTCGCATGTGGGCATTTATTGCTATATATTTTCCTCTAGAGACTGCTTTAAATGTGTCCCAGAGATTCTGGTATGTTGTGTCTTCGTTCTCATTGGTTTCGAAGAACGTCTTTATTTCTGCCTTCATTTCATTGTTTATCCAGTCAACATTCAAGAGCCAGTTGTTCAGTTTCCATGAAGCTGTGCAGTTCTGAGTTAGTTTCTGAATTCGGAGTTCTAACTTGATTGCACTGTGGTCTGAGAGACTGTTTGTTATGATTTCCATTCTTTTGCATTTGCTGAGGAGTGGTTTACTTCCAATTATGTGGTCAATTTTAGAGTAGGTGTGATGTAGTGCTGAGAAGAATGGATATTCTGTGGATTTGGGGTGGAGAGTTCTGTAAATGTCTATTAGGTTTGCTTGATCCAGGTCTGAGTTCAAGTCCTGGATATCCTTGTTAATTTTCTGTCTCGTTGATCTGTCTAATGTTGACAATGGGGTGTTCAAGTCTCCCACTATTATTGTGTGGGAGTCTAAGTCTCTTTGTAAGTCATTAAGAACTTTCTTTATGTATCTGTGTGCTCCTATATTGGGTGCGTATATATTTTGGATCATTAGCTCTTCTTGTTGCATTAATCCTTTTACCATTATGTAATGACCTTCTTTGTCTCTTTTGATCTTTGTTGGTTGAAAGTCTATTTTATCAGATGAGAATTGCAACTCCTGCTTTTTTTTGCTCTCCATTTGCTTGGTAAATCTTCCCCCATCCCTTTATTTTGAGCCTTTGTGTATCTTTGCATGGGAGATGGGTTTCCTGGACACAGCACACCGACAGGTTTTGGCTTTTTATCCAGTTTGCCAGTCTGTGTCTTTTGATTGGGGCATTTAGCCCATTTACATTTAGCATTAATATTGTTATGTGCGAATTTGATCCTGCCATTTTGATGCTAGCTGGCTGTTTTGCCTGTTAGTTGATGCAGTTTCTTCATTGTGTTGCTGCTCTTTGCCATTTGGTATGTTTTTGGAGTGGCTGGTGCTGGTTGTTCCTTTCTATGTTTAGTGCCTCTTTCAGGAGCTCTTGTAAAGCAGGCCTGGTGGTGATGAAATCTCTGAGTACTTGCTTGTTTGCAAAGGATTTTATTTTTCCTTCACTTATGAAGCTTAGTTTGGCTGGATATGAAATTCTGGGTTGAAAGTTCTTTTCTTTAAGGATGTTGAATATTGGCCCCTACTCTCTTCTGGCCTGTAGGGTTTCTGCTGAGAGATCTGCTGTGAGTCTGATGGGTTTCCCTTTGTGGGTAACCCGACCTTTCTCTCTGGCTGTCCTTATCATTTTCTCCTTCATTTCAACCCTGGTGAATCTGCCGATTATGTGCCTTGGGGTTGCTCTTCTTGAGGAATATCTTTGTGGTGTTCTCTGTATTTCCTGGACTTGAATATTGGCCTGCCTTCCTAGGTTGGGGAAGTTCTCCTGGATAATATCCTGAAGAGTATTTTCCAGCTTGGTTTCATTCTCTCTGTCACATTCAGGTACACCTATCAAACGTAGATGAGGTCTTTTCACATCGTCCCATATTTCTTGGAGACTTTGTTCATTCCTTTTTACCCTTTTTTCTCTACTCTTTCCTTCTCGTTTTATTTCATTGAGTTGATCTTCGACCTCTGATATCCTTTCTTCTGCTTGGTCGATTCTGCTGTTGAAACTTGTGTATGCTTCGCAAAGTTCTTGTGTTGTGTTTTTCAGCTCCATCAATTCACTTATATTTCTCTCTAAGTTGGTTATTCTCATTAGCATTTCGTCAAATCTTTTTTCAAGTTCTTAGTTTCTTTGCATTGGTTTAGAACATGTTCTTTTAGCTCACAGAAGTTTCTTATTACCCACCTTCTGAAGCCTGATTCTGTCATTTCATCACACTCATTGTCCAACCAGCCTTGTTCCCTTGCTGGTGAGGAGTTGTGATCCCTTGTAGGAGGAGAGGCATTCTGGTTTCAGGTGTTTTCCTCCTTTTTGCACTGGTTTCTTCCCATCTTTGTGGATTTATCTATGTGTGGTCTTTGTGGTTGGTGATTTTCAGATGGGGTCTCTCAGTGGACGTCCCATTTGTTGATGATGAAGTTTTTCTTTCTGTTTCTTAGTTTTCCTTCTAACAGTCTGGCCCCTCTGCTGTAGGACTGCTGAGGTCCACTCCCAGCCCTGCTTGCCTGGGGATCACCTGCAGTGGCTGCAGAACAGTAAGGGTTGCTGCTAGTTTCTTCTTCTGCTATCTTTGTCCCAGAAGAATACCCGCCAGATGCCAGTCTGAGCTCTCCTTTATGAGGTGACTTGTTGGATATACGGGGGTCAGGGAGCTGCTTGAGGAGACAGAGTGTCCTTTATAGGAGCTCAAGTGCTGAGCTGTGAGCTCTGTTGTTCATTCAGAGTTGCTGGGCAGGTACGTTTAAGTCTGCTGCAGCAGAACTCATAAACCCCTTTTTTCCCCAGGTGCTCTGTCCCGGGGAGTTAGGGCTTCATTTATGAGTTTCCCTTGTGCTGCTGCCTTTTTCTCAGGGCTGCCGTGCCCAGCGATGAGGCAGCCTAGTCACTGCCTGCAGAGGCTTTGCTGAGCTGCTGTGAGCTCTGCCCAGCTGCCGTGTGAACTTCCCTGCAGTCATGTTTATGCCAGTGTAGTTAGAACTGCCTCGGCAGTGGCGGGCTGCCTCTGCAATGGCAAACTACCTCTGTAGTGGTGGATTGCCTCAGTAATGGTGGACGCCCCCTCCCCCACAGAGCTGGACCATCCCAGGTTCAGTTGTGCTTGCTGCAAAACTCTCATCCAGAGCGTTTCCGATTGCTGTTTTTTTGTTGGGGTAGGACCAGCCAAGCCTGATCACCTGGCTCCCTGCCTCAGAGCCTTTTTTTTTTTTAGTTGAATGCTCGACTGTCTCCCAGGTGTTCCAGTCACCTGTTGAAAAGGCACCAGGATCTCTGTGATTTCCCGTGCTGCGACCCACTGCACTGGCTGAAATCATGGGCGCTGAGATTCGTGGCGTTTTTTTGCCTGGGAAATCTCCTGGCCTGGCTGCCTGTTTCAGTCCCCTTTTTTAATCAGATGAATGGGCGACTCTGCCTTCCTGGAGCTCCAATTGCCAGCCAAAATGGCACCTGGACCCACGTATTTTGTATGGGGAACCGCTGCACCGGGGCGCCACCCAAACAGCGGCGCCGGCCAAACCAGCCGCACTGGTGACCCGTGGGGCTCCTCCCCCCTGGGAATCTCCTGGTCTATGGGCAATAAAAATCCGTCTGGGAATGCAGCGTCCACTCACCCTCCTTGCTTTCACTGGGAGTTGCAATCCTCAGCTGCTCCTAATCGGCCATCTTGGATCCTTCCCCTGCTCACTTTTATGATAGTTTCTTTTGCTGAGAAGAAGCTCTCTAGTTTAATTATATCCCATTTGTCAATTTTGGCTTTTGTTGCAATTACTTTTGGTATTTTAATCATGAAGTCTTTGCCTATGCCTATGTCTTGAATGGTATGGCCTAGGTTTTCTTCTAGGGTTTTTATGGTTTTAGGTTTTATGTTTAGGTCTTTAATTCATCTTTAGTTAATGTTTGTGTAAGGTGTAAGGAAGGGGTCCAGTTTCAGTTTTCTGCATATGGCTAGCCAGTTTTCTCAGCACCGTTTATTAAATAGGGATTCCTTTCCCCATTAATTGTTTTTGTCAGGTTTGTCAAAGATCAGATGGTTGTAGATGGTTGATGTTATTTCTGAGACCTCTGTTGTGTTCCATTGGTCTATATATCTACCATGGTGCCAATACTATGTTGTTTCGGTTACTGTAGCCTTGTAGTAGAGTTTGAAGTCAGGTAGCCTGATGCTTCTAGTAGAGTTTGAAGTCAGGCAGCTTTGTTCTTTTTGCTTAGGATTGTCTTGGATATGCAGGCTCTTTTTTGGTTTGATATGAAATTTAAAGTAGATTTCTTCAGTTTGGTGAAGAAACTCAGTTGTAGCTTGATGGGAATAGCATTGAATCTATAAATTACTTTGGGCAGTATAGCCATTTTTATGATATTGATTCTTCTTACCCATGAGCATGGGACTTCAACTCAATGAAGTAAAGAGAAGGCAATACAAGAGAAAAAAGAGTGAAAAGAAATGAACAAAGCCTCGAAGAAATATGGGATTATGTGGAAAAAACCTAATCTATGCTTGATTGGTGTACCTGAGTATGACGGGGAGAATAAATCCAAGCTGGAAAACACACTCCAGGATATTATCCTGGAGAACTTCCCAAGCCTAGCAAGGTAGTCCAAATTTCAAATTCAAGAAATACAGAGAACTCTACAAAGATATTCCTCAAGAAGAGCAACCCCAAGGCACATAATTGTCAGATTCACCAGGGTGGAAATGAAGGAAAAAATGCTAAGGGCAGCCAGAGAGAAAGGTCAGGTCACCCACAGAGGGAAGTCAATCAGACTCATAGCAGATCTCTCGACAGAAACTCTACAAGCCAGAAGAGAGTGGGGGCCGATATTCAACATCCTTAAAGAAAAGAACTTTCAACCCAGAATCTCATATCCAGCCAAACTAAGATTAGAAAGTGAAGGAGAAATAAAATCCTTTACGGACAAGCAATTATTGAGAGATTTTGTCACCACCAGACCTGCCCTACAAGAGCTCCTGAAAGAAACACTAAGCATGGAAAGGAACAAGTACCAGTCACTGCAAAAGCAAACCAGTTAGCAAAGACCAAAAATGCAATGAAGAAAATGAGTCAACTAATGAGAAAGAAAACCAGCCAGTAACAAAATGGCAGGATCAAATTCACACATAACAATATTAACATTGAATGTAAATGGCCTAAATGCCCCAATCAAAAGACACAGACTGGCAAAAAAGTTTTGCAATCTACCCATCTGACGAAGGGCTAATATGCAGAATCTACAAAGAACTAAAACAGATATACAAGAAAAAACCAAACAACCCCATTCAAAAGTGGGTGAAGGATATGAACAGACACTTTTCAAAAGAGGACATATATAAGGCCAACAAACATATGAATAAATGCTCATCATCACTGGTCATTAGAGAAATGCAAATCAAAATCACACTGAGATATCATCTCATGCCAGTTAGAATGGTGATCATTAAAAAATTGGGAGACAACAGATGCTGGAGAGGATGTGGAGAAATAGGAACACTCTTACACAGTTGGTGGGAGTGTAAATTAGTTCAACCATTGTGGAAGACAGTGTGGTGATTTCTCAAGGATCTAGAAATAGAAATTCCATTTGACCCAGCAATCCCACTATTGGGTATATACCCAAAGAACTATAAATCATTCTACTATAAAGACACATGCACACGTATGTTCATTGCAGCTTTGTGTACAATAACAAAGACCTGGAACCAACCCAAATGCCCATTGATGATAGTCTGGACAAAGAAAATGTGGTACATATACACCATGGAATACTACGCAGCCATAAAAAACAATGAGTTTGTGTCCTTTGTAGGGACTTGGATGAATCTGGAAACCATCATTCTCAGCAAACTGACCCAAGAACAGAAAGCCAAGCACCATATGTTCTCACTTATAGATGGGTGTTGAACAACGAGAACATGTGGACTCAGGGAGAGGAGCATCACACGCAGGGGACAGTTGGGGGGGGGGTAGGGGAGAGACAATGGGGGGTGGGGAGGGAGGAGAGGGTGGGGGAGGGATTACATGGGGAGAAATACCAGATATAGTATGCACCTAAAGTAAAATAAATAAATTACAAAAAAAATAAAAATAAATATAAATAAAATGTTACAGAAACTAAAATTTTGTTTTATTCCTCACCGATTCCCTTCTCCTTCTTCTTTTCCAGATATAGCCACTTGCCTGAAGTTGGCAGGCATTCATAATTTATTTATACAATAAAGCTTTATGTTTTTAATTTTTATGTGAATAATGTCATACTATATGTAGCAGTTTGCAAATTGTTTTTCATTTAGAATTATTTTTTCAAGGTTGATCTATATGATGCATGCTGTGGTCTTAATGTTGGTGGTCCCCTAAAATTCATATGATGGGACCTAATCTCCAATGTGATAATATTAAAAGGTGGGCCTTTAAGAGGTCATTAGATCATGAAGGTTCTGCCTTCATGTGTAAGATCAGAGCCATTATGAAACAGGCTTGAGGAATTTTGTTTTTCCCTTCCTCCACGTGATGATGCAGTGAGAAGGAGCAATGTTTGAAACAAACAGCAATCCTCCACTAGACACTGAATCTGCTGACATGTGAAAATTAGACTTTTTGCCTCCCCCAACTGTAAACAATAAATTTCTATTGTTTATAAGTTACCCAGTCTGAGGTAGCAGCTCATTCAGGCTGTGTAACTTATAAACAATACATAAATGTGCAATTATAGTTCTTAATTTTAAATGCTATGCAATATTTCATTGTCTGACTCTAGCACGATTAATATGAGTTTTTCATTTTTATAAACAGTGCTTCTATCAATATTTCAAAATGTCTCATTATGCATATTATGTCTTATTATACATGTGAGAGATTTTCCCTATGGTATATAGTAGGTATTGGTATAGCTAGGCTATAGAATATGCACACTGTCATATTGACTAGATATGGGAAAGTACCCTCAAGGTGAAGCCAATTTTTATTCCCTTTAGCATGCCTGGGCAATCCCATTTTCTCAATTCCTTGCCAACTACTGATTTTTCAGACTTAAATATTTTTTGCTACATTGATGATGTGTTATGGATTGCCATTTTTAAAAAATTTATACCAAAGAATAGAGCATCTTTTCTGATGTTTAGTGGCTATTCAGTTTTCTGTTTTTGTAAATTGCATATTCATATTCTTCAATATTTTCCTATTAGGTTGTTTGACTTTCTCTTATTCATTTGTAAACTTATTTATATATATTTGAATACTAATTACTGGACAGGTATTTGTGTTGCAATGATCTTTTCTGTGCCAGTGACTTGTTTTCAAAATTTATCTGTGGCACTGTTTCATACAAAATGTTCTTTTTAGTTCTTGAATTTAAAATAATTTAATATATTAGTCTTTTCCTGCTTGACCTGCACTTTTTATTTCTTAATAAGTTATTTTTCTACCTCAAAGTCATAGAGATTTTTTTTCCCATCTGGCATTTATTTGTGTGCACTGTGACATAGATGACTAATTTTTTTCCACATAAAGAATTAATTTTAGATTTCTTTGGGAATCATCAACACCATTTGATTTTAATATTCACTCATAATCAATTTTCACTGGTATTAAATATTCATTTTGGGGGGTTCATGGTGTAGCAATATTTCAAATTCCTGTTTAGAAGGCAAGTTCCTTCTAAGGAGAAACTTTGGATAAAGTGACCTTTTCTCACAATGCCATTATTTATATTATAATTATTACTATTGTTAATAATAGTACCATGCTCTATGCTCAGCTGGAATGCAATAAAGTCATCATTTGTTGAGAATAAGAATCAAGGATTGATTTTGTGTAAGAGCAATGACTAATCCGTGAAGCAAATTACCAGAACTCCAGCTGATAGTGATGATTAGTTACTACGTGCCAGGCATCATACTTACTTAATATTTTACTTGAACTAGATAATTTAACCCTAACACATATTCTTTGACATAAGTTCTATTATTATCCTGTTTTCCAGAGTGTACAGAAGAGGCTTAATAATAGTCTCAGCAGTTAGTTTGACCATGACCAAAACCACATCAATGAAAAATATATGGCCAAATGTTTTAACATCCTGTTTGTTCCCATGTCTCTGTTGTTACTCAGAGAAGTGTTTTTTTGCTAAATTAATGGGAAATAGTCTGCCTAAATTATTTGTTTTTTACAGTGATTGTGTCTATAATCACCCAAGAATTACTAAACTGTTCAAAATAGTTCAATGTTTTACCTGACCTTGAAAATAATTTCTGGTGGGTTAAAGACAAGACACATTTTTAGATGTTTTGTTTTGTAAATCAAAATAGCAAGCCCCAATTAATCCAACCATTGGCAGTAAGGGCCAAGTGGTGGATAAGATTTTAAAGATGTCTCCATCCTAAGAAGAGAAAAGATGCATGTTGAGTAAACTGCAATAAATATTTCATCACTAAGTAAAATATTCTAAAAATATTCAGGGCAGGGAAGAAGGATAAACCAGTTTGGGGTTGAAACCAAAGAAAACTAAAGCCACATGATATGTTAATTTAGAGTAGTTCCACCTCTTCTCTTTGAGAATTCCCTAAACTGCTGCTTTGTCCAGCTATTAACTGACAGCAGTCTGTTGCTCATTAGTGAAGAAACACTGAGTCCCCTGCATGGTATAAAAGAGTTACAAACTAAATAAGATTTTAAAAAATATACTGTGTAGTACAATTTAGATTTAGTTCTTTCAATGATGTGGAACAGTTCAAATCAACACAATAGCGTTTTATAAAGCGCATCCTTAAATTGCCTACTTAACTCTTAGAGAAGAAAATATCAGAAAAACACTTTCTGTGGTAACCATTAAAATGCCTTTGTAAATGAGTTTCATGTCGTTTCAACAAATATTTCTTCAGGGCTTGCCTTAACTATCATAATATACTAACCATGAATACCAAGATAAAAGACTTAGTTATTCTAATTCCTGAGGAATTCATGCTCTTGATTAGTGTGATAGTACTAGCTATCACTTAGCTGTTTCTCAAGAGTAGACTGGAGGACAGATGAAGTTTTGAAGGTAGATTTGTTGCAAAAATAACCCATTTTTTTCTACTCTTTTCTGTGATTATGTATTTGCAGTGTAACTTTGAAAGTGCCTCTTATTAAGAGATGGAGCCTGGCCTTGTAACTTGCTAATAATGTGACAGAAATGACAGCATGCGAGTTCCAAGTTTACGCCTTAAGAGGCTTTGTTTCTGCTCTTACGAAATCCTGCCACACCCATGAAAAAAGCTCAGGGTAGTCTAAACCAGCCAGTCCTAGCTGATTGGCGAGTTGACTACAGAATTACGAGTGAATCTAGTTGAGATCAGCTATGTCATTCTAGTTCAATAATTCTGCCCAGCCCACCCATAGCTCATCTCTGTTAGATTATTATTTTAAGTTTTATACTGTAAGCCACTAGGTTTTAGAATGGTTTGTTATGTGACAGTAGCTAATTATTTCTATCAACTGATAGAAATATGAAAAACATGTGTGGGCATGGGTATGGCTCTGGAAAGGCAAATCCTCTCGAAGCACCTTAGGGAGTTTAGGCAGCCAGGAATCCATAAGACTGTTCATGGGCAGGTGCTTGGTTGGAAAGTACTAACATAAGGACAGTTAAGAGATTATCAAGTCAAACTTGGCCAACTTCACAAGCTCTCCGAAAATCAGGTCTTTCAGTAGGGACTACCAAGGATCTACATATCCTCATTTAGGTGTGACAGTCATGTTTTTAGGCTGAAAATCTAATGTCAAAAGACCACTGAATGTGAGGACTGATAGGAACTTGAAAGAATTCATATTTTCATCTTATAAATAATAAGAAATCAGGATCCAGAAATGATCAATAAACTGTCTTAAACCACACAGACAACTCTTATCTCAGACTGTTGGTCTTGAATCTTGTCAAGTGTCCTCATACTTACTTATTCCTCTTTTTTGCTATCTCCTCTATAGTTCAGGGCTTCATCACCTGTTACTTGATATACTGCAAGGCCTATTTCTTGATATTTCTTTTTCTTGCAGTGGTTTGTAATGGGAGCATCAGTTGGCATTTGAGGTAGGAAAGTTCTTCATTGTGGGAAACTGTCTTCTGCATTGCTGGACATTTTTTCCACCTTGACACCATAAATGATTTTCTTATTGCTCCTATTTCCACATATGCCCCCACCTTCACACTGATTATAAAATAAAAATATCCCACATCTCAAAAAGATATTTATATACTTATAAATATATTTTCATAGCAGAATTATTCACTATAGCCAAAATTGGAAACAACCAAAGCATCTATTGATAGACGAATTTATATATAATATGTGGTATATACACACAATGGAATATTATTCAACTTTGAAAAGGAAGTAAAGTCTGATGCATGCTACAGCATAGTTGAAACTTGACATTATGCTAAGTGAAATAAAATCACAAAAAGACAAATACTGTATGATTCCACTTATGTGAGGTATGTGGAGTAATCACATTCATAGAAACAGAAGTCAGAATGGTGGTTCCTAAGGAATGAGGGAGGAGAGGATGGAGAATTATTGTGTAATGGGCACAGAATTTCGGTTTTTCATGTTGAAAAGACTTTTGGAGAAGGATGGCAGTGATATTTGCACAGCAATGTGAATGTACTTAATGCCACTGACTTGCGCACTTAAAAATGGTTAAGATGGTTGTCTTAGTTCAGGCAGTGATAGCAAATTACCATATAGTCAGCAGCTGAAACAATAAACATTTACTCTCATACTTCCAGAGGTTGGGTGGTACAAGATCAAGAATCCAGCAGATCCAGTGTCTGATGAGAAACTTCCTCCTGATTTGCAGTTGACTGTCTTCTCTTTGTATACTCACAGTAAAATCACATTATGGGTTAAGAAAGAATGGATTAGGGTTAGGGTTTCAACATATGAATCTTGTGGGTTAGGGTTTCAACATATGAATCTTGAAGAATAGAAACATTTAGTCCACAGCAATAAGACATTTTACATTATGCATATTTTACCATGACAAAAAATAAAAATATAAAATACCCCCGCATATTTTTAATTGCACCTCTCCCCCACTGACACTATGGAGGGGAGTGCTGAATTATTGCATCCTCTCTTGAGAAATCATTCTGAAATTACTATTCTTAAGGTCTTCTCTGTTAAATCCAGCCCACTTTATTTTCTGTCTATAGCAGTAAACTGACATATTATTATACTTATGCCTAACTTTGAATGATTAATAACACATAATCTGATACAGTATTGTACACATTTTGGTCATTAAATGGCTCTTGCGGATAAGTATCGTGTTCTGAGCTACAGCTCAAACTCCTTGGGCTTTTGTCTATGTCATAGCGCCTTGCTCAGTACTGGGTCTGGGGTTCATATTCCACAAATGTTTGTCAATCAACTGACTACTGGAGACTTTACCAGAGAACAACATGTAGCTACTGAAGTCATGATTGCTTTGAATTTGTTGTATTCTGTACTTTGCTTAGCCCTTCTTTGTGTTTTCTATATTGTTACAGCATTGGGTTGCTATCCTCCTACATACTATAAAAATGCCATGTCAAACACCGCATGTTCTCACTCATAGGTGGGTGTTGAACAAGGAGATCACATGGACACAGGGAGGGGAGCATCACACACTGGGGTCTGTTGGGGGGGGGAAATAGGGAAGGGACAGCGGGGGGGTGGGGAGTTGGGGGAGAGATAGAATGGGGGAGAAATGCCAGATATAGGTGATGGGGAGGAAGGCAGCAAATCACACTGCCATGTGTATACCTATGCAATAATATTGCATGTTCTTCACACGTACCCCAAAACCTAAAATGCAATAAGAAAAATGCCATGTCCCGTGGATTGTGAGTCTTACTGCCTTGTTATTACTGAAGACCTCAAAGATCTCTGTAAGCCCAGAGTTCCTTCATCTGTGCAACACCCAGGCTGCTTTTGAATACAGTGTATTGTGTGGGCACTCCCGGGGAAAACTCCCCTTGACTGCATTCACTAATATCAAACCTTTCCCTCCTATTTGCTCTTTCATTGACTATCTTTTGGAATAATTTTCAAAGTTACTCTAAAATCATAACCCAACATCACTTAACATTGTATATTTTTGCTTTCTTTCATGCTGCACATTTTTTCACCTCAAACATCTAACTCTCCTCTCACATCCTACTTTCCAAACTAGACATTTATTGCAAGAGAGTCATGAAGTTATACAGCATTTTTCCTGCCCCAATTCATTTCCAGAATCATAATTCATTTAATCTTTCTAAATTTCTCTGGCCTTCTTAAGCTTTTATGTAGAAACACAGAGCTCTGTTTGTTCATAGAAACGAAGACAGTGTGAAAAATCCTTTTGCAGGTCAGTACAAGGAAATGGAACTCTAAAAATCTATTTTAGGCATAATTGTCTTGCAATTGTTCAAAACCCTGATGGAGCAAATCAAGAGAATATATATTACTGCTCCAAAGTACATCTTTGATTTAAGTAAAATTTCTGTACAACGAAAACAGTCATTTCATGCCAATATTAATTCTTATATTTTGTTTATCAACCTACACAAAAGCAATAACTTTTAACCCTAATTTCTGCCATTAGTGCTATTAATGATTGTTTCAACTCATTTGTTTAGTAGGACTTGGTGTGGGCTCCATGATTTTAACTTACATTGAAAATGAATTAAACAGCTCCTGTTTTCAATGTGAGACTGTGATTCTGTATTTAACCTGACATCTGTTGATTTCCGAGATAAACTGCCTACCCAGAAGGCACATGGTTTGCTTTGAAGAACTCATGTTTGCAGTGTAGGATCCACAAGGAAGTCTTCTTTATGTAAATAGAAGGTAATTTTTAATTTGTACTTAACTTTTCAACCTTTTTTTTTTTTTTTTTTTTAAGAGACCAGGGTCTCACTTCATCATCCAGGCTGACATGCAGTGGCACAATCAGTTCACTGTAGCTTTGAACTCTTGGACTCAAGAAGTCCTCCTGCCCAGCCTCCCCAGTAGGGATTACAAACTTGCACTACCATGCCTGGCTAATTTAAAAATTTTTTTTAGTAGAGATGGGGTCTTGCTATGTTGCTGAGGCTGGTTTTGAACTCCTGGGCTCAAACAATTCTTCCACTCAGCCTCCCAAAATGTTGCAAATTAGGTTTGAGCCACTACACCCAGCCCTTAACATTATTTTATGTTGATTTTGGGATAGAGCTGATGATGATATTTCTATATAGCACTTCCTTTAGCCATAGAAGGAGATTTCATTTGCCTGTTCCTCACTGTGCATCTCCAAGGCAACATTTCAGGGTAGTAGAACATCCTCTTTGACCACAAATATTTCTAGTAAATTTCTCAACACGAAATAATGAGTGACAATCAAATTCATTTTCATCAGGACATTTAGGTGCACTTTGAAGTAGTCCTGATGTGTTGTTAGGTTATGGCATTCTATACTCAAAACAGGAAAGGCTGGCTGCAAATGTGATGGAGAGGGAGGCAGGCACACTCGGCACATTCGTGTTTTCTAATGTGCTTGGTTTGTATGGCCTGAATGAAACCACACAGTGGCAAAAGTGGATGTAGAAAACCCCAAGTCTGTTGGTCTTCTAACGAGTTGACCTGTATGCCAGAGTGGACAAGGATGAAAAATTCTTCAAAGAAAAAGCAATGTTGGCCGGGTGCGGTGGCTCACGCCTGTAATCCCAATGCTTTAGGAGGCTGAGGTGGGCAGATTGCCTGAGCTCAGGTGTTCATGACCAGTCTGGGCAACACGGTGAAACCCCGTCTCCACTAAAATACAAAAAAAATTAGCGAGCGTGGCGGCATGTGCTTGTAGTCCCAGCTATTCCAGAGGTGGAGGCAGGAGAATTGCTTGAACCCAGGAGGCAGAGGTTGCAGTGAGCCGAGATCGCGCCACTGCACTCCAGCCTGGGCGACAGAGCTGTTTCAAAAAACAAAATAAAACAAACAAACAAACAAAACAACAAAAACCAAAACCAATGTTACAATCTCAGCCACTTGGTCAGTAAATTAATCCTTAATTGTTCACATTCATGAGTTCAACACAAATGGCAAACCTCTTTATAAATCAAAATTCGTAATGAATTAAGGTTATAAGGAATCCTATTGATGCAGTTCTTGTGCTGCTAATTCTGCTTTAAAATTCAGAATTAATGTTACTTCTTTTCTAGATACCTGATGGCCTAAAAAGTTGCCCCACACCACATGAAAAACACCTATGACATTTTCATATGCATCAGGTTCTAACCCTTTACTTAGTGTTTTTGGGTTTCATGGGAGAATTACAATATAGCTTAAAAATGTGTGAGCTTCAAATTCATCTGTGTTATTATCAAACTGTAAACCATTTTATGACAGTATACAAGTCTGGTGTGGACAGAGACTGCAAATACAGGTTTGTGTCCTCTCTCTTTCTGGTAACTAGATTCAAAACGACTCTGTCCTGTAAAATTAGAATCACCTTCCAACCCCAGGTGAGGAAGTGATGATTATTATGTCAAAGTAGAGGAGGGGGCCTCAAACTGTACTCTGTGGAAACCCCTGGTAAAGGGTGAGAGGTGGTGCATGACTGG
The DNA here is from genome assembly GCA_036589455.1 of Ateles fusciceps. Taxonomy (NCBI): domain Eukaryota; kingdom Metazoa; phylum Chordata; class Mammalia; order Primates; family Atelidae; genus Ateles; species Ateles fusciceps. Next base: position 1,249,855 of record JAZHEH010000572.1, read on the forward strand.
AGGTCAGGCCAGGTCTGGTCTAACTTTACATTGTCTACATATTAGGCCTATGTATGAGCTTTTAGTCCAATTAAGAGTCTCATTGCAAAAAATTCAAAAACTGGTTTTGAACATGTTACAGTTCTTAAAATTAATTTTTCATGCCACAGCTCTCTTCTATTGCCTTTCTGTATCCTCTGTCTTTAGTGTCTTGATGTTCATTTCAATTAATCATCAGTCAATCAGTTACTTAACAAAGACTTGGCCAGACACGGTGGCTAGTGCCTGTAATCCCAGCACTTTAGGAGGCCAAGGCGGGCGGATCATCTGCGATCGGGAGTTTGAGACTACGCTGAAAAACATGGAGAAACCCCACCTCTGCTAAAAATACAAAATTAGCCGGGCATGGTGGCATACACCTGTGATCCCAGTTAGTTGGGAGGCTGAGGCAGGAGAATCGCTTGAGCCTGGGAGGTGGAGGTTGTGGTGAGCCAAGATCATGCGACTGCACTCCAGCCTGGGCAACAAGAGCAAAACTCTATCTCAAAAAAAAAAAAAAAAAAAGAAAGAAAAGAAAAAAAGAAAGCCTCTATGGCCTCCTTTTAGAATGCTTAATTTGTGGTTGGAATAAATAGTGACACTAAGGCCCTCCTCACTACTCCATAATCTCTTTTTCTCTACCTTCCCCACTTTGATTTTTGCTTTGTTTTTTACTCTATTACTCTAGCACTCTGCTTTCATTCTACAATTCTCTCTCTCCACCACTCTATTCTGACCTACTCTCTCTCTCTTCTACTTTCCTTCCCTCTTTTTCCTCCTCCTTTTCTTATCTCAAGTGTGACCACTAAAGACAGTGAGGGAGAGAACAGGAGTCAGAGATAGAAAATAATATACGTCTGTGGTATAGCTACCACTATTCTCTTCTTGCTTTCTGTGTCCTCATTTGTCCAGCTTCCACTGGATCCTATTCCCTCTACTAAAAATATAGGCCATAGGCATGAAATTCTTCAGAGAAAAGCAAATCATGGCCCTTGTCGAGACAACCTGTGATGCTGGCAAGTGTGCCTTCCGATGCCCTCATCTTTCTTTGGGATTATTTCCCCTACTCCTTTATAATATTTGTCGCCTGCCCCAAGAATACCCTACCTTGTTGCAGCACATCCCTGGAAAAAGTGAATTCTCAGTTAATATAAAACAGGGATTGGCAATTTTTTTGTTTTAATAAAGAGCCGGGTAGTAAATATTTTAAGCTTGGAAGGCCATACACAGTCTCTATTGCAGCTACTCAACTCTGAGGTTGTAGGATAAAAGCAGCCATAAGCAACACATAAATGAATGGGCATGACCATTTTCCAACAAAACTATCTTCCTGTACTCTGAAATTTGAATTTCAAATACTTTTCATGTGTCACAAAACATTATCTTCTTTTGTTTTTTTCCAACCATGTAAAAGTATAAAAATCATTCTTAACTGGCAAACTGAAAACAACAGCGAAGAAACAGGTGATGAATCAGTTTTAGCTTGAGAGCTGTAGTTTGTAGACCCTCTACTGTAAATAATAGACTCTCACAGGCTAGGGATTTTATATGAGTGGGATGGAGTTTAATCTACTTCTATTTCAGCATGAGTTGTGCACTCAGGTAAGTCTCTTAATATGCTATGTCCCAGGGCTCCCTTATATTATCACAAAATCCAAATTACCCCAAATCATAAGTGAAGAGAGAGAGAGATATTCCATCTTAAAAGAATTTAAAATTACTCAGGAAGTCCGCTTTGCAGAGCATTGTGATCCATGTAAGTCACCTTTTACATTTCCATTTGTGAGGCACTGACCACAGGCGGTCTCTTCCTGTGGCACATTTTCCATCTATAATTTTCTCCATCTGGAAAGGAACCTGGAATGGGCTGCTGCGTAAATGATGTTGCTCTCCTCCAAGCATGATGCCTGAAGAAGACGAAGCAGCAGGATTAGAAAAGATCTTGTGAGGAGAGGAAAGGATGCTTACCCGCTGAGGGAGGTTTTTCATAACCAAAACTAGTAGCAAGAGTGACCCAACTTTAAATAGGGCTGACAAGTGAAAATTGTACTCCAATGGCCTCTAGGATTAATTATACAATTCCCTCACTTTTTGTCCTTCAGAAAAAAACCGTCTTCCTAAAAGAGTAGCATATCCAGAGCACACCCTCCCTTAGCACCACTGACAACTCTAGGCTTTTCACCTGCAAGTACCTTTGATCACTTTGAAAATACAAAGAGCTTTGACAAAAGAAGTCTGCCTGTGAGTTTTTCACCAAGTTTGTTTCTTTCAGAGGTCAAGTCCACCATCTATATCCAAGCAACCAAACAACTGCAACATTTGAACAGCAGAAAACTGAGTAGGAAAATTGAATTCTGAAGCCGAAGGACAAAGTACAGAATCAAAGGCCCTTGCTTGTAAATGAGCTCTGTTCAATCTTGCTCTCTCATTTATCTTCTTTTTGTTGTTGCCAGACTATTTCCCAACTAATCCATACTGGGAAGTTTTGCTTTAAGGCAATTTGATATCTAGAGATAAAAACAACATACAACTTGCAGAAGTGGTGGGTTTTCTTAGAAATTAAAAGAATTATTTGTTGCAATGACTTTAAAAACCCTGTGGCAAGGATCTTATATTAGTACAAACAGTTCCCAACATATAAATGGATTGTGGGCTAAAAGTTTATTTGTGAATCAGTTGTGTGTAACTTGGACAGCATTTACCCTTAGGAACAGTGTTATAAGTAATGTCCGGACACCAGCAGTTTGTCACAATGGCTTGTGTAACCCAGTGTCATACATTTGAAACAGTAAAATGACACTGTTAGAGTTTCTCAAACTTAAGTATGCAGAAACACGCCAATGAGTATTTCAAGCTATGTACTAAACATAGTGCATCTTTCTGGTATGTCAACTTTGTTTACATTATTTTGGAGAATTTTTTTTAATTAAAATACGTATGTGTAATTTATTCAGTAAAATATAGAATCTCTAACAATTTTAAATAGAATGCATGAGAGATTAAAAGTGTCTGTGCTTGTAGTTTGATGCCCCAATACTTCCTTGATATATGAACCAGTCTTCGATTAGGCAAACTGGGTGGATATGTGTGAGAACCAAAGCAGTTCCACATTTCAGATCCAGGTTGACCTGCAGCATGGCAGCTTCTTTAAAGAGACCCCGCTGATCCCAGCCAGGCTAAGAGAACTAATGAAACTCAGCTTAAAATTACCTTGTTGGTGCAGTTAAGAAAGAGCTCAAAGGATTTGGAGATCAGAAGAGACCCAAGGAGAGATGATAACTACATTCATCATGGGATCCTTGAGCAGACAAAGGATGTAAGTGGAAAAAACTGGTGAAATTTGAATAAAAGAGCTATAGATTAGTTACAGTATTGTAACACTGGTGGGATAGAGAAGAAAATAGGGAGGTCAGAAGCCCACATTAAAAACTAAACTATGAAAAATTCAGTATGTACATATCCATCTTTCTTTCTCCTCAAACATTCTTTTATTAATTAACAAGATGAGGACATCTCCTGATACTTCCACATATGCCATCTCTGGAGACAGGGATAGCAGAGCAAGGCTAGAAGCAGTCCCAATTAGCATCAAAAGGGCTTTCTTTGGACATTTCTACATCTGAATTGGATACTTCACAGAGCAGACCAAATTGTCTTCCAGACTCTTCCATGTCTGTGAGAGCTTCAGGTTAGGACTGAGCTTTGCAAGGAGACTTCATTAACTTTCATTACTTTCAAAGTAATTAACTCATTAACTTCCAAAGGTTTTGAAAATTCTTATCCTCATCCCCAAATTATTGGCTGCCCAGGAGCATTTCCTACTCACTGAGGTCAGTGTAAGACGTAGTATTTTGGCAGGATGTACAATTTCCCGAGCCCTTAAATTGTTCATGCTGTCCATGAATGGAAAGGATGATTATATTAATGTGACAGACACTCTGTCAGTATAATTAATGTTATTGGATCTCCTTTTGCTTTAGTGGGGGGTGAGCTAGTCATGTAAAATGGAAAGGCAGATGCGGAGATGTCATATAAGGAGAAAAGGGGCAAAAGGGAGACTATAGCAACAGGTGGAAGCCCTTAACTGCAGTTGTGCTGAGGGCCAGCCATACTCTCCTTTGAACCGACAGTTTGAAGTTGGGTGATTGGTGCCATGAGACCTTCCTAAACTACACACTCACAGAGACACACATACACACAGATGCACACATGTGCTCATGTCCATTGGGATTTTCTGATGACTGCTGGCTTTAATTTCACTTCAGAGAGTAGAGTCTTGAGAGTGTTGTTAATTAAAGGCAGAACATGCACAGAGGGAAGGGTAAGAGAGATGTTCAAGGCATAAGGAACCAGAAAGAGAAGTCTGCATGTGGCATAGAAAGCTCCCTCTAGTCCACAGTTATGTCTAAAACCAACTTTTGTTGTCTTCAACTATTTGTTGTCTCCAGCTAAAGCAAATAAAAAGCATTCCATGAGGTATTTGAGGTGCTCTAAGCCATTTGTGGAGAATAAAAAAAAATTTCCAACTTTTACTCTTCTATTGCTGGTCCTAAGGGATACACAGTATATAGTGGGAGATACTTTGGGGCCTCTAAGAAAAAGGCCTCTGTGTAGCAAATCTGCTCTGTCACAATCTGGCCCAGTACAGCTATTTAAAAGGTAAGATGTTTGTAAGGAGAAACCAAGCCACAGTATACGTGCGTATTACTGGAACAGTATTTTTTTTATGTTTAACTTCTTATTTTGAAATAATTTTTGACTTAAAGAAAAGTTGCAGAATAACCCAGAAAATGCCTGTGTACCTTTTATTCAGTTTTCCCCAGTGTTAATATTTTACACAACCATGGTACAATTAGTCACTAACCAGACAATTAACATTGGTACAATACCATAACAGAACTATACAGACCCTTGTCATATTTCCCTAGTTTCCCCTGATGTTCCTTTTCTGTTTCAGGATCCAATTCAGGATCCCATGTTACCTTTAATTGTCCTGTCTCTTTGGTCTTTTCCAATCTGTGACAGTTCCTTAGTCTTTCCTTGTCCTTCATGGCTCTGATACTTTTGGGGAGTACTGGTAAGTATTTCTGTAGACTGTCCCTCTTTGAAGTTGTGCATTTTATGCAACAATATTGTAGAAATGATGTTGTACCTTTTCCAGTGCATCATGTTGGGGACATAGCTGTCAATATGTTTTACTTATTTACATCAGCATGGATTTATAGATTTTTCCCCCATTCTGTACGTTATAGTTCAATATTATCATCATTTAATGGAATAGGTTATATTTCCATAACATCGTGCATACTGAGCTCCTAAAAGGAAAAAATTATGTAAGAAAAATGTAGATTCTATCTCCTATATCAAGATACTAAATTTGAGTGTTAGGCCTGAATCGATCTTTCAGAAATACTAGAGAGGCTGAAATATGTTGACAAACTTTTGGTAATACCTAATTATGGATAGCTTTGGCTCAAGCCAGCAATTCAAAGACCCTTAATGGCTAGAGATAAAAGTTTGAAAACTAGGAAAAAGAAAGTACATTCAGTTAGGAAGATAAAGATTCTAATATAGTATCCAGAGGCTTTGAATGCTTAGAATTTGTCTAAAACGAGAAGGTACAAGTTCTTTGCTTCTAACTGAATCCTTCTTCCTGTTGTTTCCTGTTTACTAGGGAAAAGAGAAAGAACACAAAAATCTGCAAGTGTTCTGTGTAGAAAGAAACTTCCTCCTATGTACTATTTCAGAACCACTTTTCTGAGAAAAGCCAAAAGCAAACAGTTGTTAAATTTCTTAAATGTTGATTATTTCCCGTGGGTGAGTTGTTCTTCAGTGCTGAACATCATCTCCCCTTTCCCTGAACTCCCACAGCTCCTCTGTACTTTTTGTAAGCCATTATTAGCACATTGAGTCCCCGCGTTGTAACTATCTATGTCTAAACTTCCTAATATTTCCTATTTAAAGATAAGCTGCTTTGAAAATATCAATGAATTGCTTTCTAAGGCTTAATAATAATATCGTGAATTTATTTTTCAAGAGCCATCAATTTTGAAAAATATTTGTGGATTTCAAAATATGATGTTTCAGATTTATTTCAAAGTCATCCTGAATGGGAATGAGGGGAATGAGTAGCTCATGTGTAGATTATATAGAAGAATATCCTTATAACCTAAATTAAAAAGAACTTTTTAGAACTGCATTTATTTAAATTGTACCACATGATGATTTGATATACGTAGTGAAATAATTACTAAAACCAAGCAAATTAAGATACCCATCATCTCACATAGTTACTGTGTGTGTGTGTGTGTGTGTGTGTGTGTGTGTGTGTGTGTGTGTGTGTGTGTGAAAAATACCTAAAATCTATTCTCAGGAAATTTCCAGAGTCCTCATGCTATACATTAGATCTCTAAACTTATTCACCCTACATGACTGTAACTCTGTGCCCTTTGACCTACTCTCCTCCTTCTATTCCAACACCTACCTCTCGTAATCATTGTTCTATTCTCTATTTCAATGGATTTAAGCTTTGTTTTGTGTTGTTTTGATATCCCTCATATAAGTGAAATTATGCCATACTTTTTTGTGTGTCTGGCTTATTTCATTTAGCATAATGTTCTCCTGATCCATGTTATCACAAGTGGCATTATTTAGTTTCTGTGGCTGAAAAACAGTCATATGTGTGTGTGGTTGTGTGTGTGTCTCACAATCTTTTTTATCATTCATGACATCAATAGATACTTAGATTATTTCCATATCTTGCCTATTGTTAATAGTGCTGCAATAAAATGGGGTGCAGATTTCTTTACAAGATAGTAAACTTCTTTTGGGTATACACCCAGAAAAGAGATTGCTGGATAATATGGTAATTCTGCTTTTAATTTCTTCAGGAACTTCCATGTTGTTTTCCACAGTGACTGCACCAATCTACATACCCCCCAATAGTGTAGAACAGTTCCCTTTTTCCACACTCTTGACAACTCTTTTAATCTCTTGTCTTTTTTATAATAGCCACTCTAACACCTATGAGGTGATGATATCTCCTTGTAGTTTCTATATGCATTTCCCTGATGTTTAGTGATGTTTTTATGTCTTGTTTGGAGAAATCTCTATTCAGGTCTTTGGCAATTTTTAAATCAGGTTATCTGATTTTTGACTATTGAATTGTGTGAGTTGTTTATATATTTGCTATTACCCCCTTATTGATACATAGTTTGCAAATATTTTCTCTCAATACAAAAGAAATCAAGAAAGCAATTCTAGGTATCATGACACCAAAGAGAATAAAATACTTAGAAATAAACTTAACCAAAGAGGTAAAACATCTGTACACTGAAAACTATAAAACATTTATGAAAGTAATTTAAGATGACACCAATAAATGAAAAGATATCTTGTGTTCGTTGGTTGGAAGAATTAATTTTGTTAAAATGTTTATACTATGCAAAGTAATACACAGATTAGATTTAATCCTTATCAAAATTCCAATGACATTTTTCACAGAAATAGAAAAAATAATTCTAAAATTTGTATAGAACCACAAAAAAAACTCCAAGTAGCCAAAACAAACTTAAGGAAAAAAAAAGACCAAAGTTGAAAGCATTATACTTTCTGATCTCAAATTCTATTACAAAACAACGGTAATTAAGACAGTATGGTACTGGGATAAAAACAGATGCACAATCCAATGCAACACAGGAGGGATGAGAAATAAACTCAAGTATATTCACATAAAAATGTGAACTAATTTTTGGCTTTTCTACAAGTCTGGAGAAAAGAAGAAGACACAACACAGAAAGAACAGTCTCTTTAATAAATGGTGTTGGGAAAATTGGAAATCCACATGCAAAAGGATGAAACTGGACTCTTACATCATACACAAAAATCAACTCAAAATGGATTAGACACTTAAATATAAGACCTGAAACTGCAAAACCCCTGAAAGGAAACATAGGAAAAAGCTCCTTGATATTGGCCTTTGCAAGATTTTCTGAGTATATTTACCAAAAACACAGCAAGCAAAAGCAAAAATAAGTAAGTAGAACTATATCAAACTGAAGAGCTAGCAAAGGAAACGATCAACAAAATAAAAAGTTAGCTAATGAATTTGGACAAAAAGAACTTCTTAATCAATATTTAAAGCAAAAGATTGAAAACCTTGATTAAAGTCAAGATTTTCTGTTAAAAAGTTTTGGAAAATGGTCAAAGGCATAGCTGCATATTAAAATGAGAAAATATGAATATATTTGGAATATCAAAATGAATATGGGATTAATATCTAGAAGATTACATATACAATCTTCAGATCAACAACAGCAAAAATGAAAGCCACTCCAAATAAAAAAATAGATAAAGGAATTTGTGAAAGAGAAACTTGACAAACTAACAGGCATATTAGGAAAGGCTTAATTTTATTAGTAGTCTAAGAAATGCAAGTGAAAACAATAGAGATATAACTTTGTTAAAGTAGTAAAATTTCAAAAGCCTTTTACTGTCAAGTGTTGGTAGGGCCATGAGACCTATTCTAGCCCTCATACAGGGCTGGTAGAATGTGGGCTGGAGTGACCATGTCAAAGAGTAGGCAGGCAGAAGTTAGTCATATTAAGTGTATGAATATCTCATGACTCAGAATCTCTACTACTGCACATGTGTTCCAAAGAGAACCTGCTACAAGTCCATAAGGATGTGAATAGAGCAATATTTTTAAGGTGAGTATATTATTCCATTTTCATGCTGCTAATAAAGACATACCTAAGACTGGGTAATTTATAAAGAAAAAGAGGTTTAACGGACTCCTCAGTTCCACATGGCTGGGGGAGGCCTCACAATCATGGCAGAGGGAAAAGGCACATCTTACATGGAGGCAGGTAAAGAGGGACTGAGAACCAAATGAAAGGGGTTTTCCCTTATAAAAGCATCAGATCTCATGAGACTTATTCACTACCATGAGAACAGTATGAGGGAACCACCCCCCATGATTCAATTATCTCCACCAGATCCCTCCTGCAACACATGAAAATTATGGGAGTTACAATTCAAGTTGAGATTTAGATGCAGACATAGCCAAACCATATCATTCTGCCTCTGGCCTCTCCCAAATCTCATTTCTTCACATTTCAGTACTAATCATGCCTTCCCAACCGTCCCTCAAATTCTTAACTCATTTCAACATTAACTCAAAAAGTCCACAGTCCAAAATCTAATCTGAGACAAGGCAAGTCCCTTCTGCCTATGATCCTGTAAAAGCAAAATCAAGTTAGTTACTTCCTAGATGCAATGGGGGATACAGGCATTGAATAAATACACCCATTCCAAATGGGAGAAATAGGCCAAAACAAAGGGGCTAAAAGCCCCATGCAATTCTGAAATCCAGCAGGGCAGTCAAATTGTGAAGCTCCAGAATAATCTCCTTTGACTCCGTGTCTCACATCCAGGTCACACTGATGCAAGAGGTGGGCTCGCATGGCCTTGGGCACCTCTGCCCTTGTGCCTTTGCAGGATACAGCCTCCCTCCCAGTTGTCTTCACGGGCTGGCATTGAGTGTCTGCAGCTTTTCCAGGTGCACAGTGCAAGCTGTTGGTGGATCTACCATTCTGGGGTCTGGAGGATGGTGGCCCTTTTCTCACAGCTGCACTAGACATTGCCCCAGTGGGAACTCTGCATGAGGGCTTCAACCTTACATTTCCCTTGCACACTGCCTTAGCAGAGGTTCTTTATGGGGGCCCCACCCCTGGAACGCATCTCTGCCTGGATATACAGGCATTTCCAGCCTCTGAAATCTAGACAAAGATTTGCAAACCTCAATTCTTGACTTCTGTGCATCCACAGGCTCAATATCATGTGGAAGATGCCAAGGCTTCAGGCTTGCGCCTTTGAAGCCACTGCCTGAGCTATACCTTGGCCCCTTTTAGCCATGGCTAGAGTTGCAGGGACAAAGAGCACCAAGACCCTAGGTTGCACACAGCAGGGGGTTTCTGGGCCTGGCATATAAAATTATCTTTTCCTCCTAGGCCTCTGGGCCTGTGGTGAGAGGGGCTGCCACAAAGCTTTCTGACATGCTCTGGAGACATTTTCCCCATTTTCTTGGCATTAACATTTGATTCCTTATTACTTATGCAAATTTCTGCATCTGGCTTGAATTTCTTCTCAGAAAGTGGGTTTTGTTTGTGATTTCAGCATCAGGCTGCTAATGTTCTGATCTTTTGTGCTCTGTTTCCCTTTTTAAACTGAATGCTTTTAACAGCACCCAAATCACCTCTTGAATCTTCTGTTGTTTAGAAATTTTTCACCAGATAACCTAAATAATCTTTCTCAAGTTCAAAGTTTCACAGATCTCTAGGGTAGGTGCAAAATTCTGCTAGTCTCTTTGCCAAAACAGCAAGAGTCATCTTTTCTCCAGTTTCCAACAAATTCCTGTCCATCTGAGACTATCTCAGCCTGGATTTTATTGTTCATATCATTATCAGCATTTTGGTCAAAGCAATTCAACAAGTCTCTAGGAAGTTCCAAACTTTCACACATCCTCCTATCTTCTGAGTCCTCCAAGTTTCTAGAAAGTTCCAAACTCTTTCACATTTTTCTGTCTTCTCCTGAGACCTCTAAACTGTTCCACACTCTGCCTGTTATCTAGTTCCAGTGTTGCTCAGCATTTTTGGGTATCTTTACATCAGCACCCCACTCTATTGGTACCAATTTACTGTATTAGTCCATTTTCGAACTGCTGATAAAGACATACCTCAGACTGGTAATTTATAAAGAAAAACGGATTTAATGGACTCTTGGTTCCATATTGCTGGGGAGGCCTCACAATGATGACAGAAGGCAAAAGCATGACAGTAGGCAAAGAGGGAATGAGAACCAAGTGAAAGAGATTTTCCCTTATAAAACCATCAGATCTCATGAGTCTTATTCACTACCATGAGAACAGTATTGCAGAAACCACCACCATGATTCAGTTATCTCCCACCAGATCCCTCCCACAACACGTGGGAATTATGGGAGTTACAATTCAAGATGAGATTTGGATGGGGACACAGCCAAACCATATCAGTGGGGATTTGTACTCCCAATTGATCTTATAGGAAAGACCAAATATTCACAGAACAGTTATTCTATTTATGCAAAGGGGCTCCAGAGAACAGAAAGAAGAAAATTCTCTTTTACTCAGTTTGCAAAACTAGAATAGCAGTAGCAGATTGG